>CM059208.1:21850461-22540461 GCA_030347435.1 Clarias fuscus
CTTGTGCATGATCACTTCACGTACTTCTCCTCTTACCCTGACTCGGCCATCGCTCTGGAATAGGATCAATCTGACCTCATCAGACAACAAGACCTTTTTCTATTGCTCCAAAGTCCAATATTTATGCTTCCTAACAAATTTAAGTGTTTTTTTAAGTAGTTTCATTATGGACACACAGCATGAGAAATGATAAGTAACATAACTTTTATCATATTCTTTATGTATTGCTTTCTGTATAAAGGGAGAGCCTGCTGTGTTGCTCCTGGCCATCGATGTCACTGCCGTTGCAATAAGATCAGGACAACTTGACTTCATCTGTCAGCAGCTTTGTACTCTACTCCTGTCTTTAAACGGGTATGACATTCTCAAATAGAAAGGGTAGGCACTGTGACCTCTGCTGTGTTTTTTGTGACTCTCAATATCTTCTTTCAGAGAAAAAGATGATGCACAATCAGATCTGCGAGTTGGTTTGATTACTTACGACAGCAGGATCCACCTCTATGATCTGAGTCCGACGTTGTCCCGCCCCCGCATGATGGTCTTGACGGATACAGACGAGCTGGAACTTCCTGTGCAGGAGGGGCTTCTGGTGCCACTCAAAGACTGCAGACACACTGTAGAGAGGTATTAATCCAGGTCACTTTAAGTTAGTGATCAGATCAAAATTTGATACTAAAAGGTGTTTAGACAGGATGTGGATAGGATGAAATGTGATTATTTGTGTGCAGCATTCTACAGCAAATTCCGCTGTTTGATGTTGAGATGCAGGACAGTTCAGGCTCTCAAGATTTTCCCATTCAAGCTGGACTCAAGATCCTACAGGTAGAAAATACCTGCCTGATTGGTAATTTTTAAATTTGACCAAAAGTCACATAAATGAGGCCATGGCTCCACTACTGAGACTGACAGACATACAGGTCACGCCTTCATTACTGAGACTGACAGGCACACAGGTCACGCCCCCAGTACCAAGATTGACAGGCACACATTTCATGCCTTCAGTACTGAGCACTTACTAGCTGCATCTTCACTGAGTTCTTTTCCTTCAACAGGCTGCAGATTGTCCGGGTAAACTGTTGGTCTTCCACTCTTCACCTCTTACTGAGAATTTGGAGAAGCAAAGCTCCCTGGGCTTCTTTTCCTCCAGCAAACCAAAGGTGAAATAAACAGGAATGGAACATCATCTATGTGAATCTAACCCTTTTTTTTCGCTGGATTGTCAGGTTTATCTTTATTTTATCTGTGTTCTTTGTGTTAGTCAATCTTCCAGGCACCTGACTCTTCTGCATCACTGGCTAAGGCATGTGTCAGTCAAGGATGCAGCGTCCAGCTTTTTGTGTTTTCACAGCCGGATGTGGGAGGGGCTTGGCCAGGGCATGTGCCTTTTCTCACGGGGGGAAGGCTTATCTGCTACAACAGCCTACAGGTAATACACACCGGGTAGTGTTTATTATACGAAGATGAATGTATACGGTATAGTCGGAAGTTATCTCTATTAGGAAAGATTATGCTTGAATTAATATGCAAAGCAGGTTGGCTTTTTTAATGCAGTATAATGAAATATCACATATTTGAGAATTGAAAAAATTGTCTGTGTGTTGTTATGTAATCAACAGTGTAGTGTGGTTTTATATATTGTTGTAAGTGCATCTTTTGTCCTGATTGTCTCTAGTCTCAGCTAGAGAGAGAGCGTTTCCATGGAGATCTCCGGAGGAGCGTGGAAACTGACATAGCCTATCGAGCTCAGCTTCGAGTTTTTGTAAGCAAAGGTAAAATAAGTAGCTGCGCTTGAAGGAAAACACAATGTCCGTTAAAGTTAAATTATTGGCATTTCACTGACACAAATATCAGTCCTTCAGTTATAATGCCACACGAGGTGAAAAAGTTAACCACATGGTTCGACTAATGATAATGGTGCGTCTATTTCTGTAGAATTACGTGTTTCTGGTTGCCATGGCGCCTTCCTCGGCGGTCCCGAATCCCACTGTGTTGTGATGGCAGCACTTGATTGGCACACAGCCTTGGCTTTTGAGTTCACTCACAGCAAATCACTTGATGAAACAAGAGGCGTGGCCATACAGGTAAGAACGGGACTGACGACATGGGAAGGAATTCTGTAGTATCATTTGGGTCTTAGAGATGCAACTCACTGTTTATATTCAGTAGTACTTTGTATATTCATTTCAATATACACTGATCAGATATAACATTTTGACCACCTGCCAAATATTTGGTAAGTCCCCTTTTACCACCAAAACCACCCTTTTACCATGTAATCTTTTCAGCAATTTGGGCAACAGTAGCTCTTGATTGCATCGGACCAGCCTTCACTCTCCACATGCATCAGTGAGCTTTGGTCGTCCATGACCCTGTCACCAGAAACGTCTCAGTGTGCATACTGTAGGTCACAACCTACCAAATGTGGTCCAAGAAAGGAAAACCAGTAAACCGGAGACAGGGTCATGGATCGCCAAGGTGTGTAAAGGCTGGTCTGATCCAACAAAAAAGCTACTCTTGCCCAAATTGATAAAGTTAATGTTGGTTCCAATAGAAAGGTGTCAGGACATACAGTGGATTGCTGTTTTGGTGGCAAGAAGGTGGTCATGATGTTATGGCTGATTGGTGTAAAGTATGTGCTCAGATTTGAAACTAAATTCAGTGTGGCCGTAAATAGGAACATTTTTATTATAAATTTTTTTTTTATCCGAACTTTTTGCTGTAGAGACCCTTGAGAAAAACTCTTACTCCAGCTCTCATAGTTCCTCAGCCTCAGCTACATCAATCAAGTTCTTAATTGGTCTCATTGCTGGTACAAACATTAATTAGGGCCCAAGCACTGAGTGCGCAGGGCCCTATTGTTTTCGTTAGGATTATTATTATTTTTTTTTTTTTTTTTTTTTTTTTTTCTTTTTATTATTTTTCTTTCAATCATCCGGGCACTTTCGGGCCTCTTAACATACTCAAAAACTCACCAAAATTTGCACACAGATTGGAATCTGCGGCCAACAGGTCCTCAGTGGGGCTCGGCCCGGGGCGTCGCACACGCCCCACACAGCGCCCCCTACAGAGTCTTGCCTTATAGCTCAGACACACTTGCACATATACTTATAAAACTCGGTGAACATTTAGATCTCATCAAACTGAACAAGTTTCGCGCTGCATGTCATCAGGACTAATCAACAGGAAGTGAGTTATTTTGAGTTGTTTGCAAAACGCACCCAATGGAATTTGAAATACTCCTCCTAGGAACTTTTTACAATTCGCACCAAACCAGCTAAATATGATCTAAACAAGTTGCCGATGCAAAATTGCAGAGATCTTTTTGATACCTCGAACGGTTCGGCCGTGGCGACGCTTTAAAATTATGGCGAATAAAATGAAACAGGAAGTGGCTAATAACTTCTGTGTACATTAAGTTAGGCACATGAAAGTTTACAGGTATGTTAAGAGTAGGAAGCTGATCACATCATATGACAATCATGAGTCTATGTCATAGCGCCACCAAGTGGCAGCAGGAAGTGTGTCACTTTTGGAAATCAGTAATATTTTGTCCTTTACTTTCACCTGATTTGGTTCAAAATCAGTCAGAATAATGAAAAGACATGGGTCATTTGAAAACATGGAGGATTTTTTTTCTAATTTGAATCGTGTTGCTATGGTGACGATTTAACTCAAGAAAAAATCGAAGACAACTATTCTTCTCATATCTTACGAGTGGAAAGACCTACGGGTCCCAAATTGTATGGGTGTAGACTCTAACTGATTGTGAGGAATCCCTGAGAGCCTGGAGCCCGGGCGTGGCACAGGGCCTGTACAGCGCCCCCTGGAACTTTGTAAAGTTTCAGCTGCATAACTCATATCCACTTTCACATATATGAATGAGACCCAGTATAAATTTAGATCTCATTGAGATGAACAACTTGCATACCCCATGTCATGGAATCCGCTGAACAGGAAGTCAGTTATTTGGCGTTGTTTGAAAAACGCACCCATTGGAATGTGATCTACTACTCTTACAGGATTAATAGGTTTTTGACCAAACAGGGTCTAATATAATCTCAAGAGATTGAGGATCCAATATTGTGAAGGGCTGGTTGATATCTTAAACGGGTCGGCCGTGGCGAGCCCTTAAACCTATGGCGAATAACAGGAAACAGGAAGTGGCTAATAACTTCTGTATAAATTGAGTGACGTTCATCAAACCTCAGCAGTAGGTTAAGAGAAGAGTCCTGCTCACAGTGACATGGGTCCCGTGAGTCTCAGTCATAGCGCCACCAACTGGCAGCAGAAAGTGTCTACTTTTAGAAATTAAATTCTTTTGTGACTAATTTTCAGCAAATTGGCTTCAACATCAGGCACAATAATTGGAAGACACGGCTGATGTCACACTGTAAAGGATTTTTTGATACGTTGAATAGTGTTGATATGGCAACATATCATTTGGAGCAAACATAAGATACTTATATCCACCAAGTGGAAAGTCCTAATGTGCCCAAACATTTTATGTAGAAAGAACAACTGCTTCTGAGTAGATTTCTTGAGTTTCATGTTTTTGTGATGCTCACACAGCTCCCAACAATTTTTACAGTATATTTATCAGCCTTGGTCTGAATTTTCTGTACTGACTCCTGCAGTAATAAAATATGTCCAGTAGATGGCAGTAGTAGGCAGGTATTCTGCAGTCAGGTCTTTCCCCTTCTCATTTACTATGGCTTCATGTTTATTATTTAAACATATGCAGAAATCATAAAAAATAAACAATACAAACATTTAAATTGCCCACTGTGCAACATTCAGTCTGGTGGACAAGCGCGGCGATATACACACCAGACCACACATTCTACACATCGGTCATGTACACATCCCGACAAATACACAATATGAACACACTAACTATCCTACATGCACACACACACATCACAAGCACACGTCACTAATGGTACCTGACTAAATAAAAATCAATATATCATGAAAAAGGAAAAAGATCCTTAAACAAGAGGCTCCTGCGCACCTATAGTGTGTGGGTGAGTTTTTAATTGCAAATCAGTTTTGATATCTCAAATGTCTCAGCCGTACTAATGTCTTAAACTTACACAACGAAAAATGATTAATAACACACACATCACTAATGTCAACACACTACATTAAAAAAGAAAAGAAAAGAATGATCCTTAGGAAAACAAGAGGGTCCTGCACATCTATAGCACACATCTCTCACGACACACACACACTCACACACACACACACTCACTCATTATATTCAGTGACACGGACAGTGACATCACATTCAGGAACATCCTTAAACTTACACTGAAAAATTATTAATAACACACATCACTAATGTTCACACACAGACTCACACACCATACACACAAACACACACACACACTCCATATATATATATATAAATATTTTTTTTTTTTCTGTAATACAATTTATACATAGACCTTAATTCTATCATACAAGTTTCTATAGATCTGTATATATGTTTATATTGCACTGCTAACTTGCACTTCTGGTTAGATGCTAACTGCATTTCGTTGCCTTGTGACTGCGTGCAATGACAATAAAGTTGAATCTAATCTAATCTAATCTAATATACACAAACACGCACAAACACAAGCACATTTACTCGTCACACACAGACTGACACATCTACATCTCACACACCTCTGTCCCTCACTCTCACACACACTAAACCTCCCACACACACACACACACACACACACACACACACACACAAATCACATCACATCACATCACATCACTGTCACACACATCTCTCCCTCACTCTCACACACACATCACATCACATCACACATTTTGATCTCTCAAACGGGTCAGCAGTGATAATGTCTTAAACTTACACCGAACAATTATTAATCACACACAAATCACTAATATTTGAACACACCATACACACAAACATGCACAAACACAAGCACACATCACTAATGTTAACACACTAAATAAACACACACAAAGACACAAACACATCTCACACACACGCACACACATGCATGCACAAACACAAACAAATACACTCATACATCACACAAATGAGCACCTACATACACACACACATTATAACATCACAAATTATAACACTCACACACTCACATCTCTGTCTCACGCAGAAACACACACATCCACTAACAAGTCACATGTCTTGGACATACTAACACACACATCACTAATGTTAACACACAGATTCACACACCACACACACACAAACACACAAAAACACATTTACTCATCAGAGACAGACTGACACATTAACTAGTCACACACACACACACACAAATATTTAGGGCCCAAACTGATATTAGCCCAGTATGATGTGTGACGTTCTGTGTGCAAGTTCTGCGGTGCAACCGGGTGCCAATGACTTTTTTGAGGTTTTGACACACTCGAATAACACGCAGGTTGTGCGGTGCGCCCGGGGTGGGGACCGCGCCCGTTGCTTGGGCCCGTCATCGTTGCTTGCAACTTTAATTTAGTTTGTTTTTGTTTGTTTCCCATAACATAAGCAAACTAGCAGCCTAATTTAAACTTAGAAATTTGTTAACCCTTTAATCTCCTGTGGCACGGATCCATTCTGGAAACACAACATTGGTGGTCAATGACAATTTAAAGCGAAAACTCGTCATATGGAATTCCTGTCAGTGTGTTAATTGGGGAGACTTCAGTCATCAAACTCTGCGTTTGTACTTTCGGATATTTCATAGAGAACCAAAATTATCATTACTTTTATAAATTCATCAGAATATGGGTATGATGTCACATAAAAATGTAGGATTGTTTGCTGATATTATTATTAATGTTATTATTATCATAGAAATACCCGGAAACAATCACAAAATCACATGATCATATTTATTTGCCTGTGCCCCCCCCCTCCTTTTTTTCTTGTTTTTTTTTTGCTTATGTTTATATAGTTGGTTAAAATTATATAAAAATTATTTTGTTATTTTGCATAGGTTGTGCTGAAAACAAGGATTTAAGGCACTCCATATTCCACAATCCTAAAGTCTGATTTATTAAAATGTGCACAGAAATGGATAAATTTGCTTTGGGTATTAAGTAGGGATGTGAAGCACTCAATATGCTCTTATTGTGATATGGAATTTGTTTTTGTTTTTAAAGAATTTAAATATTTTAGATTTTGTTAAAATCCTAAACAAACTTGCGAAATCATTGCTTCGGCCACACAGGAAGCTGTTCTGCCTGCCAACGTGTGGATAGTTTAGAGAGCACCATCTGTAGGATTATAGAGGAACTGCAACATAAAATATATATATTTTGCAGTCAGTGTGATACACAATGTTACATGAATTGCCACACAAATGTACAGTACCTTAGTCAATTTCTTTTCCCTATTTGTAGTTTAAGGAGTTGAAGATTGTCATATGAAAGTACCCTTTGTTTGTCCCCTGAAAGCATAAAAGTAAAAAAAACTACCTGTGTGTGTTTTTTTTTTTTGCATCCGGTAGAATCCAATTTCTTTTCAGGATCCAGACCTCTTATCTGAATCAGAAGCTCTTTGTGAAAGTGTGTATATGATGTGTGTTCCTGTAGGCTGTCCTGTCCTACAGTGGATCCGGAGGGGAGAGGAGGACGCGGGTACACACTGTCAGTCTGGCCTGCTCTCACAGCCTGATGGACACATTCAGGACCAGCCAGGCTGAGACCCTGCTCACGTTCTACTGCAAAAAGAGTATGCTCTAACTATACGCTTGAACATATCAATCTGCTTTATAGTTATATTTACTGGCCGATTAGTGTTACACATTGATTTTTCTATATATAGAAATATGTAAAGTACAATCTATAACAATCTATTACAGTACCATCAGAAAAACAGTTGCCTTAATTAAAACAATGTTTCACTCACAAACTTGTATTGTGTCTGTTAGTGTATTGTGCGGCATTGGACACACCTCTGCAGTGTCTTCGTGAGGAGCTGCAGACTGAGATCACAGAAGCTTTAGCTTGCTACAGGAAACACTGCTGCACTACTTCTGTCTCCCCTGGACAGGTCAGATCTAAAGAAAAAAACACACACACACACACACACACACACACACACACACACACACACACACACAAATACACAATGTACAAATGTATAAATTGTCAGATGCTCAAATATAACTCCGTTTACATACTACATGCATTATTATCATCAAGAAAAGAACATCATAAGAAGCTCTACATTTATCTCAAATCTCGTAGTCTGACTTCATCTATCACTTCTCATCCTTTAGCTGGTGATGCCTCAGTTTCTGAAGATTCTCCCCGTCTACATTAACAGTCTAAGGAAGAGTGAGGTTCTCCTCCCGGGTCTGCGCAGTTCTGTTCATCAGCGCCTGCAGCTGCGCAGCATCACCGTCTCCATGGATACGCGCAGCACCGTCGCTCAGCTGTATCCACTCGTTTTGCCCCTGGTGAGGTTTTGGGCCCAAAATGTTCCATCAGCACAACGCTCTCTCTCTCTCTCTCTCTCTCTCTCTCTCTCAAATAATTAATGGAATCAAATGATGTCTATGAGGTTCGTGACTTGTTGAAGAGATGTTAAAGAAGTAGCGTCAGAAGTAGCTGCTGTTCGACGCTAATCCTAATAAGACAGCTGTGTTACACTGAGTTCGCTCTTTGGGATTGAGTGAAAACACTGAGCCGCATGGCTGAGCTCTTTACTTTGTTGGAAATGATACTTCAGCAACTGATAGTGAGAACGTGAAAGGAACCGAAGCGCATTTTGTGCATTTTGGGTAATTGGTGATAGAAGGCTTTGTCCTGTTAAGTCTCGAAGGTCCCTTAAATTGTGTCTGTTAATGGTCCAGCTGAAATAAATACACTTCAAACTCGCTCTGTTTCACTGCTCTTCCGAACACACAATGTAAATTTGCCAGAGAACAGCCGAGCTGAGGAAGGTTATGTTTTTAAATGGGGAAAAATCCGATTTGCTCGTTCAATCCTTGGCTGATACAAAGTGGGGGAAAAAAGACAAAAAGAAATGTCTGTTTGTACATGCGTACTGGAGACCCATCTGAATGACTAAAAAGTGAATTATGCATAATAGGTGCCTTTTAACAACAAACAAAACAAAAGTGCAAGAACAAACTATAAGCGTATTTCTCCAAGTTGGTCGTTATAGAAACAGTGCAGTGACACAAACTGAACGCGGTGGTGTATAATAACTATGATCGGGTGAGGAACATAGTCTTTTTCTTTGACCTGCAATCGTGCTGTTTTTCATCCTGGATCCTCGGTGATCATTACGGCAAGAACATGAGTAAAGGACCATCGTTGTCTTGGATTAATTGATTAATTGATGAGTACAAATGGGTTGATGGTGCAAAAATGATTGACATTGAAATCATTCACTCCCAGTTAGTGAGATCCTTAAGTACAGTATGTCAAGATGCAGCAGTCCACTATTCGAAAACAGAATCGTTTTATCACATGAGGTTATTTATTATCCTACTGAACACAGATTAAAGGGATAGTTTGGATTTTTTTCAAGTCTGACTTAAATCAACATTTAGGGGAATATAAGTACATTACAATACTGTAGATCTTGGATGGTTAAGTTTTCCTGCTCGTCCCACCGATCATGAAGTTTGTCCCCAACACAATTACTATGTAAGTAATCAGGGCCAAATTCCACTATTTTTGGATAGTCATACGGCTAAATCCAGTTGGCCAAATACTGGTAAAAGTAAAGTAGTTCAACATGAATTAATTCCATACTCAAGATGCTAGACCCGAGGTTGATGCATCATATGATGATGCATTGATTGTTTTCCTGATACACTGAATGACTGACATTGTGTCTGCCTGCTTTTTGTCACACCAACTGACTCTTAAGGCTGAAACATAAGATATGTTAAAACAACAACAAAAAACTATTTTATAGAAAGTTATACAAAAATATTTCACTGATCTGTTTTCTACCGTAGCTGGTGAACACCGACGGAGACTCCATGCCCTCTGCGGATGCGGTGTTGCGCTGCTTTTCGTCCAGCCTCCAGTCTGACGGTCTCTACCTCCTCTACTCCCCGCTGGCGCTGATTCTCTGGGTGGGCAGCCAGGTTTCCAGTCAGGCCTTAACGCAGCTCTTCAACACATCCTCCTTCTTATCGCTGACATCCGGGGAGGTAAAACAGACCCGCTGTTAAAGCACCTGAGAGTGTTATGTTGTCTTGTAATCAGCGTCTGGCACGTTCACGTCTTTTGTCCTGCAGATGAAACCACCTGCGCTGGATAATCCTATGTCTGTCAGTCTTCAGAAACTCATCAGCACCTTACAATCCTATGCAGCCGTGACTCTTAAGGTGGGTCAGCTTATCGCTCCGGCTCATTAGGCACACGTGCATGAAACTGATACGCAGGAGATTAAAAGGTTCATGAATTATTATATTTAAATTATCCGCATTTCAGTTCTTTTCAGCTTGGCAATAAAGCTTCATAATTAATAGCAACATCACAATTAATATTTCTGTTATTAAAAAAAGGCCAGGGACACTTGTGGATAAACTTGGATGATCATACATATCTGCAAAGGAATCCTTATATATTTTAAATGTTTACTTGGTAAAAAAAAAAAAAAAAAAACGATGCCAATTTCTTAACCTCCCGGCAGAGGCAACCAGGTTTTAGTGTCAAATGTTTTTGACTTTTACCACCTAGCCGCATAATATCAGCAAATTCCCACTTCATTTCTACACAAAAATTTCAATTTTTTTCTATATTTGTACAGAATTTATTACTTCTCCATATTTGTACAGATAAGTTTTCTTAAATTTTTCTTATATTGTATATTTTGTCTTCTATAGGTATATTATTCTTATCTTAGCTAAATTGATTTCCTATTAATATTTTAAGGTTATAATTATGGCGGTCGTTTAAGCATTTCTCTGCATATCGTACTGTGTATTGCTGTGTAAGTGACGTATGGTGGGAATGGCGGTTAACAGGTGAATGCTTAAAGGTGGCTGCTATCACAGGTCCTAACGTAGTGTAACCAGCATAGTAGGTGAAGACGGTATTGCGTTCTTTTTAACGGTACTGTAAAGGTTCGAGTTGTACTTAGGCCTCTTTACATTAATTCTTTTAAGCATTAAAAATAATTCGACTCTTAATAATTTGACACTGCGAAGTAGACAATAGTGCACTTGCCATGACTCCCTTACATTAGAATCCCATAAGCACGGAGAACATAACAAGCTTTAACTTCAAAGTCAAAGGCACTGTGCAATTTTTACTTATATCGGAGGACCCATATGTGCTGGAGCTTCGATTCCTGTATTGTTCGATTGTTTGAGGCTTTAGTGATCCAGAGGTGTTTTTCAGTGGGCAACCATTTTACTGTAATGGGGCGAATTATTTTTAATAGAGCTTTTCGTGCTCTTTGACTTACTGTCTCTCGTTCCGGTCGAACCAAACGAGAGTGAACGAGGAATCAGGGGAGCAAACCGGGTCAGCATGGAAAAAATCCACGGTGTGTCTCGTGCCGAGGTAAAGATCGTTCCCTTGTGCTTGGGAGAAACAGAGGAAATAAAAGGTCTCATGCCGGCATGCAAAATTCAGATTAGTAGCAACTCGGAATTGGAAAAAAACGTCACTCGGATTCTAGAGATGTAATAGCACACCGTTCCCTCCACCAGTATAACATGCGTTAACTCAAATTGCAATTTTGTTTTGTGCCTTGAAAATAACAATAGCACCTCAGTATAACATTTGAATGGTGCGATACGTCTGTGATTAATGATGATCCCGGCTGAGGTCGCGCGCAGCGCACTGCGGTTCTTCCCATGAATGTTGAGAAAATCAAACACCACATCCTTGAACATTTACATAACTTATTTCTTATGTTTGGGCCATTAAAGGAGTTCCTGGGAGGCCGGAGTTTCAGACGTAAAGCAGGCAGTCTGATCATGGCCACAGTGAAACAGTGGGTTAAGTGCATTTATGTAGCAGGGAATTGTATAGAAAAATAACGCGAGTTTTTACTCTCATAACTGTGTTCTCTTATTCTACACGATAACAAGTCCGGGGTTGACTCGAACACTTGAGCTTGTACTTGCAATCAATTCTCAAATCTCAGAAGTGTTTCCCAGAGTTTCTGGATTATAACATATCGGATTCGTGAATTGTCCTAATAATTCTGTGTGCTCAGTTGAAGGTGGCGAAGGAAGGCGACAGTTGTGACGAGTGCGTGCAGCGACTCCTGGTGGAGGACAGGAGTCCTAACGGAGGAGCGTCCTACGCCGACTTCCTGTTCCACCTCCACGTCAATTCCCTGCGCCGTGTGGTGGGATGACGGCTGCGTTTTTATCGTCTTGACATCTTGTGTCTTTCTTCAGGGACAGCGTGTCTTATATTATCGGTTTTGTTCCTCACATTCATCACAGAGCGGTATCGGTTAGGCTGAATGGCACTCCGGCTGAGGCTGGATGTACAGTACCATGTAAGACGAGCCCAGTTTTACATCATAATCATTTTTACATCATCTTTGCACTTGTATTACTCAGAGTGCAAATCACAACTAGCATGTGAATATTTTAAGCAATAAGATATTCAGATTTATACATATTTTCTGCTTATTGCATTACAGTTTCAGACTTTCTTTTTTTCCTTAGTGTATGTTAAACATTTGTGTGTGTGTGTATGTGTGGGTTTGTTGTATTTATTCCATATTTATCTTTTAGATTTTGAAATGCTCAAATAAAGCGATGTGTATGTCATGAGAATTTGCTCCTGAATCATGTTTAAAGAGATGAAAGCGTCAGATAAATCAAACTGTGCAGGAATAAACAGTGTTCTCGCTTCTGTAATAGAAGCAGCCGTGTCTCAAAAACAAGGGTCCTGATTCTCATTCATTATAATCATCGTAACTGGGGTTAAATATTGGAATATATGGAATTTGGATTGAACGTGAAATTTGAGAAAGAGGACGTCTATCGATCCAGAATCAGATTAAACCCAAAAACGAAAGAGGTCGCATATATATGAGGGTGAGTCAAAAATGATCCGCGCTCTAGTTATATTAACACTTCTGATGGACGCAATGTCTTATCGATACTTTCCGCTCAAGGCTACTGTCTCCCCAGTCACTGCTGTGCAAGTGTGAATGTATTGCATCCATTCATTTGGTCTGAGGGTGTACCTGGTGCCGAAAGGCCTCACAGAAGAGTTTGGATATCTGCAGACAAAATTTGGACTGATACTCTAAGGAAGGTGAAAGTTTATTAAAGGGAACTGTTACTGGTGAGGAGACGTGGATTCACTACTACGAGCCTGAGAGTAAACAGAGTATGGAACGGAAACATCCCCAATTGCCAACCCGGAAAAGGTTAAAAAGTCGACCACCAGCTGGAAAATTGTTGTTTAAAGTTTACTGGGATTCTCAAGGGCCAGTATTGGAACATTATCAGAAAAAAGGTTCAATAATCAACAGTGGTCATTACAGAGAGACGCTTATTGCTGAAGAGCTGAAGCCTAAACTTCGGATTAAACACAGAAGAGCACTGTCCATCACACGTCTGCTCACTCTGTCGACACCCTGCAAAAACTTTATTTTGAGGTGTTAAAGCTACCCCCCTATACAGTTAGCCATATTTTGCGCTTCATAATGCACCACATTATCATTTGTGGCAGGTCGGCTAGTCTAGCAACCATACAATCATGTGTTTAACAGCCATGCATATGTAACCTGAACAGAATGCTGTATTGTATTGTCCTGCTGGAAAATACAGGGATGTCTCTGAAAAAATATGGTGTTTAAATAGCAGCATATTTTGATGCCAAATTAAAGCATTAATGTTGCCCAGACAGATATACTACTGTAATGGATTTGGTACCCTGGGCTTTGGTTTAACTGGGTGCTCCTGGCCTCCAGTGACCCTGTAGAGAATGAGCGTTATAGAAGATGAAAAAGAGAGAGAGAGAGTAATTTATATACGATGTTTTAGCCCTTGTTCTCTTAAATCTTACACATAATATCCTGACTACTTTGTTGTATCATAAGCATTCCACTGACATTTTATACTTCTTATTCTGTCTGATTTGTTATGCAACAATAAAATCTAACTCTCTAATTTTCAAATACAAGAATACTGTATATCCAATTCCTTTGAAGGGTGCCAATATTTCTAGCGATGACTGCCCATATTGTAGGCTGTACATATTTATGCAAATATTAACATATTTAATGTGTGTGATTATTATACTGCTTTTACATGCTTACATAACACATCTTCCGCCGAACACAAAATGGCCCTCATGGTTCTGTCCCTATTTGGTATTACAGTAGAGACGCATCCGGATAGAGGAGCGCGCTAACGCTGCCCACGCCTGCAGTTACACCTATCGGCCTACGGGTGGCGACTGAGAGCCAAACGTCAGCTGTGCGTTTCGCAGTGTTATTTAGAGACGAGATCTATTCTCCTACCTGTATTCCGTCAAATCCCGCCTCCTGTTTTATGATTGGCTAGTAGTTTGCTTTCTAATATAAAATATCAATATTAACAAATAACATACATACTTTATTAATGAATATATAAAAAGATCAGCATATAATACAATTATTACAGTAAATTATAGGTTTTTTAAAATCTATATTGTTAATATTAATAATCCAGTATCAATATTATCAAACAATATTAAGGAAAAAACACGAATCTTTAAAACAGCAGATTTTTTTCTTTTAAATATAAATACTTTTATAAAAAATATACATATAAAATTATATGTATCCAGTTTTTTTTTTTTAGTTTTTGTGCATTGATACTATAGTGTTGATTTTTTACATTCTTAATATCTGTTTCTTACTTCTTTTTTTTTTTTGTATTAATATACCCAGCTCCACCAGGTTGCCATTGTTGGTCCTTAACCCCATCTGCTCCATTTTGTCCAATTTCACTGACAAATAAAGGTTTAACTTAACTTATTTTGGCTTAGATTTTGCCAGTTACCTATTTATTCTTGTTGGCAACAGTGATGCTGAAGACATGAAACAAATTGCACAAATTTCATGGTTCACTAATAATCATTATTAATTAATTAATCAGTTAATAATGCACTTTTTGTTCCTCGTCAAATTCAACTTGCATTTTTCCTTTTTGAATTTGCTATATTTTATTAAAACTAATCCAACAAATTATTGATGCTAAACTGCATATTTCCATCCATCCATCCATCCATCCATCTCAGAAGTTGACTGACCGCATGCCAGGGTGAATTGCAGAGGTCTTGTAAAAGACGGATCAACACTGGAAATATTGACACTATAATGTAATATTCAATAAAAACCGTTGACACTTATGGAATGTTCGGTGGAAAAAAAAAGACTTTGTGAAAATTTGTGTTATTCTAAAAACTTTTTGCCCCCACTGGTTTTCAACTGTTGCCTCGGTGACGTCAGCCACGTTCTACTCCGTCCAATCAGAGGCGGTTCTCGTGAACGTCAGACACTAGCCAATCGGATTGAGGGGGCGGGGCTTGTGGGATTACGGGTGGACAAAATAACGTTGCTTTTTTCGCAGAAGAGAGAGCGCGCGAGCGGGGGCAGAGGACGTCCGTTATCCGTTAAGACCCGCAGCTCTAGGTTACTGTTTATCGCTTTACAGATATAAGTAGAAATAATAATAATAAAAAACTTAGAAGCAAACTAAAAATAGAGAATCAAAGGTGTGAGTGAGTGTGTGAGACACCTGACCTGAGCGTTAGCTGTAGTTGTTTAGCTAGCTAAGGCAGGCAGAGAGAGAGAGAGAAAGAGCGAGAGACAGATAAATAGAAAGACAGAGACATGGCTACGACGACCTGCACTCGGTTTACGGATGAATATCAGCTTTACGAAGAGCTCGGGAAGTAAGTAACAAACTGTCTGCTCGAGTTTGTTTGCATGTGAAACATGGTGGGCGCGCGCGCAGCTGGAGCGCGAGCTGTCAAATGCACAGAGAGAGAGAGAGAGAGAGAGAGAAGGTGTGGTGTTGCACTGAGACACTGGCTGAATCCCAAACACCCCCTCACTCCCTAAACGAGTGCGCTACACCGGGTATAAACACACCCCGACACACGGCAGTGTGCGTGTGTAGTGACGAGTTGTTGTAGGCACAGCTTTCCTGGATTAGTTACAGAGCTACAGGAGGGCCAGGCTAAACAACCAACTGCTTTTGCTTTTAATGAATAGACATTTCGAAATGTATGAAGTAATAAAACTAGAAGTGATCATGTTTACTAAACGACACCCTTATCCCATGCTGTGGTGTGGTTGGTGCTACGCCCCCTTTGGGTTATAAATGTCTTCCTCTACGGGTTGTCGTGCTTTATATGCAGATGTGCATGCGATTTAATCATAACACAACATCTCGGATTGTGCATACTATATATATATATATATATATATATACACACACACACACACACACACACGTATATATGTGTGTGCGCGCGAGAGAGAGGGGTAAAGATTCTTCTAAAGCCAGAGGGGTTTCTGCGCATGCGCACTTGACATTACTTCATGCTTCTAAATGCTGAGTACATAAGCTATCCAGATATGCTACCTTGTTCTGTTTAGTTTCATAATTAAAGCACTTTGTGGTAAGACATCAAGCATGGTCAAAATCCTAATTTATTATGCTGGACCAATTTTAATAATAATAGAATTATTATAATAATAAAGTAAGTATGTGTTAAGCAACCAAAAAAAAAAAAGCCCCGGATGCTGGCGAAAAAAGCATCACACTATGATGTTACTCAGTGTGATGTCACTCAATATGATGTCACTCAGGAAGTTATTAACCACATAAGTCTTAAGTTTAAGGCATCGCCATGGCTGAACCGTTTGAAATATCAAAAATCCCTTTGCACAAACCGTGGAGCCACCCCTGCCCCAGCCCAATGACAGGATAATATGAAATCTTTTTTAACAACATTTATCAACTCTAATCGAAATATACAATCCGTGCTATACCTTAATATAGAGCTAGCCATAACTGGTGAGTTTTAGACTAACGTATAATAATGATTTCTGTCTCCTGAACAGTTGTGTTGTGGGTTTATTGGCATGCTTAAAAATGAAAACACCTCAGAAACCTCTGACCCTCTTCCTGTAACATCTAAACAGATCAGGTATAACTGTATCATGTGAATCTTGGATCCTCTTCCGTGCAAAATATCTAAAAGGTACTGACATTATTAATCTGTTGACATACCTAGAAAAAAAATCTAACATCAGGCTTTGGACCTAGAATACTTTATTACTCAATGAAATGTAAGATAAAAAAGACCACCAAAATCGCCAAAGCATCAATAATCCACCATATTTTACTGACCGTAATATTTGTTCCTCTTTTAAATATGTTTTTAAACATTACAGTTTGCTTGCACTTATTAAAATATTATTACAGGTCTAAATATTTTATTTTTGCAACATAGAGGCCTTCAAACAATGTTGTTTAAAAAAAGTAGTTTTTTTTCTGTTAGAAAAAAATAATGTCTATAGGTATGTAATTGATTATGAAAATTTGTAATTTATATAATTCAGTTATAATTTCTGATAAGTGCGTAGGCTATCAAAATGTGCTACCTTGTTCTGTATTGTTTCATGATGAAAGCACTTTGTGGTAAGACTGGACCCATTTTAATATAATAAAGTTAACAAAATGTTAGGACAAAAGACCTGTGTTGTGATAGGACAAAGTTGTAAAGCATTAAATCATTGTGTCTCCGGAGTAGCATCTGCTGCTGAGGTCAAGGTTACAGGGTGATGAGGTTATATGTGAGCATATTTGTGCATATTTCTATTTTTGTGGACATGGTTCACGTAGAACTATCTTGTCACTTTACCATGATGGAAATGATTAAAATAAAGTAATCTTGAGGGAGTTAATTATTCTAATTTAGTATAGGTTTAGTTTAAAGCCATTTATTTGTTTAGTTTAACTTTAGATTTAGAATCCCAAAAGACTTTGTACAATAAGATGTGAATCATAGGTAGACTGTTCGATTTTTGGGCATTGTTATTTTTCAATTCCATTTGATAAGTAATCTTTATTGTCTGTTTTGTCTAAAGCAGCTGTATTTGTTACAGATGTTTAAGTATTAAAAACTATTACATATACGTATGTTACTATTCAGTGTCTGTACTGTACATTGAAGATATTTGTAAAAAAATAATTTTGGGAGACGCAAGATGAATAACAGAGCACATCATGATGGTTTTTTGAATTAGTTTGTTTGTGCTTGCATAACGGAAAAAATGCTGAACAAATTTTAATGGCGTTTTTACAGGTGTATTTGATCGAGATTGTGTTAACATATAGGCTTTTTTCCATCACAAACGACCCACATTCGAAAGAGAAGATAAGCTACCTTGAAATTTAAATGGTAAACAGAATTACAAGCATGGAAAAAATTGACCTTGAAAAAAATCATTAGTGCATCTCAAAATTCAACAGATGGCACTGCACATTTTATAATATGCACTTATGAGTGTGCAATTAAAATCTATTTAATAAACATGAACTCATACCTTCATTGCACACACTTCATGGTAACACGTTACAATGTTTTACAATATTCAACAGATTTTTAAAATAATTTTTAATTAATCATGTAAATTTTTAATAATGCGCTTATGAGTATGCTGTTAAATTCCGTTTGAAGGAATTCGAATAAATTAACATTAGTCACCTTAGAATTTTAGCTAAGCTAAAGCTAAGATGGCTAGCTTGTGAGTAGGACTGTTCCAACAACAGCCAGGAGCCTTTTGCTCCATCCATTTGGCCATTTTTGGATTAACTGGGGTTTAGGTGGAATCAGCTCCTGTCAACCAGAGCTCTCACAGGTTAGTTTCAAAATCACTCTTAAGAAAACCTGTGGGTGACACCATGAAGGGTTTGTCCAGTTTTTATATACTAGCGACAGCTTCCCGTTCTAGCTTTGAGAATTATTTCAATATGATATTTTGTTGTCAAAGGGCTTCGTCCTAAAGCCAATCTAAAAAAAAAAAAAAAAAACAGCTTGAAAGGCATTATGCTAAAAGTGTTCATTTTACCTATGCTTGGGAACATGTGGGACACCGTGTGTATATATACTGCTTAAAAAAATAATACTTAAACCTGGTTTGACTTGAACGCTCCTCATATGTACGAGTGGAACTGGGACTGTGTTGTCTTGATTCTTTTGACCATATTAGGGCTTATATATATTTGTATATACACACGTGGACAAAATTGTTGGTACCCTTCGGTCAATGAAAGAAAAACTCACAATGGTCACATAAATAACTTTAATCTGACAAAAGTAATAATTAAAAAATATTCTATGAATGTTAACCAATGAAAGTCAGACATTGCTTTTCAACCATGCTTCAACAGAATTATTTAAAAAAATAAACTCACGGAACAGGCCTGGACAAAAATGATGGTACCCCTAGAAAATACTGAAAATAATGTGACCAAAGGGACATGTTAATTCAAGGTGTGTCCACTAATTAGCATCACAGGTGTCTACAATCTTGTAATCAGTCAGTGGGCCTATATATAGGGCTACAGGTAGTCACTGTGTTGTTTGGTGACATGGTATGTACCACACTCAACATGGACCAGAGGAAGCGAAGGAAAGAGTTGTCTCAGGAGATTTGAAAGAAAATTATAGACAAGCATGTGAAAGGTAAAGGCTATAAGACCAGCAGCTCGATGTTCCGGTGACTACAGTTGCACATATTATTCAGAAATTTAAGATCCATGGGACTGTAGCCAACCTCCCTGGACGTGGCCACAGGAGGAAAATTGATGACATATCAAAGAGACGGATAATCCGAATGGTAACAAAAGAGCCCAGAAAGACTTCTAAAGAGATCCAAGGTGAACCTCATGCTCAAGGAACATCAGTGTCAGATCGCACCATCCGTCGTTGTTTGAACCAAAGTGGACTACATGGGAGACGACTAAGGAGGACACCATTGTTGAAAACAAATCATAAAAAAGCCAGACTGGAATATGCCAAACTACATGTTGACAAGCCACAAAGCTTCTGGGAGAATGTCCTATGGACAGATGAGACAAAAATGGAACTTTTTGCCAAGGCACGTCAGCTCTATGTTCACAGATGGAAAAATTAAGCATATCAAGAAAAGAACACTGTCCCTACTGTGAAACATGGAGGAGGCTCTGTTATGTTCTGGGGCTGCTTTGCTGCATCTGGCACAGGGTGTCTTGAATCTGTGCAGGGTACAATGAAATCTCAAGACTATCAAGGGATTCTAGAGAGAAATGTGCTGGCCAGTGTCAGAAAGCTGGGTCTCAGTCGCAGGTCATGGGTCTTGCAACAGGACAATGACCCAAAACACACAGCTAAAAACACCCAAGAATGGCTAAGAGGAAAACATTGGACTATTCCAAAGTGGCCTTCTATGAGCCCTGACCTCAATCCTATTGAGCATCTTTGGAAGGAGCTGAAACATGCTGTGTGGAAAAGGCACCCTTCAAACCGGAAACAACTGGAGCAGCTTGCTCATGAGGAGTGGGCCAAAATACCTGCAGAGAGGTGCAGAAGTCTCATTGACAGTTACAGGAATCGTTTGATTGCAGTGATTACCTCAAAAGGTTGTGCAACAAACTATTAAGTTAGGGGTACCATCATTTTTGTCCAGGCCTGTTCCATGAGTTCATTTTTTAAAATAATTCAGTTGAAGCATGGTTGAAAAGCAATATCTGACTTTCATTGGTTAACATTCATAGAATTCTTATTTATTATTACTTTTGTCAGATTAAAGTTATTTCTGTGACCATTGTGAGTTTTTCTTTCATTGACCGAAGGGTACCAACAGTTTTGTCCACGTGTGTATAGTATACAAATATATATAAGTATATACTATATATAATATAGTATATTTGTATAAACTGATATGAATGTGGATAATTGAATATGATGTGTACGACCAGGACGCACAAACCTACAACGTCAATCTGCTTGAAAAATATCACGGCACTGTTGAATCCTTAAATCTGATTAATTTTTTTTTTAATTCATTTTTTATGATGGCAGAAGATTCACAATGAAATCATAGCTTTGTTAAAGCATTTAAAAAAATATTAGATGTGACACAAGTGAGTCTGTTTCATAAAGCTTTCCGTTCAGAGACATTTAGTTTAGTTTCCAGTGTTAGCATTAGTTGTGTAATGTTGCTTTTTGAAAGTAGTGTTATAAAGTTGCTATTGTTGGGATTATAAAATAATCTTCAGTAGGGATGGGAATCGGCAGTCACCAACCGATATCACGATATAGTCACAAGACCGATACATATTGTGATTCTGTAAGTATTTCGATTTAATAAATATCCAGGTTTGTTATTAAATTTTCTTTATTTTTGTTACAATTTTAAGACCTTGAGTCTTTGTAATAATAAAAAGTTGAGTCATAACTTTGAAAGTTTTATGCCTTAGCTTCACAACTGGATCGTATATCAGGAGTTTTCAAACTTTAATGCCAAGCTCAACATTTAAATATTACAAATTAACTTTAAATATAAGAGTTTAACATTTATATTAAAATAAAATGTAAACAAACAAAAAAAGTATGATGTGAAGCATATACAGTATCTGTCATTTGCCATAGTTATTGTTTCTAAGCAAACTTGGCAAATAATTTACTCCTGCCACCCGGGAATGGCAGTGTGTTAATAGTTTAGATTGTACTGCCTGTAGGATTATAAGGAAACAGTGACATTTACAAATTCTATTGAACAGGTCTAATTAGCACACATGGTGTTTCGAAATTGGTGTAAGAGTGTTTAATGAGTGGGTTTGAGACTAATTCACTCTCAGAGTTTGGAGAAAGGTAACAAGCTTTAAATAGCATGACATGAGAGGTAACAGACTATTTAAACCCTTAAAAACGGCAATTCTGGAAAACCATTTTATATTTTCACTCGGAAATTTGTGCATTCGGCAGGAAATTGGTTAGATCTAAAGGCATAAAGCTGATATTCGGTCAATATTCAGCGTAATTACATTTTGACGCTTTACCCAGATATTCTGTATTAAAATCGGTGTGTCAAAGTTCCTGCAATAGTCTGATTATGTTTGCCTTGCGTGTTAATACAGAATTGTTTAACAAAGAATCATGATGTGCTAAAAGATTCTTTTTTCAGCTCCTACAGTGAGCATCTTTCATTCACTTGTTCACTTTCGTTCACGGCCCTGCTGAAATTCTTAAATATTAAAGCTAAGCAAAGTGGCTTATAATGTCTAGCTAATGTCTTAAAGGTTTCATTTTAGAGTCTTGTGCAATTCTACCATTGTAAATTAGAGCTTTCTATCATTTGATCCAAATTGCCTAATTGCTCATTTGCTTAGTAACAGCATTATAAAACACTAATAAGGCTTATAATCTGCACTTTTAAAACAACATCTTATTCCCCTAGAGAATATTAATACTATGATAAATGTAATCGTATTACAGGCTAGAGTTTGTTTGTTTGTATGTGAGAGGGATAACAAACTATGTATGTAAACGAGCGATACATCCAGAGTGTGGTGTGAAATTAACAAATGAAGGCTCAAGATAGGAGAAAAGGGGTTTGAGCAGGCCTCAGGTGAAATACGCAAACGCGGGGCACGCCGGAGACTGCGTGAGCGCACACCTTAAATCAGCCGAGAGCATGCGGAGGGTGTCTTTAAGAACAAAAGCTGTTCTGATAAACTCACGGGTGTGACGCACATAGCAGCAGGTCACTAAATGTCGATGTAGAGTGCAAATGTACAGCTTTGAGATGCTGTGAGATCTGTGAGCGAGTGAGAACACACTTCAGTTCATGCTCTGTTCATTAAGGTTGAAAGAAAGTGTGAAAAATACTTCACCCTACAAGAGGCTCTGTCTATTTATTTATTTACTTTTTTAATTTATTTACTTTTATTTAAAATTTAAATTTATTTAAACTTTTTAAAAATTTGTTTGTTATAATGCTTATTGTTGCTTTTTTTTTTTTTTTTTTTTCACATCTTCTCACACATCCCACACCCCAAGTCTGTTTACACCATGGTTGTCGGGGGAAACCAGTTTCATATTGTCACGTAGATTTTTTAAATTTTATTTTTTACGTCTCCCACAAATATACAACTTGAATTATTAACATCTGTACATCTTGTCCTGCTTGCTTTGCTGAGTCTGTTTTTATTTATTTATTTATTTACGTAAGCTAATTTATTTGTAGTCGAGATCAATCACTTGATTTGAATCTGATCTGGTTTATTGGCCACGTCTGTTAACACACGTGAGGAATTTGCTTCTTGCAGTTGGTGACACTCAAGAAGCACGGGCATGAACAAGAATGCAAAACACTATAGAACATTCAAGCACTGTACTGATAAATAAGGATGACAATATAGGGAGTATATAGTCTGAAATTGTGACCATTTTTAGTTTTGTCTTGAATAACATCGACAAAACAAGTGAACTACGTAAGTTAATCACGATCAGTGGTCGCATTCGTCTTTTAACAGGTTTACACGTTTTACTTTCCTGATGTCAAGGTTTTCATATCAGAAAAGTAGCAACTGTATTGTTTTTTTTCAGCGACTGTTAATTTAAAAACTGTTCTATTTTCACTTCATATGGAATCTACCGGAAAGGCACTTATCTATAGCTATTTCTATGCAACGGTTGCTTTCATAGAAATTGAAATCGCAATATAAACCAGTACAATAATAATATTGCAAAACCGTGCAATTTATTACAGATATGTGAAAAGTGGGAGGAAAATCGATTCGGTTACGTATTGTGATCTTTTGTGTGGCAATTCATGTATTGTCACACTGACTTCAAATTGGTTTTTAAAATTATTCATTCATATATGCTTGCAAATGTATTAAATATTAAAGTAATAAATGTTATAAAATAATCTTTGAACTAAAAACAGAACTTGCACAAAAACAAGATTGGTTTTAATCTCAGCTAAAGTTCATGGAAAAATCACTTACCAAGTTTGCGTAATTAATGAGTAGAAAATAAAAAGTAATAAATTGTTAATATATATATTACAAAATTGTCATTTGTTATAGGAGCAAATTGAAACCATTTTTGTCCTCTGAAATCTAATCTAATGCTTTTTAAAAATTTTATTATATTTTTTTTGCTGGAGTAAAACCAAGATAACTCCTGTGTCTCAGACTTATGTCAGCTCTAATGCATATTAATAGCTACTGGGATATTTTATAGTCTGCCTATAGAATGTATAGATGATCTTAGGCTCAGTACACTGAGCATTAAAAATGTCTTAATCTTTTTTTAAAGTCTGCATAGATAGAAATCTATGATTGTAAATTTTTTGGGTATTTCTGTGGTGGATTGTGTGAATGTATTCTTATCTAAACACCTGCCAAATGTCTTTAGGTCTGGTTAGATAATTGGTTTGTTATTATTTCAGCCTAACGTAAAGGCCACCTTATGGATCTCCAGACAAAAGCTCAGGAAATGTTTTAATTTGCTTTCAAAGCTACAGATAGTGAAACAGAGCATTTGAAGCAGGAATGACACATAAGGAATTTCAGGGATTCCTAAAATTCTAAAATTAAGGATGAATTGTTGAAAGGGTGTATAATACGATACCTTTAATGTCACTCAACAAAGCCTGGTCAATTAAGTTTGTATTTTGGTTTAGAAGAGCCTTTAAATCTCTGACAGCAGGAGGGTGTAGGGTGCGCGTGTGCGCGTGTGCGTGCGTGCGTGCTTGCGCGTGTGTTTGTGTATCTGAAACAGATTTCTGTTTGCAAGTTGTTTGTGCATTCAAAAGTGTGTTCCTTGATACTACTTACCTGGCTGAGTGAAGAGTGTTCTTCCCCCAGAGGTTTCAGCTGTCCTACTAATTGAGGGAGGAAGTGTGGAGGAAGAAATAAGAGCTCTGAACCAGTGTATTCATAC
This sequence comes from Clarias fuscus, assembly GCA_030347435.1. Lineage (NCBI taxonomy): Eukaryota > Metazoa > Chordata > Actinopteri > Siluriformes > Clariidae > Clarias > Clarias fuscus. The sequence goes on from CM059208.1 coordinate 21,875,392, forward strand.
AAACATTCAGACAGACAGACGCACACACACACATCTATAAATGTCATTGATTACACAATGTGAAATCGCAGCTTTGTCTAGGGAACAATCATAAAAATGAATATGACTATGAAGAAAATAAATAGTAATCTGTAGCTTTGTCACTTTATGGTGTGATTGCACATTAAGGAGTATAATATGGGAGCTTTGTATAAGTTTACGTTTGTGTAATATAGAATCCGGTTTAAAAAACCCACATACCAAACCAGTCCCAGACGCACTTTTAGAAAGAAAACACGTCTGATAATGTTATGTCTTCCGAATTTCATCAAAGAAAAAACATAGTAGCCTAATATCAGTTAAACGTACTTCTTCTATTCGACCTTGTTTCATGGTAGTCACATGTCTGCAAAAGGTCTGTAGATAGCGATATATTACAGCTGTTCTCAGATCAGGGTTTTTGCAGTTCTAACAGGATTGCATAGGAATTTGTCCGAGTTTAAAATCACTGTTATTCAGCCTGTTTAGGAAATGATCATTATTATTTTGTTGTTTAAATCAAATAATGATAGGGCAGTTTTTATTTCATTTCATTCTATATATCTATATATAACTTACTTGGGTTCATTCACACTCATATCATACTTTTTTCATAGAAGTCTAAACACCACAAATAATATTTTAATCTGATCTTTTCATTTCTGATTTGGGTCGCTTACATCTGTAGTTCTAAATCAGATTTAATTTGAAATTTTTTATTTTAGTTAATCCAACTCAACAGTCATCATAATTGTGAGCTAATAAAAATGGAGGATAATTGTAAAAAAAAAAAAAAAAAAGGATTTCTGGAGACGGATTGTGAGGTATTGGACTTCATAAACGTTGGGGATGATGGGGTTCATGCATAAGTAGACGGCACATGTCTCTACTCCTCTACAAAGAAATGCGACCATGGGAGAATGTGGCTTCAGTACCGGAGAATTAAATGCAAATCGGAATGTAAAGAAAACCAAATAAGTGGACAAAAAAACAACAACTTTTTTTTACCTTGATATACAGATTTCTATTTATTTATTTATTTATTTATTTATTTTTTGCACATGCAGCTATTTATTTATTAAGATAACCGACTTCAGTTTTTTGCAGGCTTTGCATTTGTGGACGTGTGTGTGTGTGTTTAAAAACTGTACCTAAATTTGTTCTAAATATAGAATTTGCTGTCTCTGCTCAAGTCATCTCCTGGGATTTTATTAAGTACAAAAATGTATTCCACGTCCAGACATATGCATACACACACACACACACACCAGAACCATGCTGGTTCATTGCACATTGTAAGTGTACGGCTGAGTGTGGAGAAAGAACATTGCAGTGGAGGGAACAGGGAAGATAAATAAACCAAACTCAGGATAAACCAATCTCATAATTATTCCACACAATATGAAATGACAAATTTAACTACCAAGACAATAAAATAAAGCCATGAGAAATGGTATTTATGGGAAACTAAGCTGTGCCATAAATGAATTGTTGCCTAAAAGTTTAGAGTATCAAGGGATCACAGAAATGATGATGAGCCACATCTGAACTTAAGTTGGCCTGATATTTGGATTTGTTCCTTACCTTATAATTTTTTTTCTCTCCATAGGGGAGCGTTTTCAGTGGTGAGGCGATGTGTGAAGTTGTGCACAGGCCAAGAGTACGCTGCCAAAATCATCAACACCAAAAAACTATCTGCCAGAGGTGAGGAAATGCCTTTCTGATCTCACTTCCTGTGTCGAGTCATGCTGATGGTCATTAAACAATCAGTGTAATCATCATTAAGAGCTGTGCCAGAAACCTGTGTTTTGTAGAAAAAAAGCTCTCCATCAATAATATGTCTGAATATTTTTTCTGTTAAATGGGTGATAATACAGGACAGGCTTTTACAGCGCAACAGTACTGCCCTGTGTTCATTACTCATTACACATTTTTAAAGCATGCACTCTATAAGGAGATTGTATTATTATATATGATGTCCAAATGAAAACATAAAAAATCTACTAAGAGTATAAATATACTGTATATACAGCATAATGTATAAAATTTTTTTTTTAAATATATGTTATGCATAGATACTTTTGTACTTATTTAGACAGGTTACTTATATGAGACAGCTAGCTGTTGAACAAGCCACAAATTATATAAACACCCTAAAATGTGTCAGGACCTTTCTGTAACTTGTACATGAAACCTTTACATTTTAAATTCTATACCTGATAATATAATCTTTAATGATCTTTTGCAGCAAGTAACTGTTTTGGCAAACGCATGACCTCACTTTGTAGTTCTGCTCAACTTTGCTAACCTGGTATTTGCAAACCTCTTACCAGCTGACAGATTTCTTTCAGTGTCCTGTATCTACCAGCATGCCGTCCAGTGCTAGCCGTCAGTCGCATGTGTTTCCACAGTAAGAGTTATTGCCAAGGCCGAGGCCGAATTCCATGGCAGCGAGACAGACTCCGGCCCGCACCTGCTCCACAGAGAGCAGTTTTCTGATAGCTACACTCCTCTCGTGCAGGATGCCATGTCACCCTGCCTGTAAACCGAATCGGGCAGCTGCTCAGCCAGGTGTTGCTGAGCGTTGCTGAAGGCCTATGTCGGTCATTGCGGCGAACAAGCAAGCAATTGCTGTGCAGCAATTTGGAAAACTTTTTTTTGGAGAATATGATGGTGGGCCGGTGTCGCGTGGTGAGGATAGTATGCGCTAGATAATTTTACAGTTGTTATGCCAATTCCAGTATTGTACAGAGCTTCTAAGGTGACATGAGGGTTGTTTGTAATAAGGCATCGCCATGAATTAATATTTTCAGGCCATGAGTTGATGCTTACTTTGCAAACCCCCCCCCCAAACACATAGTCATAGTTAACACTTGGCCTGTGGTTAATTATTAAGCGGGAACTTGTGACAACTGAGAATCTGCAATGACAATGACTCCAGAATGTCTTTATGCATCATTTCCGGAGTGAAATGTAACATTACATATCTTCATGCTTCGGTTCCTGTACTGCAATAGTCAAAGTCTGTCGATATTTCTCTCTCACTCATTTTAAAATACAAATCGTTTCAGATCACCAAATGAGCATATTTACGATATTAACATTCATTTGCAAAAAGAGATAATAAGAACACTATTCTTCAAAAAAAGTGAAATCATTGGAGTGTATAATTCTATACATGACACATTCTGAATTCTAAATCAGATTCATTATTTCTGCTTATTCAAAACAACCCCACACCACAACATTTTCATGTACAGGAAAATGCAGGAGTACAACGTGACACAGTGCAGTGTTACTCCATTTATGATGTGGTGTGATGTTGCTCAACAAAAAACATGGATACTGTGATTTATATTAATTTACCAAGAGTTTCTTTTTAAAAATGTTCTTTTTGTTCAATTTTTTTCAGCAGCATATTGTTCATTTAATATTATGGAACATCTCATGGAAGGTAGTTGTCATTTTAGAGGCAGACATTACATCCTCATTACTCTCGAAGTTACTGAGGCAAAAAAAAAAAAAAAACACCAACCCACATGTTAGCAATAAACCAGAAACTTAAAAAAAAATCTCTATACGGAAGATGTAACTGTAGAGGAAAACTGAAAGCATCACAATGTCTTGTGTGTGTGTATGTATATATATATATATATATATATATATATATAATTTTTTTTCTCAGCCTATAACACATTGTTTTAATCCGTATGTTATTAGCTGTAGTTATTGTGGATTGTCTGCCATGCACGTCCCTGCTAATGAGCTGTTACTATAGAAACAATAATGCATTAGAACAAAGACATTAATACAAACCTGCCATTTAAATGACAGGCACACACCGACCATGCTGTTGTGGAAAATTAATGCATACTTTCAGACTGGAGAATGCTGCAGTATAACAAGAAAATAGCTAAAAAAAAAATAGGATGCCGTCTAATACTATTGGTACCTGTACTATATACACACACGTCCACCGCCCATCGTTTTTATTCATCTGTTTTTTTTTTTTTTTTTACTTCTAACAGATTAGGGATGAGAATCACCAGTCACCACTCAATACCATACATAGGTACCGATTCGATTCAAATTATGATCACGATTTTATAAATATCTCTATATTATATATATTCAATATATTTTTTGTCTACAATTATTCGAATTTGAACCTAAAAAATTAAAAGTTGAGTCATAACTTAGCTTTATAACTTAATTGAACATGAGTAATGAACCTGTTCCTTATAACATTAGTTTTTAAACAATGCAGACTAATGTCAAAATACAAAAGTTTAATATTTAACTTGAATTTACATTAAACAAAAAGGTGCAAAACTATTTTTAACCAAACTTGGCAAATTATTCATTCTATCTCACGGGATGCCAGTAGTTTAGAGTGTACCACCTGTAGGATATATATACATACATAGACACAGCTCTGGAAAAAAATTAAGAGACCACTGCAGTTTACTCCAGAAAACTATCATAATATCATAAAGAGGAAGATGGATGGTCACAAACCATCAAGTAAAGCTAAGCTGAAAAGAGTGGTACAGTATAAAGATGCCCAACAGCTATGGGAAAACTGGTGGAGAGCATGTCAAAACGCATGAAAGCTGTAATTGGTTCTTATTCCACCAAATACTAATTTCTTAATGTTATTTAGCCAAAGCATTACCAAACTTTGTTTACAAATTATTTGCATTTTGTGTTATTTGAGCTATTAATGCTCTGCAAATACCACATGATCTTGGGTTTTTTGATGTGATTTAAAAAAACTTACTGTTTTATCGCCTTAAATGCTTTCAACATCTTGCTCTTCTAACACGGGCACGTGCGGTGTCTAATGCGTGGGTTTCGAGACTAATTAGCGTACATTTTGCGTTGAGACTGGTGTAAGCTTGTGTAATGAGTGGGTTTGAAGCTAATTTGCTCTCAGAGTGTATGGGGAAAATTTTTTGAGTCAGTAAGTGTGACAATACATGAACCGGCACACAAAAGAACTACGTTTCATAACTGAATCGATTTCCCCCCCTCCATCTCTGTCACACATTATCATCATCACTGCAGTATGTTGATGTGTGGTATTGATTATTGCAGCAAACTCCATATTACATGAGTGGTCTGAGAAAGCGGGATATGTGGTAAGTTTAGGCACATATCTGATTAATAGTGACAATGGAAGAACAGATTTTGATGGAAAGAAACACACACATGCTTGTATCTATAATAAAACTGAAGTTCATTGTGAAAGAGGCATCGGGGGTTTAAAACCGAACAACAAGAGATGAGTGATTGTTAGTTGGTCTTTGTGTGAGTGAGCGAGTGAAGCAGTTTAGCCATTTTTGTGGAGGCAGCCATGGCACTTGGCAGCTGTGTTGTGTGCGAGTGTGTGAGCGAGCATGTGGAGGCATAGCTACATGCCTGGAGCACGGGACTCTCATCTGATCCAGACAGCCATAGAGAGACGGTCATGGCCTGGGCAACTTACCTACAACGTGTGTAATAAATCAAAAGAGGAATTCAGTTTGAATCACTAGAGTCGATTTTTGATTCGATTCGATTTTCTGGCATTGTGATTGTTGATTCGATTCAGTAGCACTGATGTTGTCTGGTGTTTCTCAAGCAGTTTTATGCATTTATTTATTTATTCGTTTGTTTGTTTGTTTGTTTGTTTTACAACATGAATTATTAAAATCTACTAAAATGATTGAAAGTTACTGGTGGTGTCGATTATTTAAATGTCATGTCTAATGACAATCTTTTTTTTTCTCAGCCCAATCTTTTGCTCAAAACTCCAGCCCAGTAGGTGGTGGTAGTGCTCTAACCTTACCTAAACTCACACACTTTCTTTCACAAAATGTGGAAAATGAAAATGTTACATATAGAAATTTGTCAATTTTGGACCATTTAATGTTTGTACGTTGACCTAAATTGATCATTCATTTCACAAAAAAGATTAAATAAATTGAAGTATTGATTAAATCACACCGATCTAGTATACGAAAAATAACTGATTACAATTTAGTTGTTTTATGAACCAGACTGGTCACAATAGCTCTTACTTTTGCCTAGACTTTGTTTAATTCCTCTTGCGCCATATTGTGCGTTGTGAGGATAGTGATCTCCAACATGCTTGATTGATTACAGTGGTTTCAGCCTCGTTCCGTGATCGACCAATGACACAAAGATACCACACAGTGATCCTTGCTTTCGTTTTCCTTGAGTAGGTTTACACATGATGCTGGTTGCACTGGCTGTAAACCACAGGAGGAGTTCTGTTAGGGCGTCACAATCCCTCACTTGAAAGTAATACTTTTCATTCAGATCTTTTTTGGTATTTCTTACCATGATCAGACATGCACAACTTTTTTCCAACATAAGCCTGTCCAGTTTCACTGAGCCAGACCCCTCTGTAGACTCAGGTTCTGAGGTTCTTGGCTTAAGAGTGGAACATGTGGTTGTGGTTTTCTACTGTTGTGAAACATTCATCCCAAGGCTCAATATGTTCATTGTGAGATGCTTTTCTGCTCATCACGGGTTATAAAGAGTGATTTTTTTCAGCAACCAGAGACTCTCTGACAGCCAAACCAGTCTGATTATCCTTGTGTCCTCATCTTCCACCAACAAGACATTTCCCTACAAGGGACTGAAGCGTACTTCAGTTTCTCTCATTATTCTGTGAAAACTCTAGGAATCTGCAGTTTCCAAAGCACGCAATCTAGCACCATCAACCATGTCACAGTCAGAGTCATTGAACTTACAGTTCTGCTCATTCTGATGTTTGAACATAAACCGAAGCTCCTGAGCAGTATCTGCACACTTTAATATTTTGTACTGCTGTCTCATAATTGGCTGTTTGGATAAATACATTAATGAATAGATCTACTTTGCTGTAAAAAAAAGTATTTGTCCCTTTGGATTTTTATTTTTCCTTTTTTTTGCATATTTGTTACACCTGAAATAATTAGATCAACAAGAAAAGAAAGATAACCAGAGGAAACACAAAATGCATTTTTTAAATTATGATCTCATTCATTAAGGTGAAAAAGCTATCTGAACCTGCCTGGCTCTAGATGAAAAAGTATTTGCCCACCAACCCTAATTTGCCCATTATTGGCGGGAACAACCGCAAACGAGCGTGAGCAAGTCTTTCACATCGCTGTGGAGGAATTTTGTCCCAATGTTCTTTGCAGAATTGCATCAGTTCAGCCACATCAGAGGATTTTGAATCATGATCGTCTAGTTATGTTAGTGTACATATGTTTTGCCAAGATATTTGGCTGTGCTGAATATTTTTGTGATTTTTGTCCACACAGTCAGTACATGTGCAGTGTTGATTTCCCGCAGCGTGAACGTTAAGGCCAACACAAATCAGCCAAGGTGACGGCCAGGCCAGTGTTCAGGGAAATGGTTGCATGTGTTTGTTTATTGAGAGGAGCTTAAATCGGGATACGAGTGTTGAATAAAATGGCCGCGATGTTGATAGTTGTCTGTGAGGAGACACCAAGGGAAATAACGGCTGTGTTTTCCCCAATGTGAAGAGTGAAGTTGGAATGAGGTAAATGTCATCGAGGTAAATGTCAATGTAAATCCTGTCAGCCACAGTAGTTTTCCCTAAGTCATGTTTTCATTCTCCCTGACGATGTCAGACACATAAGAACAATAGCTGAAAGTCAGGCTGTGTTCTGGTCCTGTTGACTGACAGAGACCAAAATCTTTTTTTTGAAAGCTGGCTGAATGTGCTGAGAACGTCAACAAATGCGTTCTAACATTGTTCTGACTAACGCAGCACTTATTTCTTTTGGCCAATACTATGCTGGATTTGCCCTTAGTGTCCGACAGAATATCGCTGAGCTTTTCAATCATAACGTTCGCTTCGGCCTGTGCTCATTAAACTCAAAAACCACCGTACCAGAGCCGAACAAACATACTAAACAATGTAACCTGCTTTGTCTAAGGGGAAAACGAAATGGTGCAATAGTGCTCACACTTGGTCATATCAGTCTTTTAAAAACTAAAACATCACCTCGGAAGAAACTTTCCTCGTGTTTTCACGTCACATACTAGTGTCTCGGCTCTTCTAATCTCCTTAACCATACACACAGCTGGTCTCGGATCAGTGTGTAAAGGCACTGCATGCTAGTGTGTATGCGCTCGAGTGCAGCAAAGGGTGACCTGGATTCTCGAGCAAATCACATCACACTTCAGTTCTGCACCGGTGTCCCATTTAAGATCCTATATGTGCTGGTTGTTCTCAGAGATGTGAGAGGCAGACACAGTTTCATTCCACAATTGATACGAAGACACTCGAACTGATTTGCAGACCTCGTTTGTATGAAGAGACGAAAAAGTCCAAACCATATGAGTGACAGAATAAAGCCTTCAAAGCTCATAGTTCAGTCATTTAAGAGCATTAGGGCTGCAACTAACGATTATTTTGATAATTGGTTAGTTGGGCGATTATTTTTTTCCGATTAATCGGATAAAAACTAAATGCTTTTTTAATTTGATGTTTTGCTTATAACTATATAAAACCATAAATCAGGGTATTAGTTATGTATAAAACAAAACTTTAAAAAATGCAAAAGCCACATATAGAGTTTAATGATCTTTAATTTGGACATTTTAAACCTTAAATTAAAGACAAAGTTTGTTTTTGAACAGTAAAACTCCTCTAAATATCCAAAATATAAATAAATAAATAAATAAACAAAACAATTGTTGTACTCTTATTATATTGGCTGGCATCTGTTATAGTGGCTGCTTGTTGTCCAGTGCATGGGGGATTTATTTTTTGAATGAACTCACTTGTGCTGACTTGTCTCTTTCTAAAAAAATAAAAATAAATAAATAACAACATTTGAGTATGCAAAATACAGTATTTTTGTTGTTGTAGTTTTTTTTATTATTTTTTTTTTTACAATAATTGCAGATCTTGCCAGCTGATAGAGAAGGAACAGCCAATCAGAAGTAGTGTGTGGAAGTCTGTGATTGGCTGGTTTTGTTGCAGTTTTGTAACACTGGACAAAGTTGAGCGAGCTTACAGGTAGAGTCGAGCGCGCACAGAAAATAAATGTTGCTTGCGCGTGAAGGCAGTCGAAAGCGCCCAGAATCGAGAAGTCGCACACGCGCGGAGAACATGTTGAGCGAGCAGGGGAGACATTGCACGCGCAGAATCGAGCTGTTGAGCGCGCAGTGGAGACACTGCACGTGCATAGAGTGTTTTTGTCTGCTCTCAAAATGTCGAACCGCGCGCTCAGAATTGTGGCAGGAATATAACGCCATAGGCGTGCGCTTTTCCCTGCAGACGCTTCTGTAATCTCCATTGCGCGAGCGGCTGTGTATCTGTGTTTATCTTTGTGTATTTGTGCATCTTGTGGTCGCGCTCCTCAGTAACGTGAGCAGTCCAACTAATCGATAACGGTATTCGTTGACAACGAATTTCATTATCGATAATTATCGATTTTATCGATTAGTTGTTGCAGCCCTAGTTGGGTGTGTAAATCGCTCAGTGCACTCGGACCAGGTTGTCTACTCCATATGCTGTAGTTAAAAGTCCATGTGTGTTATTTCATAAAATCCCCAGTATTGTTGTAGAATATAGAATATAAATCACTAAACAAAAACAAAGACATTTGCAAGTGATCCCAAACCTTTGAGCGGTAGAGTAAATTTACTATTTATGGAAATCTTAATCCCTCTTGACTTGGAGGTCCTACTTGGAAAGTGGGAAAAGACCTCCTCTGTGATCTTAAATAATGTGATTTTGAGCGTAGAAAAAAAGTGTCTCTACAAATTAGTTCAAGTTTCTTCGTATCAATCACTTTTATGCCAGGATAAATTTAAAAAAAAAACATTTTTTAATTAATTTGTTGATCTTCTATAACACTTATCCTTTGTACAGGGTTGTGGAGGGCCTGGAGCCTATCCCAGGAGGCTTTGGGCACGAGACGGGGTATATCTAGGACTAGGGTTGGGTATCGTTTAGGTTTTTTTCGATACCGGTGCCAAATCGATACTTTTAAACCGGTACCGGTGCCAAAACGGTGCCTGAACCGATACTTTGCAAAAGCCACAAAATGATGGTGGACTCAAGAATACGTTTATATTGAACAAAAAATGTAATGCTTAAAATTGAACAATATATTAAAAGTTTAAGTACTAGCTGGAAAGCCATAATTATAAACAGAATCTACGTTACATTAGTATTTTACAAATCGTTTGATTATTTATTAGCATGAATGCAAGATTTGCATTTTGCAGTTAACATCATATTAGCCTACTACTAACCTGCGGAAAGGCTGCTGAAGTCATTATAATCCTTTTTGCTGCGGTTGGTATGACTGGGGCTGGGATCATCCACACCAATAGTGCCTGCTGTTGTCTGCAAGCTGTCAAACACGGCGCGTCCCTCTGCTTTTAACTTTATTCCGTGTGCCCTCAAATGTTTCATTAGATTTGACGTGTTTCCCCCTTTACACGCGACTGCTGTAAAACATTTGCTGTCCTTTCTTGTGAAATATAGCCACACTTTCGACCGTTTAGTTTTAGACATTTTAACGAAAGTTAATTTAGCAAGTTAAGATAGCGGTAGATCACCTGCTGACGCCAGAGTGAGTGTAACCCAAGATGTGTTCACGCGCATCTCGGATGGTCTCATTTCCCGATGATTTGTGCTTTTAATTTTTTTTATCTAATCTAATAAACATTTAATCTACAAAAATAAAATGTACAGTAACATTACTGCAACAATTTTTCTAATTACGGAAATAATTTATTTTTCCGATCATGTCTGACACCCCATGAATGCGGTATTTAAATTTTACTAGCGATCATGTGTGTTGATGAATCTAATGCTTATTACAACTGTGTCATCATCATAGCCCCAGAGAACAAATACTGTATATTAATCGACAGTTCAGGCATTTAAGTGGCACTGAAATGAGGCACCGAAATTCGCGTTCTGTTTTGGTCCGGTACATACCAGTTCTATAGGTACCGGTGTCGTATTGGCACCGGTTTTCGGTACCCAACCCTATCTAGGACACACGCTACAGGCAATTTAGTAACACCAATTAGCCTAATTTGAAGGCCTTTGGACTGTGTCAGGAAACCGGAGTATCCGGAGGAAACCCACCAAGCACGGGGAGAACATTCAAACTTTATGCACACAGACCCTGAGGCGGGAATCGAACCCGGACCCTGGAGGTGTGAGGAGACGGTGCTAACCACTAGGCCACCATCCCACCACTTGTTCTTTTCTCCACCTAATATAGTTGTAGCCAAGTCCAACACATTATGAGTGCTACAACCATCAACCAGAGATGGTGATGGTTTTCACGCGCAGACAAGTGACGTCGGCCAACCGCATTTTTTCAAACTTTTCGAAAGGCGGAACACACTTGGAGGATAGCGCTATCCGTTTCTTCCGCTTGCGTGAGCTCACAGACGCACATGATTGGCTAGCATCACGATTGATGTGACGGCGCTGGTATACCACATAATGCCACAGGATCCGATCTCCTGATAATGATGAAAGTTCGAGTTTGTTACCTCTGCTTACTTGGGGGGAGGGGCCTTAGGATGAAATATTTGTACCCTGCGTGGGAGGAGTATTTTTACAGCATGACTCCGCCCACATACATAGTCAGCAAGGTCTCACTTAATGAACATCCGTGAGAGATCTTACTGTCATCTAACCGCCAAGTGACAGAATATCTTCTACAAAAATGCTCTTTATCCTTTCATTAAACTTCATTGGTTTTGTAAAATGTATAGTGTGGTGCTCTTAAAACTTGACTTACTAATACACTTGTTTTTTTATCTCTCACTTTGCCACATGCGTGTGCAAGCCTTGTTTGGTTAGAGACAAGCATACGGCGATGGTTGCTGCTTTTTATGCACCAGCCATGGCATTTCTTTGTATCTTCAACCAGTGATTGCATTACTTATGCTCTTTATTCTCTCCCTTCATCCACTCCGGGATTTATCTCTTTTCTCTTTTTTTTCTTTTCTTTTTTGTCCTTCTGTTGAATTTTTTTGCTCTTTCTTCCCTGCCCTTTTATTCAACCTTTCATCCCTCGTTTCTGCTTCTCCCTTTCTCTCTCTCTCTCTCTTTCTCTCTCGCGCCGTCCTCATGTCTTATTTACCTTGCCGAGGAACTTTTAACTCTGACCTTGCCCTCCTGCTTTTACCATGACTCAGTTCCAGACTTGAGAAATTGCACTAGATTTTCATTATAATTCCAGTTGCAGATAAGCTCCTTTATATTTGTGTATCTAAAAAAGCTTCTTCGAAAGCTCTACATGTGCAACGTAAATTATTATTATTATTATTTTAAATGTTGACTCACGTGAGCCATGTATGAGAACACAGAACAGATTGATTAGTCTGAGCATTCTGTTGACACGGGATTATAGGAAGCACCGCCGATCTGGGCTCTGCACACTCGCCACATGTAACACTGCTGCGTTCAGCTGGACCTCTGGCAACCTGGATCAGCCCGAACGTCACTTAGTGTCGTCATACAGCGTCAACACTCCGCAGGGAGGGAGGTGAAGTGTCTGCGGTCAGTTCTAAAGCAGAGCTGGCTTACCTCCTGAGTGGGGGGCGGGAGGAAAAGGAGATTCGTTGTGATGTAGGAAATGTACAGAGATGTAATACGTCAGACACGTCCTAAGCTCTAGGTAGAGGTCGGGTGGAAGTGAATGAGTGGAAGAGCTGTAGTGATTTCTATATGCAAAGACTAACGAGTTACTGTTTTCATATTCTAAAGTATCTGTGTCTATTTGTCTCATTTGTTTGATGCTAATGAGACTAAAGCGTTAATCACCTCAGAATTGACTGATTGATAACGTGTAGGTTGAAATCTTCACGTAGCCTTAACCGAGAGGAATACAGACAGCCGGGAGACCTTTTCCTTCCCTGCAGTGTTAATACATTCATTCTCCTTCAGACACAAAGCCCCTGTCACAGCGCTGTCTCCCCTCAGTCATCCTCTCGCATAGCTCTCGGGCTTTATAAAGACTTATAAATATTATCATCACTGTGAATATCGCGGCCGTCTCGTACGCCATATAAAACAGCAACAGAAACCGCACGCAATACAAAGCATCTCAAACGTATTGTATCAGCGACAGGGTTTCTGGCTGTCTTGCGACACAGTTTCATGCCATAATCTCTGCGTTTCATTACTCTGTCTGGCTTGCTAATGCCTTAACATATTTATCTTCCCTGCAGATCATCAGAAGCTCGAACGAGAGGCGAGGATCTGTCGACTGCTCAAGCATCCAAATATTGGTAAGGAGGAAAAAAAAAGAAAAAAGCATGCATAATAAGGGCTTTATTTGTAGGGGTTTCTAAGAAATTAATCAATGTAGAGCTAAAGAAAGATTTTAATGGGAAGATTTTTAAAGGAAACCCACTCACAAGGCATATTAAGGGCTTTAATCTGCTTTTAATATGACTTTCATTAATTAAAAATTAAGTAACGCTTGGTAAGTCAGCTATTCCAGTCATAATTATTACATTTCAGCACATCATTGTCATTAAAAATGATAATGAGCAGTTTTATTTCCTATTATAACATTATTATATAAACCTGTATTTCTTGTTGACATGTTGATATTAATCATTTTAAGCCTATTGGAAATAAAAAATGGTTTTGTACTTTTTCTTCATTACGGAGACGATCCCACTCATCCCATTTTGAAATCAGGTATTGGCCGAGTTTATAACATGGAACAATAAAATATAATTAGCATTTTAAACTGTATGATGGAGACAGGATCTCAAAATAAAGTGTCAATGTAATAAAGATCAGGAAAGACCATGGAACTTGGTGGTGTGTCCAAACTTTTGACTGATAGTGTATGTTTATTTTATTCATTGATCATGAGTAGGAGATTATTTTATAATAATCTTTAATCAGAAACATACCCTGTCTATCCAGGTTATAAAAGTCGTAAAGTCTGTGTCATTTTCCCTCATTTATCTTTGATTGCAGAACACAATTTGTTGAAGGGTTCATGTTCATGTGTGAAAATAATTCCTCATGATCCCAGAACCACTTTTTCACAATTTGAGTCCGGCAATATGGCCGTACCATCGGGAAAGAAAAACTGTAGATGTAGATGTGATAACCTAGTCATTCTGTACATTCAGGTCATCAGCTGACTTCATTTTATTGTCCCATAACGTTGCCGGGTCTAGACCTGACCAACTCAAGCAACCCCAGATTATAACACTGCCGCAAGTGGATCGTACAGTGCACGATGGGTGCATCGCTTCATTCGCTTCTCTTCTTACCCTGACACATCCATCGCTCTGGAGCAGGGTCAATCTGAACTCATCAGACCACATGACCTTTTTCCATCGCTCCAAAGTCCAATCTATATGCTCCCTAGCAATTTGAAACCTTTTTTTCTGATCAGTCTCACTAACAAGCGGTTTTCTCATGGCCGGACAACTGTCCAATTCCAATCCTGTGAGTTTCCTACACATCAGGCATCTTGAAACACACTTAGTTTTACTATTAATCATAGCGGTGATTTCTACTGTCATGTTTTTCTAACGCTGAAACCTCACAAAGTGTTTGCCGTCTTTGATCATGGAGAGCTTAGTTAATGTAATGAAACATCATTCTCAGGTTGAGTTGGATGAAATGTTCCGCATCTGTTCATATTGTAATGAGAACTTTTTTGTTTTGTGTTGTAGTTCGGCTTCATGACAGCATATCAGAGGAAGGATTTCACTACCTGCTGTTTGATCTGTAAGTTTGTTTGTATGTATTACTTGTTAGTCAGACTCTTAAACCCTGGATCATTCACCATCTGATACAAACCCATGTTAGACCAAGAAGAGAGCTGAACACCTTTCACACACAGTGAAATGATTTTTTGCATATCCCAGGGTCAGAGCACAGGGCCAGAAAGGAGCATTCGAATTCCCGACCTTTCGAACAGTAACCTATCAATCTACTGTACAGCCTTAACCAATGATGAGCTTTTTCGAACAATCCCGGGCGCTTTTGAAACTGGACATTCTCCAAAGTGGAGTGTAAAGTAGAGCAGTAGAAAAATATCTCAATTTTGTCACTTTATATTGATGGTGTCTAGCAGCCTGAGGACTATAATAATGATCAAATAAATGTATTGGAATCTTACAAGCCTGTGATTTCACAATATTTCCCTGTAGTCAGTCCTGCTACAAAAATGTATACACACTAAAAGTTTTTGTATAAATAAGGTAATACAAAATGTATTGCTATACTTTATATATTGATATTTGTGAAAAATATTACAATAATAATAATAATAATATGATGATGATATAATATAAATCATACTATTTTATGTTTATAATATTTTTTGGCTAACCCTGTAGTGTCGGTTATAATTCAGATCATAGGCTCGGCTCATATTAATGTTCTAATGCATAGTCATTTCTGTAGTAACAGTTTACTCAGAATTGTATGAAGAAAAAAAAAGGACTGAAATTATTTACTAGCACAGTGTTTCCCACAGGTCTGAAATATACTCACTGTTGGCATTACCTGTAAGCACAAAAGCGGTCTACTACGTCCAACAAATACATATGACCTTTAAAACAATATTTTGATTTATTTGACATTCCTGTTCATTTCACATTTCAGAGATCTAACTTACTGTACAGACTCTCCTCTCCATCTCCCCCTGTGTAAAGAGTAAGATGAAGTGAAAAATAATGAAGAACTAAACGCTTTTTGGCGTACAAACATACATCACTGTTTGTCGGATCACATAGGCCTTAAAAACAGAGCACTTTTTTTTTCTTTTTTGAATTACTGTAATAAACCAAATTGTAATGTATATTAATATTTAATATTTATTTTATATTCAATTAGAAAAATGGGTCACACAAACAAACAAATAACAGATTCATAAGATCATGTTTTTATGGTTGTTTTCTGTGTTTCTGTGACCAAAAAAAGGGGTATTTTGTGAGTTGTACATTTTTGCGACACCATTCCCATATACCCCTAGAAAGTAAAATGGACACCTTTTAAAAGTAATAACATTAGTTCTATGTGATGTAGCGGAAAACTTCACAATCACAAATTGACAGTTTGGCCCAAGTATACAGTATGTGTGGGGAAACGCTGTAGGAGCCACTCACTTTTCAGCATTTTCGGAAGGAGTCTCCAGTGTCGTGATTTGTAATTGTATTTACAGTAAGTTTATGTTTTTTAACAGTGGAAAATCTTTGCAGTTTCCCAGTGATGTAACAAGAACAGTATATTACAATAATGTTTTAATTGACGAAAGGATGCCCTTCTTTAATAAATGAAGAATATGCAGCATCAAGCAAATTGCTGTAGTATAAGAGGACTAAACGATTCCTGTTTTTATTGGAAAATATTAATAACTTTGAGTGAAACTTTGATTTCTGCCCATGTAACACCACTTTATTATTGATTATTTCTTTTCACAGAAATAAATCGATTGCTTTGACTGATGGATACACCAGTCCTCTGATGTTTGCTCTGTATCTCTATACCGATCCTGAAGAAGCTTATGGAAATTTCCATGCTTTTTGTGTTGCTCGGTATTCTACCAGCCTGGCCCATTTTCCCTATTAATCCACGAAGCATGATTTCATCATTTTGTAACATCTTACACGATGTGGAAGATGCAGAGTGGGTTAGAAGGTGTTGTTGAAGATGATGAGACTCTCTTAGAATTGTCATAGCGGGTTCTGTTTCCATGGAAATGATGCTGAGCTGTTGCGTGGGTGCGCGGTGTTAGTGTGTGAGTGTGTGTGTGTGTGTGTGCTTGCGTGCGTGTGTATATGGATGCAGGAAGCATGTGTGAGTGAGCTTCGCGCTAACCGACACTCTCTTTACTCTGCAGGGTGACAGGGGGAGAACTGTTTGAAGACATTGTCGCCAGAGAGTACTATAGTGAGGCTGACGCCAGGTACGCTAAGCTGTCCTGCGCTAGTTTTTTCTCTCTTTCTCTCTCTCTCTTTTTCTCTATCTCTCCTCAGCTTTTGCTGCTGTGATGCCTTTCTCTATCTCTCTCTCTCTCTCTCTCTCTTTCTTTATCTGTGATGTTTCTCTTGTTTTCCCCTCGTTCTCTCTCCTCCATTGTTCACCACGTCCATCTCTACCCCTGGTTGCCCACATTTGACTACTTCACACAGATTTGTCCGTGCGCCTACACAATCAAAGTCTAAAACACACACAAACTCGCACACACTGAGTATATGCACAGAATGGAGTTAGATTGAGTGGACATCTTGACTTGGCCCCAATCTAGTTTGGGAAGCTCATGTTCAGGAATGGTGTTGACCTGTAGATTGTTCGTGCACGCTTTACTCTACATGTAGAGACAATTGCAGAATCATGGACGAACCTTGTATTGATCATTTATTTCTTACTTTCTATCTTTCTTACTCTCTCTTCATTCAGCTTTCTCTCTCTCTCTCTCTTTTTTTTTTTTAGCACTTGCCCCATTTTCCACCAACATCGTGTCAATGCTTGCTGAAGAACCAAAGTTTTTTTTTTTTTTTTCATCCAGTTTGAAATCCTAACTAGTGTTTAATTAGATGTACAAGTGTAAAATCTATTTTGCATAGATAGATTATTTGCCCTACATGTGTAGTGCACACAAACATATATTTTTTAGAATCAGGTAAACGCAGGTACAGTATGTGCACACTACGGGTAATTTGTAAACATCAATCTGCACTACATTTCTTTGGACTGTGGGAAGAAACCAGAGTACTCGAAAGAAACCCAGACGAGAGATTCGAACTCCCAACCTTGGAGGTATAAGGCGACAGTGCTCAATGCTTAATCACTGTGCTGCCACAGTTATACCGAGAGAAAATAAAGACACTCACTGTACTTATCCAAAATGCCGGACAATGACTTGATGATATTGGTGATATATTTTGTCAAAGTCACTACTTTAGAGTGTTGGAGTAGGTGATAAGGTTGTTGACTTCGAAGTTGTTAATACAGATTTTTTGATCATTTGTCAAAAGGAAATTTTTATTTGGCGCTCTCGTGTGGCACAACTCAAAAGCTTTAAGATGCAGACAGTGGACACTGGCTCTGAAACCAGCACTGGCACGATGTCAGTGGAAAAGGGCTCACTTTCACTCTGTCATTCTTTTTTTTTTGACCATGCAACATGTGTACAACATAATCCTTTTTACTACATGAATAAATGTGTGCACATTTGATGACCTTCAAATTATTGAGTGTGTGTGTATGAGTGGCTGTTGTGTTATGGCATAACTACTGCAGGTTGCACATACAGGTGGTCTGGAATAACGTAATCACATAGCGTTCTGCGTGCCTCATGATGGTGCCTTATGCTAGTCACGCAAACAGTCCTCCACTCATCATGTAACCTGAGCCTTTTCTGTTTTGAACACACACAGTAATTCATTTGTTTTGAATCAAACGCTCTTCAACGCTTACGCTCAGATTCCGTCTGAATAAAGCGAGAAAATTAGTCAGTGCTGATTTCCTCTGCATGCTGTGTGTTGTGCGGAGAAAGCAGAGTATTTTGGCATGCGAGGCACAAGAGCAGAGGCAGAGGACCGAGCCGAGATGTAACAGGAGTACAACGTCTTGCTGATGTACAAAAAGGTCGTTCAAGGGTTTTTATCTCCATCTCATTCTTTACGTCTCTTTTAGGGGTTTGTGTTTTCAGTGTCCTTTAATAGAGAATGAAAAAATAATATCAAATTTGGATGAGGTAAATGAACACAAGTTCAGAAAACATTCTTAATAAACAGGACGTAATTTAATTTTTTTATTGTACAACAGTTAGTTCCGACCGAGCAATATGATTGAATGAGAGATATTCCATGAGTGGTGATAATAGACAGTGATAGCATGGGGATGTTTAATTAGCATGGATGAAGAGGGAGAGCAGCTGCCTGCCAAATCAATTAAAAGCACATAAAAAAAAAAAAAAAGTCACGGAAGCACTGTCAGCAGGCAAACACACCTGGTAATGTTGTGTTATTTTAAACAACACTTTGCCTTCTGAATAATTGCTACGATATCATCCTGAATGGCATCAGGTTATTTTACTTACTGCTACAAAGCTAACTAGCTTCTAACACAAGGCTTAATCCCAAATCTCCATGATTCCATGTTTTGCTGAATATCAACACGGCTGCGATGCCTTCAGTACTCTTGCTTACAGCCGCGTCGCAGCCATGCTGATATTCAAGCACATCAGTACTCACTCTCAGGTGTTATTGCTCAAGTGGTCTATATTTAATCCGTTGAAAGTTAAGTAGTAAATGATGTGTTTGAGAAGTATCTTTTTCCGTTTTTTTTCACAAATTAAGTTAGCTGATCATGTTTCTGTTTTACGAAGGATATTTTCAGATGAATGAATCGCTGCATGTATACATCAGTCGCACATTGTAAGTCACGATCCAGGGATAAATCAATATTGCTCCAAATATTACAATATACAGTGTAATAAAGTGTAATAAAAACAAAAAGTTTATTAAGTAACTTAATAATCCCAGTTAATGACAAAAAGGTAGAAGGTATCCATCCCAGTCTATCCAGGCTATCTGCTAATAACTCACTTTTTTTGTCACAGGTCAAGCAGGAGGTGCGTTTCAGTGGCTGACCTCGGAATAGGTTGGGTTTGAGTTTGAATAAACGTTACTTATCGCTGCAGTGTCTATACTCCAAAGCAGGAATGCTCTCTCTGTCTGTGTAGGTGAAATTCGATTTAGTGTCTCGTTATCTGTTTGGTCATTCGGTATTTGCAGTAAGTTACCTCATTGCCTCCTGAGGATGTTGTGAAATTAAATTCAGCTGAAATATGGAATGCGATGCCGTGTGCCAAAAAGCACTAAAGAGGATAGGTATCAGGCATGTGTTTGGCAGGACACATGGTGTAAGGAGTGTTGAGGGGTGTGTGTGCGCGTGCGCATGTGCGTGCGAGAGGGAGAGAGAGAGGGGGACAGAGGTTAGTTTTGCTCTAGTAATCTCGAGGGATCAAATTTCCCCCTAAGTCAGGTATATGCTAAGACTGTACATGTCTCTGGGGAAAGTCCCACATGTAGGAAATTTATTAAAAATGTTTGAGGTAAAAATGTGACACATGCGCAGCCTTAATGCTAGCTGATATTTAGTTTTTGATCGCTTCAAATCAAATGCTGGAACCCAAATTGTACATAGACCAGTAGCCAGTGGTCAAAATAAATGATGCGCACTTAACAAGGATGCATTTGGAATTGCCATTTTGTTTTTGGTGTTAATAAAGTAAATTTAAAACAACATTGCATCCTGCATTCTCTTTGGAAAAGCAACTCCCTCAAGAAACTGATGCAGTGTCAACTTTAACAGGATGGATACGGTCTTATTCACTCGGTAAAGCACCCACTTCGCTTTGCGTGTCCTGTAGCTTTCCCTCGAGCCTGTGTCAGATCAGTAAGCAGAGACATTCAGGGTCACGGAGTAATCCCAGCCCAGACAAGCATGACGCTGTAGTTATAACCAAATCTAATCTGATAAATTTAAAGGGCAATACAAATAGTTAGGATTTGGATAAAATGCTAAAAATCTTATACAAGATATCTAACACTATTACAATATTAAACGTAATAAAGCTAACTAAATGCTAAATATATTCAACACTTCTATAAACTATGCTTGGGAACCGTGCTCGAGTCCGCTTGAAGAGTTAGACATGGAAGCCAACATTGAACTGAAGTAGATCACTTAAACTTACATTTTTGGCAGACGCCCTTGTCCAGAGCAACTTACATTTTTATCTTATAATACATCTGAACAGTTGAGGGTTAAAGCCCTTGCTTAAGGACCCAACAGGGGCAACTTCATTATCGTGGGGTTTGTAACCCCTGTATGTGCAAGCATCCCCGAGAACGGAGAGCAAAAATTATGTGAAACCTGTCCAGCTGGGGAGTGGGGAGAGGCGAGAGATCATTCCTGGCCATGGTATAAATAAATCATACCTAATGTGAAAACACCCTTAGGCACCCTGTTTTTTTTTTTTTTTAATAAATATTTATGACTACATTATTAAGTCAGTACAAAACATTTTTGATTTCCAAACATTAGTATTTAAGCAACATATTTTAATCTTAGAGGAAAATATCTGTAGGCCAGAAAAGAAAGCAGCATATTCTGTAAAAGTAAACTTTTTTTTTTCTGTAAACGTTTACAGACAAAAAATAGAAATAACACTTCTGGGTTTTGCATGACAAAGGAAGCAGGTGCGACAATGTTTCTGTCGCTGGTTCTGCAGGATGTTCAGTAAAACTAAGCAGCTCATTTCGGTATGAAACTCCACAAATTGTACCCGAGAATGTCCTCTCAAGACATTTACAATGTACTGTATACAATAGACATAACGTGGGACGGAGCTACAGGTTCAGCCCAACTGACTTTAACTCGTAGAGGCGGTGCTATGATTTAACTGATTACAAGTATGTTTATTTTAAGTCACTTGGTCATCCTTATGTGATAACAAGTTCTCTATCTGTATGTCTCTTTTCTATTAATGTAACTATTCGTCTCATCTCTTCCCTTTCTCATTTTCTCTCTCGCTCGCTCGCTCTCTGAGGACAAGAGAGGAAGATGGCGTGAGGGAGAGAAACTAGGCCTCCAATTAACTATTGTAATTACGGCCTCATCTGTCTGCTCTCTCTCTCTCTCTCTTTCTCTCTCTAAATGTGTGAGACGACTTATTATGTCACTCATTCCTGTTTCTCCCGAATGTGCTTCCTCTTGTCAGGTATATGGTGAAGATACAGTTCTGTGCAAAAGTCTTGAGCCACCCATCATTTTGCTTTTATAGAGCCAGACTTTCTTGTATTTTTAAGTAGTCTTGAAAAGAATAGTTCTGTAGTACTTTTATGTATCTCATTTTTTGTCGCTGAATATTTTTTTGTTTGTTAAGCCACACAGTGACCTATGAATCACTTAATCTTAAAAATCATCTAAATTGAGGCCTGAACCAGTGAGAAACGGGTACAGATGATCAGGCCGGTGATTAGTATACTGCTGATGCTGAACGCCGAATGGTAGGAAATGAGGTTGCTGCTGAAGTTTGTACATAAATAACCAATTTCTAAATTGTATCTAAAGGCACTTAGCAGCCTGTCCCGGTAAAATATTTGTTCCCAATTCTTTAATTTAATCTACATTTAATTAAATGTAATAGAATAGAGAAAAAAAAGGCATGTCTCAAGACTTTTACACAGTACTGTATATTTAAATTTGGCATCAGATCAGCAAAGTGCTGTCACTATGGCTGTAGTTTGGGATGCCATGCCCAAAATAAATATAGGTCACTGGTTATTTTTTTTGTTTGACCAAAATGTAAAATTTGAAATTGCTAGATAAAGTTGTAGATAAAGATAAAGTTGTAAATAAAGTTGCATTGTTTAATAAATGCATTTTGTACGGCTAGTGTTTTGATAATTAACAATGTAGTATGTACGTAGCATTAGTTCAATATGTATTCACAAGTTGGTGTGTGTGTGTGTGTGTGTGTGTGTGTGTGTGTTTGAGAAAATGGTACAGAAAATGGTTACACGTATGTCTTTTTCAATCTTATTTATCTATGCGCACACACATACACACACGCACACACACACACACGCACGCATACACACTATATTTATAATCAGCTCATCTCTCTTACTCCTCATTTCTTTCTGCATCACCCTTTCCTCTATTCTCTCTCACCTTCCTTTCTCTCTTTTTAGTCATCTCTCTCGCTCTCTCTCACTCTCTCTCTCTCTCTCTCTCTCTCTCACACACTGTTGTAAGCATGTCAGGCCGGGTGCTGTTGCCAGTTGTGTCTCATCATGTTGAAAATGTTTTGTCTCTCCACCACCTCCACATTCACTCGTTCTTTTTTCCCCCGTTCCAATCTCTCACTTCCTTCTTCACTGTTCTTCTCATCCTCCCCCCCCCTCTCTCTCTCTCTCTCTCTCTCTCTCTCTCCATCCCTACGCCTTTCATTTCACTCCGTTCCACTTTTTATTTATTTCATCACTGTTCACCGCTTCATTTTCTCTGATCTTACCTCTCCTCTCCTCATCTTCATTCCCACACCTCTACTACTCCCTCATTCCTTTTTTTTCCTTTTTTTTTCCTCTCCTCCCCCCTTTTTTTTGTCTTCGCAGTCACTGCATCCATCAGATTCTAGACAGTGTCAATCACATTCACCAACATGACATAGTGCACAGGGACCTGAAGGTCAGTATGTTGCCCACTCACATCCTGCTCTGCCCAAGTCTGTCTGTCGGTGTGTCTGTATGTCCGTATGTCGGTTTGTCTCTCTGCGGGTCTTGCCTGTCTGTGTCAGTGGCATCATGAGCTTCTGTTCTTGCATCGCCTGCTCCCCAACCCAAATCCTTCCTGCTATTCTTATTCTGTACATGAGTTCAGCTTGTCTTTCTTAGAGTGTAGTCAAGAATTCTAGATAGTTTTTAAAATGTATTTATTTATAGGATGATCATTTACCCCAATAATTATTGTGGCTTTGGTTTGAATTGCATTTTCATTTTCAGTTTGGTGACAAGCGTGTTGCTTTTCTGCACCGTTAACATAAAAGTTGATTTTCTATGCGTTGTATGAAAGTAATTAAAATATATATATATATTTTATACGTACAAGCACAAGTACCCTCTGACATATTCATGACATATTTTAAAAATAACATCCTATTTATACACACACGCGTGCACAAAGTCAGCCAAAAAAATTTATACGCACTTTAAGAAGAAAAATAAATAGTATGATGTACAGTATATTATATCAATATAATGTTAGTAATATATTATTATCATATTATTATATATAGCAATGTTTAACATATAGCATTACATTTAGTATTAAAATATTTATACAAGTTTTCTTTTCCTGTATGTATACATATTTTTGGCTGACTTTCTTTGTTATTACAATTTTTTAATTGAAAAATTTCTTAATTAACAAAAACAGTTGTGATTTAATATGTGGATCTGCAGCATAATCACGTTTCTAAAGATCCTTTCAAGATCCAAGGTACTGTATATACACTCACCAGCTACTTTATAAGGAACCTCTGTTCATGTGGTTATTCATGCAGTTATCAAGTGTGTTATGCAGCACATGCAGATACAGGTCAGTTATCGTTCACATCAAACCTCAGAATCAGGGTGGAAGAATGCGATCTCGGTAGTTATGTTTACACGGACAGTATTTTTTCAATTCGATTAAAATAACCCTGATTAGAAAATGCAGCTTAACTGTTTACATGGATGCTGAACTGATAGGATGTTAGATTACATGTTCAGAACATTTATTCGCTTATCCATCTATATTCTATACTGTTTATCCTGGACAGGGTCGTAGGGGGTCTGGGGGTCCCAGGAGACTTTGGGCACAATCTGGGAACGCCAATTAGCCTAATGTTCACGTCTTTGGAAACCACCGGAGACACGTCGTGAGTAAAAAGTTTTGAAGTAATCAAAAAAAGCTAAGGGAACTTCTTTAAGCACTCGTTACAACCGTGGCGAGCAGAAAAGTATCTCAAGAGATATTGAACCTCGAAGGGTTACAGCAGCTGAAGACCGCATCATGTTCCAGTTCTCTGAGTCAAAAAGACTGAAATCTAAGGCCGTATGGGTAAATGGGAAAGAAATGTGCTTTCTCAAATCTGTCCAGCTTGAGTGAGCTCTCATCGTTGATGTTTGATGTGCATCCACAATGAAGGGTTTAAAAAGATATATTTTTTTGCATCGTGCTTATCTAAGATGCATGAAAGAACAGGTGCGTTCATTCACCTAATGAATAAAGTGATTGCTGAGTGTATTTCTTTCTTTGGTCTCGGATCGCATTCACTCCCTCGCTGTCCTGCTGTTAAATAATTTGCAGGGTGGAATGGAAGGTTATAGACATCAACAAAACGAAGCCTTTAGGGACACTCTTCTCTCGCTTGATCTCTCGCTCAAGTTCCCCACAGGACTCAAATCATCACGATAGACTGATTTTTATTTATTTATTTTTTTTATGTTATGTCTATGTAATCTTCATCTCTGTTTCGTTACATGTTTTTATTTTTATTTTATTTATTTATTTAAACACACACCTAGTCAGTAATGATGATGGTCCTTCCAGTCCTGTGCAGTTTTGTGGGCAGTAATTGTTTTCTATTTATAATATCATAGATGTCCCTGAGAGCCTGTGTGTGTGAAGTTATTTATAGAGTCGGTCCGGAGTCTGTGGCGGACACAGGCATGGGCCATGAACGCTTTTACCGAATACTACCGCCGAGGTTACAACTTGACACAGTAACATTTGCGACGGCACCCTAAAGACCTCTCTCCCAGCAGGCCACACTGCTCAACAGCTGACAGTGGGGGAGGTGACGAGCGGTTTTATACACACACACACTCGCACTCGAACTCGAACTCCCATGTTTATGCGTTCACACTTTAGCATCTTCACATAAGGACATGCATGGGGCACACGGTCTCATTTTAAATATATACATACGGTGTGTTAATTCATATCAATTATTTCTCTCTCTCTCACACACACACGCACACACACACACACACACACGCGCACACACACACACTACATATCCACAAGCTCACTCTCATGTCAATTTAAAACGGATTTAAAAGTGGAACACACTTCATCTCTCTATTGCGCACGCACACACACCCATACACACACGCCATGATCTGACCTGTGCAGAATTTACTTACTGGAAGAGACAGAGACTCTGATTTATTTCCCTGATCTTTACTGCCATGCCACTCACAGTAAATCAGAGCACGTACACACACACACACACACACACAAAGTATCTACCACAGCTCGCACACCCTCTGTGACACATGCACAAGATTCCATCCGACACTTTCCGAGTGTATATCTGTTCACATTTTCTTTGCACAAGTGCATCCACAATTTTTTGTTCGCATCACATTTCAGCTTTTCCTAATAAATCCCGACCTCCTCTCGCAGTAGGAATCAGCAAAATCCCGCAATCACAGCCTTCAGATTTTTTTTTAGTCCAGAACCCTCCCCGTGTCACCCCACCCCCCCCCTCCGAAAAAGTCTGTAATCTACATCTCTCGGCGCTATAGCACCCTCTACACGAGCACATGACGACATGCCCTCATACAACCGGCCCTCATGCATGCAATGCGTTGCTGCTGCCTCACATAACACATGCACTCAACCTCCCACACATGCGCGCACATACACACAAAGTCACGGGAACATCACATGATCGTGTTTCCAATATGTGTATTAATATATCTATTTGGTCCAGCATATATATATATATATATATATATATACTGTATATGTATGCCGACCTGTGCATAGTTTGTATCCATCTCCCTCTGTTTGCATTTGTCTCCAAGATTTCTTATGTAACCGTGTGAATTTTTCACATGGGGAAAGACAAGAGATTGTTTTGTTTCTTCGTATACTAGGTAGTGAAGTTATACTTCTGTTGCTCTATGCCTAAATAGGGCCTTATTAACACGATTTATGTACTGAACTGCAGAGCTGACAGACACAAAGCATAGATTTGAAGAAAAGAGGCACAATTCTCCACAGGCACACTGCCTTGCCTTTCAGTTTTAGTGACTGCCGCATCACTGAATGTATTTTTGTGTGGAAGCCTATATACTCCATCAACCGGATAAATCTCGAAACCTCAAAATCTAGTGGAAAGCCTTCCCAGAAGAGCGAACGTTCATACGAGGGGTGTTCAAGTCAAACCGGGACTTATGATTAACGAGGCTGACATGTATAAAAGCCCAGTAAGGAGTTTTGGACATCTATTCAGATCGAAAGTTTGGGATCAGATTTCTTTGAATTTGTTTTTGTGATTTAAAATTTTTTGTTTGTTTGTTTGTTTTGTACATTTTATAATACTGGGAATTTAAAAATTAGGGAATTATGTAACAACAACAGCAAAAACAACAATCAGTTGCTATTTTAAGACATGAAGGTCGGCTTTTCTGCAATAGTTTCTTTCAAGAACAGTAAAGTCAAGTGCATTTCCAAAACCCGTCAAGCACCATGATAAAGATCATGCCGGGAAGGCAAAGCCAAAACCTGCTGCAGAAGAGAAGTTCATTCAGAGTTACCAGCCTCAGAAATCACCAATTAACAAACAGCACCTCAGATTAGAGCCGTTATGAAGGCTTTACAGATCGATGAAGCGAGTCAGGAACGTCTGATCCTGGTCAAGAGACGCATGTGTCCACACAATCATTCACCCACACCACTTGCACATTACAGGAACTGAGCTGGGAGTCATCGCCTCATCCCCTGTACAGTCCGGACTTCACTCTAAATGATTCCCACATGTTTGGGCCATTAAAAATGAAGCAGGCAGTTTGATCATGGCTCCTGAAGACCTTGATGGTAGTGAAATACAGGTCCGGACATTAGTGTAGCAGGGGATTATATAGAGAAATAAATGTGTTCTGTTATTCTGCACAATCAAAAGTCCCGTTTTCACTTGAAGGCATCTTTTATAACAGCAAATCTGGAATTGGATATCCAAAAGGATATTTGGAGGTGTTTGGAGGTCATGTGCTTAAGTTTCATACCCTTTTATGTGGAAAGCAAGTTGTGTAGGTAAAATCAGGCCATTAATTAACAATTAATGTTGACTTATAAATAGCGATGCAGAGATACCAATGCCAGGATTAAGTATCTGTCCGAAACTGCTCTCACTTACTCTTTTTATAACTGTAACGATATAGCAGAGCCAGACGCTACTGACTGTACTGGCACAAGGTGGTATCGGTGCATCCTTACGTACATATCCAAAATGTCTGTTGTGGATCATGTGACCACTTTACCATGTCAAATCTGACTGGTTTTTCACATTAGGACAAATATAACTCATGTTAACATGGCTTGCTGCACTAGTAAATCACCTCTGCACAACGTTAGCAGCGTTCGAATCAAGTTTCTTCTTCACGTTTGGAAGGCAAGAGCTTTTGTGTCTGCAGTGATCCACCCTACCCTTCCCCCCTCCCCCCCCCTCCCCCTCTATCCCAAATACCCCTTGCCTGTGCACGGGACTGTAGCGCTGCTCAGACTAACATGCGCCCCCTGGTGTTTGCATGCAGTCATTGCATCCAGCAGATCCTGGAGGCGGTGCTTCACTGCCATCAAATGGGCGTGGTGCACCGAGACCTGAAGGTGAGTGACAGGTGTCATGTTGTCGTATGCTGGGTAATGTGTGAGCAAGGTGTGTGTGTTGCGTATGGGAATGGGGAGTGTGCTACTGGAAGTGGAAAAGCAGCAATCACTGTAAGGGCTGTGCAGCTTCTTTTAGAGATTTTAATCATTGATAAACATGGGATAATTAAAACACAAATCAGGCGTAGCATTTGAAAGTATAGGGAAGATGGTTGAACGTTTTGCCACTTTCTGCATTGCAGTGATTAACCAAAGACCCTGTCCCTGACCACCAAATCTGTATTAATCTGTCGCTTGCTTGGTGTGTGATAAAAGAGATATAAAAGAAGATTTCCTTTCTTTTAGCAACATGAAAATGTAACCTCCATTTGAAAGCTATTTACTATTCATTCTAAACGAACTACAAATTCTCATCAAGTAATACAAAGAGAGCCAGCGTAGACAGACCAATCATAATACCCAGGTTTTCACTGAACATCTGTGACCTGTGACCCTTCCTGACATCCAGTGTGCATTATTCAAACCAACTTAACCAGCTTTCTTCCTGCTTCAGTCAGACAGGAGGTGAAACATTTAATCGCACTGTTGATGATTTTGAGCTTTTACCAGACTAAAGTGAGGAGACATTTTCTACAAATTTCTACAGTACCAAAAGTTTTGACATACTAGAACAATAAGTTTTTTTTTTTTTTCCTAAATAAAATAACACAAATGCCATTGGGTAATTAAGTAACAACAACATTCAGCTGTTATTTTAAGACACGGAGGTCAGCTGTTGTGGAACATTTCTTGCAAGAACAATATGGTCAAGTGCATTTGCAAAACCCCATTAAGCACCATAATGAAACTGTCTCTCATGAAGACCTTCCCAGGAAGGTAGTTGGTAGTTTTCCAAATCCTAATTTTCATCACACTGACTTCCTGGAGTCACGTTATATATATGTCATGTTATGTTTTGTATCGGATAGCGCTTATATTAGATATGCTGAAGGCGGTGCAGCACACTTAATATTCAATACTTTATTTCTTATCCTCAACGTCTACAGTAAATTGTTTAAATACCGCACCACTTCTGTCTCGTGTCAAAGCTGACGCCTCACCTGGTCCCGGGTGTCTAATGTCTACTCTTGAGGAACAAGGTAGTCGCATTAGGTTAAACACATATTTGAAAGCATTAAACACACACATAGACACGTGGCTTGAGTGTGATGCGTCATTGTTTAGTTTGCCAGTCAGGTCCCCTGAGTGCAGGGCCACTCCGGTTTCACGCTATCGATGTCTGCTTAAATTGGAGTGCCCTTTTGAACAGAGGCCTGTGACTCCTACTCTTGGTAGTAGGAATGCAGCAAGAGCAGCCTCCACAGGAATAAGACGTCTGTTCCGTTCCAGTACACATTCTCTCTCTCTCTCTCTCTCTCTCTCTCTCTCACTCACACACACACACACACACACGCTCGCACACAGAGTGTTATGCTGGGCTGCAGCAGGACGTGTTTCTCACACAATAAATCTTTTTGAACTAATCTCAGTCAAAGTGAGCAAAACCCACTCAGCAGGTTGGGAGTCTTTCAGTGACTTCTTGTGCGTGAGCCATTGTTTCTGTATGTGTGCTCGTGTTCGTACATACAGTATAGCCGAGAAAGGAAATCGAATCGTTGTGCAGTTTGGAGACGAGTAAGAGGAGGCAGATTTTCTTCCAGATTCGCCTGCTCCCTAAGGACACGGCGCAGTTCAGAATTCCTCTTACAATCCAGCCTTAAGACTTAACACCTCACTGTGTTCTGGCACTCGGCAGTGCTGGCAAGGCCAACCTCTCAGAAATAATGCTGCACTTACGATATGTGATATGACCACACTGTGGTCAAATAAATACAAGGAACCGAAAGAAAACTTGGGCTTAATCTTGATGTGGCCAGGATTGTGGCTGATTTGCATCTTTAGTGTTGCAAGGAGCATATCGCGTGGCGTTTAGGATCATGCCCAGATTTACCGTTTACAGTTTTATAAAGTCGCAGAAAAGAAAATGATACACAAAGAGAAACTTCTGTCTGCTTTCTTCCTCATACATGAGCTCACAGTCATCCACTACTGTGCTGTGATTGACAAGAGAGAGAGAGAGAGAGCACGCCCCTCCCACCCAGAGAGCACAGCTAATTTTGCCCTGTTGCTCCCCTCCATGAATGGCTGCAGCATTGTCAGGATTTTTGCTCATGATCTCGCGACCATATATGTTTTTCCTTCTCTTCCACGACCTCATTTCCACATTGGTACAAAGTAGAAGCAAAATAAATGCTCAAGATGAAATCTACAACATGCAACAACATAAATAATTTTTACATTTTTATTAAAAAAAAAAAAAAAAAAAAAATGTCCAAAGCCACCAGAAAGTTTGTTTTATATTATTACAAAGAATAACGTAACAAACAAAAAAAAAAGAGACAATTCATGATTAGATATTAGACGTGGTCACACAGCAACATGCCACTATTGTTTAACTGCTTCAGGGTTTTAGATCTAGTGCAAAAATACAGAAGCAAAAGTTAAATGTTCGACGGTAAAAGCATTTCTTGGTGACGTTTTGCAGAAATCCTCAACCTTTCCATCTGCAATACAAAAAAAGGTTAAAAACAAAACAAAAAAAGAGTCCCATAGGTACAGTAGTAGTGAGCAGAATCCCAAAACCCCTGCAATGCAGAAAAAAACATCACATTTTAAACTGCAGTAGTGTCCTTGCTAAAATATGTGTATATACTGTAGATTAGTTTGAGGGACTGGACACTGTTATATGATGGTGTATATGTGTTTGTGTGTCTGTGTCTGTGTGTGTGTGTGTGTGTGTGTGTGTGCATGCATGTGTTATGCACAGTGTATCAGAGAGTCCTAAGGGAGACGGCATGTTATTAGTATCCATCAGTGAGCGAGAATAACGAGGCTAGCTAATCTGGGTCACACACACACGCGCACACACAGTTGCACACTCACACTTCAAATATCAGCAGAGGCAAATAATGACTTCACTCCCGCAATATGGTTAGAAAGTTCAGAAGGTCTGTGTAATGTTCCAAGTTTAATTTACTAATTTCTCATAACCTTCAATTAAAACACAGGGTAAGAATGAAACATGTTTGTAAAGTGTCAAGCTGTCAAATGCATCCATGTGTTTTTCTCTTTTCCTCTCTTTTTTTTTAAACTTTTTTTTTAAGTGAGTGAAAATGGGGAAGGTGTGAAATATGACATAAATTGAATCGTGTATGTATGGGTGTGTGTGTTGCTGTGTCGCTTTCTACAGTTTGTGTGCAGATGTTTGCATGTCTAGTGTACCTGCCTGTCTATGTTCAGTATTTGTGTTTGTGTGTATATGTGTGATGTAAAAGTAGTAATAATTTTCCTTGCTCTCCATCCAGCCAGAGAACCTTCTCCTGGCCAGCAAATGTAAGAACGCTGCTGTGAAGCTGGCTGATTTCGGTCTGGCCATCGAGGTGCAGGGAGACCAGCAGGCGTGGTTTGGTATGCTACTGGACCCCAGAGTCATCTCACCTTTTAAAAACCTGTTTAGTTACTTCTGACCAACTTAAATCAGCTCCTGTCTTCCGAGCCTATTAGTTCTGTCATTTTTTTTCAACTGGGCTTGGCCTGAATTCTATACAGAAGAGAGTTATAAAAAACTTTGACCCAGATTCCAGAGCAGATAATGCATAACTAGTATGAAACACCTGTGTATTGTATTGTAAGGCGTGTTTGAAATTATCTCTAGAAAGACTCTAATGCGAATGGGCCTTCAAGTCGAACCAAGAATTGTAATGAAATTTCAGTTTGAAAAATCTGCGAATGAAGGTGTAAAACGGATTGGAGTTTACAGAAGACTTAAAGAACAATACCAGGAAGAGACTGTTCACCTCAGTAAAGCCTCAGTTCAAATGGTGCTAACATTTTAAAGAAGGTGTACCTCTGTGAATGATGATCTCAGTTGAGGTGGCTCGGAGCTCACTGCATGCCTTTCCCGTGAATATTTAAAGATTATCCTTGAAAATCGACAGATAATATGTCAAGGATTTTTGTCAAAGACACATCTGTCTATGAGAACTGCACACACAGTCATTCACCAGCACATTACAGTAACTCAGATGGGCGTTAGTGCCACATCTGTCATACAGTCCTGAGTCGCTCCAAGCCGTTTCAACACGTTTGGAGTAATAAAGAAGTTCCTGGGAGGCCAGCATTTCAGACATGAAGCAGGCAGTGCTGAGAAAGCTTTCTACCTTGATGGTATCCAAGCACTAGTGAAACTCTTCTTATGTTATTTAGAAGTCCCGGTTTGACTTATATGTACCTTTTATTTTTTTAACCGCTCATTTGAAATACACACGTGGACAAAATTGTTGGTACCTTTCGGTCAATGAAAGAAAAACTCACAATGGTCACAGAAATAACTTTAATCTGACAAAAGTAATAATAAATAAGAATTCTATGAATGTTAACCAATGAAAGTCAGACATTGCTTTTCAATCATGCTTCAACGGAATTATAAAAAAAATGAACTCATGGAACAGGCCTGGACAAAAATGATGGTACCCCTAACTTAATAGTTTGTTGCACAACCTTTTGAGGCAATCACTGCAATCAAACGATTCCTGTAACTGTCAATGAGACTTCTGTACCTCTCTGCAGGTATTTTGGCCCACTCCTCATGAGCAAGCTGCTCCAGTTGTTTCCGGTTTGAAGGACGCCTTTTCCAGACAGCATGTTTCAGCTCCTTCCAAAGATGCTCAATAGGATTGAGGTCAGGGCTCATAGAAGGCCACTTTAGAATAGTCCAATGTTTTCCTCTTAGCCCTTCTTGGGTGTTTTTAGCTGTGTGTTTTGGGTCATTGTCCTGTTACAAGACCCATGACCTGCGACTGAGACCCAGCTTTCTGACACTGGCCAGCACATTTCTCTCTAGAATCCCTTGATAGTCTTGAGATTTCATTGTACCCTGCACAGATTCAAGACACCCTGTGCCAGATGCAGCAAAGCAGCCCCAGAACATAACAGAGCCTCCTCCATGTTTCACAGTAGGGACAATGTTCTTTTCTTGATATGCTTAATTTTTCCATCTGTGAACATAGAGCTGATGTGCCTTGGCAAAAAGTTCCATTTTTGTCTCATCTGTCCATAGGGCATTCTCCCAGAAGCTTTGTGGCTTGTCAACATGTAGTTTGGCATATTCCAGTCTGGCTTTTTTATGATTTTCCTTGGATCTCTTTCTGGGCTCTTTTGTTACCATTCGGATTATCCGTCTCTTTGATTTGTCATCAATTTTCCTCCTGTGGCCACGTCCAGGGAGTTTGGCTACAGTCCCATGGATCTTAAATTTCTGAATAATATGTGCAACTGTAGTCACAGGAACATCTAGCTGCTTGGAAATGGTCTTATAGCCTTTACCTTTAACATGCTTGTCTATAATTTTCTTTCGACTCTCCTGAGACAACTCTTTCCTTCACTTCCTCTGGTCCATGTTGAGTGTGGTACATACCATGTCACCAAACAATACAGTGACTACCTGGAGCCCTATATATAGGCCCACTGACTGATTACAAGATTGTACACACCTGTGATGCTAATTAGTGGACACACCTTGAATTAACATGTCCCTTTGGTCACATTATTTTCAGTATTTTCTAGGGGTACCATCATTTTTGTCCAGTGCTGTTCCATGAGTTTATTTTTTTTAAATAATTCTGTTGAAGCATGGTTGAAAAGCAATGACTTTCATTGATTAACATTCATAGAATTTTTTACAATTATTACTTTTGTCAGATAAAAGTTATGTATGTGACCATTGTGAATTTTTCTTTCATTGACCGAAGGGTACCAACAATTTTGTCCACGTGTGTATTACTCAGGTCATCAGTATAGCAAGGATTATAGTGTTTCTGATTTGCTGGAGCTGACCCATCTTGATCATGCATTACGAATATTATTTAAATTTTTATTTATTTATTTTTTTGTTTGTTTATAACATTAAAAGATTGACAGAAGCATATGTGTGTTTCATGTGCAGGATTTGCTGGAACACCAGGGTATCTGTCCCCTGAGGTGTTGAGGAAGGAGGCGTATGGAAAACCTGTGGACATCTGGGCCTGTGGTAAACACATTTTCAAAAATGCTTACGGTTGAAAGACATGCAGAGCAACACAGATGTCAAGAGTTTGTGTGTATATGTGTGTATGTGTCAGGTGTGATCCTCTATATTCTCCTGGTTGGTTATCCTCCATTCTGGGATGAGGACCAGCACAAACTCTACCAGCAGATTAAAGCTGGGGCTTATGATGTAAGTCACACTGTTTCCTCTTCATCCTCTGACCATCTTTTCTTCTGTTTATAATCTGTCTGAAATTTATCCTGGTTCGCAATAGATCACTCACAAACCCCAGCCAGATTATTATCTTATAATAATAATAATAATAATAATAATAGGTTAACAGCCTTTTTTTTACGTGTTGCCAAACTATTAATCTATTGTCACAAAATGTATTAAGAAATGCTGTTGAGAATTTTGCTATAATATTTACGCCCACCTCCAGTACCAGTTAAGATAGGCTTATGTTAGATATAATGGAAATAATATTGTATGACGCTCCATATAAATATTGGAGATCCTTATAATAGCATGTGTGTACAGGAAGTGAAATCCAGTCAAATAAAACAGATGTGAAATGCACATTTAGAAAGAAAAAAAAAATAAGAAAGAAGAGGTTAAAATTAGAAAAGCTATAACCATTTTTTTCTTGTTGCATGTGGTTTATTCATGTTTTTTTCTTTTTTATCTAAATTTAGTAAAAGTGCCGTTAAATAGTTGTACAGTTCTTTACAAAAACAAAAAAAGATGTTGACATTGGTTGTTGATTACTCTGATTCATCAGTATGAGTGTGTGTGAGTGTATTTGACGTTCTTAGTTGTTTTTGGCTAGTTTCCCTCTCCAGAGTGGGACACAGTCACCCCTGAAGCCAAAAATCTCATCAACCAGATGTTGACCATCAATCCAGCCAAGAGAATCACAGCACAGGAGGCTCTTAAACACCCATGGGTCTGTGTAAGTACATACACAACATGCATAGGAGATGCACTTTACAGAATTTGCTGTATGTACATGTCTGTCATCTACAGTAGGTGAAAATTATGCACAGTCGTGTAGATGTCAACACTTAGTTCTCATTGCTTGTCTCCGTAGCAACGCTCTACAGTGGCCTCCATGATGCACAGACAAGAGACAGTGGAGTGCCTGAAGAAGTTCAACGCCAGGAGGAAACTCAAGGTGTGACATACACTCAAGATGACTGTCTAAAAGAAATGAAAATATTTACCAAGGAGATTTTTTTTCCCTCTCTGATGTTTATATTGAATTGAAACATAAAAATCCTTGTCTTAAGGTTTGACTGAATCTTAAACCCCTTAAACCCCTTTTTATACACTACGTAGTGAGCACTATACATGCTCACTACGTAGTGTATAAGGTTCTTATAGCCAGCAGAGCACCATTTGACATTCAGATATAAATAAACAGTCTGCCAGTTTACCTGTTGAAAATGCATGTAGTAATTCTTTTTGAATGCACATATGTATGTTTATTCATTTATTTACGCTTAAGGAATCATAACACTATGTAAAAACAATGTGCTGATTTTCCCAATTGCTTACGGCCAAAATAAATGTAAAAGACCTACTTTTTTTTCTTCAAACTTTGCTTTTAATGAAACTTATTTAGCCGGGAAAAAAATTGGTCATGTAAAGAAAAAAAGAGGATTTCGAATTCATCTTTATGCCTGTTATGACTTTATGGTTTTGGAGAGTAACTTGAGTTTGTCTTTCTACTTTATTACCATAATTCTCTGTTTGTTAACTAGCTCAGGTTGAATGTTTCCAGTTAAACCTGACTCACTAACCCCTACACAATCATTCCCCATCGTCCTCCCTGCACTCTTCTTACTCCTTCTCTCTCTCCTTGTAGGGCGCTATCCTTACTACCATGCTGGTGTCCCGAAACTTCTCTGGTAAGTCACTCGGGGTCTGTGTTACATCAGATTTTTTGTTTTTGTTTGTTGTTTTTCCCATGTTGACTTTTTAACACGTCTGAGATTCATGAATCGTGTTTTCAGGGATCATTTCGTCCCCGAGTCACTCCATGTCCTTAAGTGATCCTGTCGTCTGTTACTTCGTCAGAAATCTCTGTCTCTGTGTGCACCCGTGTCTTCCACAGAATCGTGTCCATGATGTTTTTTTTTTTTTTTGAATGATTAAAATCAACTTCTGATGTGATATTTTTTGAGTGGGGATCATTAAAAGACAAAAAAACTCTTGCTCTTAGACTAATAAACAATTCTTTCCTCCTTGTGCTCTTTCTCCCTTTCTATTCCACCCTCCTTCTTTCTCTCTCCTTTCCCTCTCTCACTTTCTCTCTCTCTGTGTGTGTGTGTGTGTGTGTGTGTGTGTGTGGACGGTGCGTGTCAGTGGGTAGCAGGCAGACCACGGCTCCGGCCTCGGTCACTGCCGCCGCCGCTGCTGTCGCTGCAGCAGCAGGCACCACAGCAGGGCTGGTGGAACAAGGTAGCAGAGTCCCCGAGGGGGCCTTCTCTCCTACTTCTGTCCTCTTTTCCACACTTCTCCCCTGTCCTTGTTTGTCCTTTATTCTCCTCCCACCTCTCTCTCTCTCTCTCTCTCTCTCTCTCTCTCTCTCTCTCTCTCTCTCTCTCTCATTAAAGAAATACTCCAGTGTTTTTTTTAACCTCATCACTATCTGTTTCTGCACTGAGAAAACAACAGCCTGTTCACTTAGAATTCAATAATATCCTATAAACCTCCATTATGTAAGTAATTTAATATAGTATAGCTAGACAGATATGAGTCTTAGAACATAGATAATCCATAACCATCATTCTTTCCCCCTGGAAAAGTAGTCCCATTTATGTCTACAATAAACTACAATATGGCATAATGTTACAGGAAATTAATCAATTACAGAGCCTCAAAGTGTTGTTCCTCATATACCACAGCTAGGGAGTTTTGGTATTTTTATTTATTAATGAATGACATCTTTGTAAGTATATACTGAACATAGTTGTTGTTGTTGTTGTTGTTGTTGGTCTTTCGGCTGCTCCCGCAAGGAGTCGCCAAAGCAGACCATCCAGTCTGCACGTACAAGTTCGGCACAGTTTTTTCTTTTCTTTTTTTTTTTCTTTTACGCTGACACTGGAGGCTCCTTCCATAAACGTTAAATCAACTTCTTACTTCTTAATGGTTAAAATGTCACCATTTTAATGAAAGAAAACTAACCCTCATCTGTTTATAATGAGTTTTAGATTATATAGAGTATACAAATGAATGAGTGTTAACTGTAGAAATTAATTACATATTTGATTTTATTATAATTTTATTATTACTTTTATGTTTATAACTACTGGGCTGCCCTTACAAAAAATTAATCCACACCTTAAACCAATCGGAATCAACAATACAACAGTACAGTGATATGAATGTTTGGAGTTTAAATTATATAACTTCCTAACGTAAGAAATCATTAAACTGTAGACAGTAATGCTTTTTTTTTTTTGGTCCATCCACCAGCCTTAGACTTTGTATTATAAATGAGTGTTAAGAAAGCAGCCTGTTCTTAAACGCTTATTTGTGTTAATCACATGTGCTGCTAATGAGATCGGGTTAAAAAAAAAAAAAAAACAACTTCTGGTTTATTCCTTTAACTTCCACTCTTCTGCTTGTCCCACACTCTTTCCTCTTACCTTTTTTTCACTTGTATTCTCTCTTTCCCTTCATAATTTCCCAGACCTCCATCCTCTCCTCTCTCTTATGTATCAATACTTTTCGTTCACTTTTATCGTTTCTCACTTTGCATGATGATAAAAGCATGCGCCACCCACTGTGGCTCATCTTTGCCTTCTTCTTTTTCTTCTTCTTTCTGTCTCGCACTTCTGCTCATCTGAGATTCTCTCTCTCTCTCTTCATATGTCCTTCATCTTCGCTTTTGTTCCATCAGTCATCTCGGCTGTCGGTTATAACTGTCAATTCATTTTCTTGATTTCGATTTTCTATACATCTGTCATTAATGTTTCTCAATTCCACCTTTGCGTCCATGTACATCTTGTTCAGGTGATTTTCCTCTCATGTCTTCATTCCATCACATTTCATCGTTCAGCTCTAATTCTCCTTTTCCTGTCCCTATTTGTATTTGTATGAGACTGTGAAGTTCACCCTGAAAGTGGGAATGGAACGGGCTGCCTGCTGCTGTACTGAATGTTGCATGAGCGACTGGACTAACGCATGATTACTAATATGTTGGGATGTGCGAAGTTGTCTGTTGCAACGTTGCATTGTGAGGAAATTTTGTCTGGAAAGAAAATAAGATTTTTTTTAGGGATGGATAGAGAACAATCATTTTGATCAGTGGTGCTGGTGGATGATATCCACAGCCTCTTTTACATATATGTATTTTTTTCTTTTTTTATGTGTATGCTTTGAATTCAAAATGCCTGCGAATTGTTTCCCTAAGTCCACACTGTTCAGTGTAATGAAGTGCAGCTTCTCGTGTGAGCTAGCTGTGGCTGTCGCTTTGTGTTTCATATTTGACGCAGACCCACTGCAGTCAAATATCCCCAACCTGTTTTAAGCGGTAAAGTCATGTCCGTCCGAGCACGTTGGAGAGCCCTCGTTATGAGACGGGAGTGGAGAGCTGGCGCTCTCAGCTGGAGTGGTGGCTGTGGCTCAGTGTAAAGGCTGCGCTTTATATTTGATGCCGTCTCTCCACACGCCTGCAATCAAATATTCATGCCGCACTGTCTCTATCAGTTAGCCACTCTCCCTCCCTTTTCTGCTCCTCCATGGAGCTAGCAGCTCAAAAACAAGAACCACATCTGGAATCTGAATCTTAAAACATTACCGAAGAAATGTATTAGTGTAATATTTGAAATGCAGCGGCAAGAGTTAATTCTGGCTCTCTTTTTTTATTTTTTATTTCTTTTAATGTCACAACTGGGAGGAACCTCTGAACAATGAGCATCGTTACATGTCAGCTAAACCTCGATTAAGTTTTGACAGAAGATGTCCATTTCATTTTTTATAAAAGGTTTTCAACCTTTTCTCTTTCTACTGCATTTATAGCACAGACAGACATGTCAAAGTTTCCCAATACTGAGAAAAGAACTGAAAAAAACAAAAACAAACTCTCATAACGGAAGTCTGTGGTCAATGATACAGCCATCTGTGGTCGGAAGTCTAGGGTGGGGGGGGGATTGTTGACGCTGTCAGGGTGGGTGGGAGGGACGTCCTTTCTCTCGCTCTCCTGTCAGTCAGAGTGACGCTAGGCCAATCGTGGGCATGTGTGAGATTATGCAGCGTGAAAAAATAAAATGTAGCCTTGTAGCTCAAAGGAAGCACATGATGATTTCGGTTGACGTATGATGTTGTGAGCTGGGTAGAGGGCGGGAATTTTGGAGATGAACCAAATTTGATGGGGAAATGGCGAAAATCCAGAAGTAGTGTAGCAAGTGTATGAATACCAAAAGTTTTTACCAGAAAGTCTTATTAAAACTTTAAAACTAATTTTGCTTTGTAGTAAGGTTAAAAATAAATAAATAAATAATATGTTGTCCAGAAATAAAACGTAATCTCATTAGCAAAATGACAAAATATGCCAATTTAAAGTTTATTATCAGCAGATTATGATCCGTTTCTTTCTTTGATTTATTTTTTCTCTTTATTTGATTTGCTCTGCGAACACACATCCTTCCACGACTGGCGAAACTAATTAACCGAGACTGGCAGAGCTGGTTATCGACCGACAGTTAGTGTAATTATCAGGGGTGATAATTGGTACATTGTACTGTCGGCAAAAGATAAAGATACTAAACAATAGAGGTGGTGGACAACCTTATCGTAAGTTTAAGTCTTTTGATGAAAATTTGCGTTTTAGTGTCATCAACTTCCTCAAAGACTTCTGTTTGAAGAATTCTAAGTAAACAGGGTTTGTGTGGAATTTTTTTTATTCTTATCATTCTTATCATACACATCAGATGCGGTAGATGTGAGAGTCGGTTGATTTAGTCTTTCTTTACAGATTAAAGCTTAGTACTGCAGATTTTTTTGACTTTTGCTGTCCTCCTTTTTTCTTCCTTCTTCTGTTTTGTTTTTGGTTTTTCTTGCGCTCTGTGTTTATGGCAAGGTAAGGATTTCAACCCTCTCCCTGTCTCTCTCCGTAGAGCAAGTTAAGTTTAAGTTGTTTTTTTGTTTTCACTGGGATCACTACACCATTTCTCTGACTTTTTTTTATTTTTGGGAAATTCATAGCCAAGTTTCTTGTTTACTAGGTCATGACCCCGACCAAGCCTGCAGAAGGCTAATTGCATTAAGTGACAAACTGTTTTATTGTTTCATATTTTAATGTAACAATGCAGTGTAGTTTAAATTAACGTATGGGGTTACTACTAGTAGTGAGATAATAAAATTTTAACCACTGCACTATTGATCATGTCATGATCATAGCCACGCTGATTTGTGGTCATCACCACTTCCTTCTTGTTCCTCTTTGGCTGATTGTCAAAGCGCTGTGGTCGACTGTTTCAGCAAAGAGCAGTTTAATACATTATTATCCGTGTGATTCTTTTCACCTTCAAATTTCTGAAGTGAATACATTATCATCTCATACGATTATGTAATACCTTGTAATATATGACCTGATTGTGTCAGTGATGTGTGAGATACAGTAAGTGGTTTAGTAAAAGCATGCACTTTTTATACGGTAAATGTATTGAAACATTGCCACAAGAAACCCTTTCATTAATTGGAATAGATGTATTTGTAATTTGTACAGCTTTTAGAAACTTTCTTGGTTTTCTTATGTCAATCATGTGTGAGTTTTGATTTGTATATTTAATAATCAGCAATGCATTCTGACTGTTACATACACTATTATCTTTATACGGTTCGTTCTTAGGGAGTTTTCACACTTGGTTCAAACTCTGTTTTCAGTTTGAAAAATCTTAGGTGCTAAGTTTATCTATTTTTTATAAATTTTTTTGTTTTAATTCTTATGGAACCAAAAACAACCTAATCAGAAAATGGTGTCACTGGATGCGTGGTTTGCCGTCGTGTTTGCAAACAAGCAGCTGATCTCATGTACGACAATTTTTATCTTTGCAGAATGTACAGTATGCAAGTGCTCGTACCATAAACGTAAACTAACTACACTGCTCCAGTCCTACCAAAGTCACGTTTTATATACATCAGTAACCGTGATTACTCATTCGCTATATCAGAAAAGGTAGATACAGTAAGGAGGCCTTCTCACATTCCTGAAATAAGGCGATCTTGAGATTATCATAAAATCCATGAGAGTTCAGTGTGGTCTGTTCCGGATGCTTCCTGGAAATATCCTAGCTGACCTAATTTTTCATTCATGGTTTTTGAAACGCAGTCACTCGCAAAAAAAAAAAAAAAAAAAACTTAGTATTTCTTGTACCATTACTTCATTCGAGTAATTCAAAGGTGGATTGTAGTGGTTTTTTTTATGAATCATAAAGTCTGGATATATGTTGAATTCCTTGTTTAAAGTTGATGTGTACAGCTTTGCGGTGTCACTAAAGGGGCACTCGTAAAACCCTTTCATACAGTTGGTGTCGCACTACATACTACAGTGGTAGTCAAACATATTGAGACAAAAGTGAAATTCAGTGTTTTAATGACATTGTCATTTTTTTTAATAGTGACATTAAGATAGTAAGATTCATTTGTTATACAACAAGCAATATTCAGTACAAAGTGTTTTATTCTTCAAGACTTGCTGGGCATAGCATCAAAAGAACGTCTGCGTTACTCTGATGTCACTTGCTCAATCCATGCCTACTTGATCGTTTCGTGAATATCATGTACAGAAATTTGCCACAGAGGTTTACAATTCACTTGGATTTCCCTAGTTTTAATGATTTTTATGCAGAAGTGGACAACCCAGATTCAGAAAGTAGAAGTCCTGAAACATCTCTGTATTAATCAATCTATTAACTAAACAAGCTGATTCTAACTGAACTCTTCAGTCAGATAGGCGACAACTAATTAGTGACATCACCTGTTTAGTGCAAGGGGCGAACTATGATACACGGTATTTGTTGGCTTAATACTCTCGACCACAATTATAAATTACTAAATTGCAAGCTTTATTACAGTATATATTAAATCCATAAATAAAATGGATAAATCCGCACTAAACATCTAAATAGTGTACATTATTAAGTTACTAAATCCATGGCAAAATCCAGCCATGTACACTCAACTACAACGTAGAAATG
Source organism: Clarias fuscus (assembly GCA_030347435.1). Taxonomy (NCBI): domain Eukaryota; kingdom Metazoa; phylum Chordata; class Actinopteri; order Siluriformes; family Clariidae; genus Clarias; species Clarias fuscus. The sequence continues at coordinate 21,917,966 of CM059208.1, forward strand.
ACTAAATGTCAGATACACAAGACAACACAAGAAACATTCGATAATCTAAATGATTTCGATTTTTCCACACCCAGCCCTGCACGTAAACTACACGTAAACAGTATGCTCTAATAGACAACTACACTGCATGGCATAAATACTGTACATAGCTTCTGTCATACACACGTGGACAAAATTGTTGGTACCCTTCAGTCAATGAAAGAAAAACTCACAATGGTCACATACATAACTTCAATCTGACAAAAGTAATAATTGTAAAAAATTCTATGAATGTTAACCAATGAAAGTCAGACATTGCTTTTCAACCATGCTTCAACAGAATTCTTTTAAAAAATCAACTCATGGAACAGGCCTGGACAAAAATGATGGTACCCCTAGAAAATACTGAAAATAATGTGACCAAAGGGACATGTTAATTCAAGGTGTGTCCACTAATTAGCATCACAGGTGTCTACAATCTTGTAATCAGTCAGTGGGCTTATATATAGGGCTCCAGGTAGTCACTGTGTAGTTTGGTGACCTAGTGTGTACCACACTCAACATGGACCAGAAGAAGCGAAGGAAAGAGTTGTCTCAGGAGATTCGAAAGAAAATTATAGACAAGCATGTTAAAGGTAAAGGCTATAAGACCATTTCCAAGCAGCTAGATTTTCCTGTGACTACATTTGCACATATTTTTCAGAAATTTAAGATCCATGGGACTGTAGCCAACCTCCCTGGACGTGGCCGCAGGAGGAAAATTGATGACAAATCAAAGAGACGGATAATCCGAATGATAACAAAAGAGCCCAGAAAGACTTCTAAAGAGATCCAAGGTGAACTTCATGCTCAAGGAACATCAGTGTCAGATCGCACCATCCGTCGTTGTCGCACCATCCGTCGTTGTTTGAGCCAAAGTGGACTACATGGGAGACGACCAAGGAGGACACCATTGTTGAAAACAAATCATAAAAAAGCCAGACTGGAATATGCCAAACTACATGTTGACAAGCCACAAAGCTTCTGGGAGAATGTCCTATGGACAGATGAGACAAAAATGGAACATCAGCTCTATGTTCACAGACGGAAAAATGAAGCATATCAAGAAAAGAACACTGTCCCTACTGTGAAACATGGAGGAGGCTCTGTTATGTTCTGGGGCTGCTTTGCTGCATCTGGCACAGGGTGTCTTGAATCTGTGCAGGGTACAATGAAATCTGAAGACTATCAAGGGATTCTAGAGAGAAATGTGCTGGCCAGTGTCAGAAAGCTGGGTCTCAGTCGCAGGTCATGGGTCTTGCAACAGGACAATGACCCAAAACACACAACTAAAAACACCCAAGAATGGCTAAGAGGAAAACATTGGACTATTCTAAAGTGGCCTTCTATGAGCCCTGAGCATCTTTGGAAGGAGCTGAAACATGCTGTGTGGAAAAGGCACCCTTCAAACCGGAAACAACTGGAGCAGCTTGCTCATGAGGAGAGAGGTGCAGAAGTCTCATTGACAGTTACAGGAATCGTTTGATTGCAGTGATTGCCTCAAAAGGTTGTGCACCAACTATTAAGTTAGGGGTACCATAATTTTTGTCCAGGCCTGTTCCATGAGTTCATTTTTTTAAATAATTCTGTTGAAGCATGGTTGAAAAGCAATGTCTGACTTTCATTGGTTAACATTCATAGAATTCTTATTTATTATTACTTTTGTCAGATTAAAGTTATTTCTGTGACCATTGTGAGTTTTTCTTTCATTGACCGAAGGGTACCAACAATTTTGTCCACGTGTGTATGCTGTAGATATTCAGGTAGCTGTTAACAGATGAGAAATCATAGCAGTTCTTGACAATTTGCAAATCATGAGGTGCCAAAAGTACAGTGTAACAGTTAGTAGGTAAATTGTCACAGTTCTTGACAGTCCTGTGAGATTCTTGAATACATCTTGAATACAGTACTTTCAATTCAGGACAGTTTTAAAAACAAGTTGAAAAGCACATGGGAGTTTCCATGCTTCATCACTCAAGGCTTGGAGAGCGAAATGACCCTAATTTCTAGTTTAAAGGTGTTAAGGGAACCGAGTTCATAAAGAATGCATACTCCTCATTATTTTTATGTTAAGGTGTGGAGATAATAAAGGTAATATTTTATACTAGTCATATAATCTGTGTTCTGTTTGGGAGGTTTCCCACGCCGAGCACCTTTTAAGCAAATGTCTTTTCAGTGCATAATTGTGTATAGAATTGTTAAGGACACCTGTACGTACTGTATAGGTGGAGACAGCAGGAGCCTGTGTGACTTTTTCTCTCTCCAACAGAAGTATAAGTATGGACGCTGATATCTGATCAGATTCAGAATGTGGATGAATTGATCAGAAACTGAGTTTTCCAGAGTTCTCAAGCATTTGTGGTTAAACTGAACACTAAGCAGAAACTGCGCATGTTATTTTTGACTTCAGATGTGAGCTAAAATCGCAGAACATCTGCTGAACCCATGTGTCTCTTTCCTGTCTCCCATTGCAGCAGCCAAGAGTTTGCTGAATAAGAAGGCCGATGTCAAGGTAGGACTGCTTTCGGCACCTGTAGTGGGACTGTGCACTTTTTCCTTTTCTGAGCATTTTGACACTTTTTGCTGCTTCCTTTTTTTCTCCCCATCATTGTCCGTGTCCATGTAGCTGAAGTGTGTTTATCCCTACATCTGCTTGTTGCTTCTGTTTCTCAATTTAGTGCGTTAGCAGTGAATTTAATATCATCCTCTGTCTGCCTGTATTCAAGTGTTTCTGTGTTTGTGTCAAGTTTGAATGATGGAGAAAAGATATATAATAGTGTTGTTGTTGGTTTTTCAGAATAATGTTTTTTGTTTTTCACTTATCCTTGCTTTCCCCCAACATCTAGGGAAAAAAACACAAAGCTACAGAAACAACAGAGAAGCTGATATAAGGTTTAAAAAACAAAAACAAAATCTATTCAAAACATGACCAGTGTCCAAGTTTGATTCTGTAGTTTTGCACTGGAGCTAAAAAGTAATGAAAGTCTCTCTGAGCACAGTTTTAGATAAGTGCATTAACTTTCTTTAAAACACTATTCACATTACCAGCCTGAAATTCAGATTTTTTTTTTTACCCTAATGTGACACAAATCTGATTTTATATGGCACTGAACACACAAATCTGATGTTTTTCAGATTGGATCCGAGTCGCTTTCATACAGTATGTGATTCTCGAAGTGATGCATATCCATCTGATTTTAAACAATCAGATTTAAACAAAAACGAACAATTGGAATTCATGAATTTATTTATTTATGTATTTGTTTTTTTTGCGCACACCTTTGCACTTGCACACCTGCTGGGGCGGGGATTTCATAACCATGCTAGCATTAGTTGCTAAAACAACTAAATTGATGAGTCTGGCTTTCTCCTTTCCTCTGGACCGCAAATTAAAGCGATTAAAGCTAGACATTTATGCAGAACTAGATGTGCCCACGTCTTAGTTTGAATGTAATTTAATTGCAAACTTGTATGCATGGTTTTAAAAATGTACAGCGCCTCCTGTTGAATTTCGAACTGAACTAAATTTTTTACATGATACCCTGAAGTGCGTGGAATGAAGGTGTGTGATCGCGTTTATTAAGTAGATTTTAACTGCACCCTCATAAACGTGTATACAAAAAAAAAGTACAGCACCATCTGTTGAATTTTGAGATGAACAAATGATTTTCTTTCAAGTCCGAATTTATAATTTTTAAAAATAATATAAGGCCGTTTTTCATTTAAAACTCCATTAAAATTAATTCTAAACACCATCTTGATGTGTTCTATTACTCATCTCGCGTCTTCAAGGTATAGACACACCAACTTTACCGTTTTATTACTGTATATACTGTATATAGATTATTCGGGTGACTTTCATTTCTTCAGTGCAAAAGGCACTGAACATGTCTACACTTGCTTCGTAATAAAGATGCAAAATATGACCAAATTATTACCAAATAGTAAAACCAGACTCGATCTGATTAGCTAGCAGGTGACATGAATGAAGAAGAAATGGATTGGAAGATCGATTTCCATCCACAACGTGTCTGTGAGCGTGGGTGGTATCTAGGAGGATTAAATGTGGGAGGCGCTAATGTCAGTGTCAGTGAGAGCACTCTGAAATCTGGGATAAGATTTTTATTTATTTATTTTTTAAATAATAGCGTACTTATTCGCAAAAAACACCCCTTGCACAGGAAAATCCTCATCTCGTTTTTTTTACGCCTCCTTCACACAAACACACGTCCACAAAAGGTTACAAGTGGGACACGTGCCATTAATTTTGGCACATAATCACTCGGGTCTATAATCTTAAGAACTATTGACTTTTTTTGCTCTACATCCCCGATGAACACCTGCTACACTATTACATCTCGCTCCTGCACAAGCTGTGCGTGATTGCGTGTATGTGTGTGAGAGAGAGAGAAAAAGAGCGAGCACATGCCAGCTGAGATGAACTAGTTCAGATGGGAATATGACTCCCGTTCCAGGAATAGCCGCAAGTCTGAACCCTGGAAACTCTGCGACAAAAATAGCATCGCTTTGCTCCTCTCATCGCCTAGCAACAGGCTCCCCCACGTCCTCCATCAGCCATTATAAACACCGTCTCATTCCCTCTGTTCATGATTCCCTCTTCCCTTGCTTTCTTTTTCTTGGTTTATCCAGAGATGCACCTGATTCTCTCCTGGTTCTCCCCCACAGCTGTCAAATATCTGACGCTTTCTGTTCCCTTTTCTGAATAGACAAGCTGTATGTTCAGATATATATGCAGCATCGGTTCTTACGTAACACTGCATTCAAATATAAAGAATAATTTTCTCTGCTGCTCCAGATGCAATGGCAACGATAAAAAAGGGAGATTTAAAAAAAAAAAAAGAAAAAATTTTCATTGCCACTTTCTTACAGAACATTACATCCTTTCTTTATCTTTACATTTATCTAATCATAATATAATCCAGGCTGGATGGATTCTTAACTTAGAGGCGGAGTGTTATACTTAATATAACACTTTATTCAAAGCCTAGTGTCACTTTACAGAAGGAAAATTTGTCCTGACATTTCTTGGCAGATCATGTCTCAGTAACAGTACAGTACCATTAACAAAAAATTTAACTCATAAAGGTTCCGTTCCCTTTTTATCTCCTCTAATTAATATCTCTAATATTCCTGTTTTACAGCTTTAAGTCACTTTTTAGGGACAGGGAACGTGATAGTGTTTTATTCTTTTTTTTTTTTAATTATACTAATTTTTTATATACTAGACTATGGAGATAGAAATTGGATAACAAAATTAATCGATTAGGCAAATGTATCTGTGTATGCTTTTGTTTAGCTGAAATGAAAACCTACAGCATGATGCAACAAATTTTGCGAGCTCTTATTATATGTAAATTATGCTTTGTTAGCTTTTTATAATTGCATCATATTAATTATTAATATTATTTGCTAGGTCCACATGCACAATAGTCTATTTCATGTTTTATAAAAATTTAATTCTATATTTTGTCATAATTAAATGCCTCATGCATAAATACATAGCCTATTTTTTTCCCCCCTCACACTTAACATTTTGTGGCAGATTCCTTATTCGGTTCATTAAGGCTGATTTTACACTAAGCGAGATTGATTTATACAGTGCCTGGGTAAAATTGCTCTTCAAGTCCCTCTCCCCCACTGGCCAGCTTTAACATTAGTAATATTGTTTCATACCTGAGTTCAGGTGGAGTACAGTACTGTATACGCCTAGCTTGTTCAAGCTTATTTATTTATTTATTTATTTTTAAAGATGCCCTCTGGCCCTTCCTACTTTATCAGCTATGGCCCGTGTCGTTAAGAGGAAGAGAGTGGCACGTGCTGTGTGTTCGGAGACAGATGGCGCCGATGACGTCGGCCTCTAAACAGCCGTCCACAATGTACGGTTGGCTTTCAAATTTGATTCATGGGGTGCTCGAGCACCGAGTAACGTGCTCAAGACTGTCTTTTCCAGTGGACTTGAGCACAGTATGCTAATCCGTATCTGGACATGATACGATAAGATGAGTGTTCATCTTACACGGACCTAAATTCCTTCCTAAAATGCACCATCTGTCCAGGATTAGCACAATTTATATGTTCGCCATCGCTGATGAAACACCCTTTGAGATTAAACTTAAAGAGCTTAACCTCAGAAATTGCCCGAATTGAAGAACCTTTTTAAAATTTTTGTTATAACACTTTTTTCATGCGATTCTGAATGGAGCTGTATCTGTACTTCTAATCCTAATGGTTGCTCTTCATTTCTGGCCCTAAGTGGATCTCTTTGAAGCACTTCACTCCTTCTTGCACTTTGTTCTTCATTCTTCTCTGTACTGTACAGAACACGTTGTGTTTCCACGCCTCCACCTGTTCACCACACACTCCTCCTTTACTTCCTTCCGTCCTTCCCTGACTCCTCTTTCCAATTTCCTCGTCTTTAACACCTGAAGGATGAGTCAGACCATAATGTCTTGAAGCCAACTGTTCTCTTATGTCACTCTCTTGTTCCTGGCGCTTCTGATGTGCGGAGCGATTTCCACAAGGCTTCCTGTTACCTCAGTAAAAGATGGATGAGTTTGCCATTCATCACCTACTCGAACTTGTCATTTGGTCACTTGGATAGGACTTTTTTTTTTCTCTGTTGAAATTTACTACATTTTTTTCTTCTTCTTTTCATCTTTCCAGAAGAGGAAGTCAAGCTCTACCGTTCAGTACATGGTGAGAACATTGCTTCATTTGTTTTTATCCTTCATCCTACTGTCTATCTTTCACCTTCCCCTGTTTGCCACCTGAACCTGCCTACAGTTCCTCTATCCTGTACCCTAAAGAAGTGATGATCCAGGTTTTTCTTTTAAAAAATGTATGCAGTCTTCTTTCTACTAGCACCTTTTTATTTTTTATTCCTGTGTCTGTGGTGTGCACTCTTTCCTCTCGATTGCACTGCTGAATAAACAGTACGCCTTCTGTCTTACTGTAGTTGCCCGGTGCTCAAGTAAGAAGAACTTCACACTTCATAAATGTCTAATGATGCCCTCTGCTTGTTACTCAGGTTTCCTCACTCAGCTGAGCATTTAAGCTTAACTCGTTCTCCTAATCGCTCTAAAGTGAAGTATCTACACGCGTTTCTGGATTGCACTGGCTGCTTGGCTTTTCTTGAGTTTTGTTTTCTTTTTTAATGTTTCGATGTTATTCATCTTTTCTGCAGGTATTAGTGTCACTCAGTATTAATATGTGTATGTACATTATGTGTGAATTGGGTGACAACAATTCATTTGTTTTTAATAGTCAAAATTAATAGCTGGAAAAAATAATCAGATATTTAGAGGAAGGAGAGAGTACTTTAATACTAGTGCATTAATCCCAATGGGAAATTGTAAAACAGAAGAAAAAACTCACTCACTCACCCAACCCACCCACCTAAGCCTACCTACTTTCAATAGCTGGTTTATCTTGATCAGGGTTATGTTGGAACAGCAGTTTGTTTCAAGAAGCTTTTTGTGGAAATACACAGTGGATGGGACCCTAGTTCATCAATTACACCATACACACACACATTGATGAACACATTCACAGTGCCTAAAGGCAATATATATATATTTTTTTTACCCAGTCCTCCCACTTAGTGTTTTAAGGAGATGGGAAGAAACCAGAGATCCCCAAGGAAACGCCTAGGATATGGAAAGGACACATCGAAGCTGAGAGTGATCTGATCACATGATCAAACTCTCAAGCTCCGGATCAGCAAGCACTGCTGAAAGATACTCCTGATGCCTACTGTAGAAAGCGATAATGCAATTACTACTTTATTACTTTATTAAAACATTTGTACAGTGTGCAATATAATATGCATAAATCGAATATAGATAAAAAAAAAACTCAGTAAACAAAATTATCATCACTTAACTACAGCAGCAGTAAGGTCCATAAAGTACATTTAATGTACTGTAGAGAACTTAATTTATCACTGCCGTAGTGCACATAATCACAGTAGACTGCAGTGTATAAAACTAGAGAGGCTTGAGGAAACACCCTGGAACTGGCTGCATATATCTATAAAACACACAAAAAAAATGTAAAAGAAAAGGACATATCTATTTTGCATGAAGAAACAACCCGTCGTAATATGTAATAGGAAAATTCAAGTTTAAAAAAATATTTTTTTCCCCTCTGCTGTTAAACATATGCAAACTAATCTTCCAATAAGGAGTTGTGCAGTCTCTGTGATTAAAAAAAAGAAATGCACTGCACTGCCGAAATATGGTGAAAAATGTTAGGTTTAATTAGGCTTTATTTTCTGGCGTCATGTGGCCTGCTCTGGATCTTTCAAATCCACAGTGCAAATCATATGAAAACTGATGAAGTGAAAGAATGATGCAGATCTTTGGATGGGATTTCAAAAATGTTCTGCCAGACCGGTTATTTTAATGCACCACTTTAGTTCTCTACAGTGTGTTTGTGTATTTTTGCAATAACCCTGACTTTAATTAAAGACAGTCAATTCACATTTAAATAAAAAATGAAGCATACACTGCAGTCTGATTTTCATATTTTATAAAGATTACTTTAAGAATTCCCCCCCCCCCCCCCCCCCCCCCCCCACACATTTCCATACAAATAGTACATATCATTAACATACAGTATAAATCCTTTCGTGGGGAAAAAAAGAGACACATAATGTGAAGCAATGTGTATGTTAAAGGAATCCAGTGTCTGACTCAGCATGAAGCGAGGTGCATTCTCGGTCATGACGTTAACACTGTTTTGTCCAGTGTCTAGTCGTGTACTGTATGTACGAGCCTCATATATTTATTTTTCATGTTTTTTCTATCGCTCTTGCTGCTTTACACGTTCGCTGTAAACTCATAATCCTTAGAAAGGCTGCTTTTAAGGAAAGTTATGTGTGGTCTTGAATTGACTGTGTTGTAAATTAGCATCTGTCTATTTAGCCTTTCATTTGTTCCCGTTGGTTTGTCAACATCTTTTCCCAGCATCTGTCTAGCTCCTTAATGATGACTGTTTGTTTTAATGAAATTAATATTACACGTTAAGGAAAAAAGAAAAGAGAAAAGTTTATGCTTAAGTGACAGCTTTATTTGGCCCAGAGTAAATACGCTTTGTTATATGATTAATTATTATGAGTAATTAGCTTAATAGGAGAGATTTAGAGCATATTAAGTACTGTATAATGCAGGGAATGATTTTGGGAATGACTGAGTGTTTGGTTGTGTACGAGTGTGAAATGCATGCTGGTCTCTTCCTCCATCACGTTACACCTGATTCCTCTTTAACCCTGTGTGTGTTGTGTTTCCCTGCACAGCCCCAGACCAACAGCACCAAAAACAGCATAGTCACGAGCCCCAAAGGAAACCTTCCCTCTCCTGCACTGGTATTTACCTCTCTAATCCTTTCTTCCTTCCTTCATCTGTGACTCTCTTCCTTTACCTCTCTTGCCTTTTCCTCCCTTCTGTTTTTTTTTTTTTTTTGCCTGTGAGTTTCGTGTGAATGTGTCAGATCCTTCGCTTTGTTAGCTCGGTTGTCAGAAACAAAAAGCTGTTTGCTCTTGAGCTTTTTGTTTCATAGTTTACTAGGAGAATAATGTGAAAATATGTTTCCTATTTTTGTCTGTGGCGAATATCAGGTAACTCACTAGCAGTGTGTGACATGAGGAGGACGTGCAAGTGTTTACAGTTCGCAGATCATGTACTGTATATTTGTTGATTTTGGCGTTTGTTTGAGGGTAGGGGAATTTTGGTTTGAAATATCCACAGTATAATAGTACACAACACGGGTGACTGGTGCAGTGTTGTCACTGCCACGGCCCCAGTCAGATTCCTGGTCACGGAAAAACCACTCCAGCCATTTAGGGGGCATCGCTCAAGCCAGTGCACACGTAGTGCCCAAGCCTGGGGAAAATAGGGCTGGGTTGGTTTAAGAAAGGCATCCGGTGCAAAACTTCACATCTAATTTGTGGGCTTGATGGTCCGCTGTGGCGACCCCATAAACATGTAAAGTGGCCAAACGAGAAATTTAAGAAACAAGTTAATGGCATTTATCGAGAATTATAAATTCAATTCAATTTTATTTCTATAACGCTTTTAACAATGGTCATTGTCTCAAAGCAGCTTCACAGAAATGAAAAGAAAATGAAAAGAAGACTTATGGAAATGTATATATGTGTAAGAAAAATGTGTCTAGATAATGAGATTGTCCCTGATGAGCAAGCCAAGGGTGACGGCGACAGTGGCAAGGAAAAACTCCCTGAGATGGCAATAGGAAGAAACCTTGAGAGGAACCAGACTCAACAGGGAACCCATCCTCATCTGGGTGATGACAGATAACAGAAATTGTATAACATCATGTGTGTTATGCAGCTGAAAGTTCGATATAACAGAAGTTATTTAAATTAACACAAAGTCCAGTTCAGCCCAGGGATGAGTCGGCACGTGCAGAGGGCAGATGGGAGTCTGGATCACTGGGAGCTCAGGAGCAGCATGTGTAGCGCCAAACCAACATAAAGAAGAATCCAGCTGGAGCAGGTCCTTCTCTGGATGCCTCAGGAACCTCACAGGATTGGCCTCTGTCTACTGAAGCTGGCACAATCTCCAGATGCCTCAGGATGGGTGGAAAAATAAAGAGCAGGTGAAAAGAATTAGCGTGGTTGCCATTCAGGATAGATGTACTGGAGTATGAGGTAAAGAAATAAATTATGTGTATGCCAGATTAAAGAGATGCGTCTTGAGTCTACTTTTAAATTGGGAAACTGTGTCTGAGCCCCGAACACTGTCAGGAAGGCTATTCCAAAGTTTTTGAGCTAAATATAAAAAAGCCCTACCTCCTTTTGTAGATTTTGATATTCTGGGAACTACCTGTAGTCCGGAGTTTTCTGATCTTAAGGAGCGTGGTGGATTGTAACGTATCAGAAGACTGGTTAGGTATGTGGGAGCTAGACCGTTTAGAGCCTTGTACGTAAGTTATGCTATTTTGTAATTAATTCTAAACTGAACAGGTAGCCAGTGCAGGGATGATAGTATTGGGGTTATATGATCATATTTTCTGGATCTAGTGAGAACCCTGGCGGCTGCATTTTGGTCTAACTGTAGCTTGTTAATTGAGGATGCAGGACAGCCACCCAGTAATGCATTACAGTAGTCCAGTCTGGAGGTCATGAATGCATGAACCAGCTTTTCTGCATCAGATACAGATAAAATATTCCTAAGCTTGGCAATATTTCTAAGGTGGAAAAAGGCTGTTTTTGTGATGTTGGAGATATGATTTTCAAAGGATAAGTTACTGTCTAATATTACACCCAGGTCTTTCACTGTCGAGCTGGTGGTAACAGTACATCCTTCTAAACGCAGGCTGAATTGTGAGAGCTGTTGTGTACTGGTTTTTGGGCCAATAAGTAATATCTCTGTCTTATCTGAAGTTAGTAAAAGAAAATTATCGGTCATCCAATCTTTTATATCTTGAATACACTCACACAATTTGGGTATTTCGTCTGGTTTTGTGGAAATGTATAACTGAGTATCATCAGCATAACAATGGAAACTAATCCCATGTCTTCTAATGATGTTACCCAAGGGAAGCATGTATATTGAGAACAGCAGAGGTGTCACGTGGCGAGGTGAAACGAGGTGGATCCAAGTGCAGATGAAGAGTAGAAACGTTAAACTGGAGCGAGGTCGGAAAACAAAATCGTGGGTCAAAAGCCGGAAGATCAATCAGCGTGACGTCCAGGCAAAAACACAAAGCGAGAGCCGTAGTCAAAATGGGAAGCATTAGACCGGTAACCGGGAGATCAGACAGCGAGGCGACAATCCAAAACACGTAAAACAAAAGCCGTAGTCAAAACGAGGAAGCGCGAGATCAAAGCCGGGAAATCAAACAGCGAGGCGACAAATCCAAAACAGAAGGCGAGAGACGTGAAACGAGAAAACGAAACTACTTGGCAACGTGAAGAAAGCAAAATAAAACGCGAGAGAATCGAAGCAGAAGACATTCATCTTCAACTTAATGGGCATGAGGCGAGACGACGTAACTGGGACACATGGAACGTGGAATTGATCCTCCGCATAGTTGAGGGGAGCAAGAGCTTAACAGCGCAAGGGTTGACTATCTTCGTGATGGTGAATGGACCAAGGTAGCGAGGGGAAAGTTTATGGCAGATGGTTTTTAGGGGAATGTCTCTGGCAGCAAGCATGACTCTCTGTCCCACCCTGTACTTGGGGGCCTGAGAACGCTTGCGGTCGGCCTGTTTCTTGTACCTTCTGCTGACCTGTAAGAGTGTCCTCCTGGCTTGAAGCCATGTCCTTCTACAGCGTCGGATGAATGCTTGGGCTGACGGAACACAGACCTCCTCCTCCTGAGATGGAAGCAAGGGCGGTTGATATCCCAGGCAGCACTGGAAGGGAGAAAGACCGGTTGATGCTGATATCTGGGAGTTGTGGGCGTACTCTATCCAGGGTAAGAACTTGCTCCATGAGGTAGCGTCTCTGGAAGTCATGCACCTCAGGGCGACCTCGAGGGATTGATTCTTCCTCTCTGTCTGGCCGTTTGACTGAGGGTGGAACCCTGAGGGCAGGCTCGGAGTGGCCTCAATTAATTTACAGAAAGCCTTCCAGAATTGGGAGGTGAACTGCGGTCCCCGGTCTGAAACAATGTCCTTTGGCAGACCATGGAGCTTGAAGACATGACTGATCATGAGTTCTGCAGTCTCTTTGGCAGACGGAAGCTTTGGCAGTGGAATGAAGTGAGCTGCTTTGGAGAAACGGTCTACAACAGTCATGATGCAGGTGTGGCCGTTTGAAGAAGGTAGCCCTGTGACGAAATCCAGAGCGATGTCGGACCATGGGCGGTGTGGGAGGGATAAGGGTCGTAGGAGGCCTGCTGGAGCTGTATTGGTGTGCTTAAATCTGAGACAAATGTCACATGCAGCCACGAAGCTGGAGACATCCTCCTTCAAGGTTGGCCACCAAAAACGTTGCTGAACCTGGGTCAGAGTACGGGCTGTGCCAGGGTGACAGGACAGTTTGGAACTGTGAGCCCATTCCAGAACCTGAGAGCGTAGGGTGTGGGGAACAAAGAGGCGATTAGGAGGAACATTACTGGGACCAGGTTCATGGGAGAGGGCTTGCTGGACCTTAGTTTCAATATCCAGCTTGGCTGAGGCGAGCAAGCAGGAGGAGGGGATTATGGTATCATTGGTGGAGGTGTCGTGAGTGGGTGAGAATTGTCTGGAGAGAGCATCTGGTTTGGAGTTCTTTGATCCCGGGCGGTATGTGAGTGTAAAGTTGAATCTGGTGAAAAAGAGTGACCACCGAGCTTGGCGAGAGTTGAGCCGCTTGGCGCTCCTAAGGTATTCCAAGTTCTTATGGTCAGTCCAGACCAGGAATGGAACCTCTGTCCCCTCCAACCAGTGTCTCCATTCTTCTAGGGCAAGCTTAATGGCTAAAAGCTCTCGGTCACCGATGCCATAGTTTATCTCAGCAGGTGTTAGGCGATGAGAAAAGAAGGAACATGGGTGCAGCTTGTTATCATCTATAGATCTCTGCGACAGGACGCCCCCTACCCCCGTACTGGAAGCGTCGACCTCAACGATGAATTGTTGTGATGGGTCAGGAATGGTGAGGATAGGGGCGGATGTGAATCTTTTCTTTAATTCAGTGAAGGCTCTTTCAGCTTCCTGGTTCCAACAGAACTGGGTCTTGGATGAGGTCAGGGCTGTGAGTGGAGCAGCGATGGTACTGTAGCCCCGGATAAAGCGGCGATAGAAATTAGCGAAGCCCAAGAACCTTTGAAGCTGCTGTCGTGAGGTGGGAGTGGGCCAATTTGTCACTGCTTGAAGTTTGGTGGGCTCCATCTCAATGCCTGTAGGGCCAATGACGAACCCGAGAAACGTGGTCGAGGTGGTGTGAAATTCACACTTCTCTGCTTTGACAAACAGGTTATTCTCCAGAAGTCTCTGAAGTACTTGGCGAACGTGGTGTCTGTGTTCATCTAGGTCACGTGAAAAAATTCATATGTCATCTAGATAGACAAACACTGAAGAGTTGAGAAAGTCCCTGAGTACATCATTAATGAGAGCCTGGAAGACGGCGGGGGCATTAGTAAGACCAAACGGAACCACCAGGTATTCATAATGTCCTGTAGGGGTGTTGAAAGCCGTTTTCCACTCATCACCCTCTCGAATGCGGACGAGCTGGTATGCGTTGCGCAGGTCCAGCTTGGTAAATAGTTTGGCTCCTTGGAGAAGCTCGAAAGCCGTAGCCATTAGTGGAAGCGGGTACCGGTTCTTAACGGTAATGTCGTTCAGGCCCCTATAATCTATGCAGGGTCGAAGGGAGCCATCTTTTTTGCCCACGAAGAAGAATCCGGCCCCCGCCGGAGAGGAGGAGGGACGAATGATCCCTGCCGCGAGGGATTCGGTAATATATTGGTCCATGGCCTGGCGTTCCTTGGGTGACAAAGAGTATAGGCGGCCCTTGGGAGGAGTGGTGCCGGGGAGCAGATCAATGGCACAGTCGTATGGTCGGTGGGGGGGAAGGGAGGTGGCGCGTGACTTACTGAATGCTGCCCTGAGGTCATGGTAGTCTAGAGGGACGTGGGTGAGATCAGGTAGCTCCTTCGTCGGGGTGGAGCTGAAGCATGACAAGAGGTCCTAAAACTGACCCTTGTGGCACCCCATATTTCACTGGCATTACACCAGACTGTTCTCCATTCAGATCTACAAAATGGAATCGATCAGACATGTAGGAGCTAAACCATTTTAACGCTTGTCCCTGAATACCAATGTGATTTTGTAAGCGATCTATGAGAATATCATGATCTATAGTGTCGAATGCAGCACTAAGATCAAGTAAGACAAGAATTGAGATGCAGCCTTGGTCCGAAGCTAAAAACAAGTAATTTGCAATTTTAACTAGTGCAGTTTCTGTACTATGATGGGGCCTGAAACCTGACTGAAATTCCTTGAGGATATCGTTTTCCTGCAAGAATGTGCATATTTGGGCTGATACTATCTTTTCTAATATATTTGATATAAACGGAAGGTTTGAAATTGGTCTGTAATTTATTATATCATTTGGGTCTAAATTAGATTTTTTAAGAAGAAGCTTAATAACTGCCAACTTGAAAGGTTTAGGGACATGACCTAGATATAGTGAAGAGTTGATAATGTTTAGAAGGGGCGCTCCAGTTATATTTATCACTTCTTTTAAAAGTCTAGTTGGGATTGGATCCAACAAGCATGTTGTTGATTTAGCCGAGGTGATAAGTTTATGCCTGTCCTACACCTGTAAAGCACTGAAAATCTAATTGTGAAGCTTTAGACTGGACTGGATCATGAGATGTTGTTAGAGGTTGAATTTCCATTATTTTCTTCCTGATACTATCAATCTTTTCATTGAAGAAGTTCATGAAGTCTTCACTTCTAAGCTGTGATGGGATACTCCCTGCAGGCATCTTAGGGTTTGTTAGGCTAGCCACTGTACTAAATAGGAACCTGGGATTGTTTTGGTTTCTTGCCATGAGTTGGCTCAGATGCTCGGCCCTAGCCGCTTTTAGAGCCCGTCTATAGCTGCACATACTACCTTTATACGCGATTCTAATTTAGTTTTTCTCCATTTTTGTTCGAGGTTATGGGTTGCTCTCTTTAGGGCGCGAGTATGACTATTGTACCATGGTGCAAGTGTTTTATCTCTGACTTTTTTTAATCTGATGGCAGCTAGTGTGGCAACATGCGGATGCTGCTAAACCTGTGTTCTTCTGTGTATTTTCTTACTCGCTGTTGTGGATTATAAAGTTATGAACATGTCAGACCAACAGACCTCCAAGTTTAATCAGAATGCCGAGTTTGTGTCAGAAAACTGGGAGACTTTTACTCTACATGTGTCTTCATTCCAGAGACAGTGGGGCTCTTATTACCATATTCGCATGCTTATGCAGCCTTTTTTTTCCTTCGGCATGTTTTTTCATTTAATATGTCCGCGTTTTTTTTCCAAATAAAAAAAAAATTATCCACATCAGCAAACCATTTGCAAGAAATGCATCGATATGTAACGGATATGTAATCAGCATAATCAGATCCCGAGGTGGGTTTGCTTTTATTGAACAAAACCCAGACCTTCAGAGAGGCAGCTGGACGGTGAGTGTGTTTACAGAAAAGGATGTGTAATAGTGACTGATGCAGATGGCCTGGATTAATGCTGAGGAGTGTTTCAGGGTAAACTCAGACGCTTCAGCAAGAGAGCTCAGACAGAAAGTCATACACACACATACTACTGCAAAACCTTGGAAGACTCATGCTTGAGTATTAGGGAGTAAGCTCTCCTTGGAAGAATGACTAGCACTTGGACTCACAGAGCCACCACAACACGTGGCGCAATATATCAGCATATTTTTAGGATTGCTCATAGTTGCCCTTTAATGCTGTGCGTTTGTTACTTTGCCTGCTGGTTGGTACAGATAGGTTTACCCAACCTATACAGAAAAAAAGCCCCCCCCCCCCCCTCTTGATATGGTGCTAGTTCAGGAAACAAGAAGGCGTTGGGGTTAAGTTCACTTATGTTTAGTAGACATGACTCGGTCCTTAGATATCTTTATTTAAAACTTACATCGTTAAAATCATTAGAAATGTCTGTAGCATTGGTCAGAAAACATGCAGAGGATGATCAATTGGGACCTACTGTATATCAATGACGAAAAGATGAACACTTGAGAAAACAAGATTTAGAAAGGGGTGTTAGAGTAAAACTGGGACTTTTTATTGCGCAGAATAAGAACAGAACAGTTATGAGAGTAAAAACTCTCCTGCTACACTAATGCGCTAATCCCAGTGTTTCACTAGTGCTTGGATATTTCTCAGAGCCATGATCGGACTGCCTTCGTCATGTCTAAAACACTGGCTTCCCAGGAACTCCTTTAATGGCCCAAACATGTGGAAATGGGCTTGAGCGAGATCAGAATGAACAGGCGATGTAGCAATAACACCCAGCTTCCAAGAATTCCAAGCTCCTGTAATTTCTAAGTGGTGCAGAGGGCAGTATGACAACAGAACGCCTTTGGAAATCAAACCAGGCTGTTTATTTATTTTTTTCCTGATTAAAGGAAAGGGCAATTATAGGAGCTCACGGGAAGTGCCAGCATTGTGAGAAAACTTTCTACCTTGATGGTGTTCTGTAATTCTACATGTGGGAAATGGCTTGGAGCGAGGTCAGGACTGTACAGGGGACGTGCAGAGGACAGTATGAGGTCGTGCATTGTCCTACAACAACAGAACGCCTGTAGTGATCAAACCAGGTTGTCTTTTTTTTTTTCTCCGATTAAAGGAAAGAGTCATGGGAGGCTCCGGCGTACTGAGAAAACTTTCTACCTTGACGGTATCCAAGCACTAGGGAAACACTGGGATGAGTGCATTAGTGTAGCTGAGGATTATATAGAGAAATTAAAGGGAGGTTTTACTCTGCTTTATTCTCAGAAATCCGGCTTGACTTGAGTTAAAAAATCAAGGTAATTTCTATTGAAACACTGAAACATCAGGGTATTAATGGGCAAACTGAATAACGGCGTAACTTGGAGCAGGTGAATACACTCTAATTACATTTGTCAAACAAAAAATTATTTTAGGAATATGTGTAGGAAGTCTAAATGTTGGACCAATAAATGTTCTCATCTAGCAAGCCAACATAAATGTTTTCAGAGTAAGCTGCTTCATTTAATTAGTTACGAGCTAAAAACTAGTTTTTAATGTCTTGAGTTTTAAAATAATTAAACCAGACTTAATATGGAAACTACTATATGAACTGTATTATGAAATTTTGGCACACCTTCGCACTTTTGTTACATGCATATTTGTGTGGCAGTCAGGTACTGTAGCTTCACGGAGCGTAGGAAGCATAAGCAATAAAACATGGCCTGCCCAAAGTGAAGCACGTTTCAGGATTAAAGTACTTCATGATACAGAGAAATCGGAAAGATTATACATCTTGCATACCTTTCCATGCTGACATGGTGACACCTCTCAAAAAAACATTACAGTATTTATAATTATTAGCATTTTCGGTGTGTAACAGCACACCATATTAGCCATCGATAATCCTCTGTTGCTCCTACAGAAATATTTATGTATTATAACAAGCGCATTGGTATCAACCTGTGATTTAGATTAGAGCCAGGGTTACTGTCAGCGCTCTTGTTATAGAAAATGAATCAACATCTTCTGACCAGCCAGATTTAAGGATGCACTATGGTCGCTATGTTAAACCTACTCGTCATACTGTGAGTCATAGGAAGAAACTTACCTGGATGATGAGCCTTCCTAGAGCTTTAAACCAGACATTTGGGCTGAAGAGGACACGTGCTGGTGGAGGCACAGGGTGTGAGGTCGGAGCTACTGGATGCCAGGACGCTTAGGCAATTTATGAGTTACAAACACAGTTCCTGCGATGCCTGGCAACCAATAAGACAGCAGCTCCTCTCCGAACTGCCGTCTTCTATCCGGGAACATGAGGAATGCATCACTGATTTTGACAGAGAGATCCGATATTTATGAAATGTCCATGCAGCTGCGTAAATGTACTGTATACACCCACTAAATGCAGAGTGATTATTATTATCATCATTATTATTATTAGCATCCAACACCCCTCCAGGCTCCACCTCTAGGTATGACTGATAGCGGTTGCTCATTGCAACAGTTTCCATCATGCCAGTGACATCGTCTCCTTGCTCTAGTTCGTAGCCTTCTGCATTAGGATGTTATGTCGCAAACCACAAAAGACAAATTTAATAGATCAGATCAAATCGAAGCAAATCTGATCCAGCTCTGCTATTTCTGTAGTGGCAGAAGTAATAAATCATTCGCCTTAATCACATCCAGTGTCCAAAACCGCAAGACTGGAGATCATTCTAAAGCGTGTTTTATCGCCTGTATTACAGTTACAGCAGTTATTTGGATCTCTAAAAAGACTGAAAGTTTGACAAGTCCTCAATCAGTCTTTGTTACGGTGTGTATTTTATTGCGTTTTGTCTTTTCTGGGTTGATGATTTTCAACACCCATCCACCCCCACAAGATGTCACTTTTTCCAGCTGCAACTGGAAGCGTCTCTCTTTCTCTCTCTTGTTATCGTTCCTGTCGCGTTCCTCCCTCTCGTTTCATATCCCTCATCCGTTCTTTTTTTCTTTTTTTTTCTTTTTTTTTCCTTCTGTGTGTCTTTAGGTAGCTCAGACCACTGTTATACATAATCCAGTGAATGGGATTAAGGTATCACTCCCAACAAGCTTCATTCTTTTTCTCCTCACATCCTTATACTTTTTTCCCCCCTATTTAACCATCTTTTGTGTGCATTTGAATTGTCTGAGCATTTTGGGTTTTCTGTAAAAGATGCTGCATCTCAGGCTAACATCAATTAAAATAGTGTGATATGGTACTGTATAATACTGTTGTCTTTGAAACGGTGGTTTGTGCCGTTCAGTAAATTCTCGCATGCTAATTAGAACCTATTTAAATCATCGTAGGTGCTCAGTACCTATAAGTATTTTTGTCTGTGAGAGGCTCTCGAATACTTATGTACACACAGGAGTCTTGACTGTGCATAAGGTGTGTGAGATTTGCACATCAACAGTTGGCAGGAACAAGTGTCATGCCGTCTCCTTACAGGGAGTCTGTGTTCAGATCCACTCAACTGTTTAAAGCGGCCATCTAGTGGCGATAATTAGAAGTGCACTGCTTCAACCTGCATTGCGACTCTCATTTGACATCCCCAGGAAGCTTTTTTCATTATTTTCCCATGTTAAACATGAGGTTTGTTACTTCTATACGTACTGATGAAAAAGAAGCAATTAATTAGTTTGTTTTTTTTTATGTGGGAATGTAGCACAGTAGTCAGAGGAAAAGCTTTGACCAAACAAGCAAAAAAAAAAGGCTTAAAACATAAAAGTCCCAGATTCAACTGTTAAATTTTAGAACTGGTGTATGTGATAGCATTAGATGTCCGATCAAGGATGCAGTCAGAAGAACGTTAATGATGTAGATAATGTCTAGCCCACTATACAGCAGAGCCAAGCTGTGATAGATGTGCAGCATACAACATACACGAGCAAAATGAACAATCAGATAAAACCTTTATAAAGTTCTACTCTGCATCCACGAGCATCCTGAGCAGGTCAAATGCCACTCAAATTGTAAGAATTGTTTATAGTGCGGCTTCATAAAATGGAGCCCTTATGGCAGCAAATCTGATCTCTTGACTTATTCAATTTGAGCAAAAATGATTTTGTTTTTATATTATTATTTGATTCATGCGGTTTCAAATCAGATTTTTCGACATGCAATTCATTTTAATTTGGGGGTCTTTTTGTGTCATTTTGTTATTAAAAAAAAGGGGAAGAAAAAGAAAAGAAGTAGGTCAGGAGACTAGAAGATTTAGGCTTGCAGCTACAAATATATAGATAGACTGACCGATTACTTTATTAATCCCAAAGGGAAATTTCATTGTTACAACAGCCAATTCAATAATATACAAGAAGTAAGCAGCAAACAAGAATTGCAAAGAGATTAAAGGAATGGTCTGTCTTTGTTAAACCACTTATCAGAACTTCTGACTTTAAAAAAGAAGGGAAAAATTACAATTTACGTATAACATCTAATCTAGCTAATTCATTTAGAGAGAGAAACAATCGTCTGTAAACAACTTTTCTGTGCATGTGCAAATACCAACCACTCATCCTAGCTTTCAACTAATGAGTCACATGGTTTAACAAAAGAAATAACTGGAAAACCTCAATTAAGTTGCACATTTTAATTTTGTTAGCTAATATAATTTTTAGCACTAGACATTGTTCTTTCATCACTCTGTGCTCTTGAGGTAGGTGTATAGTTTATGGAGATGGTAAATTGAAAGAAAGGAGGCAGTCTCAGCGTTCTCCAGGCGTACTGTCCCAGATACTGATGCTCAGCTGGCCTATTTACAGCAACTTCTATTGAGTGTCCTTGATGCTCACTGCAGCTCGGTCATGACAGAAGCTCCTTTCCTCTTCTCTCGGGTGACCTCAATGTCCTCCCTGCTCTCCTGACATCAATATGTCATTGCTTCTTTCTTTTCCATGCTCTCCTTTTGTTTTCCTCTTTCTATCCGTCTCTTTTTCATTCATTACTCCTCACTCTCATTTTTCATGTAATTATTTACCGAGGAAAGATGAAAGGATGCCAGTGAGTAGTTTAAATGTTAAATGCTCCGTGTCTGTCCATTTACAGCCCATTTAATTTATCAGGTGGGGTTATAAACAAGCACGGCCATGTTTACAGACAAAGATCGTCTTTGATCCTGAGAGCCGAACAGAATTTTTTATCTGCGAGCATGTTACATCATCTGTAAGATTTATGCCCATCCAAGGAGCGCTGAGCGTACAGGAGTGTTTGACTAGAATTAGCTCAGCTCGTGAAAAAGGTTTGATCACCTTGCTTGTGTTTACAGCGGATCTTAACGTTATGAGCAAACTTTTTTTTCTTTTGTTCAACATGAACTTCTCCTCACTGTATCCAAGTTTTAGAAGCTGGGTGTTGGTCAGAGAGTATTTGAAATGTGGCGTTAGTACTGTACAGTATATGCGTTCGCTTTGTCCTCATACTATGACATTATTTACTGTGCAAGATTGCAACATAATGCCACAGTTCCAGCAACAGCACTGAGTGACATACAGTAGCATCAGATCAACATGCAGGGTTGACTTAGGAGTTTCTCAAGGCTACGCAAATTAGTAATGGTATGATTTAAAAATAAAAATTCCCCTTGAGACATCTTACAAGCTTGGATATGTTTATAGTTTATAGTTTAGAAATGGTAGAAATGGGGTTTACTTACTGTACAGTATGGCTTCATTTAATTAGCCAAAATGTCACAGATACAGGCATTGAGTTTCAGTTATTATTTTCCCTCGACCTGATATCATGTTTCTGCAGACCATGGTTGTAAAGAGTGGTTATTTGAGTTATCTTAGCCTTCTTGTCAGTCTGGCAATTTCTCCTCTGTCCTCGTCATCAGTAAGGCACCTCCACCTGCTTACTGGAGGTTACATGTTTTTTACACTATGCTGTGTAAACTTTAGACACTGTTGAGTGTGAAAATCCAAATAAATAGGTCGTTTTGAGTGCCTCTGAGTTTTTGCACCACTGACATATACAGTGTGTGTGTATATATATATATATATATATACTGCCCGGCCACTTGGATTTAGCTTAGCAAATAGTTAAGATCCTCTCATTGGATAATTACTGCAGTGGTTAATATGGTTCAGCTCGAAACGAGTTATTATACCCTAACTAAGGCAGAGAGTAGCTTCTCATTTCTTAAACAAACCATGTAGAAGACCTATCCTGTGGTCGTGGCAAAGACTTTACTCTGTTTCTAATTATTATAACAACTAAGGAGATCGCTGAAACTACTAAAATCAGGTTAAGAACTGAAAAACACATGATTAAAACCCGGAAGGTTAGTGGTGATCCATGAAGAAATGCGTGAATGAGTGTGATAGGAGATGAACAACAGTAGAAAAGCATCGTTAGAACTCACGGCTATGTTTCACACTTACAACGTAAAGAGACCTCAAGGGATTGGGACTAAACAGATGTGTAACCTTAAGAAAACCACTTATAAGTGATGATAATCAGAAAAATTAGCAGGGGGAGCATCGGAAAAAGGTCATGTGATCTGATGAGTTCAGATTTACCCTGTTTTCGAGTGATGAAAATACCATCAGGGTAAGAAGAGAGGCAGATGAAGTGATGTAACCATCATACCCAGTGAAAGCCTGTGGGGTTTGTGACCAAAAAATGAGGTCAGCCGATGATCCTGAATGTACTGAATGACCAGGTTTTTAAATCACATTCCTTCATTTCCTTTAGTCCTGAATCAAGCAATCAGAGTTGAGGAAACCTCATCTGAGTGCACTTTATGTGAAGCTTGAAAATTAAACTAGCATTAAACGGTGAAATTTCACCCCAGTGGCTTCGTGTTCATGAGCAGACCCGATTTTACGACATGAAAAATAGTGTCAAGCCTCCAGAGTCCTATTCTCCGCAGAGTGTTTAATGTGTTTGTTTAATATCCGTGTGTGTTTGTGTGGATATATAACAAGCATGTTGCAACTGTTCTAATGAGGTTTGCGATCCATCATCGGACACTTCATTGTATGTCATCCCTGGAGATGTTCATTCAGGATACATGCGTTTTGCATGGAGGATTATGTCACCCTCCCACCTCACTGAAATGAATGCTTGAGTTTAGTTTGTTTCTTAACAGCTTTTTCTTCTTCTTGCCCCAGGAATCATCTGATAGCAGCAATGCCACAGTGGAGGATGAAGACATGAAAGGTGAGAATAGGAAGGAGATTGGAAAAGAAAAAAAAAATCTATGCTGTAGTTACTGTAGCTTTAATGTCAAACACAGATTGTGTTTGTGTGCGTGAGGCCTTGTGAAAGGTATGGTGTAAAGTGTGTGTGTCTGTGTGCACAGAGAAATGTAGGAGATTTACATACAGGTATATCTGCCCCATATTGAGATTAGTGTGGATAAGTTATTGGTGTGTCAGAACAACAGCAGTCGTGCTAGAGTGATGTTCAAATATAAATTTTTCACACCGTAATCACCTTATGATTACCTTTAAAATGTTGTACATTTGCTTGTTCATAATGGATCAGTGCTTTCATAATGTAGGTGCCATCCTATTTTTTTATAATTATAGAACCTTAGGTGACCCTAAATTGCACTCCATCGATACCCGCATGTTGCTTTTTCTGTGTATAATCCTTTTTGGTCTAATTGAGTCTCTACAGGGGTGTCTGATTCCTTTAGAAACACATTTAAGTGTTTAATTGTATACTTTAATTAGTTGAGGCCCCTAATTTACCCTTCTGATGAACATTAATTAGGTAATTATTTTACCATAGGGCTGCACTGAGTTTGCTGAACCACAAATAGTGGAAATGTCTCTTAAAAAAAAAAAAAGAATGACAGAAAGACCATTTAGTATAAACACCTAACCCTAGAGTTTTTCCCTTAAATCTTTCTTTTTATTGATATTATTAGTAGTATGTACCACAGCAAATTATATTTTGTAGAATTGTTTACCAGAATCCACCTAAAATCCACCATTAGTCAGGTTTTCTGTGATTTCATGTGATTTTATATAATTCTGTGGCTCTTGTAGCACTGTGGGTGAGAATTAAAAAAAGAGAAGACATTTTCATGAAACTTGTGGGAATTTGAATTAATAGAGAAATGATGATAGAGAAATGATGATAGAGAAACATGATTGCATGTTTAAAAAAAATTATCTAAATGCATAGTGTTGCGTGCATTTATTTTTTATTTTTTTAAAGGCGCTACATCATAACAGGTGTTTTTATCTTTCAGATAAAATAATTTACTGTACTGGAAATGTTTTTTTTTTCTCAGAAGCACGGCCTGCAGATTTTATTATATTCAAGTATTAATTTTTATTTTAACGAGAGATATGCACAGTATATAGCTATTATTGATGGGATAATCATCGACTATAGTTGAAGATCAGTTGGTTTCCTGTGCATTACAAGCATTACGAAAAATGGCAGTCACTTTTTAAGCGTTAAAAATTCCTTGTTCTGTGCAACTGCTATGTAGCGGAAACACACATAACGTCTCAAGACTGCGCATGCCGATAACTGTGCATGTTCACAACAACGTTATGTCAAAAGCCGAACGATGTTTACCACGGTGACGTGTTAAACAGTTTTCAGAGACCGTTCACAGATGTGCAAAATCCGCCTGTGTGCGCGTACCAGTAAATACTAGTTGAAATGTAATGACAATGTACTTCTGCTTTGACAGCTGTCATGACTGCAACTTTAATGTATTCAGTAACAGATGCTTAAGTGTGTAATCCGAGTTGGTGTAAGTATGTGTAATGTACGCTGGGTGCAGTAATAGTGAATGGTGGTGGGTTTGATTTCAGGAAACACAACCAGTGAAGAAGTGTGTGATTAAACCCGATTAATAATCGATCATTAATTGGTTTACCCAAACCCATGATTGATTATTAAATGCTTACTGACTCCCATCATTAAGAGCTATATATAACTTTGACAGAATCATGCAGGCTTACATGCTCACTTTAATAGGATGCCTGATTAGCTAATTAGAGATACTAATTAGATAAATGAACATGTGTGCAAGTGTTCCTATTAAACTGGCTGGTGAGTGTATTATATTGCTTATCTTATCATATGGTTGTGCTATCACTGTACATGGGTATCTACAGCTTTGATGGCTGACATGTTATTGCCCGAAGCTCCTAAACCCCCTCGTTCTATACAACCCAACCGTGGGCGTTGCACCATTACATACCTCCAACACAGTATGTTTTCCTTCTGATCTCTCTCTCATTGAGTGTCTCACATTTCCAGCTCTTTACAGTAGATGACTCCAAATTGGTCCAGTGTGTCCATAATCTGTCTATTTATACTCTCATTTCTCTGTGTTGCTGGGGGGGGGTGGACCACAGGAAAGAGTGTTGAAAACAACTCGGGTCAAACCCAGTCAAACCCCAGCTTCCTGGCAGAGCACACAGTTCAGGGTCCTGCCCCTCCTGTCTTCTGTGAGTGACACGTTGTCTGCTATGGCCCTTGACTTGGATTCCTCATTTTCCCTCGCTAATCTGTCATCCTGTGTGTCTGTGTGTTTTTATATGTCTGTATTTCTTTATATGACTTTGGGTGAATAAAAACTAGATGTTCAGTGTAACCTTTACTAAATTAATCTTGGTTTATGTAATAATAATAATAATAATCACATTTTGGTTTTTGTCGAGTTAACAGTTTGAAGAAACATTTTACTGATTTTTTTTTTAAACAAAAAAAAAACAATATGTTGGGAAGTAAACAAAGTCAAAAAGTGTTTTTTATTTTTTATGTGTTCTATAGTAACAAGGATTCGTGCAGTCTATGGTACACAGAATGTTTTCATTTTAATCACTATTCAAAATTACCAGTGAAACAACTTTAGTATTAGTCCAATTCTGTAAAATAGTGTTTTAGACTCTTTAGATGTTTTGTATCCCCTTTGCAATGATGCATTTCTTATCACAACAATCTCTGTGACTTAGTTTATTTCTCAACAAGCAATAGAAAAAAATATTAAAATTTTTACCCAATAATTGAGAATAGTATTGATAATGATAATTAGTTTGATCTGGCTGTAACCTTCATTTTATTAATATTAATCTTCATATTTCTTAAACTGTAAAATATTTAGCGATTTCATGTGTTGGGATGCTCAACACTACTGGACAGTATGATGAGCTCTCTTTCTCGTAAGCAATTCTTGCTGCCGACATTGTGAATGTTGTCGCTATCTGCATCTCATATTGCAAACTCAGATTTTACATGAAAAAGTGTTCAGAAGCTAAAAGATTCAGAAGACTTGAACGCAAAGCCTTCCAGAGAGTTTTTTTTTTTGTTTGTTTGTTTTTGTTTTTAAAATAAAAGTTAGCCGGTTAGTGTTAGTATCTGTCGCTGTCACAATCGTACGTATATACATTAAGCGTGCAATTTGAGACACAATGCTTGTTTTGTCCATAGTGGACGTAGTGTTGCATGGTGCCTTATAACATTTTAAGTGAATACAGTAGTTAAAGATGTTTCATTATATGAATTGCCAAATTGGTTGGGGTACTGTGCAGGTTTCTATCACCAATGAGTAAAAAGCAGGTTAGTTGCATGAAAGCAGATGTGATGTGACGTCTCGCTAGAAAAAATGCAACAAACTTTGACTTTAGGGAGAGTGGGAACATAGCAGGGAACAAACCCTTTTTTTTTTTTTTTTTTTTTTACTTCTCATCCAGTCCAATAGATACCCAAGAAAGCAACGGTTAAATACATGTGGCGCCTAAACGTTTTTGTCTGTATTCACATTTCCACTGCTGTTTCTGTGTCGTCTTGTGCCCTCCATCCCTCAAGTTTGACTCCTGTCTCTTTCTCTCTGATTTTTTTTCCTCCCTCTCCATTCCTTCGTTTCTCCGCCCTCCCAGCCACCACCAAGCTTTCGGACCTGCTGGGTGTGGTACGCAGGGGCTCAGGCCCCGCGACTGATGGTGAGGGGAGCGCCAATACCCCCTCCCCTACCCCCCAAACCCCCAACATTCCCATGCAGAGTAAGTATAAGGATGGCGCTATACTCGACATGTAACTATATGTACGTGTGCGCACATGGCTGCTACGCAATTGGCACCGTTAGCGTATCTGGAAGATAGGGAACAGATACTGTACATCCAGTTTGAGACAAATCGGGAACGGACAAAATTTGCCTGTGGAAATTCACGCTAACTGTTTGACCAAGCTTGTTTGGTGCCATATGTGAATCTACTGCTGCCATCATGCCTCATCATACGTATGAGTGTGGACAGCATGGCTTTGCTGATTTACCCTGAAGCTAAAATTCTACCAAATTGGAAGTCCGAAATTGTTTTGTTAGGTTGATATTTAGGCCTTCAATGTGAATCTGCTGTCACGTTTTCCAGTATATATATATATATATATATATATATATACAGTATACGTTGCACAGCGGGCCATACTACCACCATCATATACTTTGGTATTGAATCATCATGCATAGCAGTCATTTCTGAGGTCACCCAACCAATGTCGCCTAACGATCATGGGACATGTGGAAAAGCCATCTTGCGCACACACATGCATAGTTATAATGAAGTATAACGCAGAGCTAAGAGACACCAAAATATAAAGCCTAGGCATTTTGACATTAATGCCCATTCCATATCAACTATTAAGCTTTTATAAATCATAATCTGGGCTATAAATTCCCTTTTCTGCTGTTTTATTCTTTACTCGTTGCATTTAGTTCCTTGTTACCTAGTCCATTGTCATTCTATCCATTCATCACCTCTTCCTGTCCCACTCGATCTCTTGTTCTTCCTCAACATTTGCTCTATTTGCCAAAACGTGCAGTGTCGCGTCTGACAGACCTGGTGAGCAACGTGCGCAAGAGTTCAGTCCCCCCGGCCGATGCCGATTCGGCTACACACAGTCGACCACCACCACACCACGCCCTGAACCCTGTTCCTGCTCCAAACCCTGTTCCTTCTCCGTCCCAAATGTCCCAGTCCTCCCTCCCTCCTCCACAGCCCTCCTCCAGCCCCCTGCCTGCACTACACTGTGAGTATTTTACGTAGCATCATGACATAGTTTGTCGTGAGGCCGTCTGTAATGCTAACGGACTAACCCGCGCCTGACCTGGTTTGACTGATTTCTCAAGGATGCTTGATGGAGAAAAGTGTGTTGCTCTGGGATATCAGGGTTAAAGCTAAAGCAAAAGTGTGTGGCTGGGGAAAGCTGATGTTTTGAAGCATCATGGTTGACGTGCTGGTGTTCACAGGATCCAATCATTATAAAAGACGACCCATGACAGACCCGTGACAACCTCACCGTGTGGCTTTTTGTGTGTGAGAGAATGAGTGAGAGGAAGAAAGAAAATATGTTTCCTTATTTTCCCTTGGCTGCTTTCTTCAACAGCACGCAAACAGGAGATCATTAAAATCACCGAACAGCTTATCGAGGCCATTAACAATGGAGACTTTGAAGCTTATGCGTAAGTCACTTAAATATTTATTTAGAGTTGCGTGTGTATGATTTTCATTTTGGATAGTCCTTTAGTGGATGAATGAGGGCATTATTTAAAAGTGGTTTCTTTTCTTTCTGTCTTTTTTTTTTTCTTTTTCTTTTGTGCAGTAAAATTTGCGATCCTGGTTTGACCTCATTTGAACCGGAGGCTCTGGGGAACCTGGTGGAGGGCATGGACTTCCACAGATTCTACTTTGACAACTGTGAGTGCACCAATTGTCATTAAAAAATAAGAAAGTGAGGCTTTTTAGAAAGTGAAGTTTTTTTTTTATTTAGTCTTATATTTACATAGAGGTTTGTCTAGATTTTCTGAATGTACAACATCTCATGAACTACCACAGGAAGAAGGCACCCACAGCTTTACTACTTCTACTACTAATGACAGATCATATTCATAATAAATCAGAATCAGATCAGAAAGAGCTTTATTGTCAAGTATGTTTGCACATAAATGTAATTTATTTTTTTGGCGACCGCAGCTTTCAGACACGACACCACGCACAAAACGAAACAACAACAACAAAACGGTTAACAAGAGATGAAATTGAATGTGGGGCCTTATCAAATAAATATCAGTGGTATTGCACCTATTGTTCATATTAATATTTCTTATTGCACAGTGCGGGGAACATTTAACTAGGTAGATTGCCTATAGTAAAGTATCCAAAGTCTGTTTTTTTTAAATAATTTTTTTTATTGGTGGACCTTATAGCTATTTTAATTAATGTCTTCACACCAAATCTGTCAGCCAAGATACTGTATTTTTCTTTAGCCATTAAAATGACTGCTGTCTTGTGATTCTGCAGCTGTCTGGAATGGTATACTCTCTCCCCTCATTAATCAGAGCAAAAATAGGCAATCGTGACCAACTTTGTGCTCATGTAAGAGGAAGAGGGCAGATACGGCTTTACTCTGAATGTGTCTCACTGCATTGTGAACAGTTTGAAAAGATGAGGCTGGATTTTAGGTCTCACAGAGCTGAGTGTTTTCACATTAGGCATATGTACCATGGCTAGGAACGATTGCTGCCCCCTCCTCACTACCTTGCTATCCATAGTTGACTTATATTATAGGCTTCCAAGTGTTGTGATCCAGTGTGCTAGAAGAGAGCTGGCTGGTCGGTAGGAATTGGCAGACTAAATTGGGAAGTAAAATCCCAATGGTAGGGGGCATGTTTTTTTTCCCTTCCCCTCAAGCCTTTACTCCAGCCATTATTCCAATCACTACAAGACACAGCTGACCTCAGGCACACGTTAACATCTGAACAGCTATAACACTTTTCAATCAGTATGTGATTTCTCTCATCCAGTATTGTCTAAGAACAGCAAGCCCATCCACACCACCATCTTGAATCCTCATGTGCACCTGATCGGCGAAGACGCCGCCTGCATAGCCTACATCCGCTTGACGCAGTACGTGGATGGGCAGGGCCGGCCACGCAGCAGCCAATCGGAGGAGACAAGGGTGTGGCATCGCCGGGACTCCAAGTGGCAGAATGTCCATTTCCACTGCTCGGGAGCTCCTGCTGCTCCACTGCAGTGAAGGTGAGCCGTTAAAATACGCCAGGGATTTTTCTGGTTCAGCTTCGGCTCTTCTTAAGATCCACCCACATTTACATCTGAGTTATATAAAGTAACGCTTTATACTGTAGAAATTAAATTGTTATACGTGATAAGCCACAATAATTTTGTATGTGTGTATTTATTTGCAGGGACAGTTTGTTGTAGCCCCATGCGAGAGGATCGTCCAGCCAGAGAAGGAGAGAGAAAGGAAGGGAGAGGAAGGAAGGAGAAGAAGTCCAGTGTCAGTGCCTGACCCTTCCACACTGGGCTCCGGCCTTCACTTGTCAATCACGTCTCTGTGCAATGTCCACCCCGCCCCCCTCCCTTGTTCCCCCTCCCACCGTGTCGCCACACCATGCCACGCGCGTGTGTGTGTGAATGAGCCGAGCGAGGCGGTCTCCAACTCGCCGTAACGCGTCACGCTTTCTCTCTCACTGTCTCAGTGCGAATGCCGAGCCTGCGTGTTCACTCATTTTTAATATCCAAATTCATATTACTCATTGATATTATTACTGTTGTTTATTAATATGATTACTACACAGAAGCAATGGTGTGTCATTTGTACAGTTCATATTCTGGATGCTAGTGGTTTCTGAGTTTTTTTTTTTTTTAAATAGATAGCATGACACTCAGTGTATCCACGGTGGTTGTTTCTATAGTAACAGAATCAACGAGTTGAAGCACAGTGTTTGGTGTGGGATGATTCAAAGCTCAATCGACTACACGTGCGTGTGTGTGTGTGTATGTGTGCGTGTGTTTGTGGGTATGTGTGTAGTAGGGGTAGAGCTAAACAGAGTGATACACAGCAATGTGTTTGGGGTCTTCCAGTCGTTCGTTGTGCCCTTTTTTCTCCCCCATCTGTGTGAAAAGAACAGACATAATGAACGTGTCTCTCTCCTGTTGTGACTTAAGGCTAATCTTTTTTTTCCTTCTTCTTCTTTTCTTTTTTTTTTCTTTTTTTTTTTAAATCAGATCGCACGATCGCAAAGGAATCAAGAAATAATATCGCTAAAGAATCTGTGCTTACATATCGTTGCATACTTAAAACTGATCCTCAGCAGCTCTGACACTGACTGTAATATCAGTATTAAAATAAAAAAGCCCATAAAATATTATATTTGATACTCAGCTGAGCCAGCTACTGAACTGTATTAAAGATAGTATGCGTGTGTGAGCGTGTGAGTTTGTGTACGTACATCAGTAGCATGTCAGCGCAACTCGCATTATAAGCCATAATTCAGCTAAAGGTGCTACATATCACTCCGGCCTGCATCTACAGTACATAATCCCTGGTCTTGTCCTAACAGCACAAG
Source organism: Clarias fuscus (assembly GCA_030347435.1). Lineage (NCBI taxonomy): Eukaryota > Metazoa > Chordata > Actinopteri > Siluriformes > Clariidae > Clarias > Clarias fuscus. Next base: position 21,949,529 of record CM059208.1, read on the forward strand.
CAGCACATATACGGGCTCATGGTATTGGCTCAAAGCTGATGAATGGCTAAACTATTGGTTTGAAGTGAGGGAGGATGTAGCAAAACCTTTTGAGGCTGTGAGTGAAGATCTGAATTTTCATTTGACTAAACTTGCGTTTTTAGAGGGGTTTTTTTTCTTTTTCCGTTGTGTTTTAATATAATTTCTAATTTTCTAACTCATAAAGGTTGAATAATGTCCTGTTGTATTTAATATAAGTATATATTTTAAGGTTAAGGTTAAATAAAGTTAAGGATTAAAAAATATATATAGATCTATAAACAGTAGATTTTTAAAAGTTTTAAAGATTTGTTCACTTTTTTTTTCTCTCTTTAAAGGAGTGTGTTTGTACTTAAAAGCAAGTTGCTACGCCAGAAGACGAGGGATGGTCTGAGGATAAGATAGGCTGCGTATGAGGTATTGTTAAAGTGACAAACTTATCAAAGAGATATATATGTCAGGGAATATATATATATTTTTTGTAATATGGAGTTTGAAAGTTCAATTCTTTTACATGAAGTGTACTTAAGACAGATGACGTACAGTATATCACATGCTGAAGAGCCGGGCTGTACCGGCGGTAGTAGGGCTATCGAGCTGCAGACGAGCATGAGGGACTCAAATAAGAGAGAAGCCTAATCAATGATCAGGCGAATGGGAGAAACTTTTTGTCCTTGAAACGAGGCTTATTCATCATTTGTGTCCTCAGGTTGTATTTATTTATTTATGTATTTATTTATTTAAGTATTTTATCTCACAGTTTTTTTTTTTTTTTTGTCATGCTTTTTAACTTCTGTTTTTTGTACAGCTTTTTTTTCTTCCACTCGCTGTTTTACAGCATAGTGACAATATCAGGCTTCAGTGAATATTATCTTACAGCTTCAATGGGCCGTGTTTTTTTCCCCCTCCGAAGCCCCTTTTTAAGTAAATCATTTAGTCCTATTCGTGAACTGGAGCGACCCCATAGGGCAATCAGGCTGGGTATCTGTTTTGGCTCTAGTGCTGTGCTTCGGGCCGGATGTATTTTAGAGTTGATTCTTTGTGGATCCCTTTTGTGTCCCACTCTGGATGGCTCATCTTGTCTCTTGTCTTGACACAAAGTGATATGAGACTAGTAGCTACATATGTTCATATGTGTGCTATTAAAATTTTTAAAACTTTACTCCTTCACCCCAGTTCACTCCTTGAATAAAAAAAAAATCTTTAAAAAACAAAAACAAAGCAGCATGTAAAATATACTAATGTTCTTCTTTGTGTGTTAACCATTGAAAATAATCATGTAAAATAAGTGATGCACATTATTACTACTATTATTATTATTATTATTATTACTAAACAGGACACAGTATTAAAGCGGCAGTTTACTAGCATTTTAGCCGGACTTTCTTTGCATGACAAGTCACCTAAACACGAAGTTTGGTGTTCCTTCTCTTTCATTTTTAATTATTTTCATTTTCTATTGAATGCTGGTTAACTAAACCTTTCTCTTATCTATTTTCCAAGCTTTGTAAGTGCATAAAATAAAATAAAAAATTATGATATTTTTGTCTGGAGATGAAGATTATGTAAACAAAAGGTATACTAACACTGATGAGATCAAGAGTATAAAATCGGCGATAATATTTCAAGGCATGCTTTTGTATCCAAGCTCCTTGTTGTCAGTGCAGGTGTCCGACACGTCTGAATGAACAGGAACTGAACCGAGGATTCGGATTTGCAATTCAGCATGAATAATTGCTTTACTCTAACGGATAGACAGTGAGGTAATTATAGCGGGTGCGCTTAATACACTTAGACCTGCTAAGTGAACTCCCAGTTGCTCTTATTCATCAGGGAGGTCGAGATTTAGACGTACTGTACCTGCTTTCAAGTTGCCGGTAAGTGTCGTCAGAGACAAAACGGCTGAGAAGTTGAACATGACGCAGTAATATTACCTGCACTGACAATGTGAATACCCGACCTGGTCGTTTCACGTTGTACCGTATCATTTCACTCTGTTCCGAATTCCCCTGCCGTTCTTCCGTTTCACCTAGTTGCTCTGAAGTTGAACTCTTCACGGTAGCCCGCTGTCCGTTTTGGGTTCATGTATAAGATATTACAGTCTTTGATTTCTCGGCTTATTCTTACTCTTATTGTTGCTCTGTTCTCAAACTTGCTATGTGTTACCTGACTTAAGGAAATGTGTTCAAGTGTTCTAAATAAAAATAAAGATTTAAATACTTAAGAATTCTCCTTGTCATCTTTGTTTATTGTATTATTATTCAACACTTCATGTAAACGGATTGAAATGATGTAATTGTTGATATGATCTGTTGATATGAAGTTTCCTATGAGCAGCAGTAGGCAAAGCACACAAATCCTTTACAGTTAAACCTTGGATTGCGAGCATAATTTGTCCTGGAAGCATGCTTGTGTATTAAAACACTCATATATCAAAGCTAATTTTCCCCAAAAGAAATAATGGAAACTCGGATGATTCGCGGTTGTTGACTATATGGATGTTGACTACACACGAGTGACGCATGGACACCAAGAGCATGGGAGACGATTACCCACTATGCCGTAGCGTGCACGTGAGAGAACAGGACCACTGGTTCAGTTGTGATCATGTGACACTCACCAGACAAAAAGCATGCGTACTACTCGTATATCAAGACCTCGCTCTATTAATGAGTTAAAATGTATTTAAAAAAATTTTCTCGTCTTGCAAAACACTTGCGGACCAAGTTACTCACAATCCAAGGTTCCACTTTACTTGAGTAAAAGTAGAGATTCTTTAAGGCAAATATTATTCAAGTAAAAGTACAGACATACTTAAGTATCAAATGTTGTATGTATTAGTTCATAGTAGGCTTTTTTATTGTAAAAAAAATCTCTTGATTGTGAACATGCCGTTATTTGTTTTATATTTATTTTTCAATTTTCCTTTAATAGCAACTATGCTAAGGTGTAAAAGAGGCAGGTACTGTCTCAATAATAAACTTTTATTTTACTTATTAAGTTTCACTAGTCACATCAGTAGTTTAACACTTTGAACAGAAAAATAAAATGACAATTACTTCATAAATTAAAAAAAATTTTTTTTTAAAGAAATATCAGGCAGCTCTTAGGCGAGTTTGACCAGTCTCTCGCTAGCCTCCCAGAGTTTCCTGGCCACACCACTGTCCTTGGCGTAGGGTTTTAACGAGGCAGGTCTGCAGTCGCTGAAGTAACCCCCATTGTGAGCCGTGACCTCGTCCGAAATGGCGCAGTGTACGACCGTCTGTGCCCCGGCTTCGCACGGGACGTAAAACATGAACATGATGACCTTCATGAGCAGCTGGTACAGGAAGGAGTAGTGGGACATCCAGTTACTCTGCACATAACCTGGAACGAGAGGTAAGAAGAAGCTGTCAGTGTTTCAGCAATGGCACTGCGTGTTTAATCTACAACTGTATTCTGGTTTGCTCAGGTCCAGAGGTGGCAACATCTACCGATCTAAAATCTTTTCATAAAATGAATATTGAATCGGGATATTTATAAAATCGTGATACTTGGATGGAATCGCAACCTAAGTATCGTGTGTGTGAGTGAGTGTATATATTCATTTCACCAGGATGCACAGCGTAGGCAGTCACTCCTTTGCCCTCCATGGTGCGAGCGAGCTCCTGGGTGAAGTAGATGTTTGCCAGCTTGCTGCGGCAGTAGGTGAAAAAAGGGAAAAGGTTGTAGTTGAGGTCCTGGAAGTCCAGTTTCCCGTACTTGTAGCTGGAGCAGGTGAGGGTGATGACGCGGCTCGGCGTGCTCTCCTTAAGTCGGGGGAGCAGAAGATTGGTCAGGAGGAAGTGACCCAGGTGATTTACGCCAAAGCACATGGAAAAATTATCATCGGTCCAGTCCAGGATGCCGGGAACTCCTTGGAAAATAGAGAGAGAAGAAAACAGGGTAGTTCATGACTAGAACACAGCGTCTTATACACCGGTACACTCTGTAGTCATTGGAATTTTCAGACCTTATGTTTTCTTAGACTTTATGTACTTATGCTTTTTCCATCCAGATTTTAATTCCTGTGGTTTGAGACACTCAAGAAAGACTAGAGCATATATTCCTCATAATTTATTGTACATATATTTTATCTCCTTAGTGGCAAAAGTTCATACTGATCATGTTCTATCAGCATCGTTCCAAAATAATAATACACTTTTTTTTTTATTGTATTTGTAAAAGGATCTCAAAAAACATGCCATGAATTTTTAACACAGTAATGTGCTGTTGTTTAAAGGAGCAGTTTGTAATATTTAAGCGCCACATGCTGTCTGGAAGATAAATTGCAATCACTGAAAAAAAAAAAAACAGAACTGTTTCACACCAACTGACTCTACCTCCTTTAAAAAGATTACATACGCCTGCAAGACACGCATCAAATCTACAATGTCATCGAAAGGTTTCTGTCCTCACCTGCATTATTGATAAGAATGTCCAGCCTCTTCTCCTTTTGCAGGAAGCTCTTACAGAACTCTCGGATGGACCTTATGTTGGCCAGGTCCACCTCCATAAAGAGCACGTTTATGTTGTGGCTCCTGTTTTGGATCTCTCGCACAGCCTTCCTGGCTCGGTCTTCTTCCCTACAGGCGATGATGACTCGGGCTCCTCGAAGGGCCAATGCCACAGCCGTCTCTTTGCCGATGCCGGAGTTACCCCCTGAAAAAAAAAAAAAAAATTAAATAAAGGTAATAATATCATAGACACCGAGTTATATTGATAAATCATTTAGTTTAAGTGTTTAACATGATCGTATGAAAATAAAGCATATCTAATTAGTGTTAAGAAACATTACTTTAGTTATACACAATGCCTTATGATTATATAAAACATATTTTCAATATAAAAACGTTAAAAAAAAAATTTTTTTTGCAACCAACATTTACAAATTGATTCGGTTAATCTTATGGAATTTTTTTACCCTCTTGGATAAATGGTGCCACTATAGCTTAGTGATTAGCACTGTCGCCTTGCACCTCAAGAGTCGAGGGTTCGATTCCCACCTTTTTTTTTTGGAATTTTTTTCATGGAATTTGCATGTTCTCCCCGTGTTTGGTGGGTTTCACAATGACATACAGGTTGGGCTAACAGTGGCGTTTCCAAATTGCCCGTAGTGTTTGAATGACAATCGGGCATCGACCTGGCAAGCCGACCCCTTAAGTAATTGACACAAAAAAGACGGATATGTCTCCACGGTGGGGAGTATCCGTCGCCAGATGTGCCGGATGGCACGTGGACGGACCAAAAAATAAGAACATTGCCATGAATAAATAATGGTACAAAAACATCCTCCGAGAGCAACTTCTTTCAACCATCCAAGAACAGTTTGGTGACGAATAATGCCTTTTCCAGCATGATGCAACACCTTCACTTGCCTTCCATAAGGGCAAGGGGCTCAGGGAACAAAACATCCCCACACTCCCCAGAACTTAAACCTTGTGGTCAATCCTCAAGACAAACAAAAATCCACAAATTCTGTCAAACTCCAAGCACTGATTATGCAAGAATGGGCTGCAATCAGTCAGGATGTGGCCCAGAAGTTGATTGACAGCATCCCAGGGTAAATTGCAGAGGTCTTGGGGGAAAACATTGCAAATATCGACTCTTTGCATAAACTTAATGTGATTAACAAAAAGTTCTAAAAACACTGAAGCAGCGGACTTTGTGAAAACTAATATTTGTATCATTCTCAAAATCTTTGGCCACGGCTGTGTGTATATACAGGCATATATTGTGTAAATAACTAAATAAATACTTTAAGCATCGTTTAAATATTTTAGCCATTTAAAAGCCAGGTATTGTTATTTCTGAAGTAAAAATTGAAATATACAGTACATATGTATTGAGTACACCATTAAAGCACAATGGCTGTATTCAGAACCACTCCTCATTCAAAGCGTAGTGCACTACTCAGCGCGCGTGTGCCATTATGTCGTCCCCTAGGTAGTGCTCGGGTATAGGGCGTCGAGTAAATGGACGTGATTTGGACACGTCCATTTGCTCATGTAATTTATCAGCTTAGCTTACCGGTTATAAGGACGGTTTTTCCATCCAGTCTTTTTACATCCATGCAGTATCTTCTGCGCTTCATCCATTTCATTAGCAAGAAAGACAAAAGTGCAGTAAGGATTGTGTACAAAAGATACATTTTTTGTCCTGTATCTGTTTAGCTGGCTAGCTAAGCGCCCTAACCTCGTTAGCTTAACCGCTAGCTGGGACAATTAGACAAGTGAACGCTTTGTTTTGTCGTGTAAAATATCACCAATTCATGAATAAAAACATACATAAATGACAACTCGCTACGGTTCTTCATAACCTAGCTCTAGCTTCCCGTTTTCCACTGTAATATCACTCTAGCCTAGAGAGGGCGCGAGAGTTATAACGACACAAGCTAGCTGTAGCAGAGTAAGGTGTGGCTCGATATTATATAGCATCTTCGTGCACTACATAGTGCGTAGGAGTCAAGTTCTTTAGCCTGTAACATAGTGCTTTCAAACAGTGAGCAAGTATTGATTTGGGACGCGACCTGGTGTTAGAGGAAACGCGGGGGCATGCATGAGTTACATGATACAACTATGATTTCTTCGGTTTTAGTTAAACCTGATGTAGGAACACTTCTCAGCTCCTTTGTTTTAGAGGAGGCTTTGCGTCAGGATGTGAAAGATAAGCTCGGGTTATTCTTGGAGAGGCTCGTAGCGAGTGCAAGGTTGGTGATAATGCAGTCCAATAAAATGGTTATGCATGTGATGTTATGTTAATTGAGTGTCAAGACGAAGAAACAAATCATGCTGGTTTGTACTAAAGTGAGTGATGAAGCGGAGACGCATCAGGTTTATAGGCATGCAACGCCAACAGGGATTGTAATGATTCATTTCAGTGAGTCGGTTCAAATGGTTCGAATCCTTTCCTGAACCGGTTCATTTAGGTGCTTTTTTTCATTGCAAAGGAGAAACCATTAAATTATTGCCTCAGTGAGAGAGTTTACTATCATTTGAACACATTCCTTCAGTATTACACTGCATCGCGTAGAGGTTAGCCCTGTCACCTTGCACCTCCAGGGTCCAGGTTCGATTCCCGCCTCTGGGTCTGTGTGCATGGAGTTTGCATGTTCTCTCTGTGCTTAGGTGGGTTTCCTGCGTCTATTCCGAATTCCTCCCCCAGACACGCAGGCTCCCAAATTGCCCGTAGTGTGAGAATGTGTGTGTGTGTGTGTGCCCCGAGATGAATTGGCACATTGTCCAGACTGTACCCCACCTCGTGCCCTAAGTCTCCAGGCCTCCTGCGACCCTGCATACTAGACAACATGGTATAGAGGATGAGACGTAAAATATTATTAAAAATTTATAAATTCATCCCAATCAAAGTCCCAGTTTGACTTGAACACCCCTTAGACATTTTAACGGCAGGATGCTCACGCAGCTCTTTGTGTTTGTCTGTTAAAACGAAACTAGATGCTGTGGGCCAATCAAATTGCAACTCTTAACAATGTGCAGTCTGTGACCAAAAAAGTTTCCTATGTTGATATGATACTTGTCTGTCTTTACAGGAGCACAACAAAGCGAGTGATAGAGCGCTCCCTAGAGGACGCGTTGCAGACGCTGAGGAAAATCCCACCATCTTCTCTGCAGCAGTTAAAGCCTGAACATCAGCGGTGCCTTGTTCAGGTCGTCCTAACGTCACAGCTGGATGCGGTAAACACGTCCACATCAGCCTGCCGCAAACTAGATCAGGTAAAAGGTACCTCTGTAATCTCTGTACAGCGAGTGTCCTCACGTGATATACGCAGACACCGTTAGAGTCTTATGCACGGCTGCTTATTTTGGTCTCGATCTGTTCTGGAACAGATGTTGCAACATCTGGCTCAGGTCAGTGAGTCTTTAGTGTTTGAAGAGGTCCAGCAATGTCTTCAGGGACTACTCCATCCGGAGAAGGTAAGAGGGACGGGACTACTACTACTGTAGATGCTGGGATGCTTTCTAGGGTCTCACTGACTTATCGCTTCTTTTCAAGGTGTTATCATTAAAGGACCTTCAAATACGTGAGTGACTGTCTTTAACACTACTACCCGCTGTGTGGTTATACAGACACATTTCTATATATAAATACACCCGATATAGAAAGTTCTGACCAATTGTTCTTCAAACAGTGTGTATGTTCCTGGAGGAGAGCGCGATGGGCCGAGATGGTTTAAGACGAGCGTTTCTGTCTCTGCTGAGTAAAATCAGCACGTCGTTGCCTGACATTATGAACGACGAAGCAAAAAGAAACGGTCCCATGTGTTACCAGACAGTCAAGGTGAGCTTCGTGAAGTCTGGGCTAAGATTACGTTTTGGATATTTCAGGTTTATGTTAGTTTTGTGTTTTCCAGGTGTGTCTGCAAATGTTCCAGCTGCTGCCCGAGCAAGTGGTGCCTCTGGTGTTTTCCGAACAGAAAGACAACCGGCGTATGAGAGAGATCCTGGAATTCCTTATAAATATCATCTTAGGACAAGTGAGTTCTTTTATTTTCTGTAAATCCTCTGGTTTTGTAACATGTTGCTGTTTCATGGCATGGTGGATGGTGTTTCGTCAGGGTTGTAACAGGGACACGCGGCTGCTAGCAGGCACTGCTGCGGCCATGCTGATCTCTGTAGCACCGGACCGTGAGAGTGGAACTTCAGCAGCCTCGAGTTTACTCCAGATTACCAACACAAGTGAGTATCTCCGGACAAGAGCATCGTCTTTACACAAGAACGTTATATGGTGTGTGTATATATGACAAAGTGTGTACATTAAGTGTTATTATTTATAACTTTTTCAATAATAAAATCAGTTTAGTTTAGAATGGTGTGTGTGTGTGTGTGTGTGTGTGTGTGTGTGTGTGTGTGTGTGTGTGTGTGCACTAGCAGAGCAGTGTCGTGTGACAGTAGGGCAGTTGCAGGTGAACTGTTTTCCCCGAGGATGTGATGGAGTGAACAGACTCAGTGTAGCCAGAGGACTCCTGACCTGCTTGAGGAAGAATGTTCTCGTTCAACAGAGCGCCGGCGAACAGGTAGAGCAGAGTACTGAGTCTGGTTAGACACGGGGTGGAACACCTACACATGATGCCCACTAGGGCACCTTTATCTTACCTTTACTTTCTGTTTATTTTCCTTTCCTTATCTTTTCCTTTTATGTCCCCTTTTTGAAAAACTTTTTTTTTTACCTTACATTTCCTTTCTATTCTACCTTTACCTTTTTCTCTTTTCTTTTCCTTTCCATTGTTTTCCTGTCCTTTCCTTCTTTTCTTTTCCATTCATTACCTTATCTTTTTATTTTTTTATTTTTTTTCTTTCCTTCTCATTCTTTTCCTTGCTTTCCATCTACTTAATTTCCTTTCCCTTTTTTTCCTTCTTTTCCTTAACTTACCTTACATTCTTTTTATTTTCCTTACCTTTCCTTCCTTTTCTTTTCCTTGCATGATGTGACCTTTTGCCTTTTCCTTTCCTTTGCTTTTATTTCTTTTTTTTCCTTTTTTTCTCACTTTTTCCTTTCCTTTCCCTTCTTTTATTTTTTACCTTTTCTTTTTAAATCATAATAAATCTTTCTCTATTCTATCCTTTCCATTTTCCTTCATATTTTATTTACAATTGTTTATTTATATAAATATATAATAAATATATGTAATATATGTATATTATTTATTTTCATAAAAATGTATTTTCTTACCTTCGCTTTTTCGTTAGTTTTCTTTAACTTCTTTAACTGTATTCTTCCTTTCTTTAATGTCCTAATATACCTATGTCCTAATATTACTCATCTCGTCTTATTTTATCCTTTCCGTAATTTTCCTTTGATATACTAATTTATTCTTTCCTTTGCTTTTCCTACCTGCTTGACCTTTTTATTAAATAATTTATTCTATTTCTTTCATTCATTTCCCTTTCTTCTACTTAAAAATTTTTCTTTCTTTCCTTATTCATTCTGTCTACTTTGACCACAGTGCCTTAATTTTTTTAATATAGTTTTTGTTTTTTTGTATAAATGCCCAGCACTGTTGAGAAGAACATTAACAGCAGATAACTATTGTGCATATTTCTCATTTCTCTTCAGCATTCATCACTGTTATATACCTGTATATATCTCGTCCATTTCTTCCCGTCTCACAGACCTGTCTCCTTCTACACGGCTTATTTCCCCTCATCTCCAATTTGCTGCTTGAGAAACTGGACTGTCACTACTACGTGTTTCAAGGTGCCGTTATCCGTAGAGGAACAGTACATTTATAAAAGTGTATGATTTATTACTGTATGTGTTTTTATGGTATTGACATGTAACAGTTTCTGGTTGTAGTGTTTATCTCGTGGTTGAAGAGTGTGAAAGACTGCCTCCCTGAGATTACGGAGATCTCCGGCGCTCCTTTGCTTGATGAAGGATCAAACCTTAGTGACAAACTCGCAGGAATCATTTGGGACAATGCTGAGAGCCCGGTAAGCCTGGTGTGCATGTGTGTGTGTGTGTGTGTGTGTGTGTGTGAATTTGCTGCGTGTCAGAAGCTGAGCAGTGCGTGTGTTTATCTTGGCATTACCGTAGCACTTCATATCACTCGACTGCACCAGATTCTACGTCTTCCCCATGCTGTCTACAGGTAGAGGGCGTGTCTGAGTCAGTACGCACTGCCTTCGGTTTGTTTCTCAAGATTTATGAGATGGACCATCGGCTTTCTGGAGATGCTGAGAAACGGCTTTATGTGGATTTACTGCACAGGATTGCCGAGCTGCCGTGGGAGTCCAGGGCCAAATACTCACCCCTTTGTGCCCTAGTGCCCTACGTGGGTACAGACAAGGTAACACTGATGTTATGGGATGTGCATCAGTTTAAGCCCTACAAAACCTGCTGTTATTGTCACCACTTGTTCGTGTCTCCGTCTGTCTGTCCGTTTGTCTGTGTGTCTATCTGATCAGATTATCACTCTGTTTGTCTTATAGTGTGTCTGCCGCTGTGTCTGCCTCTCCGTCTATCCCTGTTTATGACTGTCAGTCTACTTGTCTGTAATTCTTAATGTATGTCTATATGTTTGTTTTTGTCTGCCTCTCTGTCTTTCCCTGTGTCTGACCATCATCATTCTGTTTTTGTTAGCTTTCTCTGTGCGTGTCCGTCAGTCTTTATCTCTCTTGGTTATTGTTTGTCTGTCTGTGTGCCTCTGTGAGTCTGTTTGTCTGTCTTGGGTGTCAGTGTCTGTCAATTTAAGACTGTGTGTTGGTCTGTCTGTCTGTTCATATGTTTGTCTGTGTATTTGTCTATGGTCTGTCTCTTTCCAAATCTTGCACAATATAGCGCAAAAGAATCTTATTTTTCCCCTAGGTTCTGGAGCAGTATCCTTCTCTTCCATCTCACATCTCTAAGTGCCTCTCTGCTAATCACCTCGCTCCTGGTGCTTCTGAGATCTACAAGTTGCTGCTTCAGGAGCAAAGACGGGAGCTCACGGTTAATGCGCTGAAGGATGCTCCGCCCACTGAGCAACACTTGGCGACCCAGTGGGTACAGCGATGGCAATCGACAGTCCTGAAAGCTCTGACCTCCGATGTGACCCTGCTTCAGAATAACGCCTCTAGCTACCTCCTGCCCTGCACCCTACGCTGCTTCCCGGGAGCATTTGACACGCTTCTAGCCGCTCTAGACCACGCTGCCCCGGGGCACCTAAGAGCGTGGGTGTGCATCATGAGCGCCCAACGAGCAACCAGCGGACGTCTGTCCTTGAATTCAGAGAACGACTTCGCCATGGAGACGCTCCAGCTAGCCTTGTCGTCTCTTGACGACACCGTGCGGTTAGCGGCGTTCACTCTCATCTGCTGTAGCCCGAAGTCGAAGGAGCCTCCGTTAGAAGTGGAATACGCCGCCATGAAGGAGTTTCTTCCTTTTAACCTGAACAGTGAGTCGTCTCCGTTTCGTCAGCAACTCCAGGCGGGGCTCAGGAAGTTCCTCGTGCGTATTCGGGACCGCTGTATGGCAAGCCTCAAAGGTCAAAAATGTAAAAGCGACCTGAGCAAGGAACAAGAGAGAGAGCTTCAACAAGGAATAGGTAAGGACTGATGTACAGCATGCTACACTCATCTCCTCCATCTTTCTTCCATCTTTCATTTAGATTAAAACCAAGATTGTGCATCTGTGATTCTCTAAACGTCTTCAGACTTCATCGACTGGGTCTCGCAGGTGCCGTTAGTCTCCCTGGCTCCTGGGAACAGCTTCCAGAGGAAGAAGACGGCTCTTCTGCTGCTAGCCGCAATTCTGGAAACCTGCTCAGACTCCTGGAGTCCAGACAGGAAGAAGGGTCAGCCACCAGGTAGACGAAACAACTAGGAGCTACAGGAACACTGCCAATGTTTTACATTACTGACGTGACTAACCTCTTTGAATTTTTATTCTCCAGCTAACATGTCAGAGCTGATAAACTACGCGAGAACCAGAGGAAAGTGGGATTTCTACTGTTGCTCAAGGCAGCTAGTCCTAATCGGCTGTTTGGAGGATGTGACCAATGAGGTTCCCAATTTTCAAGTGACCATTATTGCCTACTTAGTACAGAATATTTTCGGATGCTCTGTAACAGCGTCCGTTACGCCTCTCCTCTGTAGATCCGTGAGCACGCGGCCGAGCTGCTGGTGAGATTTGTCCCTCAGTCTCTCGATTCCGATGTCGCCGCTGCGCTCTTTAGCCGAGCTCAGGCACGTCTGCACAGCCCGCGTGTTCAGGAAGCCCAGATGGGAGCTCTGATGATCAAACTGCTGCTACAAAAGTGCGTCAGTATGCTTTCTAAAACGTCTTTACCCCAGTTTTTGTATTAGAAGGAGTGTTCAAGGCAAACCAGGACTTGACACAGTTATGAAAGTAAAAAATCTTTTATTTCTCTATACAGTCCTTTGCTACACTAATGCACTTCCCAGTGTCTCACTAGTGCTTGGATACCATCAAGGTAGAAAGTTTTCTGGCCTCCCAGGAACTCCATTAATGCCCCAAATATGTGGAAATGGCTTGGCGCGAGATCAGGACTTTAAAACGTTCGCACCATTCAAATCTCATCACCGTACTGTGCTTGAAGATTTCTGTAAATATGAATTAAATTTCATGGCTTCATTCACCAGAAATTTCCTTACAAGTCCAGGCTTGATTTGAACGCTCTTCATGAATCAAATGGTTGCAATTTAAGAGTAAAGTTTTAGGTATTAGTGAAGAAAATGTGCTGTAGCCAACTGTAATAAAGCATTTTAAAAAGCATTTTAAATATTAACAATTTCAGCTGCAAATATAATTTCTGCCTGTCCCCTGTCCCTTCTTCATTCTGTTTAAAAAACTAAACTGTAAAAAAAAAAAAAAGGCTTCATTTAGTCGACACAGTGGGACAATCATACATATTAATGTTATGCTAGAGAATTAATTGGAGAATACTTGCACAAAAAAAAAGGCTCACTGCTGTGATATATGAGAAGAATAAACACTTTGGGGTGTGCTTTTATAGGAAAGTAATCAACAACAAGAGACTCGTTACATTTTATTTCGTATTTATCAGCTTTATAGGATAATGGTAACTCAATTTTACAGTCATTCAGCAACATAAATATATATATATATATATATATATATATATATATATTTATTGTAAATAATCTGCTGTTTTGTCATTTTTCAGAGTAATACATTCTGAAATCTGTTGCTTCCTGTAGGATAAAAAAAAAATTAATATATAAATGGTAATAAGGACTTATTGTTTTAAGTCTTTATTATGGGGCTCTAGGTCTGTGTCCCTGGATGGAGTGGCGTCAGTCAGGCTGCTCAGATACCTCCTGAAGACTCTGGAGCAGCAGTACCTAATCGCCAGTCAGGACATGCTGCTCGCTGCACGCTCATCACCTCTACATGGTAATACGATTAATATCCGTTCCAACACCGATGTAGCACGCAGTAATGTATGCACGGCTTCATGTTTAACTGGACTCTGTGTTTAACTGAACGGCTGTAGGTGCGGTCAGCGCTGTTCACAAGTGTGTGCTGGATGTTCCTGGAGTTTTGGCTAAAGCTTTAGACTGGAATATGATATCAGAACTAGTCTCATTGCTGGAAAAGATCTCACTGCTGCTGCTTGGTGTGTTATACGGAGATCAGAATACGGAGGACAAAGGTACGGTCAGTGAGACACTGCGAAGCGTATTACTCCTGGTGGGTTTTCTAATATATTAACGTTATATTGATACAGTTTTGAGACAATAATGCATAGCTTATACAGTACTTTGCAAAAGTCTTAACACCTCTTGTCTTTTTTTTTTTTTCATATTTTGCTTCCAAAGAGTCAGACTTTTTTGTGTTTTTAGTGTAGTCTTCAGGAATAGTTCTCCAAGTTTCCTGACTGACTGCGATGTTTCAGAGGAATGTTTTTTTGTTTGTTAAGCCAAATAGTGACCTATTCAAGGCATGAATCAGGTGCAGATGATGACAGATGATCATTAGTATACTGGTGATGCGGAATGCTGAGCAGTTAAATCATACAAAAGGGGAAACGAGGCTGCTGCTGAGGTTGTTACCTAAACAACCAATTTTTAAATCGTATCTTTAGGCACTTATCAGCCTTCACAGTTTTTTTTTTTTTTCCCCTAGAATTTGTTCCAATTTTTTTATTTATTTAATTTATATCATTACATTTAATTTAATATAATATGAAGAAATGAGGGGGCTCAAGACTTTTGCACAGCGCTGTGCAATATTTTAAAAGAAAGATTGCTTGTTTCTATTTATTGGCTGTTGGCCAATAAATGGAAATAATGGAAAGTCACCACTAGGGGGAGACATATCTAATGACTTGTTATACAGTACTGTATTGTTGTTGTTTTTTCAGTTCTCACATATTACTACAAAAATTGTACTTCTCGCTCTCATTTCTAGCTGAATATGTATAAATGTTGACTAATTGTGTGGAAATACTATATGGAAATTCTGATTTAGCAAAGGGATCACCAGATTATTGCCCATTTTCCAGTGTTTACGTTTGCTAAATAATGTCTAAAGAAATTACTCTTTTTTGAGCAGGTGGGTGTTTGCCTCTCGTCATTGATCCAGCTTTCGGTCAACAATAGGACATATACAGCAAATGAATAGTTATTGAAATATTCAAATGTTTGATATCAATAAAATGTGTAATATTATGATTAATTTATCAGCCTAGCAGGAAGTAAAGCTGTTTTCCAGATACTTGGACTTCTGATAATCTGGTCTGAATGGGATTTTTTTTTCCCCTGCATAAATAGGAAAGCATAACTTTTGTTGTAGTAAGGGTTTACTTTTCTACAAATGCCTCATGGCTGTTTCTTACAGAAGTCCCGCCTTCTTTCTGTGAAATGGGGAACGCCATCAACTCTCTAATTGGACCCAGTGGAGCGGGGCTGGATGATGATGATGGAGAAGAGAACGTGCTGCTTTCAGAAGAGCACAGTCTGGTGCTGACCTGCTGCTGGGTCACGCTGAAGGTATCACTCATGGTAGAGGAATTGCTTCTCCCAATAGCGGGAAAAATCAAGGAAATAACCGATCTTTTTACATTGTATAAGAATAAGTAGATTCATATGAAATCATTAATTATAGATAAATTATAGATTAATATGGATTAATGTGGATATTTCCTTTCTGGGTAACTATCTACCCATCCATCCGTGAATGCCATGATGTGGTATGGCGATTTTCATAGTTTATCAGCTCCATCATTGCTAATAAAGCAAAAAGCCTCCCCATTTTTTTCTAAAGATAAATGTTATTAGTCACCTTATACTGTTATATATAACTCTGTTGCCATATTGATCCCAAACAAGCTTTTCCACTTTACTGCTTAGACTAAGCACTTAGTAGCTTTGACTTTTCCCACATATCTCACTACATATTACACGTCTCTCTTTCTGGGTAGGAAGTTGGGATTTTTCTCGGGTCGCTGGTGGAGAGGATTCTCTCAACCACCCATAAAGACAAAACACTGTTAACTGTAGAAGATCTGCAGAAGGCTTCGAAAGTCTTTAAGGACATTATTCTTAAATGTAGACACTGGGTAAGCAGGTTGCATACATTTTGATTTTTGATTTATTTATTTTTTCCACTAACCTACAATGTATTACTCTGTTTGTCCCTTTAGGGGGCAGTGGAGGGCTGCTGCATTGGTTTCACTAAATTCTGCACCGCCCTGCTTATCAGCCCTGATCCAAAGCTCAGAGAAATCCCAAACCAAATTCTACAGCAGGTACAAAAATGACGGATTCCACAGTTTGAAAACTATTTTAATTTGAGTAATGCTTCTAGTTGTGTAGAGGTTACGATTACCATATCTCATTAGTTGCCCCCTCTCCAATAAAATTGTCTTTTTTTTTTTTTTGCCATTTTCAGGGTTTGTGTGTCCTTCAGACACCCCGGTGTACGTCAGTGACAAGACGGGCAGCGGGTCTGCCGATGCTTATTCTTGGTGTGTTGGCAGCGGAGGAGAGCGGTACTTCTCACCCGCTGCTGGCCCACAGCATCCACACACTGCTGGAGACAGCCAGAGCCCCGCTGCCCCAGAACTGGGACCAGACCCTTGACCTGCCTCAGGTACACGCCACTTCCCCGATATTATGGTTCTTTATAACCAGGTTAAACGGAAAGTGAGCATTTGAACTGATTGTTTAGGTAAAATGTGGTCTTGTTTCCTGTTGTCCAGGTGTGTGCCGTTCACACAATCCAGGCCCTGGTAAAAGGCTCCAGTCTGGGTTTGACTATCCTTCAGTACGCCCCTGAGATCACCATGCTGTCCCTCACACGCCTCAGCTCTACTTCTTGGGCCATGAGGAACGCTGCACTGCAGCTTTACAGTATGCACCTTTATCAACTCGTAATCAACCTAGTTTCAGATATAAATACAGCCTTTGTGTTGATGCCTGGTCTCCATCCCTCAGGTTCTCTCTGCATCAGAATGTTGGGTCAGAGGCCTGCTGGTGAAGATGTCTCTGCCCAGTATGGCATGTCCTCCCCTGCCTTTTTTAAGCATTATCCTGCGTTAAAGCCTTTCCTCCTAGCGGCTTTAGAAAGAGCATCAGCAGACCTGCATGAAGCCAGACTAAGCCTTCACCCCTCTCTTTACCCGATCCTAACCCTGCTGGCCAAGCTGCAGCCTGGAGCCCAGGAACAAACACAGTATGTGTTTCAAGCACAGTATATATTTTTTGGCTAAAACGTATTGAGCTGTAAATATTAAAATATGCACCGTGTTAATAAATTGGCAGGATCGCTTATTAAAATGGGATTTTTTATTTATTTAATGTCACCCTAGGTATTATAAAATCTTTTTTAATGACTATTTTCAAGTCACATTCATTTGAGAGCGCAGAGTGGACTTGGCAGTAAAAGGTGTGTGGTTTGTATAGATATGGATTTCTTGCTAAAACTAAATTTGTGACTTTTTTTCTGGAGGAAAAGTGTCAAAGGCGTATAAGACTCACTTTGTCAGACTTAAGAACAAACCTGACTTATGAACATGCTCCTGGAATGGAACTTATATTTTTATCATTGTATTGGAGCCAAACTCCTCAAACGTACGATGTCTGCTGTAATGCACAGAAATCTTACTCCGTTGCACTCTTTAGAAAAAAATGAGGGTTTGTTGGATTTATTGAATTATGCCTAACTGCTCAGACTAATTCTTGCATCATTTGTCACAGAGCTCTGTCAGACTTCCTGCCTCCACTGCTCCAGCTAGCTGCTAGTCCGGTATATGGCGTGCGAGCGATGTCAGCCCAAGCCCTTGTTGCTATGATACCACCTACAGAGTATGTGACAAGAGTACTGAAAATAGTGGAGGAGCTGCCTGGGAAGTCGAGTAGCCCAAGCTGTCACAACTGTGTGCATGGCCAACTCCTACAGATAAAGGCCATCCTGACCAGAGTCCTTCACGCTGACAAGTGAGAAGCCTGCAGATGGAGGTTTTGGAATGGAAATGGAAAAAATAAAAGAAAGCTTGATTTTTTTTTTCCATCTTCTGCCCACTCACCAGTTACATAACTGTACCCATTTCAATTGCCAGTATCGGTTTCGAGTGCCAAATCTAAAATCGAGTATTGTGTTCATATCTCTAGTCCTCACCCATCCTCTCTGTGTGGAGTCGTGGAGGCGATGGAGGCCCGACTTTGGCTGGCGTCCCACGAGCAAAGGTGCCCTTTGGTGCGCCAGGCGTATGTTTCCGTGCTGAGGCTGCTGAGAGAGAAGTGCACGAGGGCTTTCCTTACGAACCTCGGCGCTCTGCTGATTAAGGAGCTCCACCGGACGCCGCACGCTTTAGAGGTGCAGACATGTCTTGGTTTTGCCTTCAGAGAGGATATGTACATTTCTAATGAGGTCCAGGATTTATCTTGAAAGCTTGACATCTCTTAAGCGTCTTTGCCAAAGACATTTATTTAAAATGCATTAATGCTCACTGCATATGCTATAAATGCGTAAAGTCACATTCTGACTTTTTTTTTAATCTATCATTTTTTTTATAAAAGATGAGAATAACGTAAGCATCAATTTAAAACACTTTTCGCACTTTAACCAAAAGAAGAAGAAAAAAGAAGCAGTTAAAGGTTAACAATTTTTGCCTTTAAATGTATAAAAATTATATGCGATTTGTTTAAGCCATGAAAGCGCACCGATATTTTTTCACATTTCTGTTCAGCTTGGCTCCGCCTCCTTCCATCGCAGTGCAGTGCACTACCTGTGCGACGATCCTGACTGGGCATGTCGGGTGTGGCCACACCTGTCTGGTGGGAGTGCAGTTACTCGTCTCGCTATGGTCACATGGATAAAAGAGGGGCGTGGCTGGAGAAGAAGTCACCTACAGCACGAGCTGGAGAAAGCACTCCAGGTAAATAAATAACTTCTAGTTTCGTCTTCGCCAATTTTAGTAGCACAATGCGACTCTCGTGTGACTTAACTTTTACGCTTTCCGTATAAGGACATGCTGCTGAAAATATCTTGGTAGCTCAGCACTAGCGATCGGAAGGTCCCAGGTTCAAACCCCAGCACCACCCAGTGAGCACGGCACTTTACCCTCAACCACTCAAAATGGTATAATAAGATAAAATGTAAGTCGATCTGGATAAGGGCGTCTGCCGAATGACATAAAAACAATTCGCTTTCAGATTAGGGTTGTACGAGAAACTGCATTACACTGGGCTGCTGCATCACTGATTATTTTCTTCCAGCAGCATACCCCGTCATGTTTTTATTCCGCACTTATCGAGTAGGATTTAGGCCAGATGGATATCATTTTGATTTTGGCAAAGTCTTAACTCTCTTGGCAGGCACTATGTTGCTCCTGTTTATTATTTAACACACACACAATGAAAGGAACTGCCGCTGACCATTGATACGCAGCTCATGTTCTCGCTTGATTAGGGAACGTGGGCGCAGCTATTGTGTTCTCGGATTAGTCACAATTTTCCGTTTTTCGCCACAATATTACCCGACTTAATGTCAAAGTAATCATTTACCTGAATTCAGCTCCGTATTTTACTAATGACATTAGAATAACACCTGAAAGGGTAGCGGTCTATCTCGCGCCACAGCATTTCCATCTTTTATGTGTGTCATGAAAGGGCTATTCTTGTTGCTCCTTTTTTCGGGGGTAGTGCTGACTGAATGGCTGAGATTCCACGCTGTCGATCAGAAGGTCATGGGTTCAAATTCCATAACCACCTGCCACTGGTGCGTGAGCAAGTCATCAAAGCTTTTAAATAGAAAAGGTTTTTGTGTATGATTTGTGTATGATTGAAAACATCCTGCACTAGTGCTGCACTGAGATCAGTATGTCATAGTGGTTTTAGTAGACAGGATCAGCTGATGTCTGCATCCCAATCAGTAGCGCTTAATAACGATGTATATACGCGCTCTATGCAGGTCAATCTGAAGGAGGCGCTCTTGGATCAGGATGTTGAGTACAAGGGAGCGTACTTATCAGCACTGGTGGAAGTCATGACCCCGGATGTGTCGAGTCAAACCCAGCCTCAGCGTCTCTTATTCAAGCTTGAAGAGGCAGAGCTGCACATGTGTGTGAATCTTCTGTTGGTGGATCTGGAAGAGAGAAAAGGAGGACCAGAGCTCCTTTCTCAGACCCTGTGTGCTTTGTCTCTGCTGCTTTCTCCAAGGTGATTCATCTTATAACATTTTCACTTTTAGCTGTCCCTCGTTCTCCAGTGCTCAAGAAAATGTTACACACTTGTACAGTGAAGATCTCTCATAAGGTGGCGCAACTAGTCAAGTTGCTTAAAGTACATACACTCCTACTTGCTGGAAATACCACTTATGTGGTTTTAGGGTCCATTTATTCCTGCCAATGTTGCTGTATGAATTGTTTTCTTTTTTTCCTAACAATGCTAACGAGATGCTATTATACGAAATTCTATAGTAATTTTTGCACATTTTACTGAAGGGTGCCAATAATTATACTCGTATTCATGTAATGTTGGTACTTGTTTACCTACCCCATTTTTTTTTTTTTTTTTTTTACCCCTTTTTGCCAAGATTAACACATTATCTATTGTGCAATTTAATCAATGTTTTGTTGGTTGTGATTCCATTAAGTAAATAATTGGAACAATTAATTAATTAATTCACACTTTGGATTATTTAGGTTATTTACTAAAGCTAAAATTTAAGTTCAATGAATTCCTAAAAAAAAAAAAAAACACTTGTACATCATTTACAGAAAATATAAACTGCTCGTATTTTTCGTAAAATACTCGTGTTTTGCCATAGTATCGATTCTGCTTCTTTTGACCTTCTAGGCTGTTTGTGCAATACCGCCACCTACTGGACTGAGGTGTAGAGCTGAAGATTGGCAGAGAAAAAAAAAACACTCACTTTGTAATGCGAATTGACTTTTAAACAAAAATAAGTTACACAGTGATACAAAGTTTATATTAGATACATTTGGTAGTTTTTAATATCACTTTTATTACTGCTTGAAGTAAATCAGAAAGTATACTGTTGAAGCATATCAAATCGAATTGAAAATCACAAGGCCTTCAAATGGAATCGAATTGACAGTCTGTCTGTAATTCACAGCTTTAGTATATACAGAATCAGATTGAAGACATGCTCCTAACCTCTGTAGTCCAACTAAGGACTGTGGAGGCCAGTGGTGACCATTGTATTTATTCATATTTTTACGATGATGGTGGGACCTCCAGTCAACATTCACACGCGTGTTAACACACTACGGCCAATTTAGAAACGCTAATTAAACTAATCTGCATATCTTTGGACTGTGGGAGGAAACCGGAGCACCCAGAGGAAACCCACCAGGCATGGGAAGAACATGCCAACTTCATGTACACAGACCACGAGGCGGGAACCGAACCGGACCCTGGAGGTGCAAGGCGACAGTGCTAACCACTTAAGCCAATCTGCCGCATTACCTTTATCCACTGTATATTTCCAATATTTACAATTTGTTCTCTGCACCATGAGGGGAAGGAGAAATAGTGGACTGTTAGGCTAGGGGCAGTTGTTAGAAACAAAGTTGTGCAAAAGCTGTTGTTATGAAATGAATAAATGTAATCATGCTTTTTCTTGTTCTTGATAGGTTAATATATAAAAAAAAAGATGCAAAGGATAGAGAGAGAGAGTATTCCTATACTGTAATATGTTATGATTTTCTTTCTCTCTCTTTTAGCACAGACTTGGCCATATTGCAGCGCTGGTGTGTGTTATTAGAAACACACCGGCGTGCCGAGGCTCCTGAAGCTCTGAGACTGGCCTGTGCTCAGGCTCTGGCTCTGACTGGAGCTGCGATAATCACCAACAGTCTGCAATGCAGCGCTGCTCTCAAACCCCTCAGTACCAGGTACATTGTTTCCTGTTATATTTTTATGCCCCCCCCAAAAACAGTCACATCTTGCAAATGTTTCTGACCTGTGAATTGAACACGCAGGACAAAAGTCACCTTTGAATCTTCACGTTATCATCTCGGCCACTCTAAAGACCAGCGCTTTAGCCGTTGTACTAAAAACATGGCTTTCCAAGCTCACATTGTTTATCAGGTCTTTGGTTTCCTTATCAGGTTTCCCGCATACAACCCCGAGTCTATTCAACAACCCTGTTTGCAATTTGATAACATTCATTATGTTTACGCTGTTAGCAAGAGGTTGAATGAACATCGCAAACAACTGAAAAAATGGGAATGAGTGTGTGTGCGTGTTTGTGTGTGCAGGCTGATCAGTACAGGCGTGCACCTACTGCAGGATCAGAGTCAACAAGTTAGAGCCCAGACGGCCATCTTCGCTTCTGTCATCCGCAAGTCTCAAGCAGGAGAAACACCACGGAAGTGCTCCTTCGTGCAGAGCAACCAGTCGCTGCGTATGCTGCTGGACCTGCTGCTGGGGGAATTCTGGGACAGCGAGGGCACTTTGGAGGCTTTAGTGTGTCATTTGCCAGATTGGGATGTCAGAAATGTACTTAAGGAGGCCAAGCTCACACAGTGAGCCTCACACACACACACACACACACACACACACACACAAACATGCTCCAGCACTCCAAACACATTCTCGGCACTGCACAGTGTTTCACTATACCCGCTCTTTGGTTAAAAGTATTTTCAGCATTCAGCGAATACCCTTAGTGCTCACTTCTCATCTAGTTAATAAAACTAAGGCTAAATATTTGAGCTAAACAAAGCTAAAACATCATAGACATACTTGCTAGCAATAAAACAGTCAGACTGTGTACTAAAACAGTCAGCCACTAGAACCTCAAACCCTAATAAACCTTTATTATCACCTGAAACCGCTACGTAAATCACGGCATTATCTCAAGACAGCTAAGATTAAGATTGACAGGCTTATTATTGAGTAACTAGTTTGAAATTAACAAGAAGGGTAACAGACACGGATATGGACCCGTTTTTGAGAGTTTAGAAAGATAAAGAGATCACTATTTTGATAACCGTAAGAAACTCAGGACTTAGTTGTTTGTAGAGAATTCAATGATTTAAAGATTGACATCATATTACGTTAGGGCAAAATTACTACTGTTTAGCTTATAATTTAAGCGAAAGACGCTTATATCTTATATATGTAGCTTTTGTTAAAAGGTCATTCCACTTGTACTGATTCCACTTGTACTTCGGTTAAAGCCTGACGTGTGCCTTCATGAGTCTTGGAAAGCTCAGGGTTGTGGATTCAAATTGGATAGCTTGATTTGCTGTGCATTTGGCACACGTACAATAAAAGAAAATAAGTGATCTCAGGCACTCATGGAGGCTTTTTGATGTGGGATTCAGCTTTGCTCTAAGATTTTCTTATGAATCATTTATTAACTGACACTTTTATTTTTTATTATTAAATGTCACATGTTGATAGAGTAACTTTTCCTCTATATGAAAGTACTACTCAACACCAAAAGTGATGCATTTGAACCCAACTCTGGAATCTTCTTCAGAAATCCTCTTAGTCATCATTAACGGTCTCCCGCTGTGCTCCAGAATCTTTACGGAGTGACACCATTGACGAGAGCAATATAGACAAAGGTGTTTAAAGAAGGGGAAACCAACATTTGAAGGCAAACCACATCAGCTGCAACAAATAGGATACAGGAGTTGTGTACAGAGCGAGAGTTACACCCACTTTTGCATTACTTTCAGTACAGCCCTCATAATAATAATGTTAATATGAAATATCAAAATACTTTTTTGTATTTTTTATTTCCCTTGTTCTCAGATGCGACAGTCTGTACGAGCAGGACAACGCAAACATGTTTTTGGAGCCCTCTGTGATTTCCGAGACCGTGCTGCCATATTTGCTTTGCCTGGCAAGACGATACCCAGAATCCTCTGTTGTTGCCAAGACTCTTGATCAGTGGGAGGTAGAAAATACAGTGTCTGTCAGAGAGAACCTCGGCATCTGCGCCAAGCTTCATTTAGGTAATTACAACTGACAATCAATTACTGTATCGATTGGCTTAAATATAGCTATAGTCATGTGACCCACTAACAAAAAATTTACAATGGCATTGAATATTGAAAACAAGAATTGCCGGTTAGATCAGTACGGGTATTATTGATCAGACCTGTCACATGATTAAAGTGTATCTTGTCTGTTATCTAGGTGAAACCCTGGATTCCGATTGGCTGAGTGTCCTGATGGAGCCGCGTTTCCATGGCGCTCTTTGTGGGCTCTACGCCAGAGCTGCCTTTCTGCTGGAGATAATCAGCGTTTGTAATAAACCACGACCCCCGGTTGACCCATCAGTCTTGGCGCAGGAGCTGCTGGATTTACACAAACGGCTCGGTCTGGGTGGAGTTTATATCGCGGACAGTTTTCTTAATGCCATTAAAAACGGAACGAGTCTAAATTGATGCAAATGGATTTTGGGATTGTAGTATTATAGCTTCTGCTGCTTTTGGATATTTGTAGTGACTATGGGTTTAGCTATAAACTTCCACATGCTATTGGACATAGAGTCAGTATTATTACCCTGATGAGGGAAAGATGATGTGGTTCTAAACAGCAGGCAATATCGCTCTGCTTCGACCTGGCTTCCAGCATTCTGGTAGATTTCCTTTGACATTTTCTACATCCCCTTATGTCCCAAGCTGTAGTCTGGGTAATATGTAGTACTGTACATCTTTGTCTTTAATGCACTGTGCACTGAAAAAGACAATTCTAAAGGTGCAACTTTTAAAAAGCAGATAGATCGTTAAAAGGTGTTGATCAGAGGACAAGCACAAGGAATGTTTTCCTGCACCTGCACTTCACCTAGTGAGCAACAGGGGGCTCTCTGATGTTTAGACTGCACCTTTAATCATGAGCCTTTAATCATATTCTAGAACACCATTTACCATAACCAGGAAGTGCATTATTTTTAAGCAGTGTTTATTTATAACTAGTTGATATCTGGTTTAATTGATATGTTAAGATGATGTGTTGAATAAATTTTGATTAATTTTTTAAAACTTGTATTGTAAACCTTGCTTAAACCTCAGAACGGTTAGAACTGTAGTTGTTTAAATAATGCAAAATACTTTGAAGTAAATTACAGCAGTAATGTTGGAGAACAAGAGAGGTGTTTGATTTATGATCTGTATAATATTTTTCTTCATGCTGTGCGTCTGGGACTTCAGAGTGCTGTTTCCCGAAACCGGTTTCATCTGCCTTATTCCAACCCGCAGCATCTTCTCTGACCCACAATACCACATGAACTGCATTCACATCACATTTACTTCTCTCTCTCCCTCTCTTTCCACTTGCACTGTGCCTCTCTACTCGTATATTCTCCCTCTTTCATTTATCTCATCCCACTACATTAGCTGCGTCTGATCTGGTTTCCTCAGCAGCGGACTGAGTGCTCGTATCAGGCAGTGATGTAATGATCGTGGCAGCAGCTTTGATGGGGTTGGCTAAAGTGAATCATCAGGGGAACACAGCATGCTTTAAGCTTCATTACAGACCCATCTGCCAGGTGAAGAGCCTCACGTTTGTGTCCACGGAATGATTTATTGCTTAAAATCCTTCACATTTACCTCTTTTTTTTTAATTTTTGACTCAAATTAAACAAGCCAAATTTTTACCCTTTTCTGTGCGAAAGGAGAAGCCAGCCTTTTAAAAAGAATCGATCTATTTCTTTGCAGGTTTTAAAATAAGAATGATCCCCATTTCTATGAGGAATTTTATTCATTTGATTGTCAAACTTAAGTCGTGAGTTTACAGTAAAGTTACCCACACCAATTAGTTTCACGTATTAGAGCGTACAAGTCTACCTGTTTTCTTCCATACTTTCAAATCATGTCTTAACAAACAGGTGGTTGTGTTGTGTTTTTCTTTTATTAAGCTCAGCAGTGCATTGGAGAATTTTAACAAATCACCTGACTGAAACGAAAACAAATCTTGAATATCAGGAACCTGAATGGAAGACTTTGCAAACAAGATTTTTGAGCCACCTGACTGAAAAAAAAAAAAAACTTTAAAACTGGAAAGTTTTATTATGGAAACTCTGTGGTATTAATTAGAAAAGCTGCCAGTTGGCCAGGGCGTGTGCTGTTTGGCCCGAGAGTGTTGTGGAACAGGAAGCTGACCATCTGGTCTAATTACTTTTGCCTATTCCTCTAAAATGCTGTAGCATGCCCGGTAGAATAGCATAGTTCGCATTCACATGGTGAAATAATTAGACACTCTGAAATCAGACGTTTTTTTATGGGTCACATTGTAGTTTGTAAAAAAAAATATATATATCCTCAAATGTCTAGCTCTGATTCCTGGTAAGACATGCCGAAAAGAGTGATCTATTCCAAAATGCAAAGAGAATTCATTCTATTATACGTCACAATGTACGGATATTAATTACGATTTAAGATAGTTAATATCCTATTAGAAATGTGTTAGGAAAAACTTTTGAAATGGAAAGCAACTGATTCCACCAGTGCATCAAAGAAAGCTGGAATAAAAGGAAGCAAGAATCAACTGAGAATTAGACATCTGTTTACAACGCCACTGCTCATGTGAACCTCTGCACCTCTCTTTTGTCTAACAGTTAGCAGCTGCAGCCTACTGCCAGGGTTTCTTCACATTCAGACAGGAAGATTGATGAGTGAATAGGAAAAGAGGTTGGGGTAAAGAAATACGAGTCCAAGGAAACGTCAAGGACATTCTCGTTTAAAACTACTGTAATTGTACTTTATTTTCAGCGTGCATCTTAAGTCAAGGCTTTAAGGAAATGTGTCTTTTTAAATATATGATTTCTTTATTTATTTTCGTTCCAATCAACTAGATTTTAAAATTTCAGTAGTATAACAGTAATTATACAACAGTTAGGTCTGACCAAGTAATCTGATTAGACAGGAGATCTTCCACAAGTGGTGATAATACACCGTAACAGCACTGGTTTTACGGTAATTACACTAATTGTCGCTCGTCAACATGAGTGAAAGTACATCTGTTCAGTCTGCAGTACTGAAGAGACAGCATCTGCCTGTCAAAACTAGCACTCAAAAGCATTTTCAGCAAGAAAGCACATCTGATAATGTTATGCCAATGTAAGCAAGCAACAATGTATCTAATTAATATTGCTTCTAAGTTGTTCTGAATTGCCTCCATGTTGTTTTATTTACAGTCAAGGCGAGCTACAAAGCTAATTAGCTTCGAACACAAGACTGAATCCCAAATCCTTCTATAACCTCTGATCAAGGGCACTACTTAGTGTGTGGAACAAGGGAATGTACAATATAGCGCATCAGAGAACCCGGACTTAAGAGATTTACAGGACTGTTCACCTTTTGGTTACATATTTGCTTTAAAGGTAAGAATTTAAAACTACTTTCACTCCTGTTAATCACACTAATTGACGATTGCTACATGTCAATCGGGAGCTTTGGTAAGTTGGCAAGTTAGCTAAATAACTGGTTAAATAAAGAAACAAATCATAATCTGTCAGTAATAAATGTTGTTTGTGGAATTGTTGTGTAAGGGCAGTATCACACTCAAAGCCGTGCTGTTGTGCCGGATATCAGCATAGCTGTAATATCTTCAGTAATTGGTCTGCTAACATTACTACTCCTGTTGCTTCTACTGCTGCGATTACTGCCTTTACTACTTCTGTTACTGCTGCTGCTACAACCACTTACTAACATAATACAAACTACTGCTGCTGCTTCTACTATTACTGCTGTGACTGCTATTGCCACTAAAATGTATCCTAATAATATAACTAATGCTACAAATACTACTATTGCTATATACTACTAGTACTACTACTACTTATATTAATAATAATAATAATAATAATAATAATAATGCTACTACCTCTACCTTTACTATACTACCCATTCTGCTACTACTATTTTGGTTTTGGTAATTTGGTCCCTGTGGCAATTAGCCTAACCTGCATGTCTTTGGACTGTGGGAGGAAACCCATCAAGCACAGTGAGAACATGCAAACTCCAGACACACAGGAATTGAACCCTCAACCCTGGAGGTGCGATGCCACAGTACTAATCAGTAATCCACCATGCCGCCACTACTACTTTGTAAAATTACTACTACTGCTTGCTGCTACTATGTCTACTACTCTTACTACTATGAGGTGGTATCAAAAAGTTTCAAGATCACTTCACAAGTACTTTATTATTTGTTATTTAGTTATTACTACTTTAGGATTATCTGGCGAGTCGGGTGGGTGTGGAAATTTTCTGGTTATCATCATGCACAAGTTGTTAAATGGTTTCAACATCTTTGGGGGTTGAGCTCGTTGAAGGTTTTCCTGGTCTCTTGTCATCCTCAGTGAAGCGCACGAGCTACTCAAAACACCACGAACGACTCAGTGCAGCGTCAATTTTGCACTTTTGCTCAGTTTCATGTAGAATTTCACGTTCGCTTTTTGTTCTGACTTGCAGTCCATGATGAAATCACTGACGCGGTAACGCACATGGCCAGAAAAACCCCAGTTGCACAGCTCCCAATCTACACAGGAGGATGTTTTTTGGCACTTATGAAGGCCGGTGCTCCCTGTGACTGTGCGTGCAGCCTTGTGCTGCAAACTGTTGGCGTGTTACTAGTCTCAAAACTTTTTGATAACACCTTCTACTACATTAGTAGTACATCTACTACTAACACTATTGCTAATAATACTACCCCTACTACTACTATCTAATATTACTACTGCTGCTTGCTGCTACAATTACTACTACTAAAATGTTTTACTATTATTAATACTAATATTATTAGATGAAAAATGTATAGAAAATTTATACACATTTTAGATTATATATTTAGGTCTGCCACAAATCCAGCGATTTATTAAAGTCTAATATGATTTAAAACTAATGCCCTAATAACATAAACATTGGTGGTATCTGCTCTCTACAGTACGTGTGATCTCACTATCAGTGGGTACAGGATCTTGACAAGGAAGCGCGCTCCCGCGAGGCGCGCCCCCGCTACCGCTCACAGCGACGTGCTGTTTACGAGCACGAGGGCTGATGGTGCGTTCACGAGCTTCCCGAAACTGTGTCCGAGTTGGATGCTTGTCGTTCTGACCTGATAATTATTTTCGTTTAAGTATGGGAATGTAAAAATCATGCTAAACAACGTAGATATATAGATTTTAATGCTAATTTGTGGTATGTGTTTTGAACTAGAATACAACTGTATAAGTAAATACCATGAAATAAAATGACCACATCGCGTAGACCTGAATGATTAGTCGCGAATTTTTGGGGTGTTGTTTTGTGTTTTTTTTTTTCTCTTATTTTTACATTTAGCACTGACAGAAATAAGCATTAGAAGAAACATACAAGCTGTGTTTTTCGCACTGGGAGACTGCTTAACACTGGGGGCGGTTCACACACAACTCTACAATACAGTAAACCGAGGGCGCCTGTGAACGCTGCATGATAACTGGCTTTAACGAAAACAAAACGCGCTGCGCAGACCAGGGAGAGGTTTAGTAATCAGCGTGCATCATCTTCTACATATCGAGATCATTGCACACTGTTTTATTTATTATTTTTTTCAACCTCGATTCACCATGAACTTCAGCTGTTAGCAGGTTTATTTAAAATGGCTTGTCTTGTGCACTTTATGCTTTTGCTGTGCCTTGTTTCGGGAGCCTGTTCGTCTCTTTTTGAAGGTACTGTAGGACATTCTTTGTTCTTTGTTGAGCTTGTTAGAGAAAGTTTGTTTTTCCTGCAACACATAAGAAATACAGTCTGTTGATTCACATGCATTCATTCTAGTCTGACGTGCATGCTTTATTATAGATGTTTTTATTTATTTATTTATTAACATTTTCAAATTGCACCAAATTTCCAATAAACTTTAAAAAGCAATAAAAGCAGCTCAAATCACTCGACTGACATGTAACCTTATTGTTATTGTGTGTAAACATGTTGAATGTTGTTTTGTCTAAAAAAAAACGTGAGGTAAACACCCTGGCCATTTAACCCTGCCAAACCACGTGACTTTCTGAGAGCACTCTCGAGATCCCTGCTGTTCTGTAAGAAATGAGTGTATTGATTTTCTGTTACTGATCTTTCTGATATTGATCTTCGCAGAGTGCATAAGGGGCAACGGCGTGAGGTACCGGGGCGAGCAGAAGAAATCCTTCTCAGATGCTCTCTGTCTGAACTGGAACAGCACGACCCGGGACTATGACGTCAGTCAGTACCCAGACCTGGCTGCAGGTGAGAGGGTGTCAGTAATCTGGCGCTATGTACTGTAAACCTAAAACCACAGACGGCACCCAGACCTCGCCACAAGACAGGAAAAAGGAGAGAGAGAGAGGAATACATAATGCAAACTATATATAAAACATTGGTCCCAAATGTAGACTCGGGTGAGAGACAAAGACAGTATCTGTACTACAAACTGAACTCAGACCTGGACATGGCTGAGGCAGAGTATGAAATCTAACACTACACATTGCACCCAGACCTGGACATGGGAGAGGGAGCAAGAGACAAAAAGTCTAGCAGGACACACAGACCTGGATGCTGAGGAGGCACTCCAGAATCTAATGCTACACATTGCACACTGTAGCCAGACATGGACACTGAGGAGACACTACACATTACATCCCATAGCCAGACATGGACACTGAGGAGACACTACACATTACACACTGTAGCTAGACTTGGACACCGAAGAAACACTACACATTACACACTGTAGCCAGACCTGGACATTGCGGAGACACTACACATTACACCCCATAGTCAGACATGGAAACTGAGGAGACATTACACACTGTAGCTAGACTTGGACACTGAAGAAACACTACACATTACACACTGTAGCCAGACCTGGACACTGCGGAGACACTACACATTACACCCCATAGTCAGACATGGAAACTGAGGAGACACTACACATTACACACTGTAGCTAGACTTGGACACTGAAGAAACACTACGCATTACACCCCATAGCCAGACATGGACACTGAAGAGACACTACACATTACACCCCATAGCCAGACATGGAAACTGAGGAGACACTACACATTGCACACTGTAGCCAGACCTGGACACTGAAGAGACACTACACATTATACCCCATAGCCAGGTCTGGACCCTGAGTTTCAAATCTAACACTACACACAGAAAACTGCACTCTACACATTACACACACTATACCCACTGCACCCAGACGTGGACATGGGATGAAGAGCATGAGACAAAAATCTAGCACTACACAATACTTACTGCAAACTATTCACTACACAATGCAGCTAGACCTGAACACTGAGGGGACACTTCAAAATCCATCACTACCCATTACACACGGCAGACCTGGATGCTGACGAGACTCTAGCACTGAGGCGAATCTAGCACTGTACTATACAATACACACTAAACATTACACCCAGACCAGGACACAGGGGAGAGACTCTGCACACTATACATGACTATACATGGTGAGATCTATCACCACACACAAACTACACAATGCAAACTATGCACTGGGATAAGAGTCTACGACCTAGCACTGCATGCTCGGTGCTTCTGTTTATCTCAAGTACTATAGCAGAGGGTATGGTGCCATTTTGAAAGTAATCAGTCTCGCATGGTAATAAAGACGTGACTTTGTGACTCCTGGGTTTGTCCAGGTTTTTAACAAACTGTGGCACAAGCAGGGCAAGAACATACCCGGGTGGCGCGACAGAGCCGCGTATTTACAGAACATCTGATTTGTTCATTGGTGCGAAAGGAAGCATATGACGGTGGCCACGTAGTAGTATTGCTGCAGGCTCTGTGTTTGCTCAGTCATTCACTCTGTGACTGTATTTTATATTTCATTCTCCTTTTACATGCGCTTACCCGTGGCATTGGAATTGTTTATATCCGAGCTCACTGTTAATATTAGCCTTCCACTTATTAAAAGCAGGCACACAGTATACTGTACATAATTGCATATATACAGTATAAATTTGATACTGTACTGTACAAACAGTGTGCTTTTCATTTCATGATTGTTTTCATCTAAAAGCATACCTTGATGTTTTACTTGGAATTGGTTCTTGATTTAATTCTGCAACTCCTGAGCTACGAGGGGTGTTCAAGTCAAACCGTGAGTTGAGATGAAATGTCTTGTGAATGAAGGCGTTTTGACTGATTGACTTCAAGCACAGTACAACTGTGAATTAAGATCCTGGCTGTGGTGGCTCGGTGCCCACTGCAGTCGTTCCAGTGAAAATTTGGCAAGTGGAACGCCTGATCCTTGAAAATCAACAGATAACCTGTTGCCAGCTTGTGGACGTGACACATCTGTCTGTGGGAACTGTGTACACAATCATTCACCAACACCACTTGCACATTACAGGAACTTCGCTAGAAGAATCTTGACCTCACTCCAAGCCATTTCTCTGGTCTTTTGTCTAGTGAGTTAACCTTTAATCTTGATGGTATCCAAGCACTAGTGAAACACTGTCGTATGTGCATTAGTGTAGCAAGTGAGTATATAGAGAAATAAAGGGAGTTTTTACTCTCATAACTGTGTTCTGTTATTTTGCACAAATCCAAAGTCCCGATTTGACTTGAACACCCCTTAGAGTTTGTCAGAGTTTGAGGTTGGGATTTGTGCAGTTCCTATTTCTCAGCTTATCAGCTTATGGTATGCCGTTTCGTCTATGTCTAACTTATACCTTTGAATATGATGTAAATATTTTACTAAGAACTAAGTCATGGTTGAATAAACAATATACTCCTTCTAGTAATAAAACAGTCATTTCCTTTGCCATGATAAAAGGACAAAGATCAGGAACTCATGCCAGATGCTGGAGAATAGGCTTTTAATTGTAAATATGGTTTGGAGGACCTCTTCAAAGTATGTGAAGTCACTTGTCTTGGTACAGGCTTAATCAACAGATGACTGAAGTTGAAACGTGAGACACGATGTCTTTACCGATGAACCACCTTCAAGGGCAATTTTATTTTATTTCAATTTTATTTTTTTATTTTTTTTTATCATCCTGCGATAAAAGGTTTTGAAGTTTCCCTAATTAATGAGATGGCCTTTTGCTTAGACACACACTAGGAGAAACACAGTAGAATGATCATACGGAGCAAGAACAGCATATATTTGTGTAACCATTTGGATCATTTTGTAGCAGTGCCAGCCATGTGACAATTCCTGGACACTAAAATTATCTTGGTATTTCACAAGTGCCCTGGATTTCTCCCCTATGCACTTGGACATGACTTGGAGAACAACAACAAAAATCTTTATTACTTTCCTATTTGATAGCATAATTTTTAGTTCTGTTAAAAATCTACCATTGAGTTAAATTTCTTTTGGTTTATGTGTTTCTCTTTAGGTGTAGGGGACCACAACTATTGCCGTAATCCGGATGACTCAGATGAGCCCTGGTGCTATGTTTTCGGAGCAAATGGACAACTCAAGAGAGAAACATGTGCGATTGAGTCATGCCAAGGTAGACATCTTATTAAACCTGCTCATAACTGATCTAAAGTACTAATATACAGACATAATCAGTAGGTCATGTATTTTTAACAAAACGCTTCAATTCTGCAAGATGTTTCTACTGAATGCTTTTATTTCAGAAAGCAGTGTACATACTGTAAACAGACATCATCATAGAATAAGTCTAATATATAGAGCTAATATAGGCAGATATTGTCCACGTAACACTCTGGATAATGTAAGATTTAGGGAAGGAGTCTCCAGGGCCAGTGTACCAGGTGAAAGTCTAAAGATTGAGAACTTGGTGATTTATTTTATTTTTTTAGGCTTAGGGTTGGGGGAGCCCTGAGTTTTTAGTCCTTGTTTTTAGCCACCATTTTTAGGGCTTGATTTTAGCGCTCGCTTTTAGCCCTGATCTTTAGCTCTTTTTTAGCTTTTATATTTTGTTCTTGTTTTTAGCTCTTGTTTTTTAATCCCTCAATTGAAGTTCTCGTTCTTTAGCCCCTTGTTTTCTTGTTTTTATGCATTGTTTTTAGGATGTGTTTTAGTGCTTCATTTTAGCTTTATTTAAAATGAGTTAAATCAGTTTATTTAGTGTGTGGTTTTAGCTCTTCTTTTTAGCCTTTGTATTATACTGTAGCTCTCATTGTTTAGTCCTTGTTTTTGGCTCTCGCATTCTAGATCAAATCTTTTAGCTGTCGTTTTTAGCCCTTGTTGTTAGCCCTTGTTTTTGGCTCTCATTTCTTTAGTTTTTGTTTTAACCATTGTTATCTCGTTTTTAGCGCTTGCTATTTAGCCCTCAATTTTAGGTCTTTAGCTCTTGTTTTTTAGTTCTCATTTTTTTAGCCCTTGTTTTTATATCTTGTTTTTTTTTTTTTTTAGCCTCTGTTTTTAACCCTTGTTTTTAGCTCATTTTTTTAAGGGCTTGATTTTAGCTCTCATTGTTTAGCCCTTGTATTTAGCCCTCGCTGTTAGCTCTCATTTTTATCTCTTGCTTTTTAAGTTCTTGATTTTAGCTTTTCTTTATCTTTTGCTTTTAGCTCTTGTTTTTAGTTAATTTTTTGCTCTCATTGTTGTTAGCTCTTGGTTTAGCCATTGTTTTTAGCCCTTGTTGTTAGCTCTCATGTTTTCTTTTCTTTTTTCAAGTGCTTGATTTTAGCTCTCGTTTTTAGCCCTTGTTTTTAGCCCTTGTTTTTTTAGCTCTCATTTTTTAGCCCTTGTATTTAGCCCTTGTCTTACCTCTTGTTTTTAGTTCTTGTTTTTTTTTTAGAGGTTGTGTGGAGTGTGTTATTGAGCAAAATATTTCTTGTGCATTTCGCACCATGTCCGCTGGCCTGTGGAATGCCTGCTCATTTGTCTTGCTGTCTTATGCTTCTCAATGTAGTGCAAATAATTTTCCCCACTGAGTGTACACTCTCCACACTAAGGTGCGAGTCTGCCAAGTACATTTGGCTGCTTCACTAAATCATGTTGTGTCTGCCCCATATTTGGCAATCATGTAGTGCTTGTTCTGTAGGGTTTACTAAACAAATCTGAGATTAACATTAATCAGTGTAAGGAAAGGCAGAAGACCTCCGCCTTCAGGCTTATTAAAATCAGTTGGTCAGACGTCCTTCCCTGAACGTGTTGCTTTACAGTCTGTGAGTGTGTGATCAGGCAGATCAGGTCAAACAGGTACATAAGGAAACTTGTCAGGCAACTGTACTTGTCTTGGATTGTGATTGGGTGTAAGTACAAATGCTTTCCACAGTAACAACCCCTGATTGGTTTGTCATTTCTGTAAACCGTTTAAAGTCATGACCGTTGGTAAACAACTTTTTTAATAATCGGGGTGGAGCTCAGGGGAGGTGATGGAAAAAAACTGAAGTGAACAGGCGACTGGAACAGCAGTTGTTTCCCTCGGCTCAGGATTCTCCCTCCCATGAACCCATTACAACATGTCAAGTGTAGCGCTGGGTTTTTTTTTTTTCTTTTTAAAAAAATAATAAAATCTGTTTTCTCTAGCAAATGGCTCGAAGGTAACTAAATGCGAAAGAGCTCTGTGTTTGCTCAGTATGTCTGCTAATGGAGGCTTATCGCAGCTGTTGTCATGCCAAAGCTGCTTAATCAGTCAAATTCAACCTAAGCTTTGTCTCTGCGAACAGACAAGACACAACTCAAGACCAGGAATGAGAGCAAAACACACAGGACGTGCTACATAATAAGGACAAAATAACATCGGAGTTGTATTGTGATTGTGATAATAAGCACATTGGTATAATGGTTAATGGTACCAGTCAAAAGTTTGGACACCCAAGTTCGGAGCTCACTGCAGACAAAGAAATTTTTTTAGTGATTTTGTCTTTGAATTGTGTGTATGTGCCTGAATCCTACATTGTAAGTGCCAAGGACCTTAACACTGAATAAACATTGTAATATAGTTGCAATATAGTTGACGTTTGACATCATGACAATTTCGGGAAACGTTTTTTTAATGTTGAACTTGTTGAAGTTGAATGAATGACCCAAACACAATTAAAATGTAACCTTTTTTGGAGAATTTATGCCGATTAACATCCATTCACACAACGTCCGACCACATCCATGGTCCGTTAACTTTCCAACACGGTGTAGAATTCCAATTTTTTTCAAATTTTCAAAATCAACCTAATACCAATGATGTCCCATTGTCCATAACGTTCCCTAATGAACGTCACCACAGCATTTTGGCAACCAGAAAAGACACAATTGCATACCTTATTCTTGGGACAATACTGCATTAAAATGCTTATGATTGAAGACCCAGTTAATATTTTTCTTGCCGCTGCATGCCATACAGTGTCACATGAATAACAGTGGCAACATTTATAAGGTAAATTGAAAGAAAATGTATTATTTCAAAAATAATTGATCACATTTTAATCGTTCTTGCCATTCAGTTATGTTATATGAGGACATTTGTACTGTAAGCGAGGAATGTTATGTAGCTTTATCTTCACAAATAAAAGCAAATAGTTTGTGCTGTTGGTGGATTTGAAAAAAAACTCACTTTGCACCTTAAATCCTGTCTGCATGTGCATTCAGGCAAATGACTTTGTAATCCCCAGATGAGAACTGCACAGGAGCAGTAACCTGCGTCACGGGTGCCTCGGGCGCGGAGGAAACGCCAGCTAAGAAGGAGAAGCCTGTAGAAGGCGGCGCTGCCGTGCAGCCGGTGGTCGGGGTCAGTCAGCGGGTCAGGACGGGACCCAAGAAGAAGAAAGACCTAGGGATTATGGGTAGGTCTCGTGTATTTAAAAATAAATGAATAAATAAATAAAATAAACTCCTCGTTCTGATCCGAAAGATTCCATTGTAGCAGAATCTGGCAGAATCGGCTCATGTTGTTTCTAAAAGGTTAATTAGATGACCAGCTCTGTTCGGCTTTTCCCAGAAGCCCGATGTTAATAATCTGCTGCTATGTTCTCTTTCAGGTTATGTTCTAGCCATTGCCATGATGGCCATCCTCATCATCCTGGGCATAGGAATTACACTGGGCTACTTTTACAAGCGGTTAGTACGCGCGCGCGCGCACACACACACACACACACACACACACTCAAACACCACAAAGAATTAGGGTCAGTACAGAACGGACCAGAGTATGAAATCAAAACAAGGACATGCACAAAGCGAGGCTTGTAAGGAAGAGGGCTTGAACAAACAAAGCAAGACCGCGCATGCTGCAAGTCATTTGGTAGAACTGAGTCGGCTGAGTGTAATTCATGTGGAAATCTCCTGGCAGCTCATGAGTAATTTGTCAGTTAATCGTTCTTTTATGATGTCATTCATTTCATGAGCAGTACCGAGAACCTTGTGAAATCTTGTTTTCGTGTGTAAGGGGTGATTACGAGCATCTGGAGGTTGTGGAATAAGATTTGTTCTTCTGGCCGATTAAGTTTGGGGATGGAGTTTGAATGAAATGTTCTCTTAATCCAGTAATGTTTAAAATCTAGTAGCATGTCATAATATCCGCAATGTACAGTATAATATAAACCGGGACTTTTGACTGTGCAGAATAACAGAACACAGATTTGAAAGTTCTCCAAAAAAAAAAAAACTCCATTTATTTCTCTATATAACCCCCTGTACTTATCCCAGTGTTTCACTAGCACTCGGACACCATCAAGATACAGCCATAATCGGACTGTCTGAAACTCTGGCCTGCCACGAATTCCTTTAATGGCTCCTGTTTTTAAAAGGAATAACCAGGACAACCATGTTTCCACAGGAAAGTGCACAACCTCCTGCCCACTCTTGTCACTTTCACGTTACAGGAACTTGGCTGGAGGTTCCTCGTACAGTCCTGACCTCGCTCAAAGCCGTTTGCACATGTCTGGTACAATAAAGGAGTTGCTGGGAGGCCAGCCTTTTAGACGTGAAGCGGGCAGTCCGATCATGGCTTCGGCGTACTGAGAAAACTTTCTACCATGATGGTATCCAAGCACTGCTGAAATGCTGAGATAAGTTAGTGTAGCAGGGGATTATATAGAGAAATAAAGCAATCAAACAAACAATCAAAAGTCCCGGGTTGACTTGAACACCCCTTGTATAGTACTAAATCACATTTAAAGACAATTTACGAACAGAAATTCTGATGGTATTTGTAATTTACACATCTATTAAAGTCATACTATTGTCATGGTAACATGACCGCAGTAGTTCATCAGCTCGTAATACACAGCGGCGCTGGTGAGCGGTCAAATGCAGGGTTTATGCAAGTGTACTGTATATATATTAATCTGTCGTTAACGCTCATCTGGTGAAGCGCCTCAGCATCAAGAAAGTAAAATAAAAGTAAAATCGCAACTGCAGAGTCCAAATGGAAGGCTGTGAGCAGGGCCGAGGTACACACACTCAGTAATCATTTCTGACCGCCTCAGGAGAGTGTATCTGATTACTGGACCATATTATACAATTGTTAGTTCTAACCAAGTAATTTGATTGGCTAAGAGGCATTCCATGAGTGCTAATATAGAGTATAACGGCACTGGGACATTTAAATATATGTAAGACTTCAACAAAAAAAAAAGAGAGACATTATGCCCATATACAGTAAGTTGACTAGGCACGTGGCCCTTCAGAAATTTTAAAATGTAATTTTTTTTTATTGCATTAGTATACAGAGTGTTCAATTATATTTTCACAGTTATTATTAATTTTTAATTTACATATGTTGGCATTTGAGGTGGTAAATTGTCGCAGTTCTCTCTATAATCCTACAGGAGGCGCACTCTAAGCTATTCACACATTGGCCGTTGCAGCGTCCGGTGTAGTAGGAGTGAAATGTTTGTTAATTTTGTTTAGACGTGTGACAGAATCTAAAATAAATGAATATCAAATGGGGATAATAATAAAATCATGATACTAAATATCGAAGCATCTCCGAAGTTGTTTGTGAAAATTCCCGTCCCTACTCTTAAGTGATTACTATTAGAGTTAATTTGTAGCTTCTTGTCCTTGTCCCTATTTTATTTTGTAAGATTACAAAGATGACTGCCATTAAATTATTGTATTGTATAATTGGAACCGTCCTATAACAGCAATATCACACTCGAGATCGTGTCTCTGTGCTGAATATCAGCACGGCTATGAGGTTTTAGGGTACTGCAGCTTCGTATCATCGCCGTGCTGATATTCATCACAACGCTCCCTCTTTTTATATGCAATCCTTTAAGTCTCAAAAAAAATGTACACCAAATCCCATGTATAAAAAGGACATTTCTGACTTTTCTTCCTGTTGCATCATCTGCAGCGGTCGCGACCTGAAGAAGCAGCACGATCAGCGCGTGTACGAGCGCGAGATGCACCGCATCACGCTTCCCCTCTCCGCCTTCGCCAATCCCACGTGCGAGCTGGTGGACGAGAACACCGTCGTGGTGGCGGCCGCACCGGCCGAGCAAGCGCCTCCACAAGGCGCCGTCGAGGGCAGCGACCCCCTCATCGACTCCGCGGGCACCCCTGGAGCTTGACGCTTTACACCCTAGACAGGACGGGAGCATCCGCACCACCCTGCACTACACACCCTCTCTGTTCGTCTCCTGCTTTAAGGGAGAAGGGAAAGCTCTTCACAGACTCCTAGCGTCCTCGTCTCTTCAACAGCCATGTTGAGGAGCGGAGGACGCACCAAGACACATCACAGTCAGACAGCATGCAAAGGACCGAGGGAGGAGTTGTATAAAATGGCATGTCAGGATTAAAAAAAAAATTTTTTCCCCCTCAAGGCGAATCACGTTAAAATCTTTGAGAGTGTTCTTTTGGAGTAGAGTAGAGTGACCGGGTGCAGCACGGCATATCACGAGTTTGCATGGTCTTCTGGACAATTTGGGAATTAAGCTGTGTAGTATGTGTATAACAGGGCTTAACTGAAGTGCTCATTGGGAATTGCGTTCTCTTCCTGTTTTTCTGATGTTAATTGAAGGAAAATGCGCAGAGCAAGCGCAGACACTTTTTCCGTCCGTAGCGTTTAGCGTTACAGTTTCCCTCTGGAGTTGGAGCGCTCGGTATTTGAATGGCATTGGGTCAGTTAGTAAAGTGGATCTACAGTATGTATATTCAGCTCAGACAGATCTCATTCAGAAATCTGCTCTCAGTTTATGAGAGAAATCGTTGTCCAGGTTTACACACACACACACACACATATGCACATATACACTGCCTTAGTGCATTCAGTCAGAATTTCAGTCAGGGTTTTTGTACTGTTACTATTTCGGGTATGTATACAAACACATTCCCGAGAAAGCCAGACGCAAAGATTAGCCGAGTCTGAAAGCATGTTGTGGATCAGGTCAGGGGGGGAAGCGCTAGCTAGCTCTGTTCGTGTGCTGACTGTCCTTGAGCACAGATTCGGGTGTTAAACGTTTGAGACAGGCAACAACAACAACAAAAAAAAAACGTTCCAGACAGTGCCTCAAATCTGATTCAGATCTTAAATTCTTAAAACTGCCAAGTCTGATCTTTCTCGACTGCATATTATTGTTAAATAGACAGCTATAGTTCGGCAAATCGGTGTAGGGGAGAAAACGTTAAGATTTTTTACAAAATAATTATACCCCGGACACGCTCCACCTATGGATGTGTTCACATTACAAACCCCATTGTACAATTGTGACGCATCTGTGCTCTGAAACGGCACACACGCTCATATCGATATGGCTCGTGCCATTCGGGTCAAAACCCGTAGACTGTATGAAAACACCATGAGTTTGTCCAAACACTCATTTAGATGTGATTTTAGCAAAAAATATGCTTGGGATTTTGCCCTGGAAGACGGCAAGCAGTTAGTCGGCTGTGTTGGTTGAGGGCCAGAAGAAGGAAGAGAGCCAGACGTCTTGCTTTGTTTTTTTTTTTAGACACTATTGCTAGCAAGGCTCTGATATCCATGCACTGTCTGCGCTGACTGATGATGTCAGCACTCTACGCAAGCGCGGAGGCAAAGTCGCATTCATTCTGTTTTTTAATTTAAGTCACATGGCCATGTATCGGGAGCACATACGAAAGTGTCCCAGAGCCGATCTGAAAAACGTCAGATTTGTGCGTTCAGACAGCCCTAAAAAAAATCCAGTCTGTGAAACATTATGGCGGCTCAGTGGCGTAGCGGCTAGCACTGTCGCCTTGCACCTCAAGGGTCCTGGTTCGATTCCCACTTCATGTCTGTGTGCATGGAGTTTGCCTGTTCTCCCCATGCTTGGTGGGTTTCCTCTAGGTTCTCCGGTTTCCTCCTGCAGATTAAACTAAATGGCGTTCCCAAATTGCCCAGTGTGTGAATGGTGTGAATGCTCATCTGAATGTTGATGGTCTTAAAAATGGGAATAAATCCAATTATCACCATTGGATCAGAAATAGTCTCTAGTTGGAGTACAGAGGTTCCTAGATGGAAGGGTAAACAAAAATTCGGATTTGAGTCACTGGTAATGTGAACGCAGCCTTTGGGACACCGACCTTCTGATGACTTTCTCGCACACGTTTCCATCCCCGAGCTTCAGGATCATGAAGGCAAGCGATCTGATTAGTTTGCAGCATTTCCTCACTGTGACAAAACGAGCACTGAATTGAAAAACGCTCAATTTCACCTCTCAAGAAGAATTAACCGGAAATCTTGTATGAGAGACGGAACTTGGCCAGGTTTCGTAACAAAATGTACCGAACTCGAGCGAGAGATCAGGCTTGGGAGACTAGAAGTCAGCGTTCTTTCATTCCTTTTCACTGATCTTTATCTTTCCTGCTCAGGGTGTAAAAAACAACAAAGGGATTTGAGTAGCGTATTTGCACAGAGAGGTGCAAGAAACGTCCGTGTGTGTGATCCAGTCAGAAAACAGATTTGATATTTGATATTGACAGATGAAAGCTGGCTCACATTTGTTCGGGTAAATCCATCATAAGGGGGGAAAAAAAAGCCTGAAATGTTGGAAAAGTTTTTTTTTTTCTCTTTCTTTCTTTTTTTTAATATGAATCTGGGACGGTATGTGGATCTACGTTCCCAGGGAAATCATTTAGTTATTTTGGTTTCTGTTCATTTTCTTATGACCTGGAGTCTGTATTCTTTTTTTTTTTTTAATGTCTTCTTGCTGTACTAGGACACACCTTCATATCATTTTGAGAGATCTTATTTTTAACTTTTGGCAGATTTTCACTGATAAGAAGAAGTAATAATAATAAATGAACTTGATATGCAGTTTTGTTCTCTCTAAGTTTTCTTTAAAATTTTTTAAGAAGTAATAGCCGTAAATGAACAACAAGCCAATAGGTAATGAATGAACGAATAAATTTATTCATTGAAACATTTAAGTCAGGAGCGCAGGAAAAAACAAGTATCAGTGGTTATGATGCTCACACATCAAGTACCTTTTGAAAGACGTTGCGAAGGAGAAAAGCAATGGACTTTACATTCTACAAAATACAATCATCAAATCGAAGTTATCCCACAATACACAATTACAACGGCTATACAATTCTGACAAACATTCTCAAATAATTATCATCAAAACTTAACAACCAAAAATCATATCTCCAGTTATAATATTTATGTGCTTTTGCACAAATATCAGTGCTACCAGAATGGCAGCTGCTTCGAAAACAAACCTGTACAAAAAAAATAAAAAATCCGTAACAACTTGTCCAGGATAAAGACTCACTAATCATTTACGAGTTATCTTTTGTAGTGGAAAAGAATTGAAAAAGGCTAATTATTCTGGCAGAAACTAAATTAAAAACATTTAGCAGATCCAGATTTTTTTTTTTGTCTTTACAAATAGACACCTTAATGTAATCAACCACTAGGGGGCAGCAGTGTTCAGTAATCCTCACCATCTGGAATGTTGCCTTTCTAACCAGCCCAAGTGCTTTTTTCAGTACTCATTAACAACCTTGTTGAAACATCCTGCACCCCAGGAGGTCTAAAGGCATGCTTACGAAGTCGTCCGAATGATTGACGGACTCTGGAAACAAGTTCCTACCGATTTAATTCAAAGGAAGATCGACGCACGCTCACAGATACGCAACAGAGGTCATAATAAGACCCTTGTTTTTATAGTTTTATTCTGATCCTAGCAGCTGCATGTCATTTATTTCGGTTCGTTTAATAGATTCAATAAAGATATAAATAGGAACAGAGACGCCAAAAGTATCCCAGGTTAATCTGTACTCCTTGAAAGAAAATCTGCTTGAGTCATGAAATGTGCTTCCCTCATTAGATCTCAAGGAAAGATCCATCAACTCTAAAATGCCCTCAAAATTCTGACTCGACGCAACGAACACCCCAGTGTGAGTGCACTGTAAAACACACCAAGTGCACAGAATCCAGCATATCCGTTTATGTAAACTTGTCTGTGTGGAAAACAATGAATTGGCCACCGCTACATGCAGTCTGTACGCAGACCCAACTTGAGCTCTTTTCGAGTTTTGCCCGCGCTCCGCTACGTGGCCGCGTCGCTTTCCAGGCTGCTGCTCTCCGGAGAAGAGCTGGATTTTGGAGACAGATCGTCGCTCTTGGTCCCGTTTGGCTTCGAGACTCTCTGCTGCAGCTCGTCGAGTTCTCCCGGGAGAGGGATGCCGAGCTCCAGGTTCAGAGCCAAGGCCGCGAAACAGTCCTCCAGCTTCTGGAAGGCCGGCCTGGAGAGGTGCGAGTGAGACAGAGAGAGAGGGGTTCAAATGGAGCTTTGCATGTTTTATTCAAATATGCACACGTAGTTAGTTATTAAGCAAAAAAGATGTGTAAAACTTATCAGTAAAAAGCAATAGTGCTGGCTGTGATTCAAACCACATATTTTACTGTTCTCCCTCCTCTACTACACACACTTCAATTAAGGAAACCCTCTTAATTAGTTGATTAGTTAAATCAGGTGGGTGTGCCGGGAGCTGAGAAAACACTAAATTGGACCAGGACTGGAGCCGAGACTCCATAAACGGGCACATGGGCAGAGTGACTGAGTGGAACATGTCTACTTACCACAAGCTAGCTTAGCTTAGCTTTCACTTAGTTAAAACTCTATAGTGGCTAATGTTAATTTATATGCTACTTTGCATTTGATTGAACTAGCGTACACGCCGTTCGGTGTAAACTCCTACATTTCTTGTGATAAGTTAAACTACAATGATTCAACTTAGCTGGTTAGCTGAAGTGGTGCGTAGCAACAGGTTCCCATATGCAGTTCAGCTGTCACACACATTAACCATGGAACCATGTTTGTATAATTGTAATGCCTCAATATAATTTTAACTACTGAGTTTCATAAAAAAACAAATCTGGCTACGGAGACATGTTTATATGTTTACTTCTGCTGTAAAGTTTCACATGTAGCACTATGGGAATTGACTCACTTTTGCAGGCAGCCCCCAGTGGTCATTCAAGGGACTGCACATTTTGGCACTTGAGTGTTGTATTTCAGAAGCGTAGTTCCTTGGTTTATATTAATGTGCTTGTTATAATGTATTATTGTTTCTACTATAACAACTTAGTCTTAGCATATGTTAGATGTGTATAAAGTCAAGGGCTAATAAAAGGGATTCAAAATGGTATAGATAGACTATATCTATAGTAGATGTAAATATATAGGTGTATATGAGGTTTTTTTTTATTAACTACATTACTTATTAAAGGGAACAACAATTGATAGATTGTATTTTTATACATATAGTCTTTTGAGCATTCCACAACATTAAATATTACTATAAAATTACTTAAACATATAGCTTTAATTTTATTATTATTATTATTATTATTATTATGAAGTATTATTATTAT
The DNA here is from genome assembly GCA_030347435.1 of Clarias fuscus. Lineage (NCBI taxonomy): Eukaryota > Metazoa > Chordata > Actinopteri > Siluriformes > Clariidae > Clarias > Clarias fuscus. The sequence continues at coordinate 21,994,235 of CM059208.1, forward strand.
TATTATTATTATAATAAATTCTCAAAATGTTGTCATAAATAAAGAATAAAAAACATTAGGATGTGAACTTTTTTTTTCACACCACAGCACTCAGTGATGATTGCTTTCCTCTAACAGCATGCCCTAATGTGTTTCATTCCTGCCCTTGTGGACTACATAATAAGAGGCAAGCGGGAAAAACAGGAATTCCCCGTGCTGAACTGCTTTGCAAAGCTTTTTGAAATTCAGCGAACGTTCAGACACTGCAGAAAAGAAAAGGGGGGGAAAAAAAACAGGCAGGCTGGCATTAAGCCATGTGTATCACTTGTTTACATCTCTTCACCTCCATTACAGCTGAAGTCAAAACAAGGCAAAAAACAAGAACTGGCAGGATATGGGGTGCTAAAAAAGGCTGTAGATTTTCATTCAGATATCATAGTACAGGCTGAGCGTTATGACACGCACCGGCTGTCAGGAGCGAGGTCACAGCAGGCCACGGCTAACGGGAAGAAAGCAGGAGGACAGTCTTCAGGTAGGAACTTCTCCGTAAACTTGCCCACGTTGAGGCCGAAGTCCAGCGTGCGGGGCAGACACTCGGGATCGGCGTACACCTGGCCGATGATCTGGAGCCGCGAACACACAGAGGAATGAGCAGAAGCCATGCAAACGAACGCCAGACATTTGGTTTCAGCTCTAGGATTTGCATAAATCTTTACAAGATAATGACAGGATTGTAAATTAGGTTCTAGGCAGTGCGTGTGTGTGTGTATGTGTATGTGGGAAAAAGAAAGGTGAGACGGGTTGTGGTGAAACACACCTCGCAGAGCACAATGCCGAAGGAGAACACGTCCACCTTCTCGTCGTAGCGTTTCCCTGTTGGACAGAAAGAAAGAAGACGAGTCATGTTTAAGCTTTAAGCCTGATAAGTGGTTTACTGTAAATCAGAACACTCAAAGGAAACACCACAAGCAAGATATTTCAGCGTTCTTCTGTACTGCGAAAACCTGTTTCCTTACAACACACTTGTGATGGAAGTCCGAGGGCAGCTGTTGAAAAACAGCACGTTTTATAGGACAACTCCATCAACTCCTCAGTCATATGAAGCTGTAAATCAGGACATTTTAAATGTCCTTCGGTTTTATCGCAGTACAGGGAAACGTCTAAAGTCTCCGCTGCTGTGGTTCGAGATTAGTTTCATGAGTCCTCCTGTAATAATCAGTTACTCATCTGCACTTGCTTGTTTAACTTTCTGGACTCGTGCATTTGCTATTACGTGATGTGTTTATGGTGTTGTTATTGGGACTCTAATATCCTTCTCACCGTTCAGCATTTCCGGAGCCATCCAGTACGGGTTGCCCACCACCGTGTAGCGCTTTTTGCGGTCGATGCGACGGAATATCCGTTTTTTGTTGGTGGGTTTGTCAGGAGAGGGCTGCTTCACTTTGTCCTCCATGACGAGACGGGACAGACCGAAGTCCGCCACCACCACCGTGTTGTCCTGGTGTTGGAATAAGCATACTTAATTAGAGTCACTCATTCATTCATTCATTCGAACCCTTGACCCTGGAGGAGTGAGGACACTGTGCTAACCACTATTACACCATGACACACCATTAGTTCTATAGAAACAACTAAATGTAATGTTCCAGCAACCTTGATGAAGCCAACAATTTCCACCTGGCATACTGTAGCATTTATCTTTACCCATTTATATTGCACATTCTGCACACCCTGTGTAATTTATATACACTATATTGCCTAAAGTATTCGCACGCCTGCCTTCACATGCATAGGAACATTTCTTAATTCATACGGTTTAATACGATGTTGGCCCCGCCCACCTTTGCAGCTGGACCTTGCTTTGTGCACGGGTGCGCAGTCATGTTGCTGCTGGTATCGGATTGTTTTTCAGAAGTTGGCCTCATCCCCTTACTTCCAGTGAAAGGAAGACATTTTGGACAATTTCATAAAGACACGGATGAGTGAGTTCGGTGTAGAAGAACTTGACTGGCCTGCACAGAGTCCTTGGGGATGAATTAGAGCCGAGACTGTGAGCCAGTCCTTCTCGCCCAACATCAGTGTCTGACATCATAAATGCGCTTCTGGAAGAACGGTCAAAAATTCCCATAAACACACTCCTAAACCTTGTGGAAAGCCTTCCTAGAGGAGCTGAAGATGTTATAGCTGCAAAGGGGGCGGGGCCAACATCATAGTAAACCCTATGGATTAAGAATCGTTTGTTATATGCATGTGAAGGCAGGCGAGGAAATACTTTTAGCATGATAGTGTATGTTATACATTTCTATTTTAATGATATTTTAATGTATCTGTAAATTTGTACATTTAGATTTTTTTACTTAATTTTCTTAGTAATTTTTTACTTTTTTTTTATAATAGTAAAATCTTTCTATCCTTCTGCTTTATCCTATCTTTCTTTCTGTGTAAGCATTTCACTGCATATCATACTGTGTATGGTTGTGTTCGTGACAAATAAAATTTGTATTTTTAAGGGGCCCTTGGGGTCGTCCTCACTCCCCTCGATCACCCCAATCCCCCTTTTTACGGCACCTTGACTGAGCTGTACTTGTTTTAGCTGGAAATGAATTTCATTCAAAGATGAATGTTGAATTTGAAAAGCGGGTTACAGCTCAATTCGGATATTGTGGCCAGCTTACCATCAAAAAAAAAAAAAAAAAAAAAAAAAAATCATGAAACCACCGACATGGTGGCACAAACAATGAAATACGACGGATGAAATCAGAAATTCCCCATCAGTGTTAAGTTTCCCATGATATGTTTTTCTTTATCAGGCACGTTCCAGAAGCTTCGGATAAAGAGAGTGATTTAATGCGCCTTTTTATCACCCTGCCGGGGCTGACCAGCTACCAACTGGCAAAACACACCCCAAGCTGGTCAGACTGGTAAATCATCTTTGTCAGCTCAAGTTATTTTCAAGCTTCTTCAGTAGTTATGTAAACCTCTCTATGAATATTTGAGATCATTTTAGATTGTCGTGCCGTTTTCTTCAGAAAGATATGTTCCACGTTGAAGCTTATGGACCAGAAATTCATCAATCCTTTACAATAACAGTTTTCTTTCTACCAGCTGGCGTCGTCTGACTGTGCTTACATAGTTTGTAGCGACTAAACTGGATTTTTCAGCACATCTACAGTACTTACCGATCTATCTATCCATCACTCTATCATATGTATACATCTGTACGCACACAACCTCATCTCTTTCATGCTAAAGGGTTTTGCGACACGTGTTTTTGTTTTTCACCTTCACAGATACTTGGCCTGTCTTGACACGAAGACTAAACTGCTCCTCCCTCACCGCTAGAACGAAAACAAGGCTTTAAGACTGTCAAGGCTATCTGTCTTGCTTGAGACATAACTATTGCACTCAAGGGCAGTGTCGGACAAAAATAGTGACAATTGATTAACTGTAACATTAAAAAAAAAATCACCGGTTCACTAGGTGGATCTTTTTTTTTGTAGGGGCAAACCAGGAACACCCTTCTGTTTTGGAGATACTCTGACCCAACTCAGTGCATCTTAAAGTCTCTCAGATCTTTCAGCTTGTCCATTTTTCCTGCTTTCAACACATCAACTTCGACGTCACAGCGTTCACTCGCTGCAGGTTATATCCCATCCCACATCTTGAAATGTGCTGTTGCAACGAGATAGCCAGTGTTATTTAAGACTCCATCATTTGTCAAATGTACCTTTCAGCACAGCAAATGTTCCCCCCCCCCCATATATCCCAGTAAGAAACCTGAGGTCAGAACGCAGAGCAGCCAGGATACAGATACGGTTGCCCCTGGAGCAGATAGGGTTAAGAACTATCCTTGCTCAAGAACTCATCAGTGGCAGCTTTGGCCATGCTGGGCCTTGAACCCAGAGCCTGAACTGTTTGAGCTTCACCTGTCAGTGGATTTAATGTTAAGGTCGAGTGTCAGTATAGATAAAACTTTGTCTAAAAGTTCACGTACCAGTTTTACCAGGCAGTTGTGCGAGTTCAGATCTCGGTGGATGATGCTCATCGAGTGCAGATACGACTGAAAAGGAACAGAGCGCCGTTTAACAGGAGGGTTGGGAAACAGAAACCTGCTGGAATGGAACAAGGTTAGCGAAGTTTATTTATAGCTATAAGGCTTTGTACGGCAACTTGTTTAATTGTGTTAGGGACCCTGTAGTTTCTTTATATGACCCGACTGGAATGTATATAACTATGTGTGTTCAGGTGGTTGGACCAAGGCTAGGAATTCTTCACTACTGACGGAATACATGAGGAGCTTCTCTCAGCAGACACAACAAAGACAGGAACGTAAGGGTAAACAAACAGAAATGAAGCAACATCACAGAAAAGGTGTTTTGAGAAACTAAACAACTATGTAATCTTTATTAGGACTTTAAAAAAAAAAAAAAAAAAAACCTCAAACACAACCCTCGTTCGGTGCAAAAATGCATTCCAATGTTCGGCCGAGACTCTGAGCTAAGTCGAGTTGGTATCTTTCAACATTACTGTAAATTTAGTAGAGACAGATTGGGGTAGGGCTATGTGTGTACAGTATTATTACAGATATATTTGTAAAAGAGGTGCTAACTAAGCGCAGGCAGCACAACATCCTGTACGGTAGGAGTAAATTATTTGGCCTCCGAGTGGCGCAGTGGTAAACTTCTCGCCCTATCATGGAGATCACGAGTTCGATTCCCGGGTGATGATGTAACCTCCCGCAGCCGGAGGTCTAGAGAGAGCTGATTGGCCAAGCTCTCTCAGAGGGGGGGGGGATGAGAGGTACTTAGTGCTCCCACATTAATCACGGCCATTCTACAGCCAATCAGGGGCGTCTGAGCTCATGCAAGCGGAAGGAGCGGATAGCGCTGTCATCCGAGTGTGTTATGCCGCGGTGTGAGCAAAAAGTTCAAAAAGAGGTGGTCGGCTGGCGTCACGTGGTTTCGGAAGAAACCAGGTAGTAGTAGTCTTAATGTGAGAGCCCCCTAGTGACGGGGAGGAATTGGACACGACTAAATTAGGGGGGAAATCGGGGGAGAAATTATAAAATTAATATTTTATATTTCATTGGGATATTTTCAAAATTGGAATAATAACAGAATTGTAAATTGGTTCCTAGTTAGCTGGTTCCAGTTAGACATGCGGCTGCATTTGTAATAAATACACAAGAACTTGTGTAAAGACACCAAACTGATTTAGCTCACTGGGTCTGCAGAAGCTTCATATGCGTCTTTGAACTTTGAAACGCATTTCTGCACAGGATGCTGGTCGTGGAATTTGATCCTAATTACTTACCGTTCATTGGGTTCGCATTCCAGGTGACAAACGTCACTGTTTTAATTAACGACAGACCTGATAAAAGCCCTCACTATTAATATCCCTTTAATACAGTTAAAAAAAAAAAAAGGACTGACTCTCTCACGCATGATCAGATCTGAGATGTATTTATAATAATATGTTCAATACATAAAAGCCTTTTTTCAAGGTCTCACATAAATGCCAGTGCGGGCTGGGCTGAATCCAGTTTCACGAATTACACTCAGCTTTATCCGGCCATTCGAAACGTTTAGGTCCATGCACGCAACTTTCGGTGTGAAAGAGCTGCCAGTTTTACTGTACATGCAAGTAAAGGAGTTTGGTACGCACCATTCCTGAAGCGATGCCCTTGGCAAAGCTAACCCTCTGCCTCCATGGGAACGGGTCCTGAAGATTTAGAGAGAGACAGAGAGACGATAACAGTGTTGACATGTGATGCTTACTCATGGACTCTTAAAGTAACATGGGACACGGACAATGTCACACAAGGTAGACTATAACTAACCTGTCTCCAGCTCGCACTGATGACTTTATTGCTAAGCATTAAAATCCTTATATGACAAGAAAGAGGTCCAGTGTGAAGGTATATATCTCTTGTATGGAGGAAAGACTGTGCTGTCCTGCTTTAAGGCAGCAGATTGAAGACATTAGTGCGGTGACACAACAGCATGAGGGATGCCCAGAAAGATCGGGGTGGCTGTTTGTGTCCAAATTGACATTTTGAACATCGCTTGTTTATAAAGCATCTCATTTAGAGTTAAATCAAATGCAGATTTTTGAGAAGCCTCAGCGGAATCCATTGTGCAATGCGGAATGTGGATTTATCGCACTGGGCATATTAGGATGTTCATGGCTGATGTGGATATTCACATGCAGGTAAATCCTCATCTATGCTCATAGGGAGGCAGTGAGGTCATTAAATAAAGCAGCCTTTGAGACGATGTGTAATATGTAAGGGAAAAAAAAAAATCTTTTTATTCCATTCTCCTTTCAGCACTCTGAAAAACAAACAACCTGTCTTATTCAAAGTGCCGCGGCTGATCTCCGGGTCTCATCTGCTGGCCATGTGCTGCTACAGAGATGAGAGGGATCGCAGGGGGAGGCCAGCTAAACAACCTTTACTTTGAACCCTCTCACCTGGAAACACTTTCTCTTTCTCTCTCTCTCTCTCTTCCTGCATTCCTCCCTTGCTCTCCCGATGCATGCACCCCCCCTCCCCTCCCATTGTCTGTCTCCGTGTTCCTTTAGTTCATGTGCACTGGACCACTGTATCTCTCCATCTGCTCAGTTTACCTCAGGACATGACAACCAGTCTCAGACACTGTCTGGTTAAAATCCTGGCTTTTTGCACTCACTACGAGAGTCGCTCATGGAAAATATAAAAGCGTGTAGAGAGAGAGAGAATAATCCACTGGAACATACCACATCTCTAATGAAGTCCTTCAAGGTTCCACCCTCGATGAACTCCGTGATTAGGTTGAGCCGCTTGTCTTTATACAGCACGCCGATGAACTTCAGGACGTTAGGATGATCCAAACTCCTCATCACTTTGACCTAGATTTTAAAAAAAAATTCATAATTTTATAAATGTTTATTATCGATAAGCTTTACACTTCGCAAGCTTGAAGAAAACCAAAGCAATAAAAACGAGGAAATGAAATTCACTGGACAGATCTTATCCTAAACCACTGTGTTGTATAATGCTGTGTGGTGAAGGAGCGAACCTCACCTCTTTAAGGAAGGTTTTCTGCGTCTCTTCGTCACACCGGATCAGCTCTTTCATCACCATCACTTCTCCCGTGGCCTTATGGGTCACCTGTTCAAATAAATAAATAAATCAACAAAACATTAGGAACTTTTAAGAGTTTGCTGGTATTGGAATTTAAACGGTGCCCTGCAAAAGTATTCACACCCCTTGAGTACATCCACATTATGTCATGTTACAACCACAAATATAGAAATATTTTAATGGGATTTCATGTGATAGACCAACACAAAACATAATGCTCTTCTTGCCCGGCGTGTCAGTTTAAGTGGACGGCCACGTCTTGGCAGGTTTTCAGTTGCGCCGTACTCTTTCCATTTTCAGATGATGGATTAAACTGTGCTCTGTAAGATGTTCGAAGCTTGGGATGTATTTTTTTATAACCTAACCCTGCTTTAAACCTGTCAGGTGTGTTCCTTGGGCTTCATGAAGATCAGAAAATCAAGAAAATCAGCACCAACACTGGAAACCCTGGGAGTGTAAAACAAAGAGCGGACGCACCTTGATGGCCTGGCCGAAGAAGCCCTTGCCGAGCACCTCTCCGTGGATGAGGTCGCATGGTCGGAAGATGCGATGTGAGCAACTGGAGGAGGCCCGGAGTGATTCGGAGCGGCTGATGTCCCGTGACAGAAACGGGTGCTCCTTCGGGGAACAGGGCCCTGGGGACTTACAGGTACTGTTACTGCGCCTGGAATACAGAGTGAAAAATAGACCATTCTGTGAAAACACTACAGCGGTAATGATTTAATAATTATTAAATATAATGTATTGAATATGAGCAGCGTTCAGGTCAAACTGGGACTTTTAATTGTACAAAATAACAGATCTAGTTATCATATTGAAAACTCCCTTTATATCTCTGTATAACCCTTTGCTTCACTAATGCACCCAGTGTTTCACTAGTGCTTGGATACCATCAAAAACACTGGAGACATGATCGAACTCCTTTAATGTCCCAAATATGTCCCAAGGAAATGCTTTACAGGAGATGTGGCAATAACTCCCAGCTGAGTGCAAGTAGTGTTCGTGAATGATTGCACAGATTGTACAGTTCCCTCGGACAGATGCGTCTCTTCTGCAAGTTGATGACGAGTTATACAAATGATACCGATTTTTAAGGATCAGGCGTGTCAGTCGCTGAATGATCACAGGAACGACTGAAGTGTGCTCCGAGCCACCTAGTCAGGATCATCGTTCAGACATTTGGTCTTCTTAAAGACAATTGCACCATTCATGTTTTACTGCGGCTTAGAGTCTCATCACCGTACTGCAAACGCCAATCTCTTTTACGATTTAATTTACCAATCCAATACAATAAAGTCTGGATATTAAAAATTAATCATAGTCATCATAGTATAAATATAAGATCACTCTGAGTGACAAACCTGAGCGATCTCCTCTTTAACGTCCCTTCGTCATTATCGGTCCTCTCGATCACCCCGTCAGTCGGGGAGGACAGACGCAGACGTGACGCAGCCGGAACCCCCAGACGGTTGCTGGGTGTGCCCAGACGAAGTCGGTCCAGTCTTTGTCTGACCGGGTCATATTCTATCAGCAGCTGCAGCGTCTGACTGGTTCTGTGGATGAGATCCTCGACCTAGAACGACAATCAAAAACTCAAATCCAACCCCCAGGCTTGATGCTATGAAATTTAAATATTTGTTTTATATTACATAAAACAAATCACACAAGTCTGCACAAGTATGTATTTCTGATCTTGGACTTATCCCTGGGGAATACACAGAGTCTGGACTTAATTAGGATGAAAAAAACAAAACAAAACAAGAAACAGTATAGTTGCAACTAACGATGAGCGAGCCCAAGCATCCTAAATGAGGATCTGTAAAATCTGTACCGGGTTTCGCATATATACAGTCTTATGCAAAAGTTTAGGCACCCCTTGACAAATAACAGATATTGGTGATTTTTTTTAATTGAAAAGATGTTAACACTGTCTCTCATCAAAATGGAAAAACTGCACAACATTGGTGCATAGTTACTGTTTTAAAAAAAAACATTACTGTGGCACTGTGCAAATGTTTGGGCACCTTACATACTGTAATAGGTACTTAGTAACACTTCCTCTGGCAGATATCACAGCTTGCAAACGCTTTTTATAGCCAGCTAAAAAAAGTCTTTCACTTATTTTGTTTTATTTATGGCATAAGAAGTGACTATCTTGAAAATATTGTGCATTTTTTCCCATTTCCAAAAGAGACTGTGTTGACATCTTTTAAAAAAAAAAATAAAAATCTGTTATTTAAGACCATATGTTCTTGTGTGTATGAGCTATGTATAGTATAAGGAAGCTGTCACAAAAAAATTCGTGCGTGTACTAAAACATTCGCATATTTTGGCCTAAGGTTGTGCAGAAATGAATAAAATGTGCACAAAAATGTGGTTTTGTAAACTCTCGTATAAATCAAATCATACATAAAATATGTAGTGCGTGTTCTTATGTGAGAATACGATTCCAAAAAACTATAGTGTGTGAAATCGATAGATCTTCTGCTCGCCTGTGACGTATTTTTGACAGAGTCACGGTTTATCAATTCGTAACGGAAAAAACCCAAGCGTAAAATTGCATTTCGTATTGTTATTATTATTATTATTTTTTTTTTTTGGATTTTTCCCCGATTTTCTCCCTAATTTAGTCGTGTCCAATTCCTCCCCGTCACTAGGGGGCTCCCACATTAAGGCTACTACTACCACTCAGCCGGGAGGGCCGAAGACTATCACGTGTTTCCTCCGAACCACGTGACGCCAGCCGACCGCATCTTTTCGAACTGCTCGCTCGCGCACCGTTGGGGGCGTAACACACTCGGAGGACAGCGCTATCCGCTCCCTCCGTTGCGCGAGCTCACAGACGCCCCTGACTGGCTGTAGAGCCGTGATTAATGTGGGAGCACTAAGTACCTCTCGTCCCTCCCCTCTGAGAGAGCTCGGCCAATCAGCTCTCTCTAGACCTCCGGCTGCGAGAGGTTACAGCACCACCCGGGATTCGAACTAGCGATCTCCGGATGATAGGGCGAGCGCTTTAACCCCTGCGCCACTCTGAGGCCCTCGTATTGTTATTATTAGTATTATTATTATACTTATTACTTTAGTTTTCTGGGGGTATGGATCTTATTCTCACATAAGAACACGCACTACATATTATATGTTATATGTATGATTTGAGTTTACAAAACCACATTTTTGTGTACATTTTATTCATTTATGCAAAACGCACGTCTTTTTTTTGACAGCTAACTTACCCCATAGCTATGCAGCTAAATCTCGTGTGAAATTTTGACCCTCAGGCATCATAATGGCAGCAGATTCCAACCTGTGTGCAGATTTTCATGACTTCTTGAGCGCTCTCCTAAAAATGCTCCGGATGCTGGAAAAAATTATCCGGACAAAAACAGGAGGGCGCTTCAGGTACTATGCCATCAGCAATGACTATGATGTAATAGCCATGACGTCACATTGATGATGTCACAGTGCTTGGGCACTAATAAAAAAAAAAAATTCTTCCTGAGAAGTTAAACTAGAGAGACTTTTGCTTTTTCTCATATAAATGTAAACCTAGCTCATTATACACAACATATCCCCAGGTTTTGATTTTCTCCTTCAACCTTGAGACTAATCCTAGATTTCATTCCTGGCTGTATTCTGAGACAAAGTACCATAACAACAACTTGACAAGCACACATACCTCTTCCTCCATCAGCGTTCCTACTGGAAGCCCGTTGATCTCCAGGATGCGGTCTCCGACATGGATGGCGTTCCGAACCTCAGGGCTGATCAGCATCCCTCGTACCCTGTGGTTGAAGCAATGTCTTTGAGTGTGCCCACATACCTCAGTGTGAGACCTCTGACTAACTAATTAATTAAAGCACAGAGGAATGGCTTGGCAAGTTTGTCATTTACTACCACACAGCACCATGACTATCCCACTAGCAGTTGTAAAAGCGTGTTGCTGAAATAGGATTCTTGGTAAAAGTTCAAAAATACCCTGGAGCATGACCACAAACCAATAATTACCCTTATGCAACATAGATTACTCAGAGTGTTTACTAGTGTGTGTCTATGGAAAGAGCCAAAACAGTGCTGGAGCTATTGACTCCTGTGGTGATTGATTGGATAAGAACTCGCTGATAAAGGAAAAAAAAATGAAGCACAAGCAAGAAATCCAGGACAAATTAATAGTAACACCAAGCAAACTGGATCAAACCAGATAGATAGCACAGACAGCCTTCAAGAAGTAGAAGCTGGGTTTGTACTCGACCCTAAATTGTATTGAATTGTCGTCTTTAACATGATTAAACATGCAGACGGGGCGTTCATCAGGTCTTCACTCACTCTTTGACGTGCACGCTGGCCGTAGTGCTGCTGCAGTCCCGGAGCACGCTGACGCTGAAGCCTCGTTTACCGTTAGCAGCCGCCGGCATGGACACCAGTGTGACTGTGTGAGGCAGCGTGTCTGGAGACGAGTCAGCCGTGCAGCGCCTTTCCAACATCGGTGCCAAGATCTCCTGCTTATAGCATTTACCGCTACGCAAACACAAACAGATTTAGATTTAGAGAACGCTGCCTGACTCCACTGGTACTCACAGTAACAACAGATGATTGGATTTAGCCATAATGGATTTAGCCATGTTTATATTATTTACTTCATTGTCCTTCTTAAACACGAAATCATTTTGGAAAATTTTGCTGCTGCTTTACTAAAATGTTTATACTAAAACTTTATTTGCCACATACACATTACTGCTCAGTGAAATTCTTTATTCTCTGCATATCCCAGCTTTTGATATGAGGCTTGGGCCATTATACGCTGCCCCTGGAGCAGACAGGGTTAAGGGCCTTGCTTGAGGGCCCAACAGCTTAAACTTCAAAGAACGGGGGGTTGAAATTAACATCACGTCGGAGAATTGACATATCGGGCTTCCACTGCCCAGTGTGATATGATTTTTTTTTTTTTAAACTAACACCAGAGCACCTACGCATTCTTGAATCTGGTTAGTCATGGGGCGTTCAAGCCAAACTGGGATTTATCTCATCCTGACCAAGTGATTTCCATATTAAAGGAGTTCCTGGGACATGAAGCTCCTCTGTACTATGAACAATTTCTACCTTGATGATGAAATGCTGGGATAAGTGCAATAGTGTAGTGTAGCATGGGATTATACAGAGAAATAAAGGGAGTCAAAGCACAATCAAAAGTCCCGGTTTGATTTGAACACCCTTGTATTTCAGTTCTAGTTTTTTCTTTATTATTATTATGGCTGAATACCACTTAATGTATGTGCAATGTTAAGTTTTTTCACACTTCATGGTAACAAGCTGCTTTTTTCTGACTTAGTAAATTGAAGACAAGATGATTACAATGACAATAATTACAGGTACTGAGATGTTACAGGTTTACACACACACACACACATATATATATATATATATATATATATATATATATATAAAACCGTGTCTGATTTTTTTTATTCTTCTTGCAATTCAACCAAATCAGTTATTTCATTTGTTAAACATGACGAGAGGCATGCCTTTATGGGAAATCAATCAGGGTGGAAACTTCATTTCAAAATGCATTTCACCACTTCACCCGTTGTTGATTATTTTCCTGTTAAAGTGCACACACATTTTTTTTTTTCAGCTGGGGAAACCCAGAACAGTTTGATTACCAATATGAGATACGGGTGTATTATTATCCCAGGAATTATCAGAGACGGAGATAATGACTGGGATAAACAGAGACAGAGATAATGTTTGTACAGATCAGCGTTTTCTCACCAGTAGAGTTTGAAGCGCTCCACCAGGGCGTACGTATCCCGCTCCTCGATCACCACCCTACACCTCAGGCACACGAAACACTCGGGGTGATACTTGTACTCTCCGGCCACCTGGGAAACACAGCCCGGGTTCTGATCAGTGTCATTTCACAGCAGAAAAACAACTCCAGATCCCAGGTACACCATCCATGGCTTCCGTGCGTTACATGCCGCCCTGCCGCGGTCACGTCCTCGGTGGCTTCAGGTTGTTTTCCACACATGAGACTGATTGTATTTTTACCTCGCTCATCTGCTTGTGTCTGAACCTGCCTGCTGTCAGTGATGCAATCAGCACCTCCCTGCCGCTTTCCCCCACACACACACACACACACACACACACACACACACACACACACACACACACACACACACACACACACACAGCGTATTATCAGCATTTTTGCTCTTCCCTTGTCTTGTTGTACACCTTTAGCTAAAATCTTTTTTTTTCTCGTTTTGTTTTCTTTATTTAAACCCAAATCCTCAATATTCAGTTCAGTCCAGAGACAACACATTATTTTCATACAACGTTTATTTGAAAATCTTGAGTGTTCAAATATAGATGTTGATTAATTATCCTTAACAGCTGCTCAGCCAATAGCATCAGCTGTAACTCAACTTACAGGTTAATATTAATGCATTAAATATTATATTTTATCATTTCTATTCAGCTCACTCACAGGGACATGTATGGTAAAAAATCTGCATAATCTAAAGTAATCTACTAACATTTTTTTAATACTGGTATTTAACATGTACAAAGTCTAATCATGATCTTCACCGTTTAAATTAACATGCTAAAAAAAAAAGTGTATGTTGGCCGTGATAGAAAGGTATCAGAACACCCAGAGCATCACAGCCTGCTGTGTACGGCGCTTAACCAGCAAAGAGTTCAAGGTTGTTGATCTGGCTGCAAAATTCCCCAGAACTCAATCTGACAGAGTCTCTATGGAATGTGCTGGATAAACACGTCAGATCCATGGAGGACACACCCTGCAACCCAGAGCGCCTAAAGGATCCGCTGATCCATAGAGCCAACGTCCCGGTGCTAGACATCACCGCGCACCTCTGGAGGCCTTGTGGAATCATGTGCTGTTTTGCCCGGCACATGGGGAACCTACACAATACCGGGGTTAATAGGTTGGGTTGTACTTTTATAGCTGACCGGTATAGGAAATAATGGAAACGTGGATAATCCGTTCCAGCCATACAAAAATATTACCAACACTATAATCATATATATTTTTTCCCATCATAACATTAAGAAAAGACATATAAATAAAGTAAAATATGAAATAAATAGACAGACATTAATCGTCACTTAATCTTAAATGTGTGATTCCTCTTGACATTGGGTGCTTTTTAAAACGGAACTGAAAGTGGCTTGCTTTTCTTCCTGCTACTGTCCTTTCCAAAACATTCTTGGAAACCATGGTGCTATATCTTTACTAAATCTTGCACAAAATGGCAAAAAAAAAATTTATATATATATATATATATATATTTTTTTTTTTTTTGCAAACTTGCATCATTTGGCTTTCTTTTGAAGTAAGCAAGGTTTAAACAGCTTACGGACATACGCGCGACTTAGCCAGCGCTCAGTCCTGTTCCTTCAAATGCCGAAAATGCAACTTTTATGCCGAAACAAATTCTTTGCAATATTTGTGTGTGCAATTCACACATAAACACACATGCGCAATAACAGAACGTCCTGTGATGCCACACGTCAATGTAAATAAACAAAAAGCCAACACTGACTAATTGCTGTGGTATAAAAGGAATAGAATCACAAAAAAACTTAAAGATTTTTACCACAGCATGTCCTCCTTCATTAATTAGTTTCCGAAAATCCCACTTCACATGTCTTTTATTATTATTATTATTATTTCATTACTGTCTCAGTCACACACTTTTGTCTGCATTAATTGGATCAAACACGCTCACGAACACCCAAAGTACTTGTTAAAATCACATCATACAGCTCTACCGCGAACACTGACAAACAGGCTGAACGTTCATCCTTTAAGACCTTCAATAGACCGCCGCGGCATGCTACCTATAGTCTCAGCACGTTTTATGGAAAGGAAAAGGATGTGCAGACAAAAGGAACACGCCTGTTTATTCATGTTTGCCTCAGGAATAATCTCACGCATGCATGTCAGGGACACATGCACACATCTACACAGGGTGTGTGTGTGTGTGTGTAAGACAGGAAAACGAATACCTGATACTATACACAGGAAACGAGACACACGCACACTGCTATTCTGCCTTTCTTCTGCCAATAACAGTAACCCGGATTCATAAGGGCTTAAGGCCAGACTGACGGCTAGCGGTATGTTTACTGCTCACACGTGCGCGTGCGTCGACTGCACACGCTCCGGGACGCTCAGTGGGATGAAATCATAGCATCTCTCTCTTTCCAAACAACTATTAACTGCTGTATCTGTTGAGCGAAATAACAAGATTTTATCACAGGTAATAAAAAGAAGATGCTATTTTTTATTGCACGTGGGCTGTCAGACAGACATTCTCGCGTGTAACTTTTTGTATCTTCAACAATCTGGACGGACATGAAAGGAGCGTGCGATGTCCGGGCCAAAACCCGCGCTGCGATTTGATTTATTCAAAACCACAAAAAGCAGATTAGCCCAGATGATTAGAGTCATCCATCAGTCAGTCTCTCTGAAATGGAGCTGTTTCGGCTTTCTGTCTCTTAAAAAAACGAAAACTAGATCCTGCTTCTGCTTAAATATTTGAACATCCTGAAGAACACAAGACAAGAGCATCTGGAGATGCGATTATACGCCGGTACTGAATGAGACACACTGATTTAGAAGCAGCTGATACTATGACTCTGATTATGCACGACCCTTTCATTCCTATAGGATTCGTAACAGTGACTGTGTGTGTGTGTGTGTGTGTGTGTGTGTGTGTGTGTGTGTGTGTGTGTGTGTGTGTGTGTGTGGATTTCCCAGCACTGCGCTGCAGCAGCTCCTCCCTCCCTCCTTCTTAGACCCGTAGATTAAAGAAAGAATGACTGATGAGTGGGAGAAAGTGCTGTTCCCGTAAATAAGCCTTTGGCTGGGTTCTGAAGATTAATTTCAAACTTTGGAGTATTATTAGAACGTTAGTTATATATTTATACCACAGTGCCTGTGGATTTCTTCATCCTGATACTCTATATTGACGCGCCAAGTTCTAATACCCTTATCGTTTCCATAGTAACAGCGTACACATGGACTTGTAAAAACAGACGGATGAAAATTGGAATTAATTAACACAAATTGCTGTCCCTCTATGATGTGGTGTTATTACATTACACTCCATTGTTGATCATTTTTCTGCAACAGAAATGTATGAATGTTTTTATGGCATTATGCTCCCCTTTTAGGTTAATCAAAACATGCAACTTACCATCTTGCGAATCAAATAAATCATTTGATTCTCTTCATTCATGGGAAATTTCAGCACAAATCCCAGTTAGATCTGAACATCCCTTTTATTTATAAATCTTCGTTTATTTTGAATCATTTTCAGCTCCCTAATGTTTAGTTTTGCACAAATTCACCATTCCATGCCACACTTCATTACAACACACCATAGCGACTCTTTTCCACATGAACACACACATGCAGACAAGCACCTACATGAACAAAGCAGTCTTACTGTGAGCAGCAGTTACATGATCTGTTCCTCCCTCTAAAGGGACAAATTCATGTTTTTACACCTTCAAGACCCAGAACTGAAAAAATATATTTATATATTCAATTTCTCAATGTAGGTATGTATAGAAGAGCCTTATTATGCGTCCCCCCCCCTCACAGATAACCCTTGATATGCTTTCACTACACTGACTCAATGAAAAATGTCTGTGTGACCGCTGCCTTGTCTGCACGTGTCACGGTGCTGCTCTTAAACGTTGCGCTTATTCGGGATTTTTGGGTTAGGGCTAACATTTGTGTTATGATTACAAAGCAGTCCATTGAAAGCCCATGCACATTCCAGAGGCATGATGACAAAGCAAAGACACGCTGAGACCATTCCAGCCTTCGGATCGCGTTCAACCAGAGCGTAGGGAATGAGCTCATGGTCTAAGCCTGGAAAACAAACAGTGGTTAGGTTTTCGTGTCCTTGATGCCTTCTAGCGCTGATCTGCAAGCGGCGAAAGGTGCAGTTCTATAGATCTGGGGCAGAATTTGCAGGTAGATGTAAATGAAATGCTTTAAAATGGAAGCCTGTTCTAGCAGGGTTAAAACACGCGCACACGCGTGCACACACACACACACACACACACACACACACACACACACACACACACACACACACACAGAAGATGATAGGAGCTGTTGTTCTGGACTGTTTTCATTTAAGCGTTCATATTACGCGTCACAGAGCCTGAGAGACGGGAGGAAATCTAAACAACGATACGGAACAGAGCTAAATCAACACGCTAAATGATTTTATGTTGGCGAACTGTTTGCCCCCAGCCTGTGCTTTGGAGAGCTCAGGAGCCATGACTACATACTACAACTGTGTAATTACTATACTATAATGAATACCGTGTCCAGGGTGGGTGAAGCCAAACTTTTTGAGACGCAGACTTTCTTTCTTCTAACAGGTGCTGCGGCTTTTACCTCACGTGCATTATTGCGCACGTTATAATTTTTTGCATTGGTTTAGGTGTCGTGCACATTTGTGAGCCTATTAACAGGAGCCCTATTACAGGAATGTTACAGGAAGCACCTAACACAATAATGGCAGACTTTTGCATTGTCATAGCAACAGAGGCCATATACACAGGACATACACACACAAGTGTTCATGATAAATACTGATATACTGTATAATAATAGGAAACAACCACAGAAACAACGTACGTATATATTTCCGTCACCCAATGTGCCAGACGGAACACGCGGAATATCGAGGGTGCCAATAATTTCGAAGCTGACTTTGTTGAAGATGCAACCTTTTAGGTGACATAAAAATTAAATTCAAAACAATATCTTGCTGTGAATTTTTCTGGATCCAATTCCAGTGTCATGAAAAAGTCTTTGCCCCCTTTCTGATATTTATTTATTAATTTATTTGTGAGGGATACTCGTCATACTTTCAGATCATCCAACAAATTTTTATATTCCACACAGATAACCCGAGTAAATACAAAATGCAGTTTTTAAATGATGATTTCATTCATTAATGGAAAAAACCTGTCTGTGTGAAAAAGGAATTACTCCCTTGCAAAATCATGAATGAACTGTGATTAGCCACAGTTTATGGAAAGCTGAGTAAAATAATAGCAATATGATCAAAATGTAAAATACAGACTGGCTCAGCCGAGTACTAGGATGAACACAAACGAGATCCTCCATGAAAATGGTGTGTGCAGGAGGACGAGCAGGAGTGAACTAATCCCTCATGAAGGTCATAAGAAAAGCATTTCCAAAACCCAGCTAAGGATTAGTGAGGATGAGGGGAGACGTCCAAATACAGTCCATCTATCGAGAGAGGATCAGTCACCTCTAAAACCAGCTAAAACCTGATAAAATCAACTCAATGGAGCTGATATCCCCTCTCTTGCTTATTACCTATACAAAGGCTTTAACGACAACAGCGATTATTTCTGGAATAAGGGGCAGTGTTTACGGCATCTATTTCATCTCTTGTAATCGATTAAATGACATGCAACCTCAAAGTGATGGCCGCAAAAAAAATCACTCAGTGAAGTGAGAAAATCCAGATTTCCTCTTACCATAGCTGGTCCGGTCATTAGCAATGAGCAGCCATGACACAGCTCCCCGAATTTCTCCCAGTAGTGTTTTCCACAGTAGAGTTTTCCCTCCCGCTCATAGTACCAGTTGGTCAGGAATTCACAGCACTCAGAGCACCTGAGGGCACAAACAGGAAACAAACCAATTATAGCAAGGTTAGTTGTCAATTTCAAGAAAGCGAAAAGAAGTGCATGTTC
Source organism: Clarias fuscus (assembly GCA_030347435.1). Taxonomy (NCBI): domain Eukaryota; kingdom Metazoa; phylum Chordata; class Actinopteri; order Siluriformes; family Clariidae; genus Clarias; species Clarias fuscus. Next base: position 22,013,115 of record CM059208.1, read on the forward strand.
TTAATGCCATTATGATTAAAACAGCGCTGTTTCCATTCCTCCTTCACTGCCTGTTGTGCGCGAACATCATCTACGTTGTCCCCAGAATCCTTTCCAGATCTACAGCCACTGCCTGGTAAGCCATTAAATATTCCCTGCATCATTCTACAATCTATGTGCCCTGCATCATTGTTTGATTTTCGTCCCAACTTACTTCCCTTGGATCCTTCACCATCTTTGTCACCATATAATTACAGGTCTTTTGTGTCTTCTCCCAATATACACCCAAGCATTATTCCTTGATCAACATCCCTTGCATCAATCCCTGATCTATTCCCCTTCACATCTTTCCCGAATTGAGAGCAGACAAAACACTCTATGCTTTTTTACCCCTGCATTAATCCCTAGTCTAACCTGACCTACCCCCATCCACCTCATCACCTGATCAACATCCCCTTTATCAAACCCTGATCCACCCCTTCCACCTCATCAACACCCCCTACATTAAACCCTGATCTAACCCCCTCCACCTCATCACCTGATCAACATCCACTACATCAAACCCTGATCTACCCCCTCCACGTGATTCCCTGATCAATATCGCTTGCATTCCATCCCCTTGTACATCAGTATTCCATAATTAACATGTCATGCATCAATGCCAGATCTAGCCCCACATCACTCTATAATTAACATCCCCTGTATCAATCCCTGATCTACTCCCATTCACATGGTTGCCTGATCAACATCCACTGCATTAATCCCGATCTACCCGACCACTCTTCCCTTATTAACATAGCTTGCATTAATCCCAGATCTACCCTCCGACATCTTTCCATAATTAACACCCCCTGTATCAATCCCTTATCTCCTCCCACCTCATCCTTCCGGATCAGCATCCCTTACATTAATCCCAAATCCACCCTTCACATCATCGCTCCCTAATCATCATCCCATCATCAAATTAATCCCCGATCTACACTCCACAGCATTTTCTGATCAATATCCCCTGCATCAATCCCTGGTCTACTGCCACGTCATTCTATAATTAACAACTCTTGATCCACTCCCCCCACATCGTTTTCTAACCAACTCCCCCTGCATTAAACCCCACCCTGCCCCAACTCATCATTGCCTAATCAACACCCCCTTCATCAAAATACTCTTCATTCTAGATGATCATCCCCTCAATCATTCCCCAATTCCCCTAAAATACACCTAAAAGTTTTACAGGACACATGACCATCATACCCACATCCAAGAATTTTCCCTTTACTGAAACTAAAGGAGCCAAACTGGTTCTGGCATGACACTGCTTTCTATGAATGACCTTCCATGAAGAAAAGGGTTGTTAGGTTACAGTGTGAGAGTGTCCCTCACAGAGCCCTGACCTCAATCACACTGAAAACATTTAGGATGAATGTGAACACTGATTATGCACCAGGCCTCTACGTCCATCATCAGAGCCTGACCCCACTGATGCTCTTGTGGATGAATGAACACACATCCCCGTTATCACACACCAAAGTCTAGACAAAGCCTTTCCAAAAAAACTAACAATTACAGTCTACGTTTTGTGCATAGTTCCCTATGCACCATTTCCTGATCTACATAGTGAGCTTAACAAAATGTTATTCTGTTGCAAAGAGAAAGGGATGTAGAAAAGATCTGTTGCACATAGTGTAAGGAAACACAAAGCTGCTAATAATAGGTTTTGGGGCGATTTCAAGAGCCATCTTGTAGATCAGAATGAATACAAGGAAGGGGAATCTCAAGGGATGACTTGATACGATATTACCACGATACCTAGTGGCCGATCAATTCATATTGCGATTCTGTCAGCATCACCCACTCACTTATCATCTATACCACTTTATCCTGTATATAGAGTCGCAGGGGGCCTGGTGACTTACGGCACGAGGCGGGGTATACCCTGGACAAGGTGCCAATCCATCGCAGGACGCAAACACATACACAGGCACTCGTTCACACACTACAGGCAATTTGAGAATGCCAGTTAGCCTAATATGCATGTCTTTGGACTAGGGCTGCAACTAACGATTATTTTGATAATCGATTAGTTGGGCGATTATTTTTTCGATTAATCGGATAAAAAAAACTCAATGCTTCTTTAATTTGATGTTTTGCTTATAACTATATAATACCATAAATCAGGGTATTAGTTATGTTTAAAATTAAACTTTACAAAATGCAAAAGCCACATATAGAGTTTAATGATCTTTAATTTTTACATTTTAAATCTTAAATTAAAGACAAAGTTTGTTTTTGAACAGTAAAACTCCTAAATATCCAAAATATAAATAAATAAATAAATAAATAAGCAAAACAATTGATGTACTCTATATTGGCTGGCATCTGTTATAGTGGCTGCTTGTTGTGGAGTGCATGGGGGATTTCTTTTTTGAATGAACTCACTTATGCTGACTTGGCTCTTTCTAAAAATAAATAATTAAATAAATAAATAGCATAATTTGAGTATGCAAAATACATTATTTTAACAATAATTGCAGATATTGCCAGCTGATAGAGAAGGAACAGCCAATCAGAAGTCGTGTGTAGAAGTCTGTGATTGGCTGGTTTTGTATAACACTGGACAAAGTTGAGCGCGTACAGAAAATAAATGTTGCTTGCGCGTGAAGGCAGATTCGAGCGCGCGCGGAAAACATGTTGAGCGAGCAGGGGAGACATTTCACGCGCAGAATCGAGCTGTTGAGCGCGCAGTGGAGACACTGCACGCGCATAGAGTGCTTTGTCTGCTCTCAAAATGTCAAATTGTGGCAGGAATATAACGCCATAAGCACGCGCTTTTTCCTGCAGACGCTTCTGTAACCTCGATTACGCGAGCGGCTGTGTTTGTGTGTATCTTTGTGGTCGCGCTCCTCAATAACGTGAGTAGTCCAACTAATCGATAACGGCATTCGTTGACAACGAATTTCATTATCGATTTTATCGATTAGTTGTTGCAGCCCTACTTTGGACTGTGGGAGGAAAACAGATTACCTGGAAGAAAACCGCCAAGTACAGGGAGAACATGCAAACTTCATGCACACCTACCCCGAGCCGAAATCGAACCCGGACCACTAAACCACCTGCCAGTCTCTGTCAGTATCATGATTTTATAAATATCCCGATACGATATATATATATATTTTTTTTCTTTATAGATTTAGTTACAATTCTAAACTAACAGCAAATAATTGCCTGCCAATTTCTGAATAGTTTAGAGCACACCACCTGCAGGATTACCGAGGAACTGCAACATATTTCCACCTCAAATGCAAAATTTAATTGAACATGAATTGCCAAACAAAAAAATGCAATGCGTCATGGAATCGATTACCCCTCCCCCCCATCTCTAACGGATACTATCGTTTATCATCTCAAGCGGTCTTACCTGATCTACGACCCCCCCCACCCCCACAAAATTTGAGCGTGTAAACTATGGTAAAAACTAACAGCTCATGCATCTGATTGAAAGGTGGCCTGAGAAGTTATTTTAAGCATTCTTAAGAAGAAACTGACTAACACACTGAGGTGAAATCACATGATGTGAGAACAGACTAGAAAATTCTGGTGTTTTCAGACTCAAAGAATCAGCCATGTGTAGAGACAAAGACATGCTTGGTGTGTGTGTGTGTGTGTGTGTGGGGGGGGGGGGGGGGGGTGCTTTCCCTCTCATATACACACTTGCTTGCTTGCCCACCCACCCTGCGAAACACAGGGGCCACACTGAATGAAGTCTGTGGTATGTTGGAGTGGAAAGAAGAAGGAATTTGGGCCATAGGCCAAATCCAGTCAAAAAAAAAAAAAAAGGCACAATTTCTCCCTCAGGGAATCCCACGACTGTGAGGTGATGTTGGAACACCATAATGTTCCTTTTAGCTGCGACATTGCTCCCAGGGACAAATCTGACTTAATTAAAGGAGACTAACTGGTTGAACGGCACAGGGCACCTTAGCTCTGTTATTAGGGAAGAACATTTGTCTAGCGAGCACAAACGAATGAGACGCCTTTTGAACATGCGACAACTTGCTCTGTCACAAATTGGTGTGCGAGCGTTCACTATGGGAGAATCTTAGAAGGGCTGCCTTCAGGGGAAATAATCATTTTAAGTGGAAGTGTCCTAGAAAGCCAAAAGAAATCTCTTTTTGACCTCTGGAGACTTGCTTATAATTTGTCAGCGAAAATGTTCAGCAAGTACTCGAGCATCTGCATCTAATTGACTCAACTAACACAAAACTCGTCCGTCTGCAGGGACGTCTCCCGTCTATAACCTGCATACGATTATCCTGCTCCGCTTTACGCCGATCAGGTTGGCTCCAACAGCGAACAATACGACGCAGTTCAAACTTTCTGAAACCGAAATTCTTCGCATTCCAAGGGAACTGGAAACACCTGGAGCCAAAGAACACTTTTTGCTCAGCTTGAACTGCTGCTGCAGAACAATAACAATGAAAATCTTCAGAGTCACTGTTAGAAAAATAGACACGTCAGTCAGAAACGCTCCTAACTCTTAACTGCTAGGGAAAAAAATTTGGTCAAGGAAAAAGGGGGGAGAAAAAAGCAACAAAGCTCTGGGCCGAAAAGCCAGACAGCTTTCACAACTTAAATGCAATCCATCTTCTTGATTACGCCTTGTTGTGCTGCGAGAGCTGGCCTGCGAACAGGAAACGACTCACTCCGGTGCATGAATTTCTTTTTTTTTTCTGTTCCTGATATATGTAATCTTTAATTCCAGACATTTTAAAGCTCTATTTGCAGATCTGGACCAATTTCAAAGAGTTTTTACGTGAGTAATTCGGGTCTCTGTTTGCTTGTGTGAACGGAATTCCATGCTCAACATCGCAGATCTCTGATTCATCTCGAAGAGGAAATTCAAAGTGTCTGGAACATAGTGTTCGAAGAAGAAATGGACATAGACTGGGAAATTGAAAAAACAAAAAGAGAAACCGTTATAAATGATAGAAGGTGTTGTTAATGATCGAGCTGCATTCGGTGGCAGAGAAGCCGGCTGGAAAATAAGTCTGCTTTGATTAAAATCATATTAGTCAGAAGCAGCCTGAGCAGCTGTGGGATTGTCCAGTAAGCGGATGGGTTCTAGCTGATCGCCTGATGAGTGCCGCCGTATCGAGGAATATAAAGATTACTGCAGCTCTGCACAATGAGGCCATGTGTGTGATCAGATCAGGCTCTGCGTAAGCAAACTTCACTATTGATTTAGCTTTTACTTTGTTACAGAATGGTGATGTAGTTGCCACCTCACAGCTTTAGCGTCCCGGGTACGATTTAATCGTGAGCTCGGGTTACTCCAAAGCGCTGCTAGGAGGACTGGCGTTTTTCACAGTAGGCATGATTGATTTGTACCATGCCCAAGAACAATTGCATGCCCCCCTCCCATAGTATGGTTTGTGAGCCGCTATTGAACAATAGAGGAAAAGACAGCAAGGAAGTGAACCTTCACGCTACATATAATATTATACATATTTTAAATAAAATGTCAAGAGTAGCGTTCTCGCTTAGCTTCCTATTGTATCAGCTATGATTGGATAAGGATTCCTAGAGAGAATCTCTAGAAAGTGATTGGCATGTGCATTGAGATTTTGGAGGAGTCTATCGGCACCGACGTGTCTAAACATCGATCTACTTCCGTGCTCGAGTACGATTTGGTTTATTATCCATTTCGTTCCACCTCTTTAAGCAGACTCGGGAACGGGTTCCTGAGCCTATAACAATTGTGTTCTCACTGATGAAAATGAACCCTTTGGGGCCTTGTGTATTTAGAACCGATCCCCACTATGCGAAAACGCCCTCAATTTCCCCAGGTGTAAATGAGTGTATGATGGACATGTAATTTGACATCATTTAAAATATGAAGATCTGACTAACTACATGTCCTAGGCAAATGAAATTAAATAGGCTTCATGTTGAAAAATAAAAGATTTATTTCTCAAAATTACAACAACATATTCAAATGGATATAGATTTTATAACCGATTTCACAATTGTTTCTATGTGTACCATCCGGTCACGTCACGACAAGCGTCATGTCAGTAGTCCAGCTCCAACACACTCGCTTTCGGCGAGTCCCTCATGTGCTTAACTGTAGCATGGGGATTTTCTTCGCCCCCAAATGCAAACATTACCCTTGTTGACTTTGACATTCGTACAAAATGTGACCTCATCACTGAAAACAAGACGCTTTTCGAACTACTCACCTTCAAGTTTCTGTTGCATAGCAACACAAAATTAAATGTAAAACGTTAAACATATTTAGTTTTTACACATCTCGTTAAAAATCATTTGAGCGAGAACTGGCTATGTTAGACTACGAAATTATGTTCAATTTTTTGCGACACCCTGTATTATATTAGGATTCTGCAAAAGTATAATTAAAACATTATTTTAAAATGTCCCATATTTTACCGCATCTTTAACAAGTTAACATGCGTGTCAGACGTCCCCCAGAGTGTGTGTGTGTTAATGCACCGGCTGAAATACCCTCGATCATTTTCATAACTGGAAATCCCTTAGTTTTACTCCATACACTTATTTTCACTGTCTATGTAAATGAGCTACTGCTGTCTAGTTGGGTGTGATTCAGAGCTGAGCAACGAGCCACGGGAGGGCATCTTCTTATACGAGAAACCCCCCCCCTCATCAGTAACCCAGAGCCTTAGCCTTTTGAGCCATCTCACTCACATTTTACATTTCAGTAACTTTATTGTCTTTGTTTACCTAAGAGCATTACAGATCATTTCTCGGATTTGTCGTCTCAACTTGCTTGATTTCTGTGCTTTTAACCATGACATTAAAAAGCCATTGTCCGGTCATCTCAGGCATCCTGTTGCGCAATTTTAAAAGTAAATCCGCTGATTATTTATTCATATTTCTACAGATTAAGTTCATATTTCTACACGTTAAGTGAGGATTTGGAATCCTATTATTTGCTCGGCTGAGACAGGAACGCAAACACGCAATCTACACAATTTGTATTAAGATAGCCAGCCTAAGACGTTAATTGTTCTAAATTTTGGAGATTAATTATTCTACTTGAACTGCGAGTCAACAGGATTAATCAAATTTGTGTTTTGGCAACCTGTGTCCACAGTGATGTCATGGCAACATCTGGGAACGCGTGTGTACTTAAGAGGATGTGTTAATCGCTTTCTCACACACAATCACAATCTTACGCTCGGTGACGTCTCTGAACAAATATTCTGGGTCTGTCTCAGAGGTGCTCCAGGTGTACACACATGATAAACTTTCACCTTAAAGCTAGACGCGACTGAAAGGTCCCGATTTATTGTCAGCGTGTCGACACAGCCGGGGCGCCTGATGACTCCCGCGTTGGAACAGGAACATGCAAAACACCTCACTGTAAAGCTTGGCTGCTTATTCAAAAGGCCAATCTGTATCTTTGTCAGCAACTTTCCTTCTGTTTTGCACCAGCAGCAAATCGCCAGCTCGGCGGTCACACCCAGAGAGAGAGAGAGAGAGAAGCAGTGCTCAGGCGAAAGACACAAAGGCGTTCATGCGTTGCAACACTACATGGCAAACAATACAGAACAAATAGTTCTTTCGTTTTTTAACACTTGAGGAAATAACATGTTTGCCTAACACTTAATCAAATCTGAATGTTAATCGCCATACCTACATCTTATTTATTGATTAGACAACTTCACCTCCCCACAGAAGGAACTGTATTATTATGGAAGTCCATATAGTAAGTAGTCCCAAAAGGTGACCATATCTATGGCGACCTAACATAAATTACACGGATTTTTAAACATATATTTGATTTTATTCGGCTGTGGGGACTAAGGGGCAGCCCGTCCAGTCTAAACTTGCTGAAAAAGGTCAATACTGGATACTATAGAGAAGCACCAGAACACCACAGCTCATCTCACTGGAAACTGTTAGAGCTGTGTGCTTTAATTAATTATGCAATTTAAGCTATTTTTGTTGATCGATTAAAATAATTTAATCAATAGCTGTAATTTTAAATCCTCTAAAATTGGTAAATACCAAAGTCTCTGTAGGAAACTCAAATCATTTCCATTATCCTTTGCAAGAGTATCACTACTTCGTCTACCTTTAAGCTTGTGGGGCGAATTGTGCAATACCACCACCTACTGGACTGGAGAGTGACAGCACGTTGGCGGGAAAGAAAATTCCCTTCATATGAGATTAAAAAAACAAACATAGAAAGAAAAATGTCATCACAAGTTACACAGCATTTTAATCCATATCAGTTACCTTTAGTAGTTTTTAATAAAAGTTACCTGTACAATATATATATATATATATATATTTTTTTTTTAAACTCTTGATCCTGCCATAGAACATTTTACACCATAGAGAATTAACTCATTTAAATGCTCAATTCTGATTGGTCAGGAGATTCATTTTCTAGAACAGTGGCTCTGGTATTAGTTTGCAGTTGTTATTTTTAGCACTGTCGCCTTGCACCGCCAGGGTCCGGGTTCGATTCCCGTCGATGTGCATGGAGTTTGCATGTTCTCCCCGTGCTTGGTGGGTTTCCTCCCACAGTCCAAGGACATGTAGATTTAGTTAGTTGGTGTTCCCAAATTGGCCCGAAGTGCAGGGTGTACCCTGCCATGTGCCCCAAGTCTCCTGGGATAGGCTGCAGGCTCCCCGTGACCCTGAATACAGGATTAAGCTTTTCTATGATGTAGCACTGGAACGGATTATTAGTGTGTTTAAGGAGGTGGTAGCTGCTCAGACTAAGCTTATATTTCAGCAGCATTCAATATCTTGAGTTCTTTCAATTCCTCAGCTGCATTTCTTTCTGTCTTATTAATTTCAAGAGAATGTCAGGAAGCCACTGTTTACACAGTATATGGCATTAAGAAAGTGATACCATGAATACACCTGTTTTAATGTTCATGAAACATACAAGGTACTGACACATTTAATTAAAATTGCAATCATTGGCATATTATTGTGGTATAAAAGCAATTAATCCTTTATTAAAAAAAAAAAAAAGCTGCCCCACACTCATAATGTATTCATTCACACCAAAAAATAATCCCTTTATTTGGCTCGCTTTCCAAATGTGCCGTTTCATTGTCTATGTAAATGTCTATGTAAATGAGACACGCCCCACCAGAGAACAGCAGAGCACCAAGCCTGCTGGAGGAAGGTATCTTATATGAGGTCACATAAGCAGTATCTCAGTTGTACTGATCAGAAGGTCCCAGGGTCCACCAAGCTGCCATTGTAGGGCCCTTAAGCAAGGCCCTTAACCCTCAACCGCTCAGATGTGTAATAAGATAAACGCAAGTCACTCTGGAGGAGGGTGACGTAAACGTGACATAAATGTAAACGTGTTAGGTGGGAAATCTTGGCTTGTTTAAACCCTGGCCAATGCTAATTGTACATTTACTCTATAGCTTCTTTATTTAATCATTCAGTCATTCATTCTATTATTATTATTCTGCTGCATCTTTTGTTTGTCATCTTATCCGGCTGCGTTTCCAGGATTTGTATGAAAAAAAGTACAAGTAATAAGTAAAGCTGCCTGCTAAGGGTCATTAACTTACTACTAATGTGAAGGAGAACTGTGTGTGCCTTTCTCAGTGAAAACAATCCCGTGACTGCTCACGAGAACGCAGCTTTGAGGATTTTTTTTAAAAACCCGTCAGACAGGATCTCTCACTCTGCTACAACCTGAATGCGGTAATACGGTCATAACGTTAACCGACGCTGACCGATGATGGTGTGATTTTCATTCTTAAATTTCTGCCATCTCCCTGCTAAGACCGTGAGAGGCATTACGATTCAAACTCTCGCATGTACGTGGTGGATGATGCCACTCTATCCATGTCCGTTCATGTACACATCCTGTCACCAAGACCAACCGTGAAGACCACACAATGGCTATGTACACAAGACTAAATAAAGTCTCAATACTGACTCTAAACCACAAACTGCTGCTGTCAGAATACACAATTAGCGAGCTTGCAGGGAGCATTCCTGTCCCTCCCCTAACCTCTCTTAAAAAGCAGACGCAGAGGCCTGAGGTTTCACTCTTTTCCTCTAATCACAACGGGACATTAGCCGGGCCACTGATGAGCTCGCTGGTTCAGGGGCGGCAGGAATAGCAAGCCATTGTGTGTCTGGAGGACGATTAATCGCCGTCTAGGAATGTCCCAGTGGTGGCTCAGGTGGCTAAGGCTCAAAGTTGTTGATCTTTGGATCTGAGGATCCTGTTAAGGCTCCGAGTTACTGAAGGTAAGTTGTTTGAGTCCCAGCTCTGCCAGGTTACTGCTGTTCGGCCCTTACCCCTGTCTGCATCATATGAAGCCTGGGATATGCGAAGAATAAGAAATTCCACTGTGCAGTCATGTATATGTGACAAAAAAAGGCAGAACTTAACTAACTAAACCTTGTTCATCCTTAAAGGAGTCATGTTTTATGAAAAAGCCTGGAATTTGGAAGGAATTTCTCATGTAATGTGTTTGAATATGGTCATGTTCGAGCGAGCCATGTAAAATTACGAGGGGGTGTTCGAGTCAAACTGGGACTTTTGATTGTGCAGAATAACAGAAGTTATAAGAGTTTAAAAAAAAAAACTGCCTTTATTTCCTCTATATAACCCTCTGCTACATTAATGCATTATCCCAGCGTGCTTGGATACCATCAAGGTAGAAATCCATGAGCAGACTGCCTGCTTCGTGTCTGAAACGCTGGCCACCCAGAAACTCCTTTAACAGCCCAAACACGTGGAAATGGCTTGAAACAAGGTCAGGACCTTACAGGGGATGTGACAATAACTCCCAGCCGAGTTCCTATAATGTGCGTGTACGGTTCCCATAGGCAGATGCGTCTCTTCCGCAATTTTCACACTGCACCTCGCGGCGGATCATCATTTACAGACATACGGCTTTCTCTGAAATGTTTGCACCATTCAGATATTTTACTGCTCCTACAGTAAGAGTCTCAGCACCGTACTGTGTTTGAGGTCTTTACACCCTAATTCACGAGAAACCTCATCAAAAGTACCGGTTTGACTTGAACGGCCATCGTAATATATACATTTGGTTGTTTTGTGCTGCAATGGTTTTAGTTTTTGCAGCAAAAAAAGTGACAATATAAATACGGAGAAAACAAGAACCTGTTTCCATGTCAACTCTATCATAAAGACATTGAGAAGCTCATTGTGAAGACATGTTCAGTCTCTCAGTAGCGAGTCATATTTTATTACACTTAACCTAGAAAGCCAGGGCTCTGCAACAGGATCTTCAAATTATTTAAATGTGCAAAAGAGACGCTTAATCCGTCGTAAAAAATCTTAATAAACTCTGTGGAAAAAAAAAAAGATTTTTCCAGTCTGAAGTACACTGTTGGTTTCTGCAGTTACCCAGGCTTTAATTAGATGTAATTGCAGACCGAGATGAACTTATGTTACCTTTTGATTGACATCTACTTTACTTCAGTTCTCAGCCCTGTTTAGAATTCTCTGCAGGTTCTTCGGGTTTGTCCTCGAGTGTGAGCCAGTCTGACAGCCAGAGCTAGGTCTCCTTTCTCTGAAACTTGGGCAGGAGCCGAACATCACGTTCTACATAACTGACGGAGTTTCTTGAGGTTACATGCTACTGGCTGATACATCCTCTTAAAAAAAAGGATTAAATGTTTGTACTATACCAGATACTGGAATTTCCTTCGGGATAAAGGAAGAAAGGAAGGAAAGAAGAAAAAAGATAGTAAGATGGAAGGGAAGAATAAAAGGGAGGGAGAGAAAGAAAGAAAAATGAGAGAAAGAAAAAACAAAGAAAAAAGAAAGAAAGAAATAGTAAGATTAAAAAAGATTGATAAAGAAAAATAAAGTGAGAGAGAATGAAAGAGAGAAAGAAAAAAGGGAGAAAAGAGAAATATAAAAAGAAAGAAAGAAAAAAGAGAAAAAGAAAGTGAGAGAGAAAGAAAGAAAAAAATAGAAAAAAAAGATGGAGAAAGATTAAAGAGAAAAAGAAAGTGAGGGAGAAAAAGAGAGAGAGAAAGAAAAAAGCGAGAAAAGAGAAAGTAAAAAGAAAAAGAAAAAAAAGTAATAGAAAGAAAGAGAGAGAAAGCATGAGTGAGTATCTATCTATCTATCTATCTATCTACAATATCTATCACACAGACTGTTGGATTGTTCAAGCTTTTTCCACTATGTACGTTTCTGAAAAACAAAAACGTGTAAGAAACCTGCATTTGCTTCTGCAGGTCACAGACACTTTAACAATATCTGATTACAATCGAGCCGATGCTGTACATAATGTAATGGCACACGGCTATCCGATAACGTCATCAAAGAACATCATTAACTGTGTAAGAAAAGCACATTTCGCTAGTGTGTGTGTGTGTGTGTCTAATACCTCTGTTACTTTTGTCGTTCGACCCAATACAACGAAGCACACATCATCTGTAACTGATTCCATTGATTAGTCATGACCATATGTACAAAACACACTCTTATACTTTGGCCTGTTTTTTTTTTTGTTTTTTTTTTTAAACAAGTGAATTAGATTTGATGACCCAGAATTCCTTTTCCTTTGGCTCCTACTTCAGTGTACTGCTGCTGGGTTTATTTATTTTAACTTCAGAGAAGACTTTGACCCTAATTAGTCAGAACAATGTGCTAAAAAAATTACTTGATCCTATAAATCATTAAACCCGTAAAACAGAAAAGTGAAGAGAGAGAGAGAGAGAGAGAGAGAGAGAGAGAGAGAAAGAGAGAGGGAAAGCGTGAGACGGGAAACAGTGAGGTAGTGTGAATCAGCATTGTCCAGGAGCCACACACACACACACACACACATCACTGCTGTATCAGCACTGAATTCATATTTTAGACATGAAGATATTGCGAATTTTCAGAAACATCAAGCATTACCAAGAGGTCTGTGATTTGAGTTCCTACATCATATTTTACTAATAGACCGAATTAAACGGCTTTCATACTAATCTTTATAACTCAAAAACAAGCAGGCTCCTACTGCAATGTCGATCTGAAACAAACGACAGCTGTTTAAATTTAAAATGTGTGTGGATAGTTAGCCAGAGCCAAATTCTTAACGTATACATGATAATAACGAGGCTGATCTCATTAGAAAACATGACTAAAATCTAAACATTGATAAAAATCTGCTTTGTTTGGATATCGCACACGTACACGGCCAACTATTTGAGGAAGTATAAAAGGATTTAGGCGTAATACGTGACTGAATGGAGCTTCCAGGCCCTGGTTCCTCCCAATCTTAACCAGACTGACGCTCCCTCAGAACCTGAATGCAAAAATGCAGCAAAACAGCTCAGACTTGCCTCCTTTTACTGGCACTGAAATTAGCATGAAATGGAAATAAAGCCACATTTCTCCCTGCCCGGACTGGTGTGGGGGTGAGGGAGAGAAATTTACAACTGCCAACTTGGCAGCCTTCGCCGTATCGTATGGTACTACGATCATTTTTTCCGTTTCCAGATCGATATTTGCGTCACGCTTAAGTGCGCCAAAAGTAAACAAGCTCCTTTGGCATTTCTTTCTGAGGGAATTCCGCACATTCCAGGGACTCTATGGGTTTTACACATGTGGCCAGCGTTAAAGACCAACGTGTATGTGTATTGTTTAGTGAACAATCCCTGACACGACTTGCCCTTTAAACCTTTATGTAAAGAAAAATCGTGATATAGATATAGATAAAATGACTTACCGAAAACAAGCGTTGTGCCAGAAGTCTTTGTGCAGCTTGACGTGAAAAGCATCCTGAATCCTGCCTCGGCATCCAGCGCACACGCTCTCACCCGGATCTGGGGTACACATCAGGGCATCGGTTTACCAACGCATTTGATATGAACCTGTTCATTACATTTGCACTGAAAAAAGCAATTGACTTTAAAAGACAGCACTGCAACACTGGGATTCGATCTCATAACCTTCCAATCTGTCACACGAAGCGTTAACCGCTGAGACGTAACTTTTCCCATTGCATTTTTATACATAACCTGTTAATTAAGGGCTACTTTTATTTCAGTCAGATCCAATCGAAGTCTCACGTCTGTATGAGATTACGACGAATCATCACTTTTATTCAGATTTTGTCTCAAATCCAAAAAGAATACATAATTGCAAATTATTTATTTGAACAACAGTGTTACACCTTTTGCAATAAATAAATGAATAAAGAAATAAAATGCACCAGAAAGTCTTTTTAATATAACAACAACAACAACAACAAAAACTCACCTACAAATCATCTATTTTTTTTCCCATCTAGGCAAGTTACTCATGCTATTAAATGCCTGATGAAATGAGGTAGTGTAAAATCTGATTCTGGTTAGTGTCTCGGGTTATTTTTAGGTGACAGAGAGGACGGAGGGGGAAAAAAAAAGTATGCACATCTCTACTAACGCATCTATTTCCATTCAGTTGCATTTCCTGTCTTGTCCTTTGTTTTCCAAGACCATTTCCTTTGTCCAACCGAAGTCACAGCTTATTGTCTATATACATTACAATGTACAAATAGGCTATATATATATATATATATATATATATATATATACACACACACACACACACACACACGCACACACTCAGAAAAAATGCTGCATACACTTTGTAAACCAGGTTTGTAGATCGAGCTGGGGAATATAACATTAGATAATCTAAATTATGATCTGATCAGAAAATACATTTTTCAGTGCTTTTAATAGCGATTACAAACTAATAATGAGAGGCTAGAATTTTTTTTAACTACTTCTTAACAATCTTTATAAGAAATCATTTTCACATACAATAAAAAACAAGTGTATATACTGTATACAGTATATAGTGCAACTAATATTCTGCTGCCAACTTGTTACCACCCCAGCATGATACATATCATATAACGCAGAAAAATCTTTGTGTATCATGATACGATGCTTCCTTGTATCGGCCACACCTATCGGCACTCTTTGGACCTTTAACATGCAACTTTCTCAGAGAAAGGTTTTTAAGGTGCACAAATGATAAATGAAGCATAGTTATTTATTCTAAAGTTATATAGAGCTGTGTGATATGCGCCTTTGTAAAAAATGATTCACTCACTTATCGTCTGTATCGCTTAGGGCGTAGGACTTAAGGCAGGGTTCAACCTGGACAGGGTGCCAATCCATCGCTGGGCGCACACACACACACACACACACACACACACATCTACTACGGGCAATTTGGCAACACCAATTAGGAGACCCTCCAAGCACTGGGAGATCATGCAAACTTTACGAACATAGACCCAGAGACCAAATAAATGAATAATAATAATTTTTTTAAAAATCAAACCCGGACAAATAAATGATAATACACAATAAAAGGTACCGGCTTGACCTTGTCCATAAGGAAAGGTACAGGACACTATGCTGACTAAATGCAGACAAGGTCTGGTTTGAATAATTATTTGGCTGCAGGAAGGAATTTTGAATGGCGACTTCAAAAATGCTGAATATACAATTAGAATACTTTATAGATATAATAACGGACAAAAGCCAGCAGGAGTAATGACGTCATAACCACCATCAGTGATTGATCAGATTCGAATTGTACCAGTGCGAGTCTGTTCGGATCACATCAAAGCTGTACGCGATACACAATATGTATTTGCCGTGTCTTTGGTTTTTAAAAACACATCGAGTATGTTTACGCCACATTAACAAAAACACAGCGACTTTAACAGACATCAATAGGTTTGTAAACACGCGCGCGCAGCTCCCCGATTAAACTCGGAAGCTTTTCTAATTCTTTTTTTTCCTTCTTCTTCTTCTTCTTCCTTTTTACCTTCTTGCTCGTCCATTTACTCGCAGTTTATCCTCCAACAGGGGCTCACGTGCTGGTCGTGACACGAGCAGTGTCCTCAGAGCACATCTCCGACGCTGGAGAGACACTCACACAAGCGCGAGCACCGCCGAGGACACGGGACTCAGCTCTCTCCATCGAGCCCGACTGGCGTGCAGACTCGGGGTGACGTCATGCCGATGAAATTCCTGTACGGAGACCGGAAGGGATCAAACAGCTTCACCTGAAACAGGAGAGTCGAGAGCGGAGATCACACTGCTCCATCTAGCGCTGATCCCCGTGTAAAACAGATGTACTGACGGATCGACCCGGGGGGAGGGGTGGTGGGGGGGATGGGGATCAGGCCATCTACTAGTACTACTGGTAACCCCACCGTCACGTGACCCATGCTCATATGCAGTGCAGCAACATGTATAACCTTTTTTTATCATCAGTATATGAGGACTAGATTCAAGATGCATATATGCTTTATTGGCATGAAAATTATTTACATTTATATTGCCAAAGCCACATGGAAATAACAGGAGTAGATATCAAATAACTAAATCAATTTCAAAAATAGTCTAGAAAGAGCAATAATAAGTAAATGTATGTAAACCTCCAGGTACTGTACCCTGGCTGGGTTTGATTCCCGTCTCTGTGTGCATAAAGTTTGCATGTTCTCCCCGTCCTTGTTCGGTTTCCTCCGGGTTCTCCGGTTTCCTCCCACAGGCCAAAGACATGTAGGTTAGGATAAATGGCGTTCCCAAATTGCCCATAGTATGTGAATGAGTGTGTGAGTGTGAGTGTATGTGTGTGTCCTGCGATAGATTGGTCCAGGGTGTACCCTGCTATGTGCCCTAAGTCTCCTGGGATAGACTCCAGGCCTCCCGTGACCCTGAATACAGGATAAAGTAGTATGCGTTAGAAGAAGAAGTGAAGAAAAAGTGAACAAGTAACTCTAAATAAACTTCTCTTTTATAGCAGAGGTGAGTTTTGGTTATGCTTCCCTGTGATGGTCTTCATGAGAGACAATTATAATTTATAATTTATAATTATATAATATTTATATTATTTATAATTATATAATATTATATAATATTATATAATTATTATAAATTATTTATAATTATAAATATATATATGTACAGGTTTGGACACACCTTCTCATTCAAAGAGATTAAATTTGTATTATGGCAAGAAAAAAGCAGCTAAGTAAAGAAAAACGAGTGGCCATCATTACTTTAAGAAATGAAGGTCAGTCAGTCCGAAAAATTGGGAAAACTTTGAAAGTGTCCCCAAGTGCAGTCACAAAAGCCATCAACTGCTACAAAGAAACTGGCTCACATGCGGACCGCCCCAGGAAAGGAAGACCAAGAGTCACCTCTGCTGCGGAGGATAAGTTCATCCGAGTCACCAGCCTCAGAAATCGCAGGTTAACAGCAGCAGAGAGCAGGTCAATGTCACACAGTGTTCTAGCAGCAGACACATCTCTAGAACAACTGTTAAGAGGAGACTGTGTGAATCAGGCCTTCATGGTAGAATATCTGCTAGGAAACCACTGCTAAGGACAGGCAACAAGCAGAAGAGACTTGTTTGGGCTAAAGAACACAATAAAGAAAACTCTTTGAATGAGAAGGTGTGTTTGTATTATATTTAATACCTTTTTAGATACATTTTTTACTAAGGAAAATTGTCAACAAACATTGGATTTTGTAGCAGAGTTTTAAAATGTAATGTGTGCCTGTACATACACTCTTTTACTCCTCCTCATCCTCAACTGCTTACCTGTCCTCCATGAGCTCTTTCACTCCCATGTCAGGCTGCTGAGCTGGTTGTTTCAAGTTACTGAGTTGTGTTGTTTTTGTGTGCATTTGCATCTGATCATTATTTTGACCTTAAAAATGACATCATGTTTCACTAGGCAGCACATTTCAGAAGTGAGTCTTTTGGTGGTGGTTTGACATTTAAGTTGAATATTCAGACACAGCAAGTTGTCATTTGACGTATTTAAATAAATTAATTAATTTAAAAAAAAAAAATTATTTCAAATTAACTCAATAAATTTTAAGTTATTTGACCTATTGGTAATATAAGGCTACCAAAAGTGTCCCAAGGAAGAAAAATTGTTAAATTGGCAACAGGGTCATGGGCAGTAAGTCAACATTTAAGTAGCTTTGACAAGAGTCAGATTGAGATGGCTAGACGACTGGGTCGTCTAAAAGCTCCAAAACTGCTACTATGGTGGGATGTTCTCGGTTCACGGGTCAACATCAAAAACTAAACAAACCTTTTTATTCTATTTTCACCTATCACTGATGCGTTGATTTAAAAAAAAATACATAATAAAAAGTCATGTAAATAAGATATAGTCAAGAAGTGTATTGTGCTCTTACAACACACTGTCGACTTGCACCTTAATCTGCTTTCATTATTAGTCAAATTTTTCTTTATTTGTAAAGTGCTTTAAACAGTGGACACTGTCACAAAGCAGCATTGGAGAAATATAAATATGGGAAATAAATTAACCATTTTAAGAATTTACATTTTCACTGAGTTATTCATTTCTCTCTAATGCACAAGGCGGAGGTGGTTGAAAATCTGCCTGAGACCACATGAGGAACCGGAGGGAAAAGCAAAACCAAACTCAAAAGCAAACTCAGACTCAAAAGCAAAACCAAACCATTATTTAGGTGATACTGGATCGTATGACTGTCAATAAATCCTTTTTTTATAACTGTGTGCTACAGTATATGGGTGGATTAAATTGCTGTCCTTACTATACAATGGCACATTTAGCACACATACTGTACAGCACACAGCCATAGAAGGCATTTGAGAGAGAGACAGAGAGAGCGAGAGAGAGAGAGAGCACACTACATTATTTGTTCACTGAAAAAGCAAAGGACTCTCAGTTCACTTCACATTTTGCTTTATGGATAAACATTCGATTGGTTTCCCTTTTAGTCCCACAACAAAGTCAGCAGTGTTAGTGCTAGTGTTATCAACATGACAGAGAGACTAATAGAGGCATTGTGGCACTAGCAATTATGCTTTCGAGTTAAATACTTAGGCAGCAGTAATAATAGTAATCTGTCAGTAATACAAACAATACTTATCAATATATCACTGCTATAATATACTGTCTGTGGTGTATGCATGTATTTCAGATAAATAAATGAAGTGGAGCCAGAGTTCCTTTTAGATAAAGATTAGAGACGCAAAAGCAGAAAACGAACTCTGGCTTAGGTAATATAAAAATATCAACAAAGAGTCTCTTTTTACGAGTCCAGCATCAAAAGCAGTAAAGTAATTTGCTGCTAGTTTACTTTCAGGTCTATTGTACAGTAGGTCTACAGGTCTATTATTCTGTAATGTGTATACATTTGTTATTAGCCTAATGTCAATGTGTGTTTATTTTTTGTAATGCATATGCAAATATTAAATGCAAAGGCTTTATAAAATGAACTGCTCTGGGGAAAATGTACGGGGAAAAGCAAACTTGCCTTATACTGCAAATCAAATTCAAATTTTATTCGTCACATACACAGTCATACAGTATGATATGAAATGAAATGCTTATACGACTGCTGATGACCTCAAGATTCAAAAGCAAAGTTTCAGTGTGAAAATAAGAGAAATAAGCGAAATTACAAATTAGAAATATAAGAAATATGTAAATAAACTATAGATGTCAAGGAATTTTAAATTTACATAACGTACAAGCAATAAAAACTACGAAGATAAAATACTGGAATAAAATGGTAGAATTAAAACTTGAGTATAAATACAAAGAATATATAAAAAAAAATATTTAAAAAATTATAAAATGAAGAGTTGAGATGTTGGCAAATTGTCATGGTATGGGGGGGGGGGGCATAGATTCTGCTTTATTTCTTACTTCGTGCTGAGTGGTTGTGGTATATGTAACATGAATGGAGTAACTTACTAACTGCAGTTATAAATCAATGACCAAAAGATAAGTCGCCATTTAATGAAAGAAAATATTGGGCTGCATCCAGCAAAGAAAACACCTAAAGAGATTTGAAATTATTGGGACTGGGTTAAGACCCCTTCAATGTTAAGACATTATTAAAACCTGGAAGGATAGTGCTGAACCGTCAACTTTGTGGAAGAAATATGATCAGAAAAAAATTCTGAATGGAGATCACTTAAATACTTAGTGAAGGTAAAAAACCTTGTTTAATAGTGAATTACAGTAACAGCATTTCCATACACATACATTGTGATGAAAACTCAGGATTGGGATTACAGCTGTGTAGCCACTTGTTAGTGAGACTATTGCTATTAAACTTTAGAGCAATAAAAAATGTCATGTGAATAGGGTTAGATTGACCCTATTTCAGAGCGTTTTTTTTTTTTGCGTCAGGGTAAGAAGTGACACACATGAATCGATGCCCCCATCATGCATAGTGTCGACTGAACAAGCCTCTGTAGGCAGTGTTATGATCTGGGGTTGCTTCAATCAGGTCTGAAATGAAGTCAGCTGATGACCTGAATGTACCCAATGACCAGGTTATCAAATCTATGGAGTTTTTCGTTCCAGATGGAACAGACATATTCCAGGACTCAAATTCTGAAAGAGGGCTTCTGGGAGCATGAGGAATCATTTTCACACATGAACTGGCCACCACAATGAAAGCTAAGGATGCTTGAATGAAATCTTAGAGTGTGTGACTTTTTTGTCCAGGGAATGTACTATAAAGGGGACTGATGAGCAGATGATTTACTAAAGTGAGACACTAGATGGCGTACTGAGGGTAGAAAAATAGTGACAGGATTAAACAAAAAACAACATTCCTCAATAGCTGACAATCAACAATACTCTTATAAATATACGTGCACATGCAGAAACTGAGAATAAAATACTAATAAAACAATGAGGGCATTTTTTCCCTGCACTCTTATTATCTACACTTCCTGTGCTACCATATAAGGAATCAGGACGCGCAATGAGGTCGTTGTTTCATGGGCAGAGAGAAAGAGGCATGGGAAAGATCACATCATATTACAAAACCTTGCAGTAAACAAAACTACAGTATACAACGATCAGCATTAACATTTAGTGGGGCCTCTATGAAACAGCACATTGATCAGATTGAGATCTGGGGAACTTGGAAGTCAGATCAATATCCTTGATCTCTTGATCTACCTGATAAGCCCGATACACAGCAAGCTGTGATGCACTGGGTGTTCTCATACCTTTCTATAATAGCCAGCATTAACTTTTTTTTTTTTTTCATCAATTTGTGCTACATTTGTTTTTTTTTTTGAGGAATCGGTCTAGACAGGCATAAATGAACCTTGGATTCCTGTGATCCTGTCACCAGTTTAGTGGTATATAATTGATAATCAGTGTTATTCAATTCATAACAAATTATCATTATGCATGATCGGTACATATTATCTGCTAAATGTAACACCACATTAAATGACCACTTCTTTAACATCTCTATCCTTTGCTTGGATTTACTTATGAATCTCTTTGGATGAATATACTGTATAATTCATTACACGCATCGCCTGGAAGCCTCGACCATCAAACTCCCTCGCTTCAGTTTTGTTGCAATCCCTCAGCTTATGAAAATCAGAGCTCTGAAATCCTCCCTTAATATCTATACAACATCTGGCCCAGGCAATCCTATCCAGTAACAGACTTGTCAGATCTGGACAGGCCATCCCTGTTTATACTACGTACTGTACGACGCGCAAATGACAACACACACATTACTGTAGTGTGAAATGTTTATGATAGATGGCAATAGGAATTCATATACGGAGCATGATTTGAAGAAAAACACTTGCCAAAAAAGTCATTTAAAAACCTAGCAGCTAGGTGACTGTACACGTGAGAGTGAACGTAACCAAATTACTTTAAATGTGTAGAAATTATACTACATGTCTTGGCTTTGACAAAAGAAATCAACGGTAAAAAACATAACTATGTTTAATAGTGTTTCTTCAAACTTTATGCACCTTTATGGCACGTATTGCAAGATCACAACTTCCAGTAAACCTAATATATAGTGAGAGCTATTAGTACTTTTTGTCTTTTTTTCCCCCCAGAAATGAACGTGATCCATCTTTTAAAGCGCTCCATGCCATTTCACTGTGTGATTCAGTTAAAGCCATAAAAAAGCAATCATAGTAGTGAAGGAATACAAAATGACCTACACAAACCCTTATTGCTTTTCATTAACAACATGCAGAAATCTTTACACGGAAGTCAGTGTAATTCGTTCTTGAGTTTAATTTTACTTTCATCCCTGCATTGCATTAGTGCCACACTTAACTGCCATCAGAGAGATGAGCAGACGGGCCTGAAGGCAGTTTCATACTGGATCATTTCTGCTTCTGAGTGTTAAACCATTAATTTTAAAGTTGTTGAGAAATATTCAGAATTTCAGAAAAAATGTTAATGTCCCTAAAAATGCCAGTTCATAGCAAGACATTTTCTCTTATCTCTCCGGAACAGAATCTTCTCCATGAAATGTGCAGGGAGAGAGTTGATGTGAGCAGGACCGGCTAGCATTTATAGATCTCCGTTGCATTTGTCAAAAATTAAAAAATATTTTAGGTAAAGGTTAAAAGAAAAAATGTTACTCAAGAAACCTGCCAAGATGCACTACTCCACATGCAGCCTTATTATAATGAGGTCTTTATTTTTACTTACATAAAAAAATAATTTCATTGTGCATATAAAATTTGTTCCTGACTTATGAACATTCAAGTTACAAATTACCGCTGATACGAACGGACCATGGATCTACTGTACGAACACTCATAGATTCGATGAAATTGTGGAAGTACAGTAGCTCACGTGTACAGTACAAAAAATAGACGCTGCAGACGCCAATATTTACAATTATATGCAATATTTTCAATGTGTAAGTGAAAGTATAAAATGTCTAAAGTCTGGTATATTGTCTGTGTGCGCATGTGGGGGTGCGGGAGAAATGAGTTGGCCTCGCCGGCTTGTCCTGTAAGCTGTCCCGATGATGAATAATCCTAATTTCAAAAGAAAATCCTCAATTAGACAGAGTTCACAGACCGAAGCAGCTCAGAGACAAAATGGCGTCCATTCAAGTGCGCAGTAAACACCATTCACCCGGATTCCCCTTACGAACTTACAAAATTCGACTTATGAACGTACTCCCTGAACGGAACTCGTTCATAAATTGGGACTTATTGTATACTTAACAAAACAATATTCATTCTTTCTAGTAAAACCTAGTATGACTTTATGTATTTGTAGTATGTCTAAAAATTTTTTTAATTATAATCTTTTTATTTAGCCACAATATCATCCATGTAGATTTTTGTATTTTACAAAAAAAACTGAAAACTTTTTTTTTTTTACTTGATACTGAGGGTTCAGTCTCTTTCCACCACTAGAGGCGCTGTGGTTCTCTACTTATTCGAAAACGAAACCAAATGAATCGAGTGACTTGAGCTTTTGATTCATTTGATTCACCCTGCTGTGAGGTAGTTTTACACAGATCCCTCTAGATCCCTCTAAAAAAATTATATACATATTGTATTCACTTCAGGAAAATAGTATGATGCATATATTTCTCTATATTTTAATCATATTAATCTAATATATATATAATGTATACTGTATCAATACATTTATTATTAAAACATTTTAAAGATGTTTTTCTCTTCCTGAAGTGTGTATACATTTTTGCCTTATATAGCTGTGTGTGTATGTATCTACAATGGCGGTACAGTGGTTAGCTTGCACATCATTTTGCACATCCAGCTCCTTGGTTCGATTCCCATGTGGGACTTGTGTGCATGGAGTTTACATTCCCATGTCCCTGTGCTTGGTGGGTTTCCAGTATCTTCTGACAATCCAAAAACATGCAGATTAGGCTAATTGGTGCTTCCAAATTGCCTATAGTGTATGAATGTGCTTGTGAATATGTGTTGAGAATATTGCCCGGAGGTCCTTCCACGCGAGTACAAAACTGGAATAAATACAATGGTCATCATTGGCCTCCACGGTCCCTGGTTGGACTACAGAGGTTCCTACAGTGTATATATATATATATATATATATATATATATATATATATATATATATATATATATATATGTATATATATATGTATATATATACACATTGTCATGGGTCTAGCTGGTGTGGTACTGGCTGGCTAGACCGGCTGATGTACTTGCCATGGGCATATATGGCAGGCATGCACGCAGAGGGGTTTCAAACAGAAAGAGTCTTTATTTATAAGACACAAACAAACAAAGGAACCAAAACAACAAACTAAAACTAAAACTAGGGCTCTTTAAACAGATGTAGGGACGAAGGACTGAACAGACTGAACAGGAGCTGAACACAGGGAAACCAGGAGCTGAACACACAGAACAGTACTTACACAGGAGGAGACACAGCCTAACTAAACATGAAACAGGACAGCTCCATGAATCCACAAACACAAGGAATCTAAAGAAAACTAATAGAGCCCTCTAGAAAAACAAAGGTGAAACAAGATTACTAAAATATAAACTCAAAGAAACAAAAACAAACAAAAAGGAATGTCCACATGACAGTATATACATACATACATACATACATACAAACAAACAAACAAACAAACATACACACACAAACAATGCTCGACCCAGTCTCCCAGAACAAACTGCTATTTATAAAAACTTTAATGAGCCACCTCAGTTCAGGTGAGCACTCATCACCTGACTGAGTTGCCTTCTGGGAAACTGAGTCGACCAACAAAAACTACAGACAGACAGAAACCAGTGGCCTCTAGTGGAGGGTCCTAACACACATTCATGATCGTGCACTATTTCTATGCCCCTGTTTAAATTCAAGCAAATGTGTGATAGTGAGCATGTTAACTGTTTTGTATAAATGGTCAGATTTCCCTTATGTCTTTCTCCTATTGAAGCATGTGTTCGGACGACACTCCAATGAGTTTAATCTAAAATGAATTACACAGTGGTAAGCACTGTCGCCTTGCACCTCCATCGTCCAGGTTCAATTCCCATCTTTGTGTGCATGGAGTTTGCATGTTCTCCTCGTGCTTGGTGGGTTTCCACCGGGTACTCCGGTTTCCTCCCACAGTCCAAAGACATGTAGGTTAGGTTAATTGGCATTCCCAATTTGGCCCAAAGTGAGTGAATGAGTATGTGAGTGTGTGTGTATGTGTCTGCCCTGTGATGGATCGGCACCCTGTCCATGGTGTACCCCGCCTTGTGCCTCCTGGGATAGACTTCAGGCCCCCCGTGACCCTGAATACAGGATTAAGCGGTATAGATGATGAGTGAGTGAGTGAGTGAGTGAGTGAGTGAATTATGCATAAGTGTTTGAACAAACTTGTGGAGTGTATACTGTCTCCGAAGCAAAAAAGGACATTCCATATACTAAGAAACTTGACTTTTTGACAATATTAAAATTGACTTTGTTCTCAATATTATAATTTGTCATAAAAAAATTAAATTGTTGGTTTGACATAGAAAATAATGCAAAATAAATATTATTTTAACTAGTGTTTCTAGACTTTTGGTCGCCCACTGTACTGTATGTAGGCAGTTTCCAAAGACATATCTGATTTTTAAAGAGAGATTGTCTGAGTAAGGTCTGTCGCAGAGGCAAACATTCTCTTACTTCATAATGAAACGTTTCCTTTTTTAGCATTAAACTCCATATTATACTGTATATGACTGTGTATGTGACAAATAAAATTTGATTTAATTTTGATTTGATTTGAAATAGCTGAAAATCCTGAAATACCCCTTTTAACCAGAATGTACTGTAATAAATAATATAATATAAAATTCAATTTAATAATAGGATAAAGCATAAAGAGAGTCACAGCCTGGTCAACAGGATACATCTCCGTGCAGTTGAAGATAACCCTGTCATTCTATACATAAGTAAGTTGTTGCTAGTAAAGCCAGTATACAAAAGTCATTAATCCACATGACATACACTGCAGAAACACGTCAACATCAATCAGCCAGAGGAAACCCAACAAGCACTGGAGTCAAGATTCAATCCCCAACCCTGCTACAGTAACTACTGAGCCACTATGCCACCTAAAGGAAAGTCAACAAATTATTAATAATGTATTAATATATAAACCTTACTCAAAAAATGGAACACACTTTGGTGCATATATTTTGTTCTTAAGCAATTTACTTACTTGCATGTCTGTCTACATATACAGGTATGATATAGCCTAATAATAAGCCTCTTATAGAAAAGTAAAGACATCTTATTAATTTACAATTCGCTATATAAATATATACACAGGACTGTGCAAAAATCCTGAGCCACCCCTCATATCTTCATATTTTGCTTCCAAAGAACCAGACGGTATTGTATTTTTAATGTAGTCATGAGGAATAGTGCTCCAGGCTTCCTGAAAGACTTCTTATTTTCAAGTCCAGTCCCTGAACCTGACTATTTTTTAGAGGAATGTTTTGGTTTGTTAAGCCACATAGTGACCTCTGAATCATTCAAGCATAATATCATCTAACCTAAGGCATGAACCAGTGAGAAACAGGTGCAGATGATGACAGATGATTAGGCCGGTCATTAGTATACTGGTGATATTGAATGCTGAGTGGTTGAAACTGATGAGAAAGGAAATGAGGTTGCTGATGTGGTTGTTACATAAACAACTAATCTTTTAAAATTCTATCTTTAGGCATTTTGCAGCTCGTCACAGTTAAATATTTGTTAAAAATACATTTTTTTATTTAATCTACATCATTTAATTGAATTTATTATGAAGAGATTAGTATGAATTAAATTAAATAAATATATGTATGTGTGTGTGTGGTGGCTTAGTGGTTAGCACTGTTGCCTTGAATTGCACCTCCAGGGTCAAGATTCAGTTCTAGTCTACAAATTGTATGTTCTGCCCGTGCTTGGTGGGTTTCCTCTGGGTACTTCAGGTTCCTAGATGGATGAAAGTGGCAACCTTGCACCTCCAGTTTCCCACCATGGGGTCTGTGTGCATGGAGTCTGCATGTTCTCCACTTGCTTGATGGGTTTCCTCCGGGTACTCTGGTGTTCTCCCACAGTTCAAATAAATGCAGATTATGTTAAATAGTGCTCCCAAATTATCCGTAGTGTTTGAGTGTGTGGTGTGGGCATATGTTCACTGTGATGAATTGGCACCCTGTCCAGGATCCCAAAGCTTCCTGGGCTTCCTCCTACCCTATATTGGATTATAGGATAAGCATTATAGAAGGTATATAAAGTTGGAGGTATGAAATTGTCTAAAATGTCTTGGTAAGCTGAAGCATTAAGAATTCCTGTCACTGGAGCTGAGGGACCAAGCCCAACTCTTGAAAAACAAAAACAACCCCACATCATAATCCTCCCATCCACCCAAGAATACACTTGGCATCATGCAGTCAGTACCATTCTCCTGGCAAACGCCAAACCCAGACTTGTCAATTGGATTTCCAGACAGAGAAGCGTTGATTCGTCTCTCCAGAGAACAAATTTCCAATGGTCCAGTGGTGGTGTGCTTTATGAAGCTCTCTATGCACTGTTCTTGACCTAATCTGAAAAAAAAAGAGTACGGTACACAAACAAGTCTGATCCACTGAGGGCCCATCTCGCAACTCACAGCACCCAAAGGGTCCGTTGTACCACAGTTCACCCCCAGACGTCTTGTGGAGTAAGGCCCCAAGGGCACGGAGCCGCCCAGGTGGCACAAAGGGAACCTACACAATATTAGGTGTAATGTAAACTAGGCAACATGAAGTTTAGAGGTCTTTTGCTAATGGCAGAAAGTTGACGACCTTGCGTCTAAACATCCTGTGACCCCCCACTCATCATGATTTTTATGTGGCCTAACACTTTGTGGCTGAGTTGTACCACCAACAGTGGTGAGCAAAATTCACCACTGGATTTACAGCACAGGTGGCATCTTATCACGGGACCCCGCTGGAATTCACTGAGCTCCCAAGAGCGACCCATTCTTTCGCCAATTTTTGTAGAAGCGTTCTGCATGCATGGGTGCTTGATTTTATACACCTGTAACCATGGAGGAGGTTGGAACACCTGAATTTAATGATTTGGATGAGTGAGCGAATACTTTTGGCAAATATACAGTATATAATTATATATATATATATATATATACCAAATATACCAAGTATATGATATTATTTTTAATATTATTTTGATATAGAACAAATAAATTAGACCCTTGTGAAAAGTGACTTATTTTGGCCAGATATTTGATGCTTCTCATATATTTTGTAAAAAAAGGTATTTTATCACATAGTATTGTATCTTTAAAAATAGGCTCTTAGCTATTATATTTTGCATATACCTGTGAAAGAGAAATAAAATGAAAATATATTTGATATATATATGTATACACACTTCAGGAAAAGAAAAATAGCATGATGTATATCATATTAACATCATATTCAAAATAATATCATATATCAATATAAAACATATAGCAATAAATTTAAAAAGTTTTTCCATTTTCCTAAAATGTGTGTAATAATGGATGAAATTGAAACACCTGAATTTAATGATTTGGATGAGTGAGTGAATAAATTTTGGCAAATAATTTATTCATACGCGTGGACAAAATTGTTGGTACCCTTCGGTCAATGAAAGAAAAACTCACAATGGTCACAGAAATAACTTTAATCTGACAAAAGTAATAATAAATAAGAATTCTATGAATGTTAACCAATGAAAGTCAGACATTGCTTTTCAACCATGCTTCAACGGAATTATAAAAAAAAAAGAACTCATGGAACAGGCCTGGACAAAAATGATGGTACCCCTAACTTAATAGTTTGTTGCACAACCTTTTGAGGCAATCACTGCAATCAAACGATTACTGGAACTGTCAATGAGACTTCTGCACCTCTCTGCAGGTATTTTGGCCCACTCCTCATGAGCAAGCTGCTCCAGTTGTTTCCGGTTTGAAGGGTGCCTTTTCCAGACAGCATGTTTCAGCTCCTTCCAAAGATGCTCAATAGGATTGAGGTCAGGGCTCATAGAAGGCCACTTTAGAATAGTCCAATGTTTTCCTCTTAGCCATTCTTGGGTGTTTTTAGCTGTGTGTTTTGGGTCATTGTCCTGTTGCAAGACCCATGACCTGCGACTGAGACCCAGCTTTCTGACACTGGCCAGCACATTTCTCTCTAGAATCCCTTGATAGTCTTGAGATTTCATTGTACCCTGCACAGATTCAAGACACCCTGTGCCAGATGCAGCAAAGCAGCCCCAGAACATAACAGAGCCTCCTCCATGTTTCACAGTAGGGACAGTGTTCTTTTCTTGATATGCTTCATTTTTCCATCTGTGAACATAGAGCTGATGTGCCTTGGCAAAAAGTTCCATTTTTGTCTCATCTGTCCATAGGACATTCTCCCAGAAGCTTTGTGGCTTGTCAACATGTAGTTTGGCTTTTTTATGATTTGTTTTCAACAATGGTGTCCTCCTTGGTTGTCTCCCATGTAGTCCACTTTGGCTCAAACAACGACGGATGGTGCGATCTGACACTGATGTTCCTTGAGCATGAAGTTCATCTTGGATCTCTTTACCATTCGAATTATCCGTCTCTTTGATTTGTCATCAATTTTCCTCCTGCGGCCACGTCCAGGGAGGTTGGCTACAGTCCCATGGATCTTAAATTTCTGAATAATATGTGCAACTGTAGTCACAGGAACATCGAGCTGCTTGGAAATGGTCTTATAGCCTTTACCTTTAACATGCTTGTCTATAATTTTCTTTCGAATCTCCTGAGACAACTCTTTCCTTTGCTTCCTCTGGTCCATGTTGAGTGTGGTACATACCATGTCACCAAACAACACAGTGACTACCTGGAGCCCTATATATAGGCCCACTGACTGATTACAAGATTGTAGACACCTGTGATGCTAATTAGTGGACACACCTTGAATTAACATGTCCCTTTGGTCACATTATTTTCAGTATTTTCTAGGGGTACCATCATTTTTGTCCAGGCCTGTTCCATGAGTTTATTTTTTAAAATAATTCTGTTGATGCATGGTTGAAAAGCAATGTCTGACTTTCATTGGTTAACATTCACAGAATTCTTTTAAATTGTTACTTTTTAATTGACCGAAGGGTACCAACAATTTTGTCCACGTGTGTGTATATACAGTATATATGTGTGTGTGTGTGTATATATATTCACATTTTGGCAAATTTATATATATATATATATATATATATATATACACACACACACACACACACACACACACACACAGAGTCAGTCAGCCAACAAATTTATACACACTTCAGGAAAAGAAAAATAGTATGATTTATATCATACTAATATAATATAAAAAATTATAGAATATTTCTATCAAAATATATTCATATATATATATATATATATATATATATATATATGAATATATATATATATATATATAAATTTGCCAAAATTTATTCACTCACTCATCCAAATCATTAAATTCAGGTGTTTCAATTTCATCCATGGTTACACACATTTTAGGAAAAGGAAAAACTTTTTACATTTATTGCTATATGTTTTATATTGATATATGATATTATTTTGAATATGATATTAATATGATATACATCATGCTATTTTTCTTTTCCTGAAGTGTGTATACATATATATATCAAATATATTTTCATTTTATTTCTCTTTCACAGGTATATGCAAAATATAATATAATAGCTAAGAGCCTATTTTTAAAGATACAATACTATGTGATAAAATACCTTTTTTTACAAAATATATGAGATGCATCAAATATCTGGCCAAAATAAAAGTAATTTTTCACAAGGGTCTAATTTATTTGTTCTATATCAAAATAATATTAAAAAAAAGTATTCGCTCACTCATCCAAATCATTAAATTCAGGTGTTCCAACCTCCTCCATGGTTACAGGTGTATAAAATCAAGCACCCATGCATGCAGAACGCTTCTACAAAAATTGGCGAAAGAATGGGTCGCTCTTGGGAGCTCAGTGAATTCCAGCGGGGTCCCGTGATAAGATGCCACCTGTGCTGTAAATCCAGTGGTGAATTTTGCTCACCACTGTTGGTGGTACAACTCAGCCACAAAGTGTTAGGCCACATAAAAATCATGATGAGTGGGGGGTCACAGGATGTTTAGACGCAAGGTCGTCAACTTTCTGCCATTAGCAAAAGACCTCTAAACTTCATGTTGCCTAGTTTACATTACACCTAATATTGTGTAGGTTCCCTTTGTGCCACCTGGGCGGCTCCGTGCCCTTGGGGCCTTACTCCACAAGACGTCTGGGGGTGAACTGTGGTACAACGGACCCTTTGGGTGCTGTGAGTTGCGAGATGGGCCCTCAGTGGATCAGACTTGTTTGTGTACCGTACTCTTTTTTTTCAGATTAGGTCAAGAACAGTGCATAGAGAGCTTCATAAAGCACACCACCACTGGACCATTGGAAATTTGTTCTCTGGAGAGACGAATCAACGCTTCTCCTTCTGGAAATCCAATTGACAAGTCTGGGTTTGGCGTTTGCCAGGAGAATGGTACTGACTGCATGATGCCAAGTGTATTCTTGGGTGGATGGGAGGATTATGATGTGGGGTTGTTTTTGTTTTTCAAGAGTTGGGCTTGGTCCCTTAGCTCCAGTGACAGGAATTCTTAATGCTTCAGCTTACCAAGACATTTTAGACAATTTCATACCTCCAACTTTATATACCTTCTATAATGCTTATCCTATAATCCAATATAGGGTAGCAGGAAGCCCAGGAAGCTTTGGGATCCTGGACAGGGTACCAATTCATCACAGTGAACATATGCCCACACCACACACTCAAACACTACGGATAATTTGGGAGCACTATTTAACATAATCTGCATTTATTTGAACTGTGGGAGAACACCAGAGAACCCGGAGGAAACCCATCAAGCAAGTGGAGAACATGCAGACTCCATGCACACAGACCCCATGGTGGGGAAACTGGAGGTATATATAAACATATACTTTTGGCAATATTATCACAGAGTCAGGCAAAACATTTATACACATTTCAGGAAAAGAAAAATAATATATTTTTATCAAAATATTTTCATATCTATCAATATATAGCATATAACAATAAATGTAGTATTCAAAGTTTTCCCTTTTCCTGAAGTGTGTATACATTTTTTTCTTTTTGCCTCAGGAACCATAGAGCTAGTGAATCGATTCCCCTGACTCGGCTCGAAGGACTCGTTCACACAGAATGATTCATGAACTGACGAATCGTCCATTAGTTCTCCGGTGGACGCAGCCGCGCGCGCTGACGAGCTGTTTTTAGGAGTCGGGTTCGACCTGAGACGCGTTTACGACGCGTTTGTGAACCGCGCACCGACAGAAGCTGCGCGCGAGTCAGAGAGCCGGGCTTCGAGCAGGAGGCGCCGCCGAGGGTGAAGCCTCGCGCTCTGTACATGGCGATTCAGCAGAAAGCAGGAAATTTCATGCGTTATAGCGGAACCGATGATCGGTCAGGTGAAAGACTGCTGCTACCCGAGCTGTCATCTCTCTGAGGTCTGATCGGGCCATCTGATCTCCTCTCCAACACCATCAGACATGGGGTTCCTTCATCAGCTTCACCTTCTGCTATGGAAAAACGTCTCATTAAAGCGCAGAGGGCCGGTGAGGGTTTATTCTCTATCATTTTCAGCCTTATAATAATAATATTAATAATCATCATCATCATCATTATCATAACACTTAGATTGAGCATCTCAAAAGGTGTATGTTTGAAAGTTGATGTGTGCTGTCAGATCACTGGACACTATGTGTGTATTTGTGTGTGTGTGTGTGTGTGTGTGTGTGTGTGATGTTTCTGCAAACCAGCCAGTCATTAACAGGTTGCACTGGAGCAACTCCCATAGTCTATTCTATCTTGTGATGCATAAACCAAAGCCCATCCATGATAACCAGCATGATCGTTGCTTCATGTCTTTTATGAAGCCTGTTTCCACAAACAGGATAACAGTATAATCCTTATGCTTTGGTCAGTGTCTACGATGCAACAGGCTGGCTGATGTGATATTCCTCTAAAACAACAACGAAGTGCATATCCAGTCATCAGCATGTAAAAAGCGGAATGTAAGCATGTGCAAGCAGTACAGTACGGGGTGACATCATTGAATGTCAGGACATAGGCGTTGACATATCTATCGTTAGTTTAAGTAGGAATGCACAAAGAGGCTGGGAAATGCCGGGTTGTTATCATCAGAGCATAATACGTCTTAATGCGTGTCGGCATGTGACACCTGTCACATTTGCATGAATTTGCAACCGAAACTCACACAGAGGCGAGTCGTGGAGCTGTGAAAATGGCAGGATCGAATGGCAGCTTCTTGGATTGCATAAAAAAAAAAGGACCATATACCGTATGTTTGCTGTTCACTTTAACTGGTAATTTATTGGAGCAGCATTCAGAGGGTACACGGATCAGCCGTAACATTAAGACATTAACATTGATTATCAATTATATCCCAGTCAACTGGTGACAAGATCAAAGGCAAGATGATCAAGGCTTAATTATGCTTGTGGGTAGCAAAGGCCAGCTGGTCTGATCCTACAGGAAAGCCAGTGTAGCACATATTCCAGAACATCCAGTGCACCGTAACCATTGCACAAGGGGCCAAGCAGGCAAAAATCTCCCCAGATGCTGATTTCCATTGCGCACCCATGGGATGCACCAGAAAAACAAGTCTGATCCATGGAGAGCCCCATCTCGCGACCCACAGCACCCAAAGGGTCCGTTGTACCACAGTTCACCCCAGAGGCCTTCGGAGTAATGCCCAGAGGGCACTGAGCCGCCCGCCCATGTGGCACAAAGGGAACCTACACAATACTAGGTGTAATGTTTTGTGTCGTAATGTTATGCCTGATCATGTGTATGCATTCAAAAGTATGTTCGTTTAATATATAAAACCGCAAAAGACAGAGTCTGAACGTTTAGCTGTAGAGTGAAACATGATTTAAACCCTATCTGTAGGGCCAAATAAGACTTTGCAATTACATAATGCATGCATGGTTTCCAGGAAGATTGCGAGCATGTAGAGTAGTGTAGAATGTTCATATAAAGGACAACATTCAAATAGAAATCAGAGATAAATAAAAAATCATTTCATTCCTGCAAATGATTGTTTGTGTGACCTTAGCTCTTGAATTTGAGGCATA
Organism: Clarias fuscus; assembly: GCA_030347435.1. Taxonomy (NCBI): domain Eukaryota; kingdom Metazoa; phylum Chordata; class Actinopteri; order Siluriformes; family Clariidae; genus Clarias; species Clarias fuscus. The sequence goes on from CM059208.1 coordinate 22,047,130, forward strand.
AAGATCAGGCAGGCTGATGGCATGCCAGCAGGGTGGGATGAGCGTGAGCGTAACTCGAGCTACTGATGTGCACAAATTGATATTGAAATTTTATGTTCACGGCAGGATCGCAAACGAGACGTGAATCACGTTGTAAACAATATAAGAGGAAACGTGCTGAATCATTCACATGCCCGAATACTCAGGCTGTTTATAACTCAGGCTGATACTCTATGTGTAGTGCATGCATCTTTCATGCTGATGGGAAAAACTATGAAAGTCACAATTCGTTAGCTGTTATAATTATGCCTGTTAATTCATTTACTTCATTCAGACGCAGCGCCCGAACAGCCCAGTCAGCGTATGCCACGGCCCTGACTGTGAGCTATTTTTAGCAACAAGAAGTCCTGTTCTATTGTATTTCAGCATCCCTGGAGGAAAGGATCGCCCGTGCAAGATTAGATACAGCTACGTCACAGGGCCGGTTTAATCAGACGAGCTCAGGAGTTCAGGGGGAGATTGATGGTGCTTGGGAAACGGCGCATCGGCAAAACTTAGCAGCTGTTTATAGCAGCATCATTAAAGTCTTCTGGATACTAAAGACATTCGCTATTCTCGTGCAGTTCAGACATGGTTAATAAATCCAATATTAGCTCACGTTGATTTAAATCGATGGAGTGTTGTTCGCCCAAGTCCCTTGAGTATTAGAAACTTTAGAACGTCTGTGAAACCAATATTGCAATGCCATTATACAGTATACACTCATTTTCACACCAAAAGAAATCATGCATTCTGTAAATACAGCCTGGTGCTATACATAATTACAAGGTGACATCACATATCTGAAATGTGTTACCTGTGTTACAAATGGTGTGGGATGCATTAGTCATGCATGCAGTTCTAACATTCGCTTATGATTAACAGGAAACAAATCTAAAGCATTTACTGGCATGTATTATGTTAGAAATTAAAGACGATAGGGTATGAGTCATCTGAGTCTCTCTGTAATGTGCTGCTGTTACAGAAAATGATCAACATAAATGTATCGTGATTCTTTTGTGCGGCGATTCATGCGTCACCACACCAAGCACTATGACGTCATCGCCATCGCGCTGATGTTTTAATAGTACTGATGTCATAAATGTGCAAGGGCCTTCCTGTTATGACATCATCGCCATTGCGCTGATATTGCTGATATTTAAAGTTGTAGTAGTGCTGATGCCATAAGTGTATACTTCTAGATCTCACTGAGCTGAACAATTTTTTACTATGCATGTTATGAGCTTAATTCAAAGTGAAGGCAGATATTTTGGGTTATATGCAAAACGCACACAATGGACACACACTATACATCCAACACACACACACACACACACGCACACACACACACACACACACACACACACTACACATACTACACATCATAAACATACATTACACATCTTACAAAAACGATGACTGGCTGAAGCACCCCAGGCCACATTGAGTGACATCAGCATGTTTTGATTTTTGGAGGTCTTAACATATTTAACATACAAAGCTGGTGCAGGTGCTTGGGCCGATCATCGTTGCTTGCAGCAAAAATGTACATTTATGGCATTTGGCAAACGCCCTTATCCAGGTGACTTACGTTTCTTATCTCACCATGTCTGAGCAGTTTAGGGTTAAGGGCCTTGCTTAAGTGCCCAATAGTGGCAGCTATATTCTCCAGCACACTCGGTAAAAACTAACAGTTGTTTTACTTACAGTGTAAACATCTTTGGCACATAAATAAAGATGCCTTTGAAACCATTTGTACATAAAGAGCACTAAAGTGTAATAAGATAATATAAAATAATAATAAAAAGTATAATCTGTAAATAAATAACAGTTAATATTTGGTGTGAAAACTCTTTAACAGTTGTTAGGTTTTACTGGGTGTGCTGGAGAACTTTGTCACACTTGTTCCTTTCTATTTTTCTGTAAAACCCAGGTGCCTATGTATGTTAGGGTTTTTTCTTTTCCATCTGAAAACTGGTCCACCATGTGATACGTCATTTTCTGTGCAGGCATGCAAATACTTTTCTGTAATGTTATTTATTTGAGTTATTATTTATTATTTTTAAGTTACGTTTGGAATTATTGAATGTTTTTTTTACATGATAAACATATATAAAAATTTGTACTAAAGATAATATGGTGCCTAAGACTTTTGCACAGTACCGGGTGTTTGCTAGAATTGTAGCAAAAAAAAAGGACATTTATAAAATATTGATACTTCGCAGTATGATGATGGTAATATCGTATCTGGTGGCCCCTGGTGATTCCCACCCCTAGTGTTCATTAGTGTGAATCACTGGCTCTCATTAAATGAATATTAATGATATCTTACATTTTGCATCAGGTGTTTGGACAGTAATTGATTCATATTTTTCCATCTCTTAAAAAGTTGTAGGATTAGGTAATGAGCTATAAATTTACGTACTTCCTCAAGTACAGGCAGTACAGTCATTTGCATTGCTGATGATACCTTTATAGTGCCAGTTTTTTGAAGGTTTTACTGCAGTAATGTGACAAAATGATGTCTGACTGTTAATCAGAGAAGGGATTATTTTAAGCCTCGACATAAAATGGATATAAATATAACAGTGATTAATCACCTCCAGTGACACTGACACATATTTAAACTGCAACTGCTTTGCTTGTTGTATAATTTTCAAGGCATAGGCACATTCGAATTGCAATCAGTAATTTATTTTTCTTCTCATTGTTGGCTCAATCATAGGAGGCTGGTTTCGAATGGCAGATTGGCACTGTTGACTACTAAATCCTTTATGAAGACAAGAAATGACAATCACATAATTGATTTTTCAGAATTCTTTGATAAATCATCTATAATGTGACCAGTCTGGTCTGTACATATTACAACGTTAATAATAACTACCTGGCCAAAAAAGTCTTGAGCTGCCAACAGGTTGTTTCACCCTAACTGACACAGAGAGTCAATAGCTTTGCTAAGAAAGGCCTCCAATTTGCTAGGGACCATAAAGCATGGACTGAATATACTGAATGCATATCTAAATATATATTAATTACCAGAATTGTAACAAAATAATATATATACACAACACTTTATAAAGCCCATTAGTTAAAGTAAAGAAATACTAAATCATATTTATTTTTCATGTCCTGATTTCAGGAGCTTGCACGTATTTGTCTGTCGCAAAGACGTCAAAATGTTGATAAGTGAGAACGGCAAAAAAAAAGAGAAAAAGAGAAAATAACACTCAGATAGAGGCAGAATGCAAGTGTGTATACTCAACGTGTCTTTTATTATGAAAGATCCTTGAATCAAAGCGTAGTGCAGTATCCAAAATGAAAGCAGAACTCAAAAATGAATAACATGTAGACATTGAAAAATAAGAAGAAAACAGGAACAGAAAGTACAGTAAGCCGCGGTATGGCAAGATCACAAACGGAAAACCTCGCAACGAGGAATGGATACTACAGGGTATAAATAACCAGTGTAGGACTGAAATTAGAGCAGGTGCACACATTAGGGAAAGAAACGATAAGAGATGACTGAAAATGAAAAACAGAACTTTCTTTATGAAATGGAATTTTCTTTATTAAACAACAAACAAGTGAGATTCCCATTTTTTTTTGATAAGGGTATTTATAGTATGACGTATGAAAAGTTATGAATATTGAAAATTAAAAAGTTCCAATACCCAGGGATCAGCCTAGCCCATCTGTTGACAAATTGAAAAATAAGTGAATATTGCCTGTGATCTAACGGTGTCAGAACACACTTTCCCCTTTTCCACCAAGGTGGTTCTGGAGCTAGTTTGGAGCCGGAGCGCCGTTTTCAAACTACTTCTTTGTTTTTCAAGCAGCCAAAGCACCAGCCCTCAGGCAGAAAACCCTGTTCCATGGCGGCACCAATACTTTCCTGGGCCAGACCAAAAAAAGATTTACATTAGGGGCCGGGGGTGGGATCATCACGACCAAGTAAAGATTTATGACTGCCATCTTTAAAAATGGACTTTATATGCAATGGAAAGCTCAAAAGTTTCTAGTAATGATAAGGCAAGAATAACTGCTCACAAAGCCATGTTGAAGTTCACCATAGTTGTTGTGTTTGCCGCTTGCATTTTTTGCAACTAGGAATTGCTGGGAAAGCCAGTGCTTAGGAGTTTGGTTATTGAACCGGCACTAGCACCAGACATGATCTAGCACCTGGTTCACTTTGGTGGAAAAGGGGTAACAGTGCATCACAGTTTGCTGTGTATGGAGCTGCATAGCTGCAGACCAGTCATGGTGCCCATGCTGGCCCGTGTTTACCATCAAAAGCAACTACAATGGGCTTCAAAACTAGACCACAAATAAATCACAAATGATCTGATAAATCACGTTTTCTTTTACATCATGTTGACAGTTGCGTGTGCATCGCTTACCTGGGGAAACGATGGCACCGGGATACTTTATGGGAAGAAGCCAGTCAGTGGAAGCAGTGTGATGTTCTGGGCAATGCTCTGTTGTGGAACCTTGGGTCCTGCCATTCATGTTGTTGTAACTTCAATATGTTTCACCTGCCTAAACGTTGTTTCTGACCAAGTACACCTCATCATGGATATACCAGTGGTTTCTTTCAGCAGGATAATGTGCCAAAAATTGTTCAGGAATGGTTTGAGGAACATGACAAAGAGTTCAAGATGATGGCTTGGTCTTCCAATTCCTCAGCTCTCAATCCAAATGCCCAGACTCCACAGCACACCTTGAGAGTTCTTGTGGAGTCCATACCTCAAAGGCTCAGACCTGTTCAGTACAGAGGAAATAGACAAAATTACGCAGCTGGTTTTAATACTATGGCTGTTCAGTGCACAGTACATCATAATAGAGATTAATGATAGCTGGATGTTGGGAAACCATTAACGTGTTGTGTGACACCGTCTGTCATTGCCTTATGCGAGCTCAAGCTGACCTAATTCCTGTTAGCTTGCAGTCTCTGAATGACTGGCTGAGGCAGGGCTGTGTGTGTGCATCTATGGAGACTAGAGAGAGAGTGAGAGCGAGGTTGAGCAGGATCAAGATGCAGTCACAGCAGATATCTGGGGAGTGTTGAATGTCAGCATTCTGAATTGTGCATGCTAAATGTAAGGGTTGAAGTAGGTGTGTATGTGCGTGCACGTTTTTCATAATCCTTGCTGTGATATTACAAAAGACATACACATATAACAGATTCTTCAACCTCTAAGTATGATGTCACCCAAGGTCATGTGACTTAGAGCGCAGTTTCACATTAACCACCATGGCAACAGGTGGGATAGAAACTGTATTTCCTGGTCTGCAGTGCAGGTTCCTGGGTCACTATGTACTTTATTTTTGCAAAGATCTTTGTCCTTTTACTGTATATCAGGCACGCTCGCAGGCCAAAAAAGTTTAAATTTGATGGGCTGCATTTCTGAAAATTAAAATGGCAGATACAAGAGAATTATTTACTGCTGTGGAGTGTTGTTTCGGCCAAGCTATAAACACACAGGCACTGCATCTGAACCTGAGGAACATGCCTTGAGTGAAAAACCTGTCAAAAAATGCATTAAATTACTAAGAGAGGGTAATATTTAAAAAGTGTTTGTTTTGTGGCTTAAGAAATTTTAGAAAAGAATGTTGATTTGAGCATTTACTGTAAAATTACGGTATTTCTTTTTAGGATTTAATTTTATATCGTCTTGGAAAGAGGGTGGCGGTCACCATGACCTTGCTCATGCTCGGTTGTTTTGTGAGCATCAGGATAATATCTGTAATATAAGCATTATGTGCATTATGTGCAGATTCAGGTACCCAAGTTGCATTTAAAGCATTTACTGTATATCTGATGTACGCTGAGATGTAACATGCTTCTTAGCATGCTAGCATATACTGTAAAAATCGTTGGCACCATATTAACTTTAGTACAAAATTTCCATCCATCCATCCATCCATCCATCCATCCATCCATCTATAGTCCAACTAGGGACCGTGGAGCCCAATGGTGACCATTGTATTTATTCTCCTTTTTACGACTGTGGTAGGACCTCTGGTCAACATTCACACATGCATTCACACTACGGCTAATTTGGGAATGCCAATAAGCTTAATCTGCATATCTTTGGAATGTTGGGACGAAACCGAAGTACCCGGAGGAAACCCATTATTTCCAAACACAACTTTTTATTAACACATGCATGTAAAGCAAGCAACATATTACATGACAAACCAGTTTTCATAAAAAAAAATAATGTAGGCTCCTGGGTTTTTCGAACAGAAAGCAAATGTGACAAAGTTACGAGAAGAACTCGTATTCTCCAGCACGCTCAGTAAAACCTTCTGTGTCATGTGTCACGTCTTTCCGACGACCTGTTTGTTTGTTTATTTATTTATTTATTTTACTTTTTTCCCACGCTGTCACTTTTCTCACGTGCCTGTCATGTATTCTTTCCCACGCCTCCGTTTCCGCCCCGCCGACGCATCTGTTTCTCATCTCCTCCTCTGATTACTCCAGTGATTTAAGCACGCGCTGCACGCTGCTTAAATCGCTGGATTATCCTGTGTTTATACCTTGATTCTCTCGCGTTTACTTTCATTGTCTTCACGTTTACTACCTCGCTTTGTTTTTTCTCGTTTCTGATCTTCGCCTCTCGATTTGGTTTGTTCGCTCGGCAATCTGATCTTCCGGTTTCGACCTACGCTTCTTCCTTTGATTTACGGCTTTTGTCTCGCGTTTTGGTTTCGTTTTCCTCGCTCCTGCTCTCGCTTCACACTTTGGTTTTGACGTTTCACGGACTGATTACATAGTGTTCGACACTTGCTACGCTTCCCGACCACGCCCCCCGGATCACGTTACAGTCATTATTCGCGCCTGGATTCACCCCGTTCTGCTGCGTGCGTGACAGAATAATCCAGCCAGCTATGAATCCAGCGGATACTGACCGTATGAGAGCGGCATTGGAGAGTCAAGGTGCTTTGCTTGGAGCTCATCAGCAGGAGTTACTCAGCACCAAGCAGTCTCTTGCTGACGTCACGTCCAAGCTCCACATGCTCCAACTCACCCAACCACAAGCATCAATGCAACAAGAGCCACGCCTCTCCGCCCCTCCCACCTACGAAGGAGATCCGGGCACCTGTCGCTCCTTTCTGTCTCAGTGCTCACTCATTTTCGAGCTCCAAACCTCCACCTTTTCCACGGAACAGTCCAAGGTGGCATACGTCATCACGCTCCTGTCAGGACGTGCCCGGGAATGGGGCACCGCGCTTTGGGATGCTCACGACCCCTGCTGTTCCAGTTATGAGAGCTTCGCCAAAGAAATGAGGAGAGTGTTTGACCGCTCGTGCCACGGCAGGGAGGCGGGTCGAAAACTGCTGAAGCTCCGTCAAGGCTCACGCTCGGCCTACGATTATGCCATTGAGTTCCAGACCCTGGCCCTTTCAAGCGGTTGGAACGAACGAGCCCTGTGCGACGTCTTCCTTGAAGGTCTGACTGAGATACTCCAAGATGAGTCTCCCGAGAGCTCCCCTTGTCCCTCCAGGAGCTTATGGATCTGGCCGGTTGAATAGACGCACGTCTCCATCTTCGTAGGTCGGCCCGGCCTTCTCCACGCAGGGCTCTGCCTCGACCCTCTCCTCTGCGAGTTGATCCCCAGGAGGAACCCATGCAACTGGGCAGAACTCGCATCACCCCAGAGGAGCGCCACCGCCGCCGAGTGGAAGGAGCCTGCTTCTACTGCGGGAAACCAAGACACCTGCTCAAGTACTGTCCAGCAAAAGGAGGCACCCTCTAGTTCAGCTGGGAGCACTAGAGGGCGAGACTCCAAGAAGGCTCCCAGACCAACGCCACCTGCTTCCTATCTTCCTCATCCATGAGCAGCAGACCCACCTAGTGCATGCACTGCTGAATGCAGCCGCAGCCAAGGCTCTGGGTATCCCCGCGCTGTCCTTGGAGAACCACCTCAAGGTCCAGGCCCTCGACGGGAGTCCGCTCCCACCTATCACTCACAGAACCCCTCATAGGCCTAAGGGTCTCGGGCAACCACTCGGAATGGACATCACTGTTTATCATGGAAGGATCACATGCCACGGTCGTCCTAGGCCTTCCTTGGTTAACGCAACACAACCCACACATTGATTGGGCCAGGAAGTCGATCATAGCCTGGAGCCCCGCTTGTTCCTCATCATGTTTACGAGCTGCCATCAAGCCATGCCTTCATCCCGCCCCCGCGGTAGAGCCACCGGACCTCACCCGTGTCCCTCCAGAATACCACGATCTCAAGGCAATTTTCAGCAAATCGCGTGCGGTATCCCTTCCCCCCCACCGCCCATACGACTGTGCCATTGACCTGCTACCAGGCACCACTCCCCCCAAGGGCCGTCTATACTCCCTGTCATCCAAAGAACGCCAAACCATGGACCAGTACATCGCAGAATCCCTCGCTGCAGGTATTATCCGCCCTTCCTCTTCTCCGGCAGGGGCTGGGTTCTTCTTCGTGGCCAAAAAAGATGATTCCCTTCGTCCGTGCATTGATTATAGGGGCCTTAATGACATCACAGTAAAGAACCGATACCCTCTCCCTCTAATGTCAACCGCCTTCAAACTTCTTCAGGGGGCCAGGTACTTCACCAAGCTCAACCTGCGCAATGCATATCATCTCGTCCGAATTTGGGAGGGGGACGAATGGAAGACAGCTTTCAATACCCCAACGGGACATTACGAATACCTGGTGGTTCCATTTGGACTTACGAATGCCCCCGGAGTTTTTCAGTCCCTAATCAATGATGTTCTCAGGGACCTCCTCAGTATCTCAGTATTCGTATATTTCGACGACATCCTGATTTTTTCTCAGGACCCAGAGGAACACCAACACCATGTTCGGCAGGTGCTGCAGAGGCTGCTGGAGAACAACCTGTTTGTCAAAGCTGAGAAATGCGAGTTCCACACCACATCTACCACGTTCCTCGGGTTCGTCATCAGCCCCAGAGGCATCGAGATGGAACCTGCCAAGCTCCAAGCCATCACTAGGTGGCCGACTCCTACCTCTCGACAAGAGCTACAAAGATTCTTAGGCTTCGCCAACTTCTATCGTCGGTTTATACGAGGCTACAGCTCAATCGCTGCTCCTCTAACAGCCCTCACCTCTACCAAGACACACTTGTGCTGGAATCTAAAATCTGAGGAGGCCTTCAGCGAACTTAAGAAGCGGTTCACCTCTGCTCCTATCCTCACCATCTCTGACCCGTCACGCCAGTTCATCGTGGAAGTTGACGCCTCCAGTACAGGAGTCGGAGGCGTTCTCTCACAAAGATCCAATCTGAATAATAAACTGCACCGCTGCTTATTTTTCTCCCACCGTCTAACTCCTGCTGAAAGTAATTATGGCATGGGAGACCGAGAACTCCTAGCCATCAAGCTAGCTCTGGAGGAATGGAGACACTGGCTAGAAGAAACGGAGGTCCCCTTCCTGTGTGGACCGACCACAAGAACCTCGAGTATCTATGGAGCGTCAAGAGGCTCAACTCCCGCCAGGCCAGGTGGTCCCTCTTCTTTGCAAGGTTCAATTTTACCCTCTCCTACCGACCAGGATCTAAAAACACCAAGCCAGATGCTCTGTCGAGACAATTTATGACTACTGCCGCATGTGAAACTATTTTGCCGCCCTCCTGTTTGCTCGCTGTGACCGAGCTTGACATTGAAACTAGAGGCAAGCAAGCTCTTTCTCATGAACCAGGCCCAAGCAACGTGCCTTCTAACCGCCTCTTTGTTCCCCTCGCTCTGCGTTCTCAGGTCCTGGAGTGGGCCCACAGCTCGAAACTCTCCTGCCACCCTGGCTCTGCCAGAACCCTGGCGCTATCCCAGCAACGGTTTAGGTGGTCCACCCTCAAGCAAGACGTCTCTAGCTTTGTTTCAGCATGTGATGTTTGCATGAGGTCCAAACATATCAACACAGCACCTGCCGGCCTCCTTAGACCTCTGCCCATCCCTCACCGACCCTGGTCCAACATTGCCCTGGACCTCGTCACTGGGCTACCATCCTCCGCCGGCCACACCTGCATCATGACCGTGGTGGACAGCTTTCGGTTCTCGAAAGCTGCCCACTTCGTTCCCCTACCATGACTCCCATCTGCCAAGGAAACTTCCGGGCTCATGATTAACCACGTGTTCAAGCTCCATGGTCTGCCTATGGACATTGTCTCAGACCGGGGCCCACAGTTCACCTCTCAGTTTTGGAAGGCCTTCTGTAAGCTGATCGGGGCCACTCCCAGCCTGTCCTCTGGTTTCCACCCTCAATCTAATGGCCAGATTGAGAGGAATAATCAGTCCCTCGAGATTGCCCTGAGGTGTATGGCCGCTAAAGATGTTACCTCCTGGAGCGAGTTCCTACCTTGGGTTGAGTATGCCCACAACTCCCAGACCTCATCATCTACCGGTCTGTCGCCTTTCCAGTGCTGCATGGGATACCAACCACCCTTGTTCCCATCTCAGGAGCAGGAGGTCAGCGTGCCGTCCGCCCAAGCTTTTGTCCGCCGGTGTAAGAGAACCTGGTCCCAAGCCAGGAAGACCCTGTTATGACTCAGCAAGTCCTACAAAGAACAAGCAGACCGCAAACGCTCCCAGGCCCCGAAATATAAAATAGAACAAAGGGTTATGCTCTCCACCAGGGACCTTCCTCTCAAAACCATCTCCCGTAAACTTTCCCCCCGCTATGTAGGCCCTTTCACGATCACCAAGGTCATCAACCCCTGCGCTGTCAAGCTCTTGCTCCCCTCAACCATGCGGCGAATCAATTCGACCTTCCACGTGTTCCAACTACGCCGTCTCGCTTTGACGCACCTGTTTCTCATCTCCTCCTCTGATTACTCCAGTGATTTAAGCACGCGCTGCACGCTGCTTAAATCGCTGGATTATCCTGTGTTTATATCTCGATTCTCTCGCGTTTACTTTCATTGTCTTCACGTTTACGACCTCGCTTTGTTTTTTCTCGTTTCTGATCTTCGCCTCTCGATTTTGGTTTGTTCGCTCAGCAATCTGATCTTCTGGTTTCGACCCACGCTTCTTCCTTTGATTTACGGCTTTTGTCTCGCATTTTGGTTTCGTTTTCCTCGCTCCTGTGACTTCCCGGTTTTTGATCTCGCGCCTTCCTTTTGACTACGGCTCTCGCTTCACGTTTTGGTTTTGACGTTTCACGGACTGATTACATAGTGTTCGACACTTGCTATGCTTCCCGACCACGCCCCCCGGATCACGTTACAGTCATTATTCGCGCCTGGATTCACCCCGTTCTGCTGCGTGCGTGACATTCTGGTAACTTTAAAACACTTGCTTCTTTCTATTTTAGTTTTTTTTTTCCTATCTGAAAACTGGTCTGTCATTTAATATGTTGCTTTCTTTACATTCATGCAAAAATTCTTCTGTAATGTTATTTATTCATTAAATTTGATTTATGTTTGGAAAAATTGAATGGTTTTTGTACATAAAAATACAGACATGATATACATATGTAACAAAATTTGTACTAAAGCTAAAATGCTAATTAGCCAGTTAGCCAATAAGGAATAAGAAAAAAACAAAACAAATATAAGTTAATCTTTCAAACATTTAAACCTATTAAAATAAAAGTCTAAAATGACAGTGCTTCACTTTTACTTATCATTTGTGTCGGTATTAGTCTGAGGTAATGTTTTGCCATCCGGTCTTTCCCTTTAGCTTGTATTACACTGGATGTGTCTCTTTCCCCCCACAGATGGCTGTAACTTTAAATTTTAACAAGCATTTCAAACCATGATTTTCAAAGCTAAATGATGTGTGACATGAATTCCTGATCTTTCTGTCTGGTTAATAAGTGTTTTTGCTCAGATGAATACCATTAGCATTAAGTTCTGTTCAGGATACAGTTGCTGCAGTTCTTGGCTAACATGCTTCACTGACGTGTGCTAATACGCTATGTACTGTAGTTTCCTGTGGGGTTGAGTTTGTGGTACATGTAAGCAGTTTACTTGGAATTCTCAAGCGTAATGATACATTTCCTTGTTGTTTATACAGTATGTTATGTGAAATTAACAGACTGAAGGCGCTCAGTGAAACTAGCCTCTTCATAGATTTCACAATACTGAAACCATTAGCTAGCTGAGCAGGCCAGAAACACGTTGTTGCTGCTGTCTATTGTTGTTCGCCAAATGTATTGAGACAAAAGTGACATTTTTGTGAAGTGAAGTTTTAATTTATTTATCGTCTATACCGCTTATCCTGTATAGGATTGTGGCGGGCCTGGACTCTATCCCAGGACACTTAGGGAAGCACTGTACACCTGGGACAGTGTGCCATGACACACACACACACACACACACACACACACACACACACACACACACACACACACATTATAAGTAATTTGGGAAGGCCAATTAACCTAACGTGCATAAGGAAATAAGAGTACCCAGAGGAAACCCACTAAACATGGGGAATCAAATCCTCACCTATATTTTGCTATACATCAAGCAATATACACCAATCAGCCATAACATTATGACCACCTGCCTACCATTGAGTAGGTTCTGCTTTTGCTGCCATAACAGTGATGCACTGTATGTTCTGACACCTTTCTAGCACAACTAGAATTAACTTTTCTTTCATAAACACTAGTGCTTCTATTGGTTCGGACTACACAGGCCAGGCTTCAATCCCCTTGTGCATCAGTGAGCCTTGGTCACCCATGACCCTGTCGCCAGTTCACCAGTTTTCCTTCCTTGGATCACTTTTGGTAGGTACTGACCACTGAAGACCGGGAACATCCCACAAGAGCTGCAGTTTTGGAGTTGCTCTGACCCTGTCCTCTAGCCATCATAATTTGGCCCTTAAAAAAAGGGTTCCTGCCTAATACATCCCACCCACCTCATTGTAACGAGATATTGAAAAAGTAGCTACAGTACAGTACTATTAAAAAACGGCTAGACAACTTGGTCAGAGCAACTCCAAAACTGCAGCTCCTGTGGAATGTTCCAACACTAGCGCTTCTATTGGATTGGTTTTAGAAATTAAAAGTCCTGCCACATATTTGTTCCATCTGTTAACTAAACGTAGTTGATTCTAATGATCACAACTCTACAGCCAGATTGGCGCGAAATAATTAGTGACTTATTCGTGCACAGGGAGAACTAGTGTATAATACATGTCATATGTTGTCCTAATACTTTTGGCCACCATTGTAATCTAATCATCTATGACAAGCTAATTAGCTAAATATTTTAAACAGTTTTAAATATCTATACCGGTTTCTTTCTTTAGCCAGCAACCGGTATATGGCTTCGATCTATTTTTAAAGCACATACAGTGTAATGATTAATGAGGGTGAGATATGAAGTTAGTGTAGTGACGCTTCGCACAGGGGGGAAGTGTCCTTGTAATCCAACATGCTGAATTATTGAAAGCTCTCCTAAATTCCTAGGAGAAAGGCTAAATGAAATTTGCATGAACATGGAGACGGGGCTCGGAAACGGGGAGCTAAAGGGGGAGAGAGAGAGTGATCATGCTGCACAGGCGGGAGATGTGGGGTGGTATATATGGAGTCTGAGACAAATCTGGATCCATTAGCTCACTGAACAGTATAGGGATAAGGACATAAGGGCAAAGGACAACACAATTAAATGAAGGAGAAGAGAAGAGAAGCAGAGAGGCTGTAAGGATACTGAGAGAGAGCGCAGTGAGTGAGAAAGAAAATTAGATGTGCAAGTGAACCATGGAGATATATAGAAGAAGAGAGGGAGTGAGAGAGCATGAGTAGCACTGAGGATTTTAAACGACGCTTTCATTTGGCTACGGGATCAGCTATAAAAGCCTGGCCTTTGGCCGCCCGCTGTGTGTTTGCTGTAATTGAATGACGTACTGGGTTTGGAGATGAGTTGGCTCTTTCGAACTGTAATCCTCCCAAGGAAAGTTGTCTCATAACGCTGCTAAACGAGAGCCTGGCGTTAAATGCGGGCAAACAATTAACACACACACACATACACACATAATATTTCAGCTCTTCTCTCAGTTCCTCTTCCATCCCTCACTGTCGTGCATGGACAACTGCGGACGGGAAGGCAAGCAGATTCGTATCGATCGTTTTCTGTGTGTTTGCGTGAGTCGTGATGGAATATCAATTCCGTGGTGTGGGCTGGGGTTGCTGTTTGTCTGCACGGATGCCTCATCTCGCGGTCCTGCTGCGTGAACCACCTGTTAGCTGTGAGAGAAAGGTTTCTGCACATTAACTGCGAATTTGTCATTAATTATGTGTGTGTGTGCGTGTGTGTGGGCATGTGTGTATGTAAATTATGCAGTTGATGAACTTTAAGGACCTTTGAGGCCTGAACATTTTGGGAACACAAGCTCTCTCTTCACACTGCCAGTGATGTGTCAAAGTGTTCAAAAGTCAATCACCAGACGATCCACAGCAGGGGTATGCATGGCATTTCCCCATCACTGTTCAATGTCAAACTGTTCCAGCACCTGATCCATATCTTCGGACACGAAAACGCTTGGCAAAGGAGTTAAATCTAACAGTCCCAGGTTAGGGATAGCTCAAAGGTGAAGATGTTGGCCTACTGATCAGAAGGTCCCAGGTTCAAACCCCAACACCACCAAGGTTCCACTGCTTCAACGTGCCTTAAACCTCAACTGCTCAGATTTATCATGAGATAATAATGTAAGTCACTCTGGATAAGCGTGTCTGCCAAAATGGTCCTCATATTTGATCTCACAAGGATATGTAGCTGGGAGAAAAGTCCATGTCCTCATATGAGGACATTCAGATTTTTATTAGATCAGACTAATAAAAAAGGTCTAAAGAACCTTAAGTGCAATAGTTTATATGAGGGGTTAGTCAAGAATTATCTGCACTCCGGTTTATATTCAAACTTCTATCTGCCAAACTGTCCTATTAGGATACTGTCCCCCCCAGTCACTGGTGTGCAGGTGTGAACGTGTTACATCAGTTCATTTGTAACTGCGGTGCGAGCAAAAATAGATGCCTGACCTTTGATTTGCAGTGAAGAAGAGCAGCGTAAGAATCTTTATTCATATATGATGTCTATAGTTTTAATTTCTCACCATGCTTATATTTACCATAATAAAAAATCGCTTAGTTACCCATTACATCGCTTAAATTCTGTACATTTAAATTCCATACCTCTTTCATCTTAATTATACCTTTTTGCCTGCTGTGATAGCAATGAGTACGCTTTTCCCCTCTACTGAGCCTCAACACACTGAAACGAAGCTGCGCTTTACTTCTCAACAACTCCATGCTGATTCTTTCCAGCAACTCTTTAAAGGTGGGATCAGCAGTTTTTTTTTTCTGACATTCCTGTAGCTGTCTTTAATCTCTGTACAGTAGCAGTCTGCAAATGGACATCATCCAACAAAACAAAACAAGGACGCATCTTTATTTGCCTGTTAATTATGGAGCCTGACTGTTTAGAACGTGTCTCCTTTAAATTAGTATTCAGTCAAGAACCGTGAAAGACTTTACACATTTGAGGTTGAGATTGAGCCCAAATAGCTGATTTTGAATAACTCACTCTCACTCACCGCTTATACTGCTTTATCCTGTATACAGGGTTGCAGGAGGCGAGGACCCTTCCCACGAGGCGGGTACACCGTGGCTTAGGCGCCAGTCCATCGCATGGCACATGCTCGTTCATACAATATGGGTGAATTTAGGAACACCAGTTAGCCTAATCTGTATGTCTTTGGACGGTAGGAGGAAACTGGAGTACCCGGAGCAAGCCCACCAAGCACGGGGAGAACATGCAAACTCCTTACATACAGACAGGCAGGAATTGAACCTAGAACCTGGAGGTGCAAAGCAACAACGCCAATCACTAAGCCACCGTGCCATCCTGGTTTTGGTTAAGCGCCAATGAAATTAACTATTCTTTGACGTTTTCCATGTCGTTTAATTTACAACTAATGAAGCTCTATGGAAATGCAAAAGAATTGATCTATAAGAATTATTTCACTGAGCAGTCAGAATCTAATTGGTAGGAATTAATATTATTAAAAATATGGCATTTTACCTTTTTGTAACTTAATTTCAATATGCTAGAAGTATCAAAGTACAGTATCTACATTTTCAATATATATACACCGCTAAGTTTAATGGTCTCATATTTTACTATTTCTTTAACGAGTGAACACGGGACTCAGGGCTTCCCTAAAGTGCCTGTTAATGCTCCTGCTGAAACACCCCACAAGTAATGCAAACAATTTTTGAGCTTAGCGACAATCCGTGGCAACAAGCCATATCACATTAGCGGGAAAATGTAATTGGCTTGTTTAAACCCTGGCCAATAAAGTAAAAAAAAGGAATAATAATAATAATTATTATTATAAACTAGGAATGTTATTTTTCATCATACTGGCAACCCATCTGAATGTCTAAAAATTACAAAAATGTAAAAAACTATTATAAAAATAAATAAATACATTTTCTCCTGCCACAATTTCTTCCCTAGGCTCCCTGAAGGACTTATTTTGGCTCTTGTTTGTGATTTTTCAGTTCAACCTTTTGGTTTGAGCAGTTTCAGAGGAATGTTTTTTGTTTGTTAAGCCACACAGTGACCTATAAATCATTCAAGCATAAAACATCTAACTTAAGACATGCAAGAATCAGTAAGAAACAGGTGCAGGTGATGACAGGTGATCGGGGTCAGGGGTTGCTCAGTGATTAAGGCATTGGACGATTTGAAAGGTACCAGGTTCAAATCTCACGACCACCAAGTTGTACATGTTGGCCCTTGGGTAAGGCCCTTAACCTTCTATGTGTAATGAGACATAATTAATTACTATTTAAATAATTAAAAATCACGACATGATAAGATTTTATTTTGGTAAAATAAGCATAATCTAGGGTCCTTTGCCTTTTATATAAGCCACTTCTGATTCCAAATGATCAACTTATTATTTGTTGTTCCTACAGCTTGAATAGGCGACAAGACTTTTGTCAGGGCGTGTATACTGGTGATGCTGATTGCTGAGTTTTTGGAACAGACGAGAGGGGAAATGAGGTTGCTGCTGAGGTTGTTACATAAACAATCGGTTTTTAAATTGTGTCTTCAGGCATTTTGCAGTTTTGCAGTGAAACATTTGTTCCAATTTCTTTAATTCTATCATTTAATTTACCTTCATATGAATAAATTAGGGGAGAATCAAGACTTTTGCACAATACTTCTACGTCCCCATTAACTAGGTTTGTATTCAATGACGTAATGAGATTACAGTACATAAGAGGTGCAGTTTTTATTGATGGTTTTTATTATAATGGCATACAGTATATAAAACCCCAGTATACACTATGTGTGTACCACAAGGCCAATATTTGCATCTGCATTTGTTTAGTGCTCCAAATATTCCTATCTTTATAAATATTAGTTTTGTATGCTTTTTCTGCATAGAATGTAGTCCGAGTGTGCTTTTTGGTGCACCAATGTTAACTTGCTTATGTGCAAAAATGCATCAGTGCAAACCAAGGCTCTGCAAGTTTCATGTTTTGTTTTGGTGGTTTTAGTTGGTGGTTTGATTTTATTTGAAGCCTGGCAACCCCGCCCACTAGCTTCCTGATGCACATGTTGTCAACAGAAATCTAAAGAACTATACCACTTCTATACTTTTGCAATTCATTATCTGCTCAATTAGAATAATGTATGCACTTTTTTGCGAAGGCTTTCCACTAGGATTTTTGTAGCGTGGCTGCGGGAATTTGTGCCCATTCAGCCACAAGAGCAATAATGAGATTAGCCATGTAGTGTATTGTATCTCTAGGTTAGAGAAGTGTAATCTTATCAGAACACTCCAAACTCAAGCACATAGTAAATGTGTTCCAGCAGTTAAGGACAGAGAATGGATAAGTGCCATAAACCCAAGCACACTTGGGGAAATAGATTAATTTCTAGTGAGTGAATGAATGCATCAAAAAATTTATATAAAAGAAAGCTCTTTTTTTCACATTTACAGTTTACCAGTATGTCTGAGAGATAGGTGGTTAATCTTAATCTGGTCACTGTACCTTTACTTTTACTTTTTTGGTCCTGGAGGAACGTTGTTTCGTTTCACTGTGTACTGAACTGTATGTGGTTGAAATGACAATAAAAGCCTACTTGACATGACTTGACTACTTGACTACCCGGCTAGTGTTCTTACCACTTTAACCAACAATCCATGTGCTCACTTTTTTTTAACCTGTTGAAATCATCCAGATTGACTGATTCTAAGATCATTTTGAGGAAGGAAAAAGGTGTAAGAGGAAAGTAAAATATTATCATTAATAATAATAATAAATCAGCACAGCAGCACAGTGGCATAGTGGTTTGCACTGTGTCCTCACACCTTCAGGGTCGAGGGTTCGAGTCATGCATTCTTCCCACAGTCCAAAGACATGCAGATTAAGTTAACTGATGTTCCCAAATTCCCCGTAGTGTGTGTATGCTCTGGGATGGATTGGCACCCTGTCCATGATGTACCCTGCCTTGTGCCCAAGTCTCCTGGGATAGTGTCCAGGCCTCTGCGGCCCTGTACATGATAAGTGGTATTGATGATGAATGAATGAAAAAAATGCTTTTAGTGTAAATTGGATGGTTCTAGTCATAAGTTGGTGACATGCTGACTCAGTAATTATGTTTAGTGGCACCTCAAGTGTTGGAGGTTTGAATCTCACCTCTGGTCTGTGTACCACTGCATGTTCTCCCAGTGTATGGTGTGTGTGTGTGTGTGGGAGGAGGGGTGCTCTGGTTTCCCCCACAGTCCAAAGACACACTTTTAAGGCTTGATTGGCATTTCCAGATTGCCCGTTGTGTGTGAGTGTGTGCTGGTAGATTGCAAAAAAAAAAAGAAGTTAGGATCCCTTCAAGGATGGCTTGACAGGATGGATGGATGGATAGAATTACAGGTAAAATATGCATGAGGTAACTTGGAGCATAGTTCTTCTTGAGCGGACAGAGAGATATCAATCATTCATGCTTATTTAAATATAAGGCCACGCCCAGCGATTTGTACGCTGTCTATTGAGTTCTTTTATTAAAACATAGCACTGTTTCATTGATACACATCTGGTTCAAACATATGGCTTAAACCGTTGCCTCTGACGGCGGCACAGTGGCGTAGCGGTTAGCTTTGCACCTCCAGGTTCCGGGTTCGATTCCCGCCTCGGGTCTGTGTGCTTGGTGGGTTTCCTCGTGTTTGGGGGGTTTCCCCTGGGTACTCCGGTTTCCTCCCACAGTCCTAAAACTTGCAGATCAGGCTAATTGGTGTTCCCAAATTGCTCGTAGTGGGCATGCCCTCCTGGGATGGGCTCTAGGCCCCCCGTGACCCTGTACAAGATAACGCAGTATAAACTATAAGTGACGCTGGAAGGAATCTTGTATGCTGACATTGGAGACTCCTTCCACAAATGCTAAGTAGCAAACATCTCATCGAGAACCAAGGGGTCTGGAGTAGCTCAGTGGTTAAGACATTTGATCATGTATGGTTCGGAATGTCCCAGGTTCAAACCTCAAAACAACCAAGTTGCTTCTCTTGCGCCCTTGAGCAAGACCCTTAACCCTCAACTGCTCAGAAGGGCATCTGCCAAATGTAGTAATGAACTTTAACATATAAGTAATTCCACTTTTTTAAAACAAATCTCAGGGTAATTGTTGCTATACGTACAGATTAGAATTAGTGCATCATTATAACTTTGCATCCAGACCTGTTGTCCAAACTGCTTTTCTTAAAAATCAACAACAACAACAAGAATTCAACAGGTGTCTTTTTCTTTAGCAAGCTTGCGCCATCTTTTGCAGATGCTACACGCGGTCATTTAAGGACGCCTGCCGAAAAGTGATCTCAATCTCCGTCACGCTTGACCGAGTCACTGCCGGCTCGTGTCGACTGCCTGATCCAGAGGGAGGAAGGAGAGAGAGAGAGTGGAGAGAGCGAGAACAGATCTTTATTGTCCTGCCACTAACACAATAAAACATCTATTATGACGGCGGTATGCCAGTTTAATGGCCGCGAGTCAGTGTAAAGCTTCTGCTGAAAGAAAGTGATCAGGTGAGGCGAAGACAGAAAGCGGTGAGGATAAATGTCACTTTGCGTGAGGGTGTTAATAATTAATTCTTTCATCCTGGATCTGCATTCCGCGGGCTGCGGACACTTTCTCACGGAGACGAACGCCAAAAGGCCTGCACATCTGAAGACCGCCAATGCTTCCCTGGGTATTTCAGTAGGGCAGCGCTGCTTGGCAGTGCCAGCCTACCAATTAGCCATTAGACTCAGCTTTTCTTTCTATTCTCGGAGAGGAATTTCGTTGGGACTCTTGCACTGCAGTACTTGCAATAAAACGGTGCAATCACTCTCGTGTTTATGCCCAGGGCTGGATTTGAGTAGGGTGCAAGGGAATGCCAATCAGGATCATCTCCGCTTATAAAACAGTTTTTTCTTTTCCATCTCTTTTTCATCAGATGATATGAGCGCTCACACTGGGAGTTATTTCTATCAAACCAGGAGATTGGGTTGAAGCAAACTCACCACTTTTATTTGTTATAAAGTGATGCAGGTTCAGCGTTCAAAGAAAAAACAACAACACAGACATAAGTAGGCATGATCACTGGTAATAAGGCATGATCACATTTATCTGGCCAATTAAAGCTTCAGAATCTTGAACTCTCATGGCAATAAAGCAAGCCTCACTGAGCCAGTGCGCAAAGTGGTTTGCTACAGCTCTGAAAATGCTTAGATGACTCTAGAGTGGCTTCATGACTATTAAGAGATGCTCATATTGTCATAAAAGCTACATCCATTACGGACTGGCTAAAGCTGTTGTGTGTGTGTATGGTGTTGCAATGTCTGTCTGTTTCTATTAGAACAGAGTGTACTGCCCCTTTTACCCCGGATGACCTGTATGTATCTGCTCTTGCGGGAGCATCTGTTGAAGCTTGGTAATATGAAAAGCTTGCTCATGTAGATTAATATGTAATAACTATGATGTGATTATAATTAAAATTAGGGTTGGCATATCCAGACAGGAAGCATATATCTGGATTTCCTGGGGCCTGGGTGTAAACAAAATGATTAGAGACATGCTTTGAAGAAATTGCTGTTTTCAGTGTGGCTGGACTGTACTAGGCATAATGCACACAATTATTATATATACACATGGACAAAATTGCTGGTACCCTTTGGTCAATGAAAGAAAAACTCACAATGGTCACAGAAATAACTTTAATCTGACAAAAGTAATAATAATAATAAAAAAAATTCTATGAATTTTAACCAATGAAAGTCAGACATTGCTTTTCAACCATGCTTCAAAAGAATTATAAAAAAAAACTCTTGGAAGGCCTGGACAAAAATGATGGTACCCCTAGAAAATACTGAAAATAATGTGACCAAAGGGACATGTTAATTGTCCACTAATTAGCATCACAGGTGTCTACAATCTTGTAATCAGTCAGTGGGTCTACAGTATATATAGGGCTCCAGGTAGTCACTGTGTTGTTTGGTGACATGGTATGTACCACACTCAACATGGATCAGAGGAAGCGAAGGAAAAAGTTGTCTCAGGAGATTCGAAAGAAAATTATAGACAAGCATGTTAAAGGTAAAGGCTATAAGACCATTTCCAAGCAGCTAGATGTTCCTGTGACTACAGTTGCACATATTATTCAGAAATTTAAGATCCATGGGACTGAACCTCCCTGAACGTGGCCGCAGGAGGAAAATTGATGACAAATCAAAGAGACGGATAATCCGAATGGTAACAAAAGGGCCCAGAAAGACTTCTAAAGAGATCCAAGGTGAACTTCATGCTCAAGGAACATCAGTGTCAGATCACACCATCCGTCGTTGTTTGAGCCATAGTGGACTACATGGGAGACGACCAAGGAGGACACCATTGTTGAAAACAAATCATAAAAAAGCCAGACTGGAATATGCCAAACTACATGTTGACAAGCCACAAAGCTTCTGGGAGAATGTCCTATGGACAGATGAGACAAAAATGGAACTTTTTGCCAAGGCACATCAGCTCTATGTTCACAGACGGAAAAATGAAGCATATCAAGAAAAGAACACTGTCCCTACTGTGAAACATGGAGGAGGCTCTGTTATGTTCTGGGGCTGCTTTGCTGCATCTGGCACAGGGTGTCTTGAATCTGTGCAGGGTACAATGAAATCGCAAGACTATCAAGGGATTCTAGAGAGAAATGTGCTGGCCAGTGTCAGAAAGCTGGGTCTCAGTCGCAGGTCATGGGTCTTGCAACAGGACAATGACCCAAAACACACAGCTAAAAACACCCAAGAATGGCTAAGAGGAAAACATTGGACTATTCTATGAGCCCTGACCTCAATCCTATTGAGCATCTTTGGAAGGAGCTGAAACATGCTGTCTGGAAAAGGCACCCTTCAAACCAGAAACAACTGGAGCAGCTTGCTCATGAGGAGTGGGCCAAAATACCTGCAGAGAGGTGCAGAAGTCTCATTGACAGTTACAGGAATCGTTTGATTGCAGTGATTGCCTCAAAAGGTTGTGCAACAAACTATTAAGTTAGGGGTACCATCATTTTTCTCCAGGCCTGTTCCATGAGTTCATTTTTTTAAATAATTCCGTTGAAGCATGGTTGAAAAGCAATGTCTGACTTTCATTGGTTAACATTCATAGAATTCTTATTTATTATTACTTTTGTCAGATTAAAGTTATTTCTGTGACCATTGTGAGTTTTTCTTTCATTGACCGAAGGGTACCAACAATTTTGTCCACGTGTGTGTATATATATATATGACAGTCAACACTATGAGTACTGTAAGTATGCAGACTTCAATAATCAGCCAGATGAATGTACATCTCAGCAGGCAGCCTTTATATTACCCCTCAATTTGGACAAGATTGGATGCCTTCCATTCGTTCTATCTCTGAAAATATAGAGTAGTCCAAAAAGATTGCAATTTTTCCTTATATTTTAGATATGTTTAAAGCAATAACGATCAAAGACAATTGTTGGTATTGATGCAGAACATTTTGTATCATCACATTTTCAAAACAGATATAATTTCAAAAAACAAATAAAAAAATCTGTCTGTCGTGTCAATATCACTGGATCTCAATCGGCCATGACGTTAAAACCCCCGGACAAGTGAATTAAATAACATTGATTATCAATTATATGGCAGTAAACTGGTGATCATGAGCATCCAATGCTTGTTTATACCACCTGGGACCAAAGGCCAGCCCGTTTAGTCTGATCCCACAGAAAATCCAACAGAGGACAAATGGCCACAAACAAATGCTGGCTATGGTAGAAAGGCACCAAAACACCCAGTGCACCAGATGCACAGGGCCTAACAGACAAAAAGTCTAAACCCATCCTACAAATTCCCCAGATCCCAGTCCAATCTAGCATGCATGGGATGCACTGGAAAAATAAGCCAATGTTCCCATGGCAAACAATACAGAACCCCCAAGAGGCCCTATGGATCCATGGGGAACCCAAAACTTCAGTGGGTTTAATCTTGATGGTTTTCATGATATGGCTGATCTGTGTAAGCAGATATTCCTGTTTAAAGTATAGGCAAGATGGAGTCCAGTACTTAAACAGGTGAATTTTCTGTGCGAGTTTCTTTGCCTGTGCTGAGTTTCTTTTGACCTTTTCATACAGTAAGTGTGAAATGCAGTGTGAATTAGAAATCAGGCCATGCAAAGACTGGACCAGTTTCCATCCTTCTCACACAACCTGTTTTTCATGAATGAATTGCGAGAGGTTTCAAGAATGTGATTCTGCGTGGGTTATTTTACAACCTGGGTGAGGAGCGAGAACATCCTGAGGAGGAGCGATGGCCGAGGTGAACATGACCTCTGCGAGAATGCTTCTCTGAGATGGCCTTGATAGAGAGATTATCTTCCTATCGCTCAGAAGGAGTGAGGACAGAGAGAGTGTGAAGGTTAAACACACCGGAAGGGCTGACTGTGTGCGTGCGTGAACTTTTAAACGAGAAAAGTGTGGAATATGGTCCTTTTGATCTCACCAAATGAGCAAAATTTAACCATTTGGCTGGGGCACTAAGTGTGACTTGGTGGAAAACCAAAAATTCATCGCTCAGAGAGAACCATCTCAACAGTGGAGCATGGTGGTGGTAGAATTATGTTGAGATTTGTTCAGTGCTTAGTGCAGGGGTAGCTCAGTGGTTAAAGCGCGTTGGTTGGACTACTGCCTGGAAGGTCCCAGCTTCAACCCCCCACCCATTGTTGTTGCTCTTGGTTTTTTAAAATTAATTAATTTTTTTTTTACCAAATATTGATCCACTGGCACTTATTCAACCAAAAATGTGCCTTAAGTGCATTTAAACTCCTGATTGTACCACCAATGAGAAAAATGTTGAAAAGTTCAAGGTGTGTGTGAATACTTATGTAAGGCGCTGTATGGAGAGCGACAACAAGAGGGGAGGAGAAGCTGAATGACACAAAAATGAGTCAGAGTGAATGAGCGAGAAAAAACCCCCCAACAAAAAGCAGAATAAAGAGAGACATGGAGATGGACTTTATTTCCTCCTTGTGTTGTCTTTATTACTGCTCAGCACCCTTTGGATAACATGCACATAGGAACGTGTGGCACAATTTTACCATGCTGTGCCCTATCTCATTGGTGCTAGTCTGTCTCTTCATGCTGCCTGTCTGTCTCACTGTTGTGCCCATATGTCTCTTTCTGCTATCTCTCTTTGTCTCCTGTGTCATGCCTGTCAGTTCGCGCTGCCTGTGCGTTACCAGTGCTAGTCTGTCTTCCTTCCTTCAGTGGCTGGCTGTGTCTGTCTCTCTCTGATACCGCTTGATTTCATCAGTTTTTCACTTGTCCGTCTCTGTCATTTTGATCTCTGCTCGTTTGCGCTGTCTGTCTTCTGCATACAGCTGTTTATTCTTCATGCCTCCTTCAGCTGATTACCGGGACCTTCATCTGTGCTTCTTCTCTAATTAAGCAGCCGGTGACTAAGCCTGCTTTGTTTGCGTCCCTGCTAAGGCGGGCAACAAATTGATTGCGCTGTGTGAAGGCGGAGCAGCGGGGTGTATGTGTGTGTGCATGTGTGCCTGAATTCTGTCAGTCAACATTGCTCTCTCTCTCGCTGTATGTTTTCTTCTGTTCTACATTATCTCAGTTGTTTTTGCAGAGACGGACGTTCAGTGATTAATCACTGATTTCATCCCAGGACCTGTGAGCAAGGAATTAACCTGTAGTATAAACTCACGTACTAATCGTTTATACTGCTTTATCCTGTATTTAGGGTCACAAGGGGCCTGGAGCCTATTACAGTAGACTTAGGGCACAAGGCAGGGTGTACCCTGGATAGGGTGCCAATCCATCGAAGCACATACACAAACACATACACACGCTCATCACACATTACGGGCAATTTGGGAACACTGGTTAACCTAATCTGAATGTCTTTGGGAGGAAACCAGAGTACCCGGGGGAAACCCACCAAGAACGTCGAGACCATGAAAACTCAACGACCCTAGGCAGGAATCGAACCTGGATCCGAAGGCTAACAGGAAAGACAGGAAAACCAAACCTAGATGGTTAAAAGGCAAAATATGGGAGGAAACCCACAAAGCACGTGGAGAACCTGCAAACTCCGCAAACACAGACCCTAGGTGGGAATCGAACACTGATCCTGGAGGTGTAATGCGACAGTGCCGCCTCACCATAATTTGACCTCATTTGACTTTTTCATGCATAGAAAACCTTTCATTTAAAAAAAAACACCCATATACATGAGAACACTGCTTGAGCTGATCATTTTGATTCCCACTGCCTGCTGCACTACACACATGGGCAAAACGCAACTCGGTTAATATGAGAATGGTATTTGAAATCAGGTTGCTTATCATGTATGGATGATTTTTTAGAATCAGGTGAGTAGAAGAAAAAAAAAACTGTGCATACAGGACACCACACCTCATAGCCAAAGACTTTTTCTTGTGGGTGAAAACATTTGAAACGCAGCATTTGAAAAGCAGCAGCTCAAAAGAATGCACATGGCTGGTTTTGCGTGCCTCTGAGGGAACGAGTGTTATCTTTCACCCTCCCTGCCGTTGTAGGATATTGAAGAGCTGGTTGGTGGGTGGGAATTGGCACGTGACTAGGTTGATGGTCCCAACTTGGAATCCGTTTGCCTCCTGTTATCTTTTGCGCTGTGGGAAGGTTATTTTTCTTGCTTTATCTCGCAGATTTTGCCTTGTCTTTCCTATAGCGCTGCACCTGCTTCACTGGAATGGTTAACATCTGCCACCTGTTTCTTCACAAATACAGACTTTTCTTCCCTTTCTCATGTTTTGCCTGTCTTTTGCTCCCTTTTTCATTTATTATTCGAGGCATGTCTTGTATATACTCCCGTTCCACACTCGTCAGGCACGTCTGCTAGTGCTGTAACCTACCATTAAGAATTAAACGGCAATAAGCGATCGAGAGCTGTCTACTATTTAGATACAAAGCACAGCCCGTGCTTTGGCGTGTAGTGCGTTTCTCATGACTCTTGGCTGATCCGGGCTTGTTTGTTTTGTGTCCGCACTCATGTCACTCAAGAAACCGTTCCAAATTACAGTCTGTTTGTACATAAGGCTGGAAGAGAGCCGAGCCGGTCTGTTTACCGGGGACATGTTTCGCCCAATCCCGCCACACCGAACACGTCTCGCTCGGCAGACGAGCCCAGACACCATCCTGACTGGCAGCTCGGAATGAGATATGATCGCTGGTATCAGGGCTTAATACACCACATTATCGTATTTCCGAGGACTGTGCGAGACTGAAATGGCGGAGCGGCCAGTGTGACAGGAATGATGGAGAGTGAAGGGTATGGCCGGGAAAGGAAAACAGGAAGAGGAGGAAATGATGAACTGTCAGAGGTACTGCAGGGAAGGGTTGAAGTTTCCAAGAATTTAGCTCCTTGAAGCGTCTCAAGGGCCTTATATGCTGCACTGTGTATGTGTGTATGATTGATTCTGTATGATCCTGACAGCACAGTAAAATAAAAACAGCAGGGTGGTAGAGGGAAGAATGACTGCCGCTCATGTCCTGTCTATGGGGACACTCGATATTTTGCCTTTTAACCGTCTAGGTTTGATTTTCCTGTCTCTTAGCTAAATTTAGTATAAAAAAGGATCTGTTAGTAGGCGGCACGATGGCTTAGTGTTTAGCCATCGGATCCAGGTTTGAGTCCCGCCTTGGGTCTGTATGCATGGAGTCTGAATGTCCTCCGGGTGCTCCGGTTTTCTCCCACAGTCCAAAGACAAGCAGGTGTTCCCAAATTGCCCCGTATTGTGTGAATAAGCCTTTGTGCGTCCTGCGATGGACTGGCACCTTGTCCAGGACGACTCAGTCCATCTCCTTGGATAGGCTCCAGGCTCCTCAGGTTTGACCTTCCTGACGCAGCCCTCCCTTTGTATCCAGGCTTGGCTTTGGGATTGGTTGGGAATCATGCCCGGGCATTCCGCATGGCAAGCGAGAAACCAACCGCCGAGCCACCAATGCTCATGGTGCTCCATCTACTGTATGCCTGAGGACCATTTCGACCTCTTCAATCTGGAATTTCGATTTCAATTTTGCCATGTTGCTGTTGTTGGAGTGTTTTCATAGTGTCTTAATTCCGGCATGAACATCTAGGCTGTTCTGTACTAATCCAGGAGAATTGGTGTATAACAAAACTATGTTATTGTGTATGAATTGGCAAGCAAGAGCACTTATGCAGTCATTACAGCCTTACCTGAATAGTACTTATGAGTCTTTTATGAATAAACTTATCAGATTTACAGCACCTTTCTAGGTGCCTTTAATAAAGCGCTCATTTCGGGTCCTGTGAGGATCTGAGCATTTGCAAATGTTTACTGTTTTTCAATGCGTAATTACGTTTGCTTTGTTGATAGTGATTACAATTTAATAATACTTACACACTTATGCATGTGTGTTCTGACACCATCCTATACACACCCACTTATGCACCCGGAGTGATTTGCAAAATCCAGTCACCCTACAGCTCATGTCCTTAGACTGTATGATGAATCAAAGGTCCCTGCAGGAAACCCACCGAGTGCAGGAAGAACATGCAAGCTTTACACACAAACACCAGAAGTCAGATTCACTTTTTTTTCCTTCTTTCTCCTTTAAATTTTTCTGCATTGAGATTAGTGTGGCAGTGTTGAATATAAAACACTGATAGCAGTGCAGTGACCTGTTGTCCCGCTTTAATCTGTTTATCAATCTGTCCTTCCATCCTGGTAATATACAGTATGCAAAGCAGGTATATCACGTATGCCTGCACAAGGGCATGCAAACTTAACCGTATTCACGTACATGTCTTCTCTCGGTGCCACTGTAACTGTGACTCCTGGTTTCACATGCTTTTTTATAGATAATAGGTTCACACATAATGACTCTTTATTCACACTCATTACAGCCAGATGAGTTAGTCACTGAAAGAACACGTAGGTTAATTAACCTTTAAGTTAGATGACTCATTTTTCTAATGCTGCCATCTGTGTAATTGCGCTCTAGACAAATTGTCCAAGTGGATCCAAATGCCTGTTGCATTTCTTTACACATGTTCCAGGCGCAGCTTCACGATTAAAAGAAATCCTGCACAGTATGTACTAGGGAATTTTGCCTCGGCATGCGAAGAAATTTAGGCGTATGTGCGACGGTACCGAGTCGAACCAAACGCCAGCTAAGTTGAGTGTACACCCGGGAAGTTGTTTGGATCAGTGGAAAGCCAAGTGAAGCATGTTTACATATTTTAGGTGGGTTCTTTGTGCATTTTGCAAGATTTAGTGAAGACATACAGTAGCATCATGGGTCCTGAGAATGTTTCCAAGGACAGTAGCAAGAAGAAAAGGGAGCCACTTTTATTTTGGTTTTTATAGCAGCCTGTGCCAAGAGGAATCATAAATTACGATTAAGTGAGGTTAAATGTCTATTTATTTAATATTTTACTACATTTACATGTCTTTTCTAAATGTTTTTATATTTTTATATGAAAAAATATGATTATAGTGTTGGAAATTGGAAATATTGGTAATATTTTGGGTGGCTGGAACGGATTATCTGCATTTACACTATTTCCATGGGAAAATGTGTTTTGCAATACGAACGTTCGCCGTAAAAACTCACCCCATGGTTAAAATTTGTATGCCGAGGTACCAGTGTATTGCGATTCAATATATCGATTTCGTTTCAATTTAAGGACCATGGACTTTTACTCAAAAAGTCATTTTTCAAACGTTTTATAGTTTTATATATATTTCTTAGCTTCTCAACTGAATTGAACGACTAATTAAAGTAAATTAGGGTGCTCAGCAGCCATATCTGCTAATATAATTCTTATTTAAAATAAATAAATAAATAAATTTTTATTTATTAAAAATTTTATTTATTAAAATTTATTTATTAAAAAAATATTTTTTAATTTATTAATAAAATTTATTTATTAAATAATTCACATCTACCACACGGTATGCCAATGTGTCAATAGTTCAGAGTGTAACCAACCAACAAAGTGTCAAAACTAACCAATTCTGGTCACTGGCGGATCGACCGGTGCATCTTTAATATAAATGTAATAAATAATTTAAAATAATAAAAAAAAAAAATACATGAATCGGCACAAATAAAAGAAATCACGATTCATAAGTAATTAGATTTTTTTTACCTTTCTCTAGTATGTAAATAGTCTAAAGAATTGCGTCTGCTCATAAACACAGTTTAATGATGTTGATTATGATGATGAGGTTATTTACAGTACAACGTTTGCTTGGTTAAAGTTCTCGGTAAAGTCGCTAAGTGACTCCCACCTGAGCATCGCTGGATTAATACCCGACAGCCCGAGTCCTGGTGGAAAATCAACCCACTACACAATTAGTGTTCAAACACAAAGTCCCTCCTATGAGTACCAATCCTCTCCGGGTCTCTTGTACAACACACTCGGATTAACCCAGTCACACAGCTCTGATAATGATGGGAGAACATCACCAAGCTTGGGAAAGGAATGCATGTGGGAATCGGAACGACGAGCAGGAACGACGGCATGTTGTTCTGATTTATGTTATGCTTCATGTGCAGGTTTTATGTTCAGTAGCTCGGCTTGGGTGCGACAATTATTTTATGCACCAAGCATTTTTGCATAGGAGATGAGTTCTTACTCGTCTTTGTCTCGACTCCAGTCCACCTCCAGTCTGTCTTGGATGCACCAAAGGCAGAGATCCATCGCACTAAATCTCATGTCTATGACGTTGGACTGTATAGAATAGTACTAGCTTTCGTCTGAGCATCCTGTATTACAAAGCAAGATTTTGTGAATGCTAATCCTGTGTCAAGCTGAGATTATGGTTTATCTAATCATAGGGTTCACTTTTTACAGATTCTCGATAAAGCTTCTGTAAAAGTGACCTTCTCAACATTGATATATCCCTGGGAGATGCCAGCGTATATGGTGATATCCTCTATGTTCTGACGAATGACAGAATCATGGAACGGAGCATGGATATGCATTTAAAATTTGTAGTCGTGAAAGTCATCCTGTGAACACCGGAGACTAATGATAGATAAGAGCGAACAAACAGGTTACAGATTTCTCATAGTGAAAGCTATAATAATCTCCCTCTCTCAACCCATTGGCGAGCCATTTGCATCAACTTTGAGACATTGTTACACTATTCCCATTAATGATCTCCTTAATCACCATTTTGTGCCTGATTATATTTCTAATCATGTAAGCAGTTGAATAAGTAGTACCAGAGAAAATGTCTTTCTGTGTGTGTGTTTTTTTTTTTCTGGGAGAAGATAAAAAGAAGCTCTTTACAGTAATTCGTGCTCTGATGTCTTTTTTGTACAGAAGGTCTCAAGGGCAGGGATGTGCCGTGATTGCTCCTGATCAAAAGTGGTGGAGGCATTATGAAGCGAGATCAAAGTCTGTTTTTATTTTTTTAATAAGAAGTTTTTTACAGCTTCTATTTCGTGTTTGGATTTTAAAAAAAAAGAAATTGTAGGTTTTGAAGTCAGAATGCATTGAGCATTGCGGCACTGCCATCCAGTAATGCGGAGTTGTCTGAGGTTTCACATTATTAAAGGAAAATGATGAGGTTAAAGCTGAAAGACACCACTGTGCTGCTAAAAAAGATTTCATGGATTGGTTTACAGGACTTTATAGAAATTCAACAGGACTCTACTGCATAGAACTTTTGCTTAGAGATACCTGTTCTTTAGAAATTCATTATGCAGCTCTATAGAATGCATAAACCTGCAACATCACCCTATAGACCTTCTGCTTTGAGATATGTAAGTTCTGTAGAATATGTATGTTATATAAATATAGAATATTCTATAGATATGTAAGTTCTATATAATTTTGTATTCAACTCTATAAAATTATAGTCCTGCAGTATAGAGCTACCATTTTGAGATGAACTCTATAGACTTTCTATTGGACTCTATAGAAACTTTGCTTAGAGATATATGTTTTTGAGAAATTCTTTGCAGTTCTGTTGAACTCCATGGACTTGCAGGAGTATTGTATAGAATGTCTGTTTTGAGGCGCATGCTCTATTAAATGTAATAATCAGTTCAATAAAATTCTATAGTCCTGCAATAAGACTCTATATACAGTAGCTACTGTTTGTAAGTGAATGTTCTATAGAATTATATAATTGCTATAGACTTCTATAGACTTTTAATTGGACTCTATAGAACCTTTGCTTGGAGATACGTACATGTTTTTGTTGTTGTTGTATTTTTAGAGATTTTATGCAGTTCTACAGTATAGTGTCTGCTTTGAGATACATTCTATCAAATTTAATCACATTTTTAAAACTCTATAGTCCTGCAACAAGACTTTATAGAGCTTCTGTTTTGCATGTTCTATAGAACTCTATAGAATTTTAATGAGATCGAGCTTATAGAACTTTTGCTTAGGAATACATATTCTTTAGAATATATATTAAGCAATTCTATGCAACTTAATAGTCCTGCAATAGGACTCTATATACAGTAGCTACTGTTTGTAACTGAATGTTCTATAGAATTATATAATTTCTATAGACCTCTACAGAACATTTGCGGGGAGATACATGTTTTTTATTTTTTATTTTATTTTATGCAGTTCTACAGTGTCTGCTTTGAGATACATTCTATCGAATTTGAATCACATCTTTAAAACTCTATAGTCCTGCAATACGACTTTATAGAGCTTCTGTTTTACAGGATCTATAATTTGTTTTTAAACCGATTTATAGGACTATGGACCTTCTTCTTTGAGATGCATGCTCTATATAAGCTTTACTACGCTCTATAGTATTCTATAGATATGCATTAGGACTCTTGTCACAGTGTTAATGTTCTACAGCAGGGGTGGGCAATTATTTTTCCCCAGGGACCAAATGAGAAGCAGAAAATATTGTAGAGGGCCGGATGCTTCGTCTCGTAATGCCGACTCACGTTGTACTCCATAAACACGGCGACCTGCTCTCCATAAACTAAACACATGGGTTTACCCCCGACTTCAGTAAATAAATATTTAGTAGTCCATATTTTCTTGAAACCACAGCCTTCAGCGTCCACCTTTCTTTTTTAGGCATGTGCAAACATTTTGAAGGGATACCATTACAATGACTTGTTGCTAATCACATGCACTCGGACTTATTTCAGAGTACCTGTACGTAAATGACGCACGCACACAGTAAACAGGTTCCAAAGTGAAAGCACTGCTGTTTTAATCCATGCATTATGCAAAATTTTGAAAGTAGGTTTTATTTTCTTAATTCCAAGCAACCTTTCGCGGGCCAGTCAGAGTCGGGCCGCGGGCCGTATTTGGCCCCCGGGCCTTAAAATGCCCGGGTCTGTTCTACAGAGTTCCAATTTAGTCACACAGTATAAAGCATCTAGAGACTCTTGTGCCAGTCCCAATCCTCTGTAAAAATAAATCCATTTATCAAGCCTGATTTTCATACTGCAAATAATGTGACAAACAAACTGAACACCGCATATGCAAAAAGCATGACCTTAATTGTCTTTGTGCTCATGTTGGAAAGATGGTCCTCTTGCACTTTCTCTGTTGATTAGCCAATCATGTGTATCCCGTATGCAGAACAGGGTGGTGTTCTCTCCGAATATCTTGGGCTATAAATTCATTTTGTAAGCTGAAAACTGATGGATTCATTTGTAAACTTGTGTTTGTACTCATCGTATATGGTTAAAGAGTTTGTAGAAAATGGTAAAAGGTTAAAGCTAAAATAAGCTCATCAGCATCTGGCACATAACTGCTCATACTGCAGCTTCCCTTCTACTCTACATTTTGATTTAATCTATGGTGCAAGGTTCAATTTTTATAGTGTACAAACTTTTTTTTTTTTTGGAGTAAACCATGCTGTGTTGTGCTTTTATTTGTGTTTGGTGAGGATTGTGGCACCTTGTAGGTATATGGCTGTCGTTTCTGTGGCATGTTCTGTGCATACACGGTAAACTATGGTCTTCACACAAGTAGCCACGCCCACCTCCAGAGAAAAAACCCTGCTAAATTCGTAATAGGACAGACAGACAGACCGAACATTTTCAGAGTTTCGGCTCCTCCAATGTAAGAAATGTATAATGTATGTATAAAGTAAATGTAAATGTATAAAGATGTAATTGGAAGAGCTTTTATTTGTGTAAATTGTTTGTAGGAACGTTTACGCAAGAAATACGCCATTCATGAAACTTTTGTCAGCGCCACCCCCACCAAAAAAACTAATTGCATCCTATGAGAGTCTTTATGTTTGTTAATTAATTAATAAACAATGGGATTCAGTAATGTAAACATTGACGTTTCAAATTACAATTGGTTGAGCTAGAAATTTCATTTTAATGATAAAAATCTGTTTACGGCTAATCTTAATCACTGACAGCCTTCATATTTTTTCCATTCTTTACCAGGCGAGTTTTGATCAGGCTTTGGTGGCTCAGTGGTGGGTTTCTCGTCCGCCATGTGGAAGGCTGGGATTCAATTTCCACTCAATGGCCAAACCCCAACCACTGCAGTGGTGGATAAAATGTTAGGAAGGGCATCCGGCATAAAATCTAAACCAAGTTATTTGCAGTTTGGATGGTCTATCATGGTGATCCCTTGACGGCCGCAGCCAAAATTCTAACAACAACAACAAGTTGAGTTTTGGTCGATCTATACGCTCTCTAATCTCAGTTTCTGCTCTTGGATGTCAGGAGAAGAACCAAATTTGGCAATGCTGGACCTCAGTAGGGTTGCTTATTGGAGTTAACATAGCTCTCCTGTCTCGTCAAGTAAGTCTAGCCATCGTCTTCTGACCTATCTTTTCCACCTGTGGAGGTTTTGTTTTCACACCATTCTGTGTACCTTGAGAATTGTGTGTGTAAAAGATCAGCCCGTCTCACAAGAACAACAACAATGTCGCGGTCAAATTCCTCATTCCTCATTATGTATTGCGGTGCTGCCGCATAACTGGCTGATGGGATAAAGGCATGCATGAATGAGCAGTTTTACATGAAGTCGGACGTGAGTGATCTCATTTATTATATTATATTATGATAGTCCCACAGTATATTGCAGTTTGGTCTTATAATTTCCAGAGAGAATTTTGAATAACATAACCTTCTTTATTGCCCATGTTTACTCGGGTAGGCTGAGAAATATTTAGCAACTCTGTCATCATGGATTTATATTATAGCTTAGATATCGGACATCTGTAGTATATATACGGTACTATAATATCAATCTATCATGATATAAAAGGAAAACGCAGATTTTTTCTTTGACTCGTCTGGTTAGGGCCTGCCCTGGGAACCTGCTGTGAGAGTTACTATGTTTGCTAGAGTGTAAATCAAGGGGAACCCTCGGGGAAATCTCGCTAGTTATTTAGGGGATGAAGAAGAAATCAATGCAGGCCCGAGGTCTACGGGAGCCACTGACCTGCGGCATGCACATGACTAACGCAGCTACACATCATTTATTTGCAACACTCACTTGGCTGCCAGTGATAATCAGGTATACAAACACACACCCACCCACGCACTGTACATAAACAACTGGATGAATCTCTCGATACCTCGAGTCATAGAGTTTCAGCGATATGTACAGTAGTGCTACAGTGCTGCAATAAATGCAAAGTGTCGTTTTCAGCTCCTGTTGATGCGTTATTGGATTACAACGTTTCCATCCATTAGGGTCTTCCTGGGAGGGAACGGCAGGAAAAAGTCAATACCGATTTTTTTTTGTGTGTGTGTGTGTGTGTGTGTGTGTGTTTGAAATGTCTACTGTATATAAAGTCCTCTAGAGCAAATAAATCTCATGTTTCCTTAACCAAGCACAATTCACATGATTTGGGATTGTGTTTTCACATTATTTTTAAAGTTTGTTTATTCCCAGGGTGATATTAGATTTGAGTTGTCACTATTACACTCGGGTAATTATCAGACGTTAGTAATTTACTGCACGATGCTGTTGTAGCTCAGTGGATCAAAGGGTTGAGAGCTCAGACCCCAGCGCAGCCACATGGGCCTTTGACCAAGGGCATTAACCTTTAACTGCTCAGTTGTACTAATGAGATAATTGTACTGTAAGTTGCTCTGGATGAAGGCTTCTGCACAACTGCCATAAATGTAAATGCATCCCGCCAGTCATAGTGCTGATAGTAATGAAAGATAAGCTTTATTTACATTTATAGGAGTCTAGAAAGTTGATAGAATTTTATAGCATTAAAGAAACTGAAACAGCTACCATATTTGATGCATGCAGTATAATATTGAAAGTGCATTTGATTGATATTTTAATTGTATCGTGCCAGAACATGGTGTAGCGGTTAGCACTTTGGCCATTCAACTTGTATTGAATAAAATCTTATATACTTTCAGCTGCTCCTGTCAAGGGCTTGGCACAGTTTTTATGTTGGATGCCCTTCCTGCCTCAACCCTCCCATTTTATCTGGGCTTGAGCCCGGAAGTGCATACAGTGGCTGGGTAGTATGGGGTGTGGCAACCCACTGACTCAAACCCAGATCCTTAGATCCCCAAACCAACAACCTAGACCCTTAGTTGCCTGAGCCGCCACTCCCCTGTCCCTTTTTCCAAAGATAGAACCGTACAATATAAACCATTTTAAACTCGTTTTCTTAATTGGAAAATCAGCCCGTGTCATGATATCATAGTGTGATGCTTTCTTCCAGCATCTGGGGCTTTTTGAAGATCTAAACATAAAATTTACCCTTCTCGAAAATTATGTAATAAAGGTATTAGTATGCCCAGTGTGCTCACTGTCTTTCTGGTGCACCCGGGTGGTGAAGGCGCAGGGTGCTTGGGCCCACTAATCGTTGCTTGCAACTTTACTTCTAAGATGTGACCATAGAAACCATACTGTGACATAAAGTGCATTAATATAACTACAAGGGCTGTACGGAAAGTAACACAAAAGTGTCCATTCCTTGAAATCCCCTTGGGAATCCCCTTTGCCGCAGCCGCTGCTCTCCTACTGTGTGGTTTGCCTTCAGTGTTGGTTTCCCTTCTTTAAACTTCTCCATCCATCTGTGCACATTGCTGTCATCCTTGGCGACATCTAGTGTAGTGGGAGACGACGACTGTGCCAAAGGGGATGTTTGAAGAGGATTTGAGATTTGGGCTTCGACGATGGCACAAATGCACTTGTGATGGAGACGTTGTCGAGTAGTACCTTTGTATAGGGGACGAGTTATTCTCCGACCATATGGATTGGTTGGCATTACTTTACAAGTGATCCTACAAGTGGTCTGAGCCGTTCTGACCAATCAGAATCGAGTGTTTGTTTTTTAGTGTAAAATGTTACTGTATAAGTTTTTTATCTACATATTCAATATCCTAACATGCAGTAACCCAATCTCAGCACTTGAATTTCATTAAACATACAGTAGCTGGGGAAATGTTGGGATTATTACTCATGCACCGCTTATTTATTATTCTTTTTCTTTGCATGGTTTGATTGCAAACTTGGGATCATGACCTGATCCTCATTTGTGTTTGTTTAAGACTGCTATTTTCGACTTGCTCGGGTTTGGCCTTGAACTCTAATATGGCTTGTGTAAGTGTACTGTCAATATGTGTGTGTGTGTGTGTGTGTGTGTGTGTGTGTGTGTGTGTGTGTGTGTGTGTGTGTGTGTTTTGCACTACCTCTCTTCTCTTTGCCTGAAAGACAGCATTAAACAGACAGCCTACACTTAAATGCATCGGCCCACCTATAAATAATGGAAGCTCAGCCTCCGACATGCAAATTCAGCGCCGGGAAAACTGAGGAGGCATTTTCACACTCTGTGACTCGAACGCAGGAGCTGTTTAATATTCAACTCAAACATTTCTCTTTGCCCTTTCTCCAACTTTGAAATCAATAAGCTTTAGGGATTTTAAAAAGAGACAAGCGCTCTCTCTGAGGACGCCCGGTTTTCGTCTGCGTGTGTGTACTCACTGTTCGCTGGTATAAACGAACCTTTGTGGAGTTTCTCA
This sequence comes from Clarias fuscus, assembly GCA_030347435.1. Taxonomy (NCBI): domain Eukaryota; kingdom Metazoa; phylum Chordata; class Actinopteri; order Siluriformes; family Clariidae; genus Clarias; species Clarias fuscus. The sequence goes on from CM059208.1 coordinate 22,084,633, forward strand.
GTCGTGGCTTTGTGTATCGGGAGAGATGCGTGCAGAATGGACTTTTGTTTATCATGACCTTGAGAGACACATAGACGGAATTAATGTGAGGGGACAGACGTGACCGAGGACCGAGCGAACACGTCTTCTGTGTCGTCGTTCCCTTTTATTTCCTTTCTTTCCATGGCTCAAGAAAAAACATCCCGAGACGAGACAGGTTCAGTTGTGTAATCGGTGCTTGAGGTTTTAGAAAAATCATGACGGCGTGTTGCGGCTTTCTCGGCTTTCGATGAATTTTCGACGATCGGCTCAAATGTGCACCGTGGGTGTTTCCAGTTTCCCTTGGAGATAGCAGAGCTGTAGCTGAAGCTTTAACCTAATTTTGCCTAAATCTATCATCATCATCTCTACTGCGAAAGGGTGCTGCTGTGACAAATCTACGCCTAGCTCTGAAATTATACCTCAAACCATCCACCGAAATCACTAAGCACTTCCAGTCTCTGATTCAGCACGTCCCTGTTACACTGCAACAAATGCTCACGAATAGTAATACTCAATTACTCTATAAAGCGTGTGTGTAAGTAAATGTACTGTAATGGTGGAGCATGTTCTTTAAGGTGACACTGACAGTGCATGCATATATTTGCATACTTTATCCAACCCACTGACTCAGATAAGCCACCTGCTGTGGTGTGTGAGTGTGTGTGTGCCTGCATGTGTGTGTACTGTAAAATCCTCTGCTTTCCTTTTCTCTTCGCCGTGTAGCTCACTTCTGCATCCGTATGCCTGTGTAACAGGACACTTTTGAGTAACAGCCTCCAGCCGTTTGGCTGCTGAAGATTGCATATTTGGCAGCAGACGTTGTCTGTCTGGTGTAGTAGGTGACCTTAACGGCATCCGGAGGATTTTACTGGCTCAGCCAAATTGACTCGGTTGACCTACATAATGTTTAACAGTCTAGCGATAGAAGACTCTTTCTTTTTAAACACCTGTTTAAGTGAGTTCCCATAGTATACATATACGGACGAATCACACATGATTACTTATCTTACTGGGCAAGAGCAAGACAGTTAAGGAGTGATGGCGAGTTAAGTGAAGGAGTTAAGTGATGGCTCTGAGTCGCTGATCGGAAGGTTGGCGGTTCGAGCCCCAGCTCCGCCCTGAGAAAGGCTCTCAACTTTGTCTGCTCCAGGGCCGTATAATGGCTGACCCTGACCTCTGACCCTGGCCTGCTAACAAAGCTGGGATATGCAAAAAACAAAGAACATATAAATGAAACCATGATAAGGTCAGCAACAACACTCGGACAGGCTGTTACAGTCATACACTGCTTAGATTGGTGTTTCAAAAACATTCCACACACCATTATACCACCACCACCACCACCAGACTGACCTGTTGAGACTAGTGTTAATTTCATCAACGAAAATAATGACAATAAGTATTTATTGATTAACTTTTTTCCTGTGACTAAGACGAGACGATGACGAGACGTCACGGATATCAATGAACAGTGACGGTGACGAAATCAGCATGCAATATTGTTGACGAGAAAAGACTAGACCTGGTTTTAAAAAATAAAAACGAATCCCGGGTGGTGCTGTAACCTCTCACAGCCGGAGGTCTAGAGAGAGCTGATTGGCCGAGCTCTCTCAGAGGGGAGGGACGAGAGGTACTTAGTGCTCCTACATTGATCACGGCTCTACAGCCAGTCAGGGGCGTCTGTGAGCTCGCGCAACGGAGGGAGTGGATAGCGCTGTCCTCCGAGTGTGTTACGCCGCCCCCAACGGTGCGCGAGCAAGCAGTTCGAAAAAATGCGGTCGGCTTGCGTCACGTGGTTCGGAGGAAACACGTGATAGTCTTCGGCCCTCCCGGCTGAGTGGTAGTAGTAGCCTTAATGTGGGAGCCCCCTAGTGACGGGGAGAAATTGGACACGACTAAATTAGGGAGAAAATCGGGGAAAAAATAAAAAAAAATAAAAAATAAATAAATAAAAACGAATAAAACATCTCTCTCTCTATTTTTTCGTCAGCATGTAATTTTCGTCACAATCCGCTGCGATACGGTGTTCATTCATTATGGCACAAGCAGTAGTTTTTCCCGTGTCGCGGTGCGCTAGACTCTCCGTCATCACAGCAGTATTTCTCTGGAGAAAGAGACGAGCTGATAATTGGGCCCAATTTCTTCATATTGAACCGGAGAAAAAAAACGAGGTGTAGTAATATCGGAGGGGAAACAGTGGGGTCACACAATCGCTGGGAAAATTACCACAGACCTGAAGAGACGCCTCAAGGCATACCATAAAAACCACCCTGTTTTACAGCCTCTTTTTGGTAATTATGTTACCACATGTTCACATTATTATGTTCTGATGTCTTTGATTTTATTTAAAACTATTTTATTTTAAACCGTGCACAAACACATTAAGCTAACAGGTTAGCAAATGATTGTGACCCGTAGGAGCTACAGTATCCTTACAAAAGTCCAAATGTGTAAATTCATATATATATTTCTAAAAAAAGTTTCAAAACACGGTATTGTCCATACTGCTCCTATTATTTTTTAGCTAAAAAATATGGACATGCAGCAGTTGTTGTGATGGTTAAAAATAAATATAATTATCTGAAAACATCAGATGAAATTTACATTTAAGCAGACGCCCTTATCCAGAGTGACTTACATTTTTATCTCATTATACATCTGAGCAACTGGGGGTTAAGGGACAACTTGGTGGTCGTGGGCTTTGAACCCGAGACCTTCCGAACAGTAGTCCAATGCCTTAACATTTTAAATGTTAAAATACCTTTTAAAAAATGGTTTTGGCTAGACTAGATTGACTGTAGTGTTAATTAATAATAATCCTATTGCTAAAATCTTACGTTTTCATTGACTAAAAATAGACCAGAGTGATGTTCAAGTCAAACCGGGACTTTTGTTTTAAGTAGACTAGAATACTTAAAGCTTCCTTTGACTAAAACTAGACTTAAATATTTAAGTAAATACTTTAGTTTTTCTGACTAAAGCTAGACTAAAATGTCTAGACTTTAAGTCGACTGAAACTTGACTAAACAAAAATAGGATAAGATTGACTAAATATGATAAAAACTAACCGGGACATTTATCCCGGGACTAAGACTAAAATTGAAAATAGCTGATTATTCTTATTCTGATATTGTAGGCAAGGGTGCTGCTAGAGTTTCTGCGCCCCTTAAAAAAACTAATATGCTAGTCTTTTTGCTTTGAAGAAGCCAGAGCACTTTTAAGGGCCCCTGTCACTTAGAAATTGTCCTTCCTTACAGCAACTTTATGGAACCCCTGACTGCATTTGGCAAGATGTCCCTGGACTAATAATAATAATAATTTATATTTGTCATATATCTACAGTATGTTATACAAAGAGTGCATGGAAAGAGTGAATTTCTCATGAATGCAGGCATAAAACCGATTTACAGAAGACCTACAGAAGACTTCAAACACAGCACGGTGATGAGACTCTGAGCCGCAGGAAAAGAATGGAATAGTGCAAACGTTTTAAAAGATGCTGTAAGTCTGATAAATGCCGATCCTGGCTGACATGGCTCGAAGCCCACTGCAGTCATTCTCGTGAACATTCAGCAAGTGGAACGCCCGATTCTTTAAAACTGACAGATAACTTGTCGCCAACATGTGACAGAGATGCATCTGTCTGTGGGAACTGTACGCACCATCACTCACCGTGACCACTTGCACATTACAGGAACTCAGCTGGGACTTATTCCCATTTCCCTCTATAGTCCTGAGCTCACTCCAAGCCATCTCAACATGTTTGGGACATTAAAGCAGTTCTTGGGAGGCCAGCATTGATCATGGCTCCGGTGTACTGAGAAAACTTTCTACATTTATGGTGTCCATAAAGGTGTAGCAGGGGATTATATAGAAAAATAAAGGGAGTTTTTTACTCTTACTGTTTTCTGTTATTCTGCGCAAGCAAAAGTCCCGGTTTGACTTGGACGTCATTTGTATTGTCATTTGGGGGGGGGGGGGGGGGGGAGGTATGGGCGCTCTTGCAGGGCAATGGAGTAGGACGTGTTTGGCTCGTGCTCTCGCCGAACTCTTGTTTTTTTTAATATAAATAAGCGCTTTATTTTACAAAACGCCATAAAACATTTCACATGATTTTCGCTTTGAAATAAGGTTTAAATTAATATGCGGGTCAATGGCGGAAAAACTATGCAAATATAAATACGACGCATCATCCACCACTAGGCCCAACGTCGCCTCGTCTTCGTGCTCCACCGTCACTCGGTCTCGAGCAACACCACCCCCTCCGGGCAGTCCAGAGAAAATGGATGATGAGGCCTTAAAATCCGAGATTCTTCGCTCATTAAAAGAAGACATCTCAGCAGTAATTAAGGCTGAACTGAAAAATGCGCTTGCCGATGATTTCAGCTCCCTTAAAAACGAGATACAATCCGTTAAAAGGGAAATTATAAATAATGCGGCGGCATTTCATACCGAAATAGAGCAGATGAAGACCGTGATACAGGAGGTGGAAGGCGGCCTATCAACGTGGTCAGACGAGGAGACAACTTTAAAATCTATGGTGACTGGTTTGAAAACAGAGATAGCTGAGCTAAGAGGGAAATGCGAAGACATGGAGGGAAGAATGAGAAGATGTAATATCAGGATTGTGGGAGTAGCTGAGACGGATGGATCAAACTCTACTGCGTTTGTTTCGAGGCTGCTGAGAGAAACGTTACAAATGGAAAGAGATGTGCTTGTGGACTATTCGCACAGGATTCAGGCTCAAAGAAGATCGGATGGGAAACCGCGTGTCATCATGGCTAAACTTCACTATCACCAAGACTGTGTCGAGGTGTTGAGCCGTGCGCGCGCTCGGGCTCCGCTGAGATTTAACGGAGAATCAGTCGCCATCTTTCCGGATTATACTGCGAGCGCCGCCAAGGCCAGGGCCGCGTTCACGGAGGTTCAGAAATTCGCTTCAGTGGAGCAGTGACCTTTTTGCTTGAACTGTTTTTAGCTCCTCCTAGAGGATGTAGAAGGTACTGTTCAGTCATGAGCAGGAGACTTTCCACGGATAATTCTGACACAACAATATTTAGTTAATAGTCTCGCTGCTGATGAAAACATCGCTAATTCTATTATAAATGCATAGTTAAGGTTTCCTTCTCTTTTATTTTACTGCTGTTATTATTATTATTATTATTCATTTATTTTATTTTTTACTATATCTTTTAATAATATAATTATATAATGTATAATTGCTTTTCCTCAATTGTGAGCTCGTGTTGCTCAGTTGCATTTTAAGAGAAGTGTCTAATGTTATTGCCTTTGCCGGTGCCATTAGGCTTACTTTTATTTACTTTTTTTCCTATTGTTATTATTGTTATTACCATTATTATTGTTATTGTTATTACTATGTTATTCCGCAGGTTTTACGATATATCATAATGCGCTATTTGAGTTACTTTAGTATGGTGGGTTTGGCGGGAGCGTGAGCTGTTGGCTCTGTAGAGCTCCCAACACAAACACTTAATGTGTGGATTAGTTTTCGAAGGGTATCATGTTCACCATGTTCTTGTAGGTGATAAGCGGGGAGGGGGGAGGAGGGGGGTTTATCGTTTTTTCTTTTCTACCAGACCTATTCTGTCAGATGTCCATGTTAATTCTGACTTGTTGTCATGTTGCTTTTATAGATTTCATATATATAAACACTTCCCTTTAAGATGACAGTTATAAAAACTTCTAAAGGGCTGGATGGCTAGGGTTAGTCAATTTCGTGAGCTGGAATGTTAAGTCACTTAACCATCCAGTGAAACGTAAAGATATATGCACATTTAAAACAACTTGATGCAGACATCACATTTCTTCAGGAGACTCATTTACGTACAACGGGTCATTTCCGGCTTAGAGAGAGTTGGGCGGAACAGATATATCACTCCAATTTTCATTCGAAAGCTAGAGGTGTGGCCATACTTATTAAGAAAAATACGCCATTCACTATGACAAGTGTAGAGGCTGATTCCTTAGGGCGATATGTTATTGTGGTGGGCCAGCTTTATTCCCTCCCAGTCATCCTAGCCAATATTTATGCACCAAACTGGGATAACCCTGCATTCTTTTCGAATTTCTTCTCTCGGTTACCAAATATGACATCACACCACCTTATTCTTGGTGGCGACACCAATTGTGCACTCTCCCCCGTTTTAGACCGTAGTTCATCCAAAAAAGCTCCCCTTTCTAAATCAGCACTTTTAATGAAACTTTTTCTTAAATCATATGGTGTAGCTGACGTTTGGCGGTTTCGTAACCCTACTTCCAGAGAATATTCCTTCTTTTCCTCCGTTCATAAAACTTTTTCAATCTAAGCTGGACAAGAGACTTCTTCCTTTCATTACCAAGTGTCATTACGGAGCTATAGTTATATCTGATCATGGTCCCCTAACTATGAAAATGCGTATCCCCAATACACAATCCAGTTACCGTCCCTGGAGGTTCAACTCTCTGCTTCTATCAGAGGAAGCATTTATCGAATTCATTTCCTCTGAGATCACATTATTCCTTGAGATCAATCAAACACCAGGGATGGCCTCTTCAACTATATGGGAGTCACTTAAGGCATATTTACGAGGCCAGATAATTTCATATTGCGCAAGGAAAAATAAAAACAACACTGTACGCCTTAGAGAGCTGGCTGATGAGATATTGGAATTAGACAGACTATATAGTTATATACCCTCTGCAGACACAATGAAAAAGCGGATACTATTGCAGACCGAGTTTGATCTCCTGTCAACAAGGCAGGCTGAATATCTTATTTCTAAATCAAGACATATGTCTTATGAGCATGGGGACAAGACTGGGCAAACACTTGCTCATCAGCTAAGACAAAGGACTGCCAATGAGTCCATTCCTGTGATTAATGATGAGCAAGGCTTAAAAAATACTGATAGCCTTAAAATTAATTCATGTTTCCAAAATTATTACCAGTCACTATACACTTCCGATTCATGTGTCGATCCTCTTGCCTTAGACGTCTTTTTCGATAATTTACATATCCCTTCTATAGATCCAGTGACAGCTGCTGAATTGTTCCCTTTAAAATTAGCCCAAAAAAATTTAAATACCTTGGGATTTGGGTTACGCATGATCATAAAGACTTGTATGGAGTCAATTATCCACCTCTTTTATCTAATTTAAAACAAGACCTTGAGCGTTGGGACCATCTCCATCTTTCATTGGGTGGAAGAATTAATACAATAAAAATGAATGTATTGCCCAAGTTTTTGTATATTTTTCAATGCCTTCCGTTATTCTTAACAAAATCTTTTTTCTCCAAACTAAATATGTCACGACACGCCAAGCCACAGTCACGTCATGATCACCTAAGCACGCCTGTTCCATGTTCCCTGCCGCTCCTTACATCGCACCACCCCTGCTCTCTGCACACCTGGACACTATCAGTAATCAGCTCATACCTATTTAAGCCATGCTCTGACACCGCCACGTCGCCAGATTATTGAGTGCCTCACTAGCCCAATATTCCAGCGTTATTTTCTCTGCATTGTCTACCAGGATCTCGACCACGCTTTGTTTTTCCCGACCACGATTTCGCCTCTCGTTCTAACTCTAGCCCTTTTGATACTTTGTGTTGCCGACCTCTTACCTGTTACCGACTACGAGCCTGGATCACGGACTGCTTCACGTCTCTTCGGCTTCGACCCCCGCCTGCTCCACGACTACGATTAATCCTCGCTCCTCGCCGAGCTTAAGCTCCTTCTCTCCACACCGGCATTCATCGCGGAGCTCTCTTTCTCCCCGCGCCGACTCTACGCGCTGCACATACCGGCATTCATCGCGGAGCTCTCTCTCTCTCCCCGCGCCAACTCTACGTGCTACCGCCTCAACACAAGGCTCACGTTGCATACGCCGGCATACGATACATCTCAAGCTGCATCTCACTCGCGCCGGCTCTGCGCGCTTCCGCATTCACGCACCATCTACGTCACGCCCAACGTCACTCGCCTCGGTGCATTCACGCTGGTACTCCGTGCTTCCGCATTCCAACGAGACTTTTCCCATTCACACTGCAGCGCGGAGCTATACCCACGCCTCTTATTTAAAACCGCCACTTTGCCTGCTTCAGTTATCACAAGCACTCATAAGCGCCACTTTAGTTCTCCCTGGGAATTACTCACTCTATCTGCAATTGGATCCATCACGCCCTCTAGCGAGCCTGACAGAATAATCTGGCCGAATGGATCCAGCAGAGGCAGCTCACCTGAGGGGGGCATTAGAGAGCCAAGGAGCACTTCTAGGCACCCACCAGCAGGAAATAAGACAGATCACAAACACACTTCAAACGATTACGGAAACGCTGCAGTCTCTCTCTACCCAGATTCAGAAGCAACAATCTCCGGCACCCACTCCCCAACCCCCCCCTCCAACGCTCCTTTCTGGCCCAGAGCCCCGCCTTCCTGCTCCGCCCACCTATGATGGAGATCCAGCCACTTGCCGTTCCTTTTTATCTCAGTGCTCCCTTGTTCTGGAACTACAGGCCACATCTTTTCCAACGGCACGTTCCAAGGTTGCCTATATCATCACCCTCCTCTCAGGAAAGGCGAGAGAATGGGGAACAGCATTATGGGATGCCCAAGTCCCGTGCTGTTTCACCTATAAAACCTTCACGGATGAAATGAGGAGGGTCTTTGACCGCGCCTCTACTGGGCATCAAGCAGCCAGCCAAATACTTCAACTACGCCAGGGAATTCATTCCGTTTCTGACTATGCCATTGATTTTCGGACCTTGGCTCCTTCTTGTGACTGGGATGAAAAGGCTCTCTTTGATTGTTTCCTTCATGGGCTCTCTGACCCAATTAAGGACGAGCTTGCAGCCCGGGAGCTTCCGTCAGATCTGCAGGGGCTCATTGATTTAGCGACCCGCATTGATGATCGTAAGCGGGCACGGCGAAATGAACGGCAGCCCTATCGTGAACCACGCACCTCGACACTTACCTTGGCCACACCTGAGCCTCCCCCCGAGCCCATGCAGATAGGCCGTGCACGCATCTCGCCAAAGGAGCGTCAGCGCCGCAAGGATGACGGCGCCTGCTTCTACTGCGGTCAGATTGGCCATGTTGTGCGATCCTGTCCACTAAAAGGTCAGGCCCCCCCGTAGTTCTGGGGATGCAGGGGGGCCCCGAATCTGTTTCTTCCCCGGACAAGCGATCATGTTTCTCCGTGACCCTGACACATGGCGACCGATCTTATATCACTCACGCGCTAGTGGACTCCGGGGCTGATCAGAACTTAATCTCTTCCTCCACTGCTTCCGAATTCAAAATTCCCCTCGCACCCCTGTGTCAACCTCTTACAGTTCAGGCTCTCGATGGCAGCAAACTCTCCCCCATTACTCATCGCACCACCCCCGTTACCCTGCAGTTTTCAGGCAACCACACTGAAACTATTACCCTCCTAGCTATTCAAAATGCCCATGCACCCATCGTTCTGGGTCTCCCTTGGTTAAGACTGCATAACCCTTACATTGATTGGGTTAAAAGAAGAGTCCTGGATTGGAGCCCCACCTGCCTCTCTTCATGTTTACGTTCTGCCCCTATGGGCCGAAGTTCGCTCACTCCACAAGAGGAAATCCCCGACCTAACCAAAGTACCCACAGAGTATCATGACCTTCGACAGGCTTTTAGCAAGTCACGGGGCACCTCCTTACCCCCACATCGCCCTTATGACTGTGCAATCGACCTCCTCCCAGGCACCTCACCACCTAAGGGTCGACTTTACTCCCTCTCCCGTCCTGAGAGAGAGGCCATGGAACAATACATAAAGGAGTCACTCGCAGCAGGGATCATCCGTCCATCATCCTCACCAGCGGGGGCAGGATTTTTTTTTGTGGAGAAGAAAGATAAGTCCCTCAGACCCTGTATTGATTACAGAGGGTTGAATGAAGTCACGATAAAGAACCGCTATCCTCTTCCTTTGATGTCGTCTGCCTTCGAACTTCTCCAGGACGCCCGCGTCTTCACCAAGTTAGACTTGAGGAATGCCTACCACCTTGTCAGGATACGGGAAGGCGATGAATGGAAGACAGCTTTTAACACACCCACCGGCCATTATGAGTACCTAGTGGTTCCGTTCGGCTTAACCAACGCGCCGGCAGTGTTCCAGGCCCTCATCAACGACGTCCTTAGGGATTTTCTCAATGTTTTCGTCTTTGCTTACCTGGACGACATCCTGATATTCTCACGCTCGGTAAAGGAGCACAAGTTCCACGTGCGCCAGGTTTTGCAACGGCTTCTGGAGAATAAACTCTACATCAAGGCAGAGAAATGCGAGTTTCATTGCACTTCAACCTCTTTTTTGGGATATTCTATCTCCCCTGCAGGCATCCAGATGGACCCCACCAAGGTGAGGGCGGTCACTGATTGGCCGGTACCGTCTTCAAGACGCGAACTCCAACGCTTCTTGGGATTCGCAAACTTTTATCGACGCTTTATTCGAAGCTACAGCATAGTGGCGACCCCACTTACGGCACTCACGTCTTCCAAGATCCCATTCCGATGGAACCCCCAGGCTGATAAAGCCTTCAAGGATCTCAAGCACCGTTTCACCATAGCACCCATCCTTATATTTCCTGACCCCTCCCTCCAGTTCATTGTGGAAGTAGATGCATCTGAGACCGGAGTAGGGGCCGTCCTGTCTCAGAGATCCCCGAAAGACAACAAGATTCACCCTTGCTCCTTCTTCTCCCGCCGACTCACACCCCCCGAACGTAACTATGGCATCGGGGACCGTGAACTCTTGGCGGTCAAGCTGGCCCTTGAAGAATGGAGACACTGGCAGGAAGGGGCGGACCATCCCTTCCTCGTGTGGACCGACCACAAGAACCTGGAGTACTTAAAAACTGCAAAGAGACTCAACTCACGCCAGGCACGATGGTCACTTTTTTTTTCTCGTTTTCGGTTTACCTTATCATATCGCCCTGGTTCCAAGAACATCAAGCCTGACGCCCTCTCCCGGCAATTCTCCACCTCTCGGGACACATCCACGACGGAGGCGATCCTCCCTCCTCATTGTCTTGTGGCAACAACCCAACTTGACGTAGAGCACCTGGTTCGGCAGACCCTTGAACGGGAACCTGGCCCAAGCATCGTTCCAACCAACAAGCTTTTTGTCCCAGCTTCCGTGCGACCACAGGTGCTAGACTGGGCCCACAGTTCCAGATTGGCATGCCACCCTGGGGCGGCACGCACCCTTTCCCTCCTACAGGAACGCTTCTGGTGGGCTACCATGAAGGAGGACGTCAAAAACTTTGTGGCCTCTTGCGACACCTGTGCCAGGAATAAGACAACTAACCGCCCTCCTGAGGGTCTCCTCCGACCCCTCCCCATTCCCCACCGCCCCTGGTCTCACATTTCCATCGACTTCGTCACTGGCCTACCACCTTCTCAAAACAACACCTGCATCTTAACTATCGTAGACCGTTTCTCTAAGTCGGCGCATTTTGTCCCGTTACCCAAGCTCCCATCTGCCAAAGAAACAGCCGAACTCTTAATTAATCACGTTTTCCGACTTCATGGACTCCCCGTCGACATTGTCTCGGACAGGGGCCCCCAGTTTTCTGCCCAGTTCTGGAAGGCGTTTTGCAACCTCGTCGGCGCCAACCCCAGTCTTTCATCCGGATTTCATCCCCAAACTAATGGCCAAACGGAACGGATGAACCAGGAGTTGGAGAAATCTTTAAGGTGCATGGCCTCTCGAGACCCTTCTTCCTGGAGTCGCTTCCTACCCTGGATTGAGTACGCCCACAACTCGCTCCCTACCTCGTCCACGGGCATGTCTCCCTTCCACTGCTGTCTGGGCTATCAACCACCCCTCTTTTCTGCCCAGGAAGAGGAGGTAGCAGTTCCCTCAGCCCAAACCTTTGTCCGTCGCTGCAGAAGAACATGGCAGCATGCCCGTAATCAGCTACTACGCACTGTAAGCACCTTCCAGCGCCAGGCGAATCGTCATCGGTCACCAGCTCCCAGGTATCGTATCGGCCAAAGGGTCATGCTGTCTACACGGGACATCCCACTCAAGACCATGTCCAGGAAACTCTCACCAAGGTTCATCGGACCCTTCACTATCACCCGGGTCATAAATCCATGCTCTGTCCGACTAGCTCTACCTCTCTCCATGCGCAGAATCAACCCTACGTTTCACGTTTCTCAGATTCGTCGTCTAATCTCGTGCCCATTATCTACACCCCCCCAGCCTCCCCCACCCCCCCGACTCATAGATGGGGGAGAAGCCTTTACCGTTCGCAGGCTCCTCAAGTCTCGCCGCCGGGGACGGGGCCTTCAGTACTTAGTAGATTGGGAGGGCTACGGCCCTGAAGAGAGAAGCTGGGTACCTGCTAGATTTATCCTAGACCGATCTCTGATCTCAGATTTCCACAGACTTCACCCCGAAGCACCTGTAAGAACGCCTGGAGGCGTTCGTAGAGGGGAGGGTACTGTCACGACACGCCAAGCCACAGTCACGTCATGATCACCTAAGCACGCCTGTTCCATGTTCCCTGCCGCTCCTTACATCGCACCACCCCTGCTCTCTGCACACCTGGACACTATCAGTAATCAGCTCATACCTATTTAAGCCATGCTCTGACACCGCCACGTCGCCAGATTATTGAGTGCCTCACTAGCCCAATATTCCAGCGTTATTTTCTCTGCATTGTCTACCAGGATCTCGACCACGCTTTGTTTTTCCCGACCACGATTTCGCCTCTCGTTCTAACTCTAGCCCTTTTGATACTTTGTGTTGCCGACCTCTTACCTGTTACCGACTACGAGCCTGGATCACGGACTGCTTCACGTCTCTTCGGCTTCGACCCCCGCCTGCTCCACGACTACGATTAATCCTCGCTCCTCGCCGAGCTTAAGCTCCTTCTCTCCACACCGGCATTCATCGCGGAGCTCTCTTTCTCCCCGCGCCGACTCTACGCGCTGCACATACCGGCATTCATCGCGGAGCTCTCTCTCTCTCCCCGCGCCAACTCTACGTGCTACCGCCTCAACACAAGGCTCACGCTGCATACGCCGGCATACGATACATCTCAAGCTGCATCTCACTCGCGCCGGCTCTGCGCGCTTCCGCATTCACGCACCATCTACGTCACGCCCAACGTCACTCGCCTCGGTGCATTCACGCTGGTACTCCGTGCTTCCGCATTCCAACGAGACTTTTCCCATTCACACTGCAGCGCGGAGCTATACCCACGCCTCTTATTTAAAACCGCCACTTTGCCTGCTTCAGTTATCACAAGCACTCATAAGCGCCACTTTAGTTCTCCCTGGGAATTACTCACTCTATCTGCAATTGGATCCATCACGCCCTCTAGCGAGCCTGACAAAATAATCAGATTTCAACCTTTATTTGGAACAAAAAAACACCAAGAATTAAAAGAAGCATACTGCAGAGACCTCGCGCAAAAGGAGGGATGGCACTTCCAAATTTCCTGTATTATTATTGGGCAGCCAATATGAGCACTGATGTTCTGGTTAAATAATGACAATCCCCCTGTTTGGACAATTCTGGAGGGGGCTTCAGTTAGCCCCACCTCTCTAATACCATTATTGTGTTCCAAAATACCATTTGTTCAACCAATCTGTAGCTTGACCTCTAATCCAGTTGTTATACATTCAGTTAAAATTTGGAATCAGGTCAGACTATTGTTTTCCCTTAAAGAGTTACCACAGGCTGCCCCAATTGCTAAAAATGACATGTTTGTTCCATCAATGATGGATAATGCTTTTGAAGTTTGGGCTAGAAAGGGTTTGGTCTCACTGTCTGAACTTTATATTGATGGAAATTTTGCATCCTTCGAACAGTTGGTACAGAAATACGATATTCCCAAATCACATTTTTATAGATACTTGCAGCTTCGGAACTTTGTGGCATTGAATTGAATTCTAATAATATTTGAATGTAAATCAGTACAAAAACAAACTATACGCAGGATTTATGAATTACTCAGTATGTATGATTCAACACCTCTAGATTTACTCAGAAATAAATGGGAGACAGATTTAGATGAACCAATTTCAGTGGAAATCTGGCACGAAATAATACAGAGGATTTTCTCATCATCCATTTGCCTTAGACATGCTGTAATACAATTTAAGATCTTGAGATTGCATCGTCTACATTGGTCAAAAGTCAGACTTTCTAAGATCAAAACCGATATAGATACCACATGTGATAGATGCAGGCAGGCTCCTACAACTCTGCGGCATATGTTTTGGACTTGTCCAAGACTTTACATGTTCTGGACTAATATTTTCAAGACCTTTTCTGAACTATTTGGAGAGTTAGTAGAGCCATCTCCATTTATTGCATTGTTTGGTGTCCCTCCAGAAAACACTAGTTTTAACCAAAGGAAAATTAAAATATTGGCTTTCTGTTCCCTTTTGGCTAGGAGACTGATATTGATTAAATGGAAAGACCCTGATCCACCAACATTTAGCCACTGGATAAGGGAAGTGATGTACTATCTTAAGCTGGAGAAAATTAGATATACAGTTAGGGGGTCTACTGACACATTTTATAATATTTGGCAGCCTTTCTTAATTTTTGCTGAGGGCATGAATGCTGATAATATTGCATTGTAAAGGAAGGTTTTGGGGAAGTTTACTTTACATATGTTATTATTATTATTTATTATTATTTAAATCTTTTTATGGACATCTGATTGTTATGGGATCCTTATGTTTGTCTGGTGTTGGGGGGGGTGGGGGTTGGTTTTGTGTTCTCTTTTGTTGTATTTTCTTGTGTTTTCTTTGTATAGTTTGAATAAATAAAAAAAACTTTGATAAAAAAAATTATAATAGGCTATAGCATAATATAGAGTGACAGAGTAAATAAAAACTACTAAAATCTTAAAACTACAACTAAAAACTACTAAAATCTTCATTGTTTTTGAGAAGTGCTGAGAGCTTTATATCTTCTTAACGGGTCTGTGGCTACATGTTAGCCTAGTTCTTGTGAAGCTTCTTTCTGTAATGCTAGCTAAAGTTTAGCCACGTTCTCTCTCTCTCTCTCTCTCTCTCTCTCTCTCTCTCTCTCTCTCTCTCTCTCTCTCTCACACACACACACACACACACACACACACACACACACACACAAAGCGCTTAGTAATTTTACCAGTACATTAATACTGTCTAATTAATGAAAAGAAAGGGTTATTTTATATCTTACTTCCTCTGGTACAAATGTAAACATACATTAATTAGGATATTAGGAAGTTAGCAAACATCAACTTAGCTACCAAAGCTAGAGCACTGTTACAGAAGCACAATAAGTTACTTTAATATTCTTGGTTCTAAGAATACATTGTTTCCTCAGGCTATCCATGTTATCACAGTTCTTCCACATTACTGTGTTACACAAAAAGCATATTGACAAGCCTTATTCTCTGCCTTGTTTTTGTGTGTTCACAGTGGGTGCTGGCATTTGAGATCTTCATCCCTCTGGTCCTTTTCTTCATCTTGCTGGGTCTGAGGCAGAAAAAGCCAGCCATTCCTGTCAAAGAAGGTAAGACGGAGGAGGGCAAGTGGAAGGGCACAGGAGGAAAAACAATATGGGGAAAGAAAATGGCGAGTGAATAGAAATGCAGTATATGGACAAAAGTATTTGGCCAAACCTTCAATGACATTGTATCCAAATACATACACTTCAATATGGAATTAGTTCTCCATGTGTAGCTACAGTATACTGTAATAGCTTCCACTCTTCTTGGAAGGCTGTCCACAAGTGTTTCTGTGGGAATTTGTGCCCATTCATTTTGTAGAGCATTCATGGGGTCAGGCACTGATGTTGGACGAGAAGGCCTGGCTCGCAATCTCTGTTAGTGATGAGTCGCTCATGAACGATTCGTTCTTTTTGAACGGGTCTTTAATGTGACTCAGAAGAACGAGTAGTCTCGGAGAGTGATTTGTTCATTTTCTTCTGAGCGCGCATGTGAAAAGCATCGCAAAACCTCTGTAGGTTATGTACAGGAAACAGAAATGAGTATTTACCTTTGAGTCTTTGGTCCAAATCTTTCGTTCTTTTGTAATGTGACTCACATAGACGCTATGTCATGCAATAAACAGGAAACAGACTTGAACGATTCTTCTCAAACGAATCTTCTACTCCTAGTTGTGCGTTCTTTTGTCATGTGACTCCTATAGACGCTATGCAGTGCAATAGATTCAAAAGAACGAACGACTCAAACTAGAAGATATGAGAGCTGAGCTGCTAATTCCGTTTATCATAATATGTCCTTAGGTGCACTGTAATATTTTCATTACTGGAACTAGGGCTTATACCTTGGAGAACCTGGCGATACGATACATACCTCGCCCTAATGGCTGGGCAGAGTATCGATACTAAGGGCTAGAATGTCGATACTGTATCTTTTTTTTATTATATCGGTATGTATCTAAGAATCGATATTTTGAGCACACCCCTAACTGGAACTATAGCCAAAATGTTGGAGGTCTATTTATTGAAAATGTAACATTTTATTTTCTGTCTGATCAAAAGAACGAAATGAACTAAATGACTCAAAAAAAGATTTGTTCGTTTTGTTGAACGAGATTCAAAGAACCGAGTCACTAAAATAATATATAAATAATATAATAAATAATATATAATAACTTCCCATCACTAATCTCCAGTTCATCCCAAAGGTGCTCGATGGGGTTGAGATCAGGGCTCTGTGTAGGACAATATTTTTTATACTTTAGTTTAATTCTTATTGCTGTTATTGTTTATTGTTATGTATAAAATATTGTTTAAAAAAACGTCTTTATAGTCCTTGCATTATGCACTAGGGCACAGTTATGTTGGAATAGAAAAGGGCCTTCATCGAACTATTGCCAAAACGTTGGAAGCATAGCATTGTCCAAGATGTCTTAAGTGAGTAAGGGGCCTGATTCAATAATTAACAGGTTTGGCTCAGACTTTTGTCCATATAGTGTAGCTTTACTTACGTATATTTACGCATTTTCCACTTGTTGATCAGTAATGGTAACACCAGGCATATCTTGTAGTCCATTTTTGTCCACTGAATAATCTCTTTTTCCACTTTACTAGCAGATGTTCTCAGGTAGAAGGGCAAATCATTGGTGAGGAAGAGTTAAGATGTTTCCCAGCATTCTCGATATTTCTATCCCAGCAGTCAGCAAGAGCGATTAGGAGAGACTGGAGAGTGCTTGTCTCTGATTGTGTGATGAATGAGTTGTATTTAGCCACTGATGGATAATACGAGGGATGTTCAAGTCAAACCAGGATTTAGATTTTCTCAAATTTCTCTCGAATGAAGATGTGAAACCTATTGTCATTTACAGAAGACTTCAAGACTTCACAGTACGTTAATGAGCACTTTAGCTGTAGAAAAACATTTGAATGTTGCAAAGGTTTTAAAGAAGCCTGTACGATCCCAGCCGAGGTGGCTTGAAGCCGACTGCAGTCGTTCCCATGAGCATTCAGCGAGTGGAACGCCTTGAAAAACGACAGATAATTCGCCAACCTGCCAACTTCCTAGAGAGATTCATCTGTCTGTGGGAATTGTACCCAATCATTCACCAACCACCACTTGCCACATGCCCCGTACAGTCCTGACCTTACTCCAAGCTATTTGGTCCATTAAAGGAGTTCTTGTGAGGCCAGCGTTTCAGACGTGAAGCAGGCAGTCCAATTCGTGAATCCAGCAGACTGAGAAAATGTTCTACCTCAATGGTATCCAAGCACTAGAGAAATGAGATTTTACTCTTATAACTGTGTAACAATGTTCTGCCCAATCAAAAGTCCTGTTTTGACTTGAACGCCCCTCGTAGATAAAAAATATTACTGTCTTTTTGTATGTGGCCACGTAGCATTATTGGGCAACTTTGCTAATCTATTGTTGATTGCAAAGACGTTTCAGCTTCTGGCTCAGTGGTTAGTTTTGTTCATTTCTAGAGAGCGTCCTCATTAATCTCCATCACCATTGTGTCCTTTTTGTTTCCAATGCTGAATGAAATCAAAGACCATCTTTTTGTCTTTTTCTTATATTTTTGTTCCTTTCTATCATCTGTCCTTTCTTCTCTCTCTCTTTCTCTCTCTCTCTCTCTCTCTCTCTCTCTGTATTGTTCTACCTTTTTTCCATGGTACATGTTCACTGCATGCTGGACCAGTGTGTAAGTCTAAGTATTGTTTTTTTTTAATCCAGTTTCTGGTTTTTACAAAATTTGTGTGTGCCATGCCATCTGTGTTGCTTCTAGCCTCTCTGTTTCCTAACTGTGTGTGACTTGGTGTGGGCTCTAATGTGTGTATGTAGCAGTGCACGTCTAAATGTGTGTGTGTGTGTGTGTGTGTGTGTGTGTGTGTGGGTGTGTGTGTGGGGAGGGGGGTGCTTACTCGAGTGGAATGTGCTGCAGATCCTGTTTCTTATATCGGTATGAAGGTAATGAACGAGAGGACAACATTACAGAACCGGACACTGAGCAGGCATCAACAGACACCGGCACACACACTCATAGGGTTCACGCATAACGTATTAATGAACATGAGAGTGAGTGATTAAAACGGTTCAGAGACGCTTAATGTCTTTGTGTACATTAACATGTCAGCATTATTACTCATCTCCAATACTGCTACTTATACAACGAAGATATATTAAAGGAAAAGTTTGGCAAAGAAAAATGTATTCATTTTAAGCCAAAATTTCGCCAGAGATAATGTATTACATCAACGCAATCATAAAAGAAAGAAAAAAAAACCTTGGGGTAAGGGTGGGAAATAGTTTGCATAGTTTTTTTTTGACCAAACTGGTCCTTTAAATCTTAAAATCTTTAATCTCTTTTCACACACTACTGTTTAACCTGTTTAATGGAATTATCCGGTGACCGGGCTTTTCCTCTGACCATGTTTGCTGTTTTAATCCTCGGCCAGAGAGGAAGCAGATGTCAGACAGCAGTGTATTAGACCTGAACTGTGCGACAGCCAGCGCGTCTCACTAAACCAGCCATCACTGGAACAGGAGAAATATGACACCCGCTTGTGTAAACAGAGAGATTTTACTGCATGGGCAGGTGCTGACAGCGAGCGCGCGCCATCTAATTCCAGAACGCCGGAAGGAGGTGACTTATTAGTGGAGAGAGGAAGGAGAGGAGAGAGAGAGAGAACGAGCAGGAGTAGATGCCAGCTCCGCAGGCTGTCTGCTGCAGTATCCAAACACTTAAGAAAAACAGAGTCAGCAGATTACATTTAACTTTCCATACGCTGCTGCCGGTGCCAAAAGTCTTGCGTTGATACCCTGAGGGAGATGCCAAGATGACCAGCATCGATGACTCGGGCTGGAAGTGAAACGGCCATGACGTCGATATAGAAGTTCACATTTCCCAGAGCCATTCGTTATTAAATAATCAGACCGGCTTGGTAATTACAGGATCGGCGTAGGGCACGGGATCACTTCATCCGTAAATCCCACTCCTAAGCAGGAGCGCTCGATTCCGGATAATTGAATTTTTTTAGAAACGTTTGGGTTGAAGTGATGCTTCTTAAGTTGAGGTTAGGGTTAGATACAGTACTGTACATACAAGCATTTAATTTCAGTTTCATCATTTTTCACCACGTAGGTCACTTTGTAGGAAAAAAATTACTAAATTTAAATTACAATGCTGTTGAATGCTGGACAATTTTTTTTATACACTGTCTGCTTTAACAAACTTCATGTGTAATTGTTGATACGGTCTGAGTACAGGCTTCTATAGCATTGTTGGAAGCAGTCTGGTTTTCCAACTTGCCTTTGGGCTTTGTGGTTTTTCCTTGCAAATATTATAAGCAGCATTTTTTTATAGGTCTCATTAAATTTAAGATAGCGAAAAAAGATAAGCTTATTGGGGGTGTGTGTGTGTGGGGGGGTGCTATTTACACCGATGATGGTACAATGTGCTATGGTATCTGGTACCAGGATGTTAGAAGGAGATCCTGTTAGTTGCTTTTAATTGTAAGATTGGACCTCAATGGATCAGTTTATTATCTGGAGAAGTTGGAGGCTGGATTTACAATCTTGAAGCCTTGAGACAGTCACCAGTCACCTCCCGATACGATATTATCACGATATCTTGATGTCGATCCGATTAAAATTGCGATTATATCAGGATTTTCTAAATATCCCAACTTGATATTACATTTTCCCCCTGATTTTGTTACAATTCTATACCTTTAAAAATATGAAATGAGTAATTAAATGTAGGCTGTTTCTTATAACATTCATTTTCTCACGTGAAAACCAAGCGCAGCATTTAAACAATGCAAACTAACTGAAAAAATAAATGGTGACGTTTTACCGCCTCAAAAGGCTGAAAATTCAACCTGACAGTAAGCGCGCGGGTTTCGTGGCCGCGAGCATGTGGGCACATGCAGCTACTAGCGGCTCGCGTTTTTTGACTGATTAGCGCTCACAGTGTTTCGAGACTTATGTAAGCATGTGTGATGATGGGGTTCGAGACTAATCCGCTAACAGAGGTTGAAGAAAAAGGCAGATGGGAGGGTTTTAACATGGGATCAGACAACATGAATCTCGGGTGCGCGTGAACTACATTAACTGGTATATAATTGATCATCAATATTATGGTTAGGTGTAGTTAATGCCATGGCTGGTCATGTGTATATCTGCTATAATGTAAAAGAACACAAATACATGTTCCTAAAAATATAATTAAAAAAAATGTCAGCTTTGCTAAATGACTATGGTAATAACAATGTAACAATGTACAATTATTGGAAAAAGCATCTTACTCAGGGTGTATCTGTAACCACCGTGATCACCATGTCGTTAATTATTTTCCTTTTACACCCCTTTTCATTATGTTCTGTTCCTCCTTTAAAATCAATACATCTTATTTACAGCTTTCAATCAAAGCAAATGGACCACCATAGTGAGTGATGGCGCTTTCTCAGCACAACTGATTGTGTAATTGTGTATATACTGTACATTAATACGCAGGTTCATAACCCAATATAATCTGCAACAGCAAGGAAACAGTAATTGCGCACGTACAAAGTGACCTATACGTCCAGTGTGTGTAGATAGGATTTACTCAATAAACTGGCAATTCAGTGTGTGGTGGAGCTTTTTATAGATCTATATCTATATGTAGAGTGTAGTGCGTGGGAAACATACCAAGCCTAGTATTTCCATGTTCCAGTGAAAGAAAGCTCATGTGTACAGTCTGTGCGTGAGACAGTAAAAGGGTCTTTAAAGCTAGTTAACCTAATGTAATCTGACCTGACATCTGAAACCTTCCCTGACCTCCTGACTCTTTTTGTTTTTCTGAGCTATGACCGTTCCCTCACTCTTTCTCTTGTTGTGCTTTTCTTTGGTTTGATTGTTTTGGTTTCTCATCTCTTCCGCCCGATCCGTCCATTGTCCCTCTCCCATTTCTCCCTCCTAACACCATTTTCTTCACTGCCACTCAATGCTTATTTGCAATAACTTCTCTCTAACCCATCCATACCCTCTCTCTCTCACACTTCGTCCTTTCCAACTTTGACATCTTGATTAATTTAACCCTACTAACCACCACCACCACCACCACCTTCTCCACTTCTCCACCCGCCATCACCGTTCTCATCCATTCCTCGCTGCGGCTGTTTTCCTCTTTTCCGGGACGACCCGATCAGCTTTCTACAGCGCCGCCCCCCTGACCTCCGCGGGCATCATTCCCATCATGCAGTCCTTGTGTCCGGATGGCCAGCGAGACGAGTTCGGCTTCCTGCAGTACAAAAACTCGACGTGAGTCAAAGCCTTAATGTTTCTCTCTGTTCCACCTCTGAAGACTACCACTGTGTCTGTAGCACCTAACAGCAGTCCTCATTAGCACCTGTAATCGTGTGTGTATAAGCACTGAGCCTTCATAATGAACCTCTCTCTATGACTTCAGCTTTGAACTATAATGATATATTGGCTTTTAACAGATCGCTAACTGACTAAGTCATTCCCTTTTTTTTGTTTTTATCACACTTTTTCCCACTCCCTGGTCTTTTCTGTTTACTTCGATTAAGGCCTTGTTTGTTTAAATGCTTTTTCAGCGTGACTCAGTTGTTGGAGCGGATCGGGGAGGTGATGGAGCAGAATCACTTGTTCGCCTCGGACGGGCCGACTCTCGGGGAGGAGCTGGAGTCACTGCAGCACCACCTGGAGAGTATCAGCTCAGCCCAGAGTCCCATAGAGAGCAGCTTCAACACCAGCCACGGTCTGGAGATACATACAGTACTGCACACAGTTTAGCATGTGTATGAATTATACACTTTTTGTTGAGATAATCAGCCTGTTTGATGTTCTGCTGTCTCCGATTCCAGTCTTCACTTTAGGAAGCGTCATAAGGAATTCCACTCACTTCCAGCAGTTCCTCATCCGAAATCTCTCCCTGAACAACGACACGGCCAACCTGCTTCTCTCGTCCCCCGTCAACCTTAAAGAGGTTTGTAACTCGTGCCAGGTTCAGCACACTCCTCTTTAACCCTTATAACGCTGGTCAAGGACCAATTTAAAAAATATATATCTATCCATCTACAAACCTCTGTAGTCTAACTATGGACCGTGGAGGCCAATCTGAATAATATATATAGCGGCTTTGCACCTTCAGGGTCAGAGCTCGATTCCCGCCTTGCGTCTGTGTGCGTGAAGTTTGCATGTTCTCCCTGTGCTTTGTGGGTTTCCTCCAGGGACTCTCGTTTCCTCCCACAGTCCAAAGATATGCAGGTTAGCTAATTGGCATTCTGAAGTTGAATTACAAGCGAGGTGTCGAGCTGGCAACCCGACCCCCTATATTATGGTACCTCCGGGATCTAAGGTTCGAGTCCCTTCTTTGGGTCTGTGTGCGTGGAGTTTATATATGACCCTTTAGTTTCTTGATCATGATCATTAAACTGAAATAAAATTATATTCATTATATTGCTTTAGGTTGTCCTGAAAAAATGGATATAAGACACTCTACATTGCACAATCCTGAAGCCTACAGTATATATATTAATTAAAACATAGTACAACACAAAAGGCTATATAAGTTCTGGGTTTTAAGGGTTAAAGCTCCCAGGACACAGCATTCACATTTTACCTGCTCTCTTTAAGAGAAGTCGCAGCCTCTAGTTTGCATCACCCATTGTGTTTTTGACAGCAGAACAGAAGCGCGCAAATGGCACAGGCAAATGCTGTGAACTTCAGCTCTTTGCCGATTAAGTGCCAGGCTGTTAACTTGCTGCTATACTGGGAATGTCAGGAGCACCTATGCTGTAACATCAGCACAATTCAAGCAACTCTTCCACACCCACCTAGAATAAAAATAACCTGGAGGCAGAAATTTAAACCTACACAATTTGTTTCCACTGTAGAAAGTGAAAAATGTTTTGGACTTGCAGGATTTATTTATATACTGATGCTTCTCGACCTATTGTTAGATGGGGTTACGTCCGGATAAACCCATCGTAAGTTGAAAATATTGCCAAAAAATGCAATTGATACATTTACACATGACCTTATGAACATTATAAGGAGTCCTCTTGTGCATGGAGTTTGCATGTTCTCCCCGTGCTTGGAGGGTTTCCTCTGGGTTCTCCGGTTTCCTCCCACAGTCCTAAGGCATGCAGATTAGGCTAATTGGCGTTCCCAATCATAGTATGAGAGTCAACTTTGTAGAAGATACTGTGGTTGGAAAAAATAATCGGAATGCTTGGTGAAGTTGCATCATAAAAAACAAACAAACAAACAAACAAACAAATAAATAAATAAATTCACCAGTAGAATGATGAGTGGAATAAAAATGCTTACTTTGGTGCACACTTTCACTTTGCACGTTCCATCTCCCCTTTGATAAAAACGCTGCCGATCTGATCAGCCTTTTTTCAGTCATAATATACTCCAATCACAAAGAGGGACAACATGTAAAAAAAAGCAGACAAAATGTAAAATTAGTACCCCAGAAAAATAACATAGCACGAATATATACTCGCTAAATAAACGCTGCCTTCTTTTTAAGTGAACAATTTTATTTCAATCATAAATTCACAACATTCCAGCCATTTGTGGTCAAATAATTATTCATTCAATGCTGGACAAAAAACAGCAAAAAAGCATAATGATCATTATTATTTTAAAAAACTGAAGCGCTTCGTGTGAATTTATGCGATGAGTTATGCGTATGCGACTTCATTCAAGCCCTTCCTGTTCTGTTGGACAAGAACATGCATCAGCACATCACTCGCCTCAAACAAAACAGCAATTAGCATTTACTTACATCTGAATAGAGTCGTTTGCATGAATCTTGCATGTGAATGAAGCGCTAAGCGCGGGGGCGGGTCTCCAACACGTGTGGACACGAGAATCTGACATACGTCTGTTCCCTTTCAGTCGATTCACTCGGTACAACACATATTGTATGGGATATCACGCCCTCTCGTGTCCTGGCTGAAGCCACCTTTATTCACGCCTTAAAGGCAGTCAAACCTGTGGTGACGTAGGTGTAGCCCCGTCTAAACCTATAAGCCCTCGTCACCACGGTTGACTCTCAGTTCTTACGCTCTTCACCTCGCTGTGAACACCTTTTCCGTAGAGTTCTTCTAGGTGCTGCTAGTCAACTCTACATTTGACATTATAAGACTTCCTGTTGGTGTTAGCGACAACAGCCTTATTTGGTGAGTCGTCTACCCGCGGAGCGCTGATTTTAGGTTCACTGTCAGTCAACGCATTAGCGACATCTCAGTTTGGTTGGCTCTGTTAAGCTGTGCTAACAGTGCTAGCTAGTATGAGCAAGGGAGCTAATGTGACAAAGAAGAAGCCCGCGGTTCTCCCCTGTCCGCAGGAGGCCTGGAAAATAAATAAATAAATAAAATACAGTCGCTCAGCAGGACCCCCTCCTTCCCAAATTAGCAGTTCCAGCTTCACCTGTGTCTGCTGAAGAGGAGTTTTCATCAGAAGTCCCCGCTCTTAGCTGGGCAGACAAAATTGAGTATTTCGAGGGGTTGGAGGACCTTGAGCTCTTCTACAGCGCTGGCCAGCAGTGTGCTTTCAAGGATGATACCGTGCTCGACATCGATGTAGAAATGCACGGCTTGTCGGAGGACAAGCATGAAATGCTGCCGAGCTCCGTTACTACTGCATTAGCCGCTCGGGAAGACACTTCATTTTTGCTCTCTACCGCCGAGCGGCCGGCTCAAAAACCGCGGAGGTTCGCGGGATTTTTTCTCCCTCCTGAACCGACAACCGTTAAAAACTGCTTGCACATTTTCCCCGATTTTATCGGTGAATTAACGTCGTCATGGAGCAAACCGCTGTTTAGCAGAGTTCGGCTCACTGGCGCCTCAAGAGAGCCCGATGTGTGCGCTACTTAGCGAGGTCAGGATCGGGACAGACTACATTTTGCGCATGTCTCGTTGTGCAGCTCTCTCCCTCGGCAGAGGGATGGCGAGCAGCACAGAGGTATTTATGGCTCACGCTCTCTGACATTCCAGATAGAGACACGGCATTCTACTCGGATGAACCGCTATCTGCTGAGTGTTCGTTCGGCCAGTCACTCGATGCCATTCAGGCAAAGTTTGACTTCAAGAGAAAACAGGCTGAGGCGTTGCGAGACATCATTCCGTGACGAGAGATGAAGCCCAAACAGGCTCGGACTTTAAAGGGAGAGGAGCTCTGGCAGCAGGGAGACACTGTTTCTCCTCTCTCAATGCCGCCCAAGAGGCCGCTATGTTATGTTCAGGGAATCAGTCCCAAACGGTGTTGCACTTCCCTAGCACAGTCTCCCAAGCAAGCTCCCAAGTCGCTATGGGATACCGACTGCAGTTTCGCACAAAGCCACCGCACTTCTCTTTTCCGTACGCACCGGTGCTCCCGCAGGAGAGAAATTCTCTTCTTGGCAAAGGGGCAATCCAAGTATTTTCTCCTTCGTGAGCGAACTCGGGTTGGTACAGCCGTTATTTTGTCGTTCCGAAGAGAAGTGGTGGACTACGTCCTGTTTTGGATCCAAGAACATTGAACACGTTTTTAATAACGTACAAGTTCAAAATGCTTACACTGAGGCAACTGCTAAAGGCAATAGACTCGGGAGATTGGTTCACTACTATCGATCTCATGGATGCTTACTGTCATGTAGCATTCTTCCCGAGCCACAGAAAATTTCTGAAGTGTGCATTAGTGGGCGTGGCCTACGAGTAGCTAGTCGCTAGCTCCCCGAACGTTCACGAAGTGCGTCGAGGCGGCGATGTCTCCTTTTCAGGAGAGAGGCATGCGCATACTAGCCGATTTAGACGACTGGACGATAATAGCGAGCTCAAGTGAACAGGCGGAGAAACAGATAGCGTTAGTTCTGTCTCACATTCAGACTCTAGGGTTCTCAGTAAACATGCAGAAAAGCTCACTGACTCCAAGTCAACAGTTTTCATTCCTGGGTTTGTAGATATGCTTAGTTACCGGCCGAGCACATCTGTCAGAGCACAGAATAGCCGCGTTTCAGCGCTGCCTTGCTCAGTTTCAGCTGCAACACAAACTTCGTTTCCGAGTGTTTTTACAGTTATGGGGAATGACGGCGTCTATGAACGCTAGGGTGTCTCTCGAGCTGCTGAACATGCGTGCGTTTCAGCGCTGCGTGCACTCTCACCGCCTATGTGCTGTGCGACACCTCAACAGGAGGCTGACAGTGACTCCGTCATGCATGTCAGCTCTTCTGCCCTGGAGGGAACCCAGGCTGTTACGCCAGGGCTCTCCAATAGGCAGGGTGTCGTTTTGCAAAGTGGTGTCAACAGATGCCTCTCTGAGCGGATGGGGCGCTCCTCTGTGCGACGTCTCCGCGGCAAGGGGCGTGGTCACAGGAACAACGCAGGCCTTACAGCAACTCTTGTTGTATATTATAATATATTATAGCTGTTGGCGCTGTTCTCAGCCCTGAGACATTTTCGTCTGACTCTGACAGGCCATCATGTTCTGATCAGGACAGACAAAAGACAGTGGTGTTGTATATAAACAGACACAGGGGGGACTAGTTCACTTCCCCTGCTGAAACTGTCTCATTCTCTATTACTATGGTCCAGTGTTCATCTTCTGTCACTCAGGGCCACTCACATTCCAGGGCACCTGAATCTGGGGGCGGACCTTCTCTCCAAAGAGGGTCCGCTTGTGATGGAATGGAGGCTACACCCATGGGTGGTAGTTCAGATCTGGGAACACGTCGGCAGGGCAGTAGTGGACCTTTTTGCATCCAAAGAGAATGCTCAATGCCCATTTTTCCTCTCCATAACAGATCGCAGTGCTCCTCTGGGGATCGATGTGCTGGCGTACTCATGGGCCCCAGCTCTATTGTATGCTTTTCCTTCAGTTGAACTGATTCGGCCTGTCACAGAGAGGGTGCGCCAGCAGGGTTAGTCCCTAATCCTGGTGCCCCTCGTTGGCTGGTGAAGTTGTGGGATGCATAGTCAGCCTGCTAGCAGCAGAACCATGGAAACTTCCTCTCCTCAGGGACCTTCGGTCTCAGGCAGGGGGGGAGGTGGTTCACCCATGTCCCAAACTGTGGAACTTGCAGGCTTACCTGTTGAAAGGTCCAATCTGATAGCTAAAGTCATCCTCCGAATTTGATAGAGACAATTTAAAGTACTCGGGCCTCGTCTACTAGAGGTTTATATGCTTACAAGTGGCGAGCTTTTGGGCAATGGTGTCAAGAACGTCATGTTCTGCCATATCAGTGCTCGATGGTGGAGGTTTTGTCTTTTCTACAAGAACTGTTAGAAAAGCCCTTTCCATCTCTACTATTAAAGTATACCTGGCGGCTATATCAGCCTGTCATATTGGTTTTGATTGAGTGTTAACGGGGGCTCATCCGCTGGCAGGACGATTTTTAAGAGGGGTACAACGTCTGTGACTCACTGTGAGGTCCAGCGTTCCGTCTTGGGATTTATTGTTAGTGCTTGAGGCCCTCTGTGGCCCTCCTTTTGAGCCAGTTGAGTCTATAAATATGAAAATTCTTTCATATAAGACGGCACTCCTTCTTGCTTTAGCGTCTGCTAAGCGAGTGGGTGATCTCCATGCTTTGTCTGTGCATCCATCTTGTACGCAGTTTGCTGCGAATGGTTTAAAGGTTACTCTACGCCCAAACGCGGCCTATGTACCTAAAGTGGTCTCCACTGATTATAGCTCTATGGTGTTTGACCTTTATAGCTTCTGCCCCCCTCCTTTTGCTTCTGAGGAGCAGGGAAAATTACATAATTTGTGCCCTGTACATGCACTAAGTGTCTACATGGACCGTACAGTGAATATGCATGTATGTGATCAACTGTTTGTCTGCTTTGCCAGTCCAGTAAAGGGTAAAGCACTGGCTAAACAGTGGCTTTCCCATTGGATTGTGGAGGCTATTACATTAGCTTATAGCAGCAAGGGTGTCCCATTGCCTCAGGGTGTGAAAGCACATTCAACAAGGGCTATGGCAACATCTTGGGGGCTGTTCAAAGGGATATCCGTGGGTGATATCTGCGCGGCAGCCAGTTGTTCCTCACCGCACACGTTTATCCGGTTGTCCCGTCTGGACATAACGGCCCCCTCGGTGGCCCATTGTGTCCTCTCTGCGGGGTCCATGAGGCAGCAGAGTAGCTATCAGGTTTTTTTTGGTAACTTTGGTAGATGCTCAGCGGGGCGTGAATATATGTCCCATACAATATGTGTTGTACCGAGTGAATCGACTGAAAGGGAACAAATGGTTATGACTATAACCTCTGTTCCCTGAAGGAGAGGAACGAGGTACAACACATTGCTGCCCCGCCTCTCAGCTTAGCTCGGCGAAGAGCTAACTGAGAGTCAACCGTGGTGACGAGGTCTTATAGGTATATCCGGGGCTACACCTACGTCACCACAGGTTTGACTGCCTTTAAGGCGTGAATAAATGTGGCTTCAGCCAGGACACGAGAGGGCGTGATATCGCATACAATACGTGTTGTACCTCGTTCCTCTCCTTCAGGGAACAGAGGTTATGGTCATAACCATTATTTTTTTATTTTTAACATTCATTTAATAACAAACATTTATTTGGCATAAAACTTTTTGAGAAGGAAACCGTCTGCTGGTTGCTACAATATAATTTCATTCACAAAAGCATTTGCAAAGAGAAAAAAGTGATCGGCATCATCGAGGATGCAGTAGACGCCTAATTAATAGTGGAAGGAAGAGCACTTCAGCATGCACAATATGATAAAAACTGGCAGGATTGGGATTAAACAGCTGTGTGGGCATAAGAACTAACTAAGGCACTGAACTAAGGGTTTCAAAGAAAGATGTTACTTCAGTTCCTCAGGTCTAGGCTCAGCAACGCTATGTGGAATCAGCTGACGAACAGAATGTACTGAATGATGAGGTTATCACATCGATGGATTTTTTTATTTATTTCTGATGTGCAGGATATTCTCTGACTCAAGTTGTCAAAGCGTAAGGAATCATTTTCAGACATGAATTGGACACCATTAGCTGAAGGCGGTCTAAAGAAATATTAGACAGTGCAGAGGGACAACCCATGTTAGATGTTTTGGAGATAAAGTCAATTGTGAGCAATTGGTAGAAGGCTGCTGAGGTTGGAACTGCCAGGCAGGAGGTCTAAAGGAAGACCAAGGAGGAAATTTATGGATGCAGTGAGAGAGGACATGAAGTTACTGTAGTTGGGGTGAGAGAAGAGGATGCAGAGGATAGGGTTAGATGGAGGTAGATGATTCGCTGTGGCGACGCCTGAAAGGGAATAGCCGAAAGACAAAGAAGAAGAAAACAATTTTGGGGTTTATTTCTTTGGTTTCCTACTGTAGATGCAATGGTATACCTAACTAAAAGGTGTATATGTATGGTAGGTGTACTTGTTCGAAAAAAAACCCCCCAAAAAACAATACATGTAGGTGCTAGTCAGCTTCAGAATTCTTGACATCCTCGTTTTAGAGATTTTGTACCTTATGTAACCTTTCATACTGTAAGGGCACTGAGTCTTCTTCTGTAATGCATGACTTCCACTCTTTATGTATGAAAAAGCCATGATGATAGTTTCCTATACTGTTTGTGTCTCTTCTGACCATATTTCACTTTTAAGTAGCAGCTCTCGGAAAGGTACGGAGCTTCCCAATGAAAAAAAAGTCTTTCTTTAATTCTTGTTTTAATTCACTTTCCCGTTAATTTGCTGGTATGGATTTGATGTCTAATTGCTTTGTAAAGTTGATGAGCCTGAAGTCTTACAATCTTCTGCAATTTTGTGATCTTGGAGAAAGTCCAGGCAGGTTCATTAAAGCTCAGGTTGCTTCTTAATCATTGCTCTAACAGTGGAGATTGGCTATTCGTCCTTTTTATATCTATTGCCTGACAAGTGAAGGTCAGCAATCTTCTGTTTAATTTCCTGTGTGTACTCTGTAATCGTCCATATGTTACAGTATGATTAAGGATTTAGGTTTTTGTGGGACAGTTACACACCAGTGAAGCAGCAAATTCTGGAGTTTTGATATGGGTGTCTCATTTTCTTGGGGCCAGATTAAGGTTTATCAAAATACCACAGTGTAGGTCAGATTTAAATAGCCATAAATATGTTTAGCATAATGTAAATCGTTTTATATCGAGGATAAAGAGCAAATGTGAGCAAAAACTGCAAACTTTCAGGCCCCCCTTTTACAGACCAAAAGTAACTGGACAAGCCAACATTACTGCACCATCCACCTATGAACATCCAACTCTGGACCATGGAGGCCAGTGGTGTAATATTGTAATTGTAATATTCCCATTTTTGAGACTCTTTGTTGGATCTCTGGTCATCATTCACAGACTATGGGCAATTTAAGAACGCCAATTATGGCATTATGCCTAATCTGCATGTCTTTCAACTGTGGGAGGAAACCCACCAAGCACAGGGAGCTTGTGAAAACTCCATGCACACTGACCAAAGGCAGGAATCGAACCAGGGCCCTGGAGGTGCAAGGCGAAAGTGCTAACCACTAAGCCACCGTGCTGCCAACATACACTATACAGTGGCAGCTTAGATTGCGAGCATAATTCATTCCGGAAACATGCTTGTATATCAAATCACTCGTACATCAAAGTGAATTTCCCCCATATGACATAAAGGAAACTCAGATGATTTGTTCCACAACCCAAAAGTATTAATATAAAAAGAATTCATAAAAAATATGAAGTAAAAATTCAACAAATAAACCTTTGAAAAGAATCGTGGCTGTAGTGATTGAGACCAGAGAGAGGAGAGGAGGAAAGGGGGCTGTTGTGTAGGGCGACTTTCACCTTTTTGATTTTTTCAAATTTTTGCTCGCAAACCTGAGGTTCCACTGTATTGACAAGCGTATTTGGTCACCTTCCTTCACATGCATATGGACTTGAGTAACATCTAATTCTTAATCCATAGAGTTTAATATGATGTTGGCTCACCCTTTGCAGCTACAGTATAACAGCTTCAACTCTTCTGGGAAGACTTTCCATAAGGTTTAGGAGTGTGTTTATGGGAATTTTTGTTTATGGGAGTGTGTTTATGGGAATTTTTATGGGAATTTTAGTTTTTATGGGAAAGATTGTCTATCGGGTTAAGGTCAGGACTGTTTACCCTGCCTCATGCCCCGAGTTCCTTGGGATTGGCCCCAGGCCTCCTACTACCCTGTATAGAAAAAGCAGTACAGAGAATGAATGAGGGAGTGAGTGAGTGTTAGAATAATACATTCTAACTGTACAGTAGCTGTGGGCAAATTAATATCTTTCCAAGCTGCATTGGGCCCTGTGCCCAGACTTTGGTCACCCTTGTCTTAAAATAAAAACGCTTCAATAAATATTAGATTTTTGTCTTTTTCTGAAATTAAAGTTTAACCATTTTTCCCAATCATTCTTGAGCTGCCTGTCCAAGTGTACTCACTGTATTGTACCTTCTATTATCTGGATTTCTCACTCTTTATTTCTATTAATATAATTTCCTTTCCATTCCTTTAGATGTCATTAATAGTCATTGGCAGATGTCTGTCACATCCCAGACATCCAGTCTGGTTTGAATCGTCAATAAACACAATCAAGAGCTGCCTTCTTTCACAGAAAATAGCCATTTAATGACATGGCAGATGACTAAGCATAGACCTTTCTCTTAGTCCAACCAAGCACACTAGATCATCATGTTACTCACCGCTCAAGTGTGTCATACAAAATTCATGAAGAACTTTTAATGAGGAATCTACAGTATGGTCATTATGTTTGGCTTTGGCACAATTGGAATTTTGTTGTATCGGGTATAATTGTTAATTTTTGCCAGGAAATTCAGCACACCAAAGCAGAAAACCAATCTGCACAGTCAGTGTTCTGAAGGCTATGGCCAAAAAAGTGTAAAAATTATTTGTATCTAATAAAAGGAGGTTGATAATGTATACAATGTGGAGTCACACTGTATGTGTGTGTGTTTGCTTAATGCAGGTATATAAGCTCATTTTTGGCACATATCCCAAAGCAAGTACTGGAAGTGGAGGCTGGCCCGAAGGTCACCGTAGTGCTCGCAGCCCTGGAGAGAATGTCTTACAACTGGAGGTATGTCGTGACACACACTTTCTGAACCAGCGCATTCCATAGATGCAGAAAATGCCTCAAGAATACATATGCAAATAAAACAGGGGCTCACATATCACCTCCTGTATGGTTGGTATGGTTAGGTAGCAAGAACTGAATATACCCCCATTAATAAATCTACTCCAGAATGCCTTGTAAGGTCACTAAACTATGCTGTGTGACTCTAGGAGCAGCTTCTTGGAGGTTGGAGGAGTCTGGAAGGAGGTCTGCTGCACAAGGCGCTGAGAGACCCTACTAAAGCAGCTGATCAACACACCCTTCTCCAGCTGCTTTCCCAGGCTCTGGGTATTGCTGGAGGAGGAGGGGAGACGAACAAATTTGATCCACAGGAACTGCAGTTGATGGAGGTCAGTCATGCACCTTGCTTATTTGGGACTATTATCATACAGGCTGGTACTGTATGCAGGGTATAGATAAGTGCTCAAGAGTTATATTTTATACATTTGTTCACCAACACCTAATGATGTGTCTTTTCACTTTTATCGTTCCATCATACTGATTGTCTTGACAAGTCTGTAGCTTATTAGCTAGGTCACTTTGCCCAAGCCACTCTATGTCTGTCCAGCTGTATTCCCCTGTCTGTTTGTTACTTTAACTAGATCTGTTCCTGCCAACTATGTCATCAACTCTTCTTTCTCCCAGGGAGTTTTGCTGACCGGTGGTGTCCTGCAGGTACTTACATGTGGGGAGGGCAAGGACAGTGAGCTCAACACGATCCTATCGGTGCCAGAGAAGCAGCAGTCAGTGTT
Source organism: Clarias fuscus (assembly GCA_030347435.1). NCBI lineage: Eukaryota > Metazoa > Chordata > Actinopteri > Siluriformes > Clariidae > Clarias > Clarias fuscus. The sequence continues at coordinate 22,117,993 of CM059208.1, forward strand.
ACGAGCCTATCAGATGGCCGTGTGTGAAGGAGACGTGGGGCAGAAAGCAGAGCGTTTTGCACAGATCAGCCAGGAGCTAAGGGATCAGATCGACACACAGAAAATCATTGAGAAGGTATAAAGAGTAATGGACTGTCTTTTTTTCATCCATCAGTTTGTTCCATTCATCTTATCAAACTATCTGTTTGTTTGCTTCACAATTTCTCCCATAAACCCATGTTTATTAATGTGTTCACCCAACAAACCATCTATCTCGGTCTCCATCCATCCATCCATCCATCCATATATCCAGTTATCGGCAAATCCATATACATTCTCTATTCATCTCCCCACCCATTTACCACTCCATTCACCTATACAACTTCTTCTCATCCATCCATCCATCCATCCATCCATCTAGTGATAAATCCATTCTTTCATCCCCTACATTCATCCATACATCTGCATGCTCATCGCCAACATACTTAACGACTTATTGACGCATCTGTTTTCCTTCCATCAATCAACAATTCTACCAATCTTCCATTCATCTATCCTTCCATTCATCCATCCATTTATCTGTCATTCATTTACCCAGACATCTATCCATTCATTAATCATTTCTCTATCTCTTTCTTTATCAGTCCATATTTCTATTTAACCATCTGTTTATTAACATGTTCTGTCCCTGCCAACAAACCATACATCTTTTCTTTTTTTACCTATCTATCTCAGTATTCATCTATCTATTCATCCATTCATTCATCAATTAATATATACCCATTTATCAGCTAATTCATAAACAGTGTTTATTCATCTACCTATGCATATACCAATCCATTCACAACCTTCTCTCTTCCATCCATCCATCCATCCATCCATCCATCCATGTATCCATCTTGCGAAAAATCCATTCTTTTATCCCTTACATTCATCCATGCATCTATCCATACATATTCACATACTCATTTACCAACATACTTGACTTCTTAATTACCCACGTATTTTTCATCCATCAATCAACCAATCCACCCATCTATCCACTTATTTATTATTTCCCTATCCATTTAACTTTCATTAAATTACCCAGCCATCTATCCATTCATTCATCATTTCCATTCACGTCTCAAATTGTCTCCTTCAGTTAACACCATTCTCTCTTCTTCTATCTCCACAGTTAAAATTGGACCAGTCCAATGCTTCAGCGCTGCCATTTCAATCCCACCTGGGTGCTCTGCTGAAGGAGCTGACTGAGGTGGAGAAGCTGCTCAAAGATGTGGATCTGCTCTCAGGCTTGGCCAAGTTGCTACCCAAAGGGGCCTGTGCAGGGCACCAGACTTCTTCTTCAGCTAACAATGCCACTTGGAACTCCAACACCACCAGCTGGGGTACCAACACCACTGAAAACCCTGCTGAGGGGAAGGACACTCAGGCAGATAACCCTCACTCTCAGTTCTCTGCTTTTGTGCAGCTGTGGGCTGGGTTGCAGCCCATTCTGTGTGGAAATAACAGGTTTGTATGGGTATACAGTACAATCGTCTTTACATGCAGTGCTTTTTCTGAGGTCACCAAATTGACATTTTTTTTCACCAGGATTATTGAGCCAGAAGCTTTGAAGCAAGGCAACATGAGCTCGCTTGGCTTTACCAGCAAAGAGCAGCGGAATTTAGGGCTTCTCGTCCACCTTATGACTACAAATCCCAAGATCCTCTACTCTCCTATAGGTTCACAGGTGGATAAGGTCATTCAGAAGGCAAGTAAATCTCACAGCCTTGAAGAAGAATATCTCCCGCCCTTCTGATAGCAGCGTTTAACTAGATATTAAAGATGTTTAGCATGTTTCTAGGATGAACAGTGTGATGATGGAGGTACTGTATGTGACTCTTGTTTTCTAGGCCAATGAGACATTTGCCTTTGTTGGCAACGTGACTCATTATGCTAAAGTATGGCTCAACATTTCAGCTGAGCTCAGACCTTTCCTGGAGGAAGGCAAACTGCATAATCATCTAGCATGGCTGCAACAGGTAAGACGTCATAAAAAAATGCAGCATTTAAGGCACCAGAATTGTACAAAATTAGGTCATTTTCCAACTGCAAACTTTAGAATTTTGATAACTTCAGTCATTCAGAGCAATAGAAAATGTTTCGAGCTTGGCTAGGGATGTTGGAATACCCAGTGGAACGCCGAAAACCTATTTAAGAACCAGTTCCATTTCCACACTTTTTACAAGCTGTCCAATTACATAACGAGATGTGGGCGTTAACAAAGGAACAGAATTAAAAATAATGACCATGAAGGATTTCACAAGCTGTAATTCTCTCTTTGAGAGGAAATTTTATCATACAAAGTCAGGTAATTAGTCATCTTTATCTCAGAACATTGATATCATTGGTGTAATGTTGCTTGCTTTTTTTATTTTATTTAAAGAATCAACTTCAACCCATTTGAATACAGGCATTCATCATGTATTGTATTGTTTTAATGAAAATTAATGCTTAATTGGAATCAAGGTTCCAGGGAATATTGGTGCTGGAACGGAACTAATTTTTCCAGGCAACCAGCAGTTCTTTTTTATTATTATAAAAAAAGCAGTTCCAGGTTAGCTGGCTACAAAACTAGCAACTTAGTAATTAAAAAAGGGCTAATAGGCAGTTGCAGTAATTCTTGAAGGAATTCTAGTTGAAGGATTCTTGAAGTCACTGGGATGTTGAAATATCTTTATTTAACTGAAAGGATTCTTTAAGGTAACGCAGGTATAGATAGATTGATAGATAGATAGATATATATTATATTGCCAAAAGTATTCGCACGCCTGCCTTTACATGCAACTTGAGTAACGTCCAATTCTTAATCCATAGGGTTTAATATGATGTTAGCCCCGCCCCCTTTGCAGCCACTATAACAGCTTAAACTCTTCTGGGAAGGCTTTCAACAAGGCTTAGGAGTATGTTTATGGGAATTTTTGACCATTCTTCCAGAAGCGCGTTTGTGAGGTCAGACACACTGACGAGAAGGCATGGGTCGTAGTCTCCGCTTTAATTCATCCCAAAGGTGTTCTATCAGGTGCAGGCCAGTCAAGTTCTTCCACACCAAACTCACTCATGCATGTCTTTATGGGCCTTGCTTTGTCCACTGGCTTTGTCATGTTGGAACAGCAAGTCTCCAACAGCAAGTCCACAAAGTTGGGACCATAAAATAGTATAAAATGTCTTGGTATGCTGAAGCATTGAGAGTTCCTTTCACTGAAGTAAGGCTCCTAAAAAACAACTCTGCACCAGTTCCAACATGACTGGAAGGCCTTGAAAGAGTTGAAGCTGTTATAGCTGCAAGGGGTGGGCCAACATCATATGAAACCCTATGGATTAAAGAATTGGATGTTACTCAAGTTCATATGCATGTGAAGGCAATCGAGAGAATACTTTTTGCAGTATATAGTGTAGACAGATATCTGTTCATGAACAGATCGACAGCTTAATGAGAAATCAGTTTTTGTATTTTTGAGAGAAGAAAAGGAAAAATGTCAAACTTTTGCTTAATTTTCTGCTATTTTGCAAAACACTATAAATCCACCTCCCAGCAGCTGCTGTTTTGCCCAAGAGGTAGTTTCAATTCACCGATCACATGACTTCGCCTAAAACATGGAAGTTAAAATCTTCTAAAAGAAGGAGACGCAGTGGTTTTTTAATTAAACGTTTTGTTACATTTTTGTGTGCTCGAGGCCAATAATTTGCAAGTTTGAAAATGGCTTTTATTGCGTTTTGCGGTCAAACAGTTCATATGCATTGTTATGCTTGTGCCCGTGTGTTTCGTCTCCGTAGTTGACCTCTGAACTGCGGAGGCACCCAGAGTTGCTGAACACTTCGGATAGTGAGCTGTTAGAAAGTCTGATGCAGGAGAATTTCACGCTGCCGAACATCAGCACTCTGCTGGAGCAGCTTGACACCATCGACAATGCCGCCTGCGGCTGGATTCAGTTCATGTCAAAGGTCTCGTTCAAGCATCTTATTAATTGTATGCAATAATACGGTTTGGGACGCAACTTGTTTTTTTTTTCTTTTTTTCTTCAGATGTTGCGCAACATTAAAGTGTCATTATTTCATGAATAAAAAACATTTTCAAAAACATTTGGTTCATTTTGTGTAAGAGGAGTAAAACATTCAGAAGGTATTTCAATTGAGTCTTATTACCCCATCCAATTATTGATTGTTTTCTTTCTACAGCACAGACTGTTGTTTTATTCCTTACATAATGCAGAAGATCTCCTAAGTCTTGAATGTTTTATCCTTTTACACCCAAGCTATAAGCAGTGAGTGCACTGGTGGCTCAGCAGTAGGTTTCTCACCTCCACTATGCTGAAGGCCCGGGTTCAGTTCCAAGCCGATGCCCAAACCCGAGCCACTGGATGAAGTGCCGGTTCCAAGCATGCATGAAATGGGAGGGTTGTAACAGGAAGGGCATCCGGCGTAAAACCTGCATTATTACTTCACATCGGGATATCGTGTCTCTTTTATGTTTTAGGTGAGTGTGGATATATTCAAAGGATTCCCGGATGAAGAGAGCATCGTAAACTACACTCTAAACCAGGCCTACCATGATAACGTCTCCGTATTTGCAAGTGAGTGAAAAGCCATTCTTATACAAATTGCTATCTGCATTACTATGAACGTACATATATTGTATGTCCTCCCTGTATAGGCGTTATTTTCCAGACCAATAAGGACGGCTCGCTGCCTTCTCATGTACAGTATAAGATCAGACAGAACTCCAGCTTCACTGAAAAAACGAACGAGATCCGACGGGCTTACTGGCGGCCGGGACCCAACACCGGCGGCAAGTTCTACTTCCTCTACGGCTTCGTGTGGATCCAAGGTAAAGATATATAACTTCTTTCAACAATCATACAACACACTGACTGGCTTTAACTATATCAGGCGCCTGACATCTCAAGCTAACTGCGTTGTCTGAATTTCTACCCTGTGCTTTTTGTTGCTAAAGAAGACATTGTAAGCTCGGTGGATTTATTGGCAAAGGACTGAAGATTTTCTTGCAGACTTTTCACATCGGTTCTGCAATTTGTACTGAAGCAAAGGACTGTACAAAACTATAAGTTAAGCAATAAATCATCTGCTCACGTAATGCCCGCGGAGGAGCGGACTGTCAGGAAGATATAACATTTAGTCTTTTGTTTTATTTAGAATGGAGTGTGTCCTGGTAAACTGCTTACCTGGTTAAGCTAAGAGTAGTGCCTCAGCGATTTTTAACACCGCATCATGTGACAAGACGAGCTTATCTTTTTATTTATTTATTTATTTATTTTAACAAGGCTGCACCCAATAGAGCTCTTTCAGACCCACAGCATTCGCCATTTTCTCTGGCAGTCATACAGTATGCTTGCCACCGAACACCTCCAAGCCAAATAAAGATGAATCATCGGCTAAATTTACCCCCATGAGGAAAAAGAAAAACAGAAAAAAAGAAAAGAAAAAAAACCCTGCAGTTGTTGCTTATTACTGATTTTTATCGAGCTCCAGCTGTTCTTTACAACACCTTCGAGGACTGACGGATGTTAGGATTTGGCCAAATGAGGAAGATGGAACCCTCAGCCTCATCACCTGGTGTAACCAGGTTGGATAATGTACATTTAAGTGCTTTAAAAAATTACTTAGGAGTAAAAACCTTTTCAATTTTGCTGAAAGATTAAGACGATTTTTGCTGAAGTTTAAGATATTGTACAGTATATTTCACCTATTGCACTGTTTTGTGCAAAACTAACCTGTTTGTTCTGGGTCTGTGTGCATGGAGTTAGTATGTTCTCCCAGTTCCTGGAGGGTTTCCTCAGGGTACTCCGGTTTCCTCCCACAGTCCAAAGACATGCAGATTAGACTAATTGCCATTTGCAAATGTGTGCGAATGAGTGTGTAAGTGTGTGTGCAATTGGCACCCCGTCCAGAGTGTACACCTACATCCCGGTTTGATTTGAACGTCCCTCGCACCAACAAAATAAGGGTTTACACCAAAGTGTTGAACATAAATAAAACAGTCAAGGGTTCCTTCCAGTAGGATGGATCTTCTAGAGCATACTGTACGTTCCAGATTGATTATGGAGAACCAAGTCTAAGCTAGAAAGCTAGAAAGATTCTTGGAAAACCTGTTGTTCTACCTTTTGTTCAGAGTTCTACTTTGAGTGCTAAGAAACTTGTCGTGTAATTCTATAATGTAAACTACTTTGCACTAATTTACTCTTGGATGTGCAATTACCTCCACTGTGCTGCATTCTCATAGACATGATGGAGAGAGCAATCATTAATACATTTGTTGGTCACGACGTTGTGGAGCCCGGAAATTACGTGCAGATGTTCCCCTATCCCTGCTACACCAGAGACGAGTGAGTCTGTCCTTATTTTCATTTTTCCCTAATGAAAGGCTTCATTGCGTTTTAATCGCGCTCACATTTTTCATAGCAGTCACACATTTTGTTACCATGGTAACCTAAAATGTCTACCTGTACCGCTTGCCTCTTTACCCCTCTATGTCCCTGTATGCAGTTTCCTTTTTGTGATTGAGCACATGATGCCTCTGTGCATGGTCATCTCCTGGGTTTATTCAGTGGCCATGATGATCCAACACATCGTGGCCGAGAAGGAACATCGACTCAAAGAGGTGAGCGGCGAGAGTTTGAAGGAAGGTCTTTATGTTCGGGAGAAAGGAAAGTGCGCGTCTCGTCGCTTGAGGAATAGATGTAATAATAAATGGCATGAAAGTTAAAGCATTTAAACTGGAAAGATGATGGTGTGATCTATTAGATTTCCATGAAGACATGTTCAAAGTGGGAGAACTTTTTTTTTGTTTGTTTTGCGATGTTATAATATCAATAGGTGGTTCTACCCAGAATGGTATCGGTTAACAAACGCATGTGAAGTGTCCACATACTTTTGGCCATTCAAATTCAGCTGATTTGAGCAAATCTGAATGGCCGATGTGGTGTGTAAAAACTCGCGTAGTACTGTAGATTAGCTGCTACTAGGATTTGTAGCAGTACCTTATGACCTACAGTAAATTAACTGTTGTTTTTCGTAACAGACAAAACATGGTATTGGTGCTAAAACGTGGCTCATCTATGTGTAGTGTCTGTAACTTTTTTGAACTTGATTCTTTCAATGATCTTAATTGTCATTTATATGAAACTGGGCCAAGTTAGATTTCACATTAAAAGACATAACTCTGAAAAAGTGTATTATTCTAAAATGTTAATTTGTTAAGATATTGCAACATGAATTTGACATGGTTACGGACACTACAGATTTTTTATTTTTTTTTTAAATCCTTGCATTTTTTCGGAATGGTTTCATTTAAACAACAACTTTTATAGGTCATATGCTTCTAGATGCTTACACCAATTTTAGCATTAATACTCAAAGAAATATGAATAATTTATATTTGAAATTATTACTGTTGAAAGTAAGACAGTATAACGCTGAATAATGGCCAATTTTGGGGAACACATTAAATCATCGCTCCAAAACGCTAAATTTTTAGGGAAGAAATATTGGTCACTCCCATGTTGCATAAACTTCAAAAGTAGCTTCTTTGGCCAATACAGTATATTGTCTGTATTATATGTACAGCAGAAAAAATATAGATAAATAAATAGAATCAGCACCTATATTGAGTTTTGTAAATGGTTAGTGGTGGATTTGAATATGATGTTATAAATATTGATTATTTATCCATAATGTTTATGACCAATTAAGACAATGATGATGGTTGATTTCAGGTGATGAAGATGATGGGCTTAAATAATGCTGTGCACTGGGTGGCCTGGTTCATCACTGGCATCGTGCAGCTCTCCATATCAGTGACAGCACTGACGGCCATATTAAAATACGGCCGTGTGCTCCTCCACAGCGACCCCTTCATCATCTGGCTCTTCCTCACTGTATACGCCATTGCCACCATCATGTTTTGGTAACGTGTCCTGCTGTAGCTAATAACATTGTTTCTTCCTCAACAGGCAGCTTGATTACATTCACATTATCAGCCTGAAGTGACAAATCACAAAGTCACAAATCTTTATTTATTTATTTATTATTATTTTTTTTAAAATCAGAATTGAATAAAGTGGCTTATGATGTGAACATATTCTTTGTTTTGTAGTTTTCTAGTGTCAGTGATCTACTCCAAAGCCAAACTGGCCTCAGCTTGTGGCGGGATTATCTATTTCCTGAGTTACGTTCCCTACATGTATGTGGCGATCCGAGAGGAGGTGGCCCATGACAAGATCACCGCTTTCGAGAAGTGTATTGCGGTAGGACACGTCCACACTTAGCACATACTGTAGCACATGCTCACCTTTAACATACATGGTATTATTTCAGGATGAAATGCGTTTTGAACCCGGCGGTATTATCCACGGTGCCATCTGTCCCTCTGTTCCAATGCGACTTCCTCTCTTCCTACAGTCTCTGATGTCCACCACTGCTTTTGGCCTCGGTTCAAAGTACTTCGCTTTGTACGAGGTGGCCGGTGTGGGCATCCAGTGGCGCACCATCAACCAGTCACCGGTAGAGGGCGATGATTTTAACCTCCTCTTGTCCATGGTCATGCTGACCATCGACGCCATTGTGTACGGCGTGCTCACCTGGTACATAGAGGCCGTGCATCCAGGTGATATAGCGATTTTGTATATATGTATTTTAACAATATAAAGCTTATTTACCAGAAAAATACATTGTTGCATACATTATTGTAATATACTCTTACATGAAGCGAAAATCATTCACTTTTTTCATTGTCCAGGAATGTACGGGCTGCCCCGCCCTTGGTACTTCCCCCTGCAGAAGTCCTATTGGCTAGGCAGTGGACGGATTGAGACCTGGGAGTGGCCGTGGAGCAGCAGCGCCAGGCTCAGCGTGATGGAGGAGGATCAGGCCTGCGCCATGGAGCATAGACGCTCGGGTACTGATTTCAGATCGGTTTATGGAACTTCAGTAATGACTGTAGAACTCTGGTTCTTGTTCTCGAGTCTGAGTTTCATATCTGTGTGCTTCCTTCAGAGGAAACCCGTGGAATAGAAGAGGAACCCAGTCACTTACCGCTGGTGGTGTGCATAGACAAACTCACCAAGGTCTACAAGACGGGCAGCAAGCTGGCTCTCAACAAGCTGAGCTTAAATCTGCACGAAAACCAGGTTGTCTCCTTCTTGGGACACAACGGAGCTGGCAAGACCACCACTATGTAAGAAAGAGAACTGTGAATCTGTGTGTGTGTCATGACTAGGGATGAAAGAGTCTAACTATGTAAGAAAGAGAACTGTGAATCTGTGTGTGTGTCATGACTAGGATGTCAGGCTCTGCATAGGAACTGTCTGTCTCTAGGACTGAAAATGAGGAAATCTCCCCCAGCAGCTTAAGCTTGCAGTTTACTGTAAGTTCTTGAGGATAGCAACTCTTAATTTGGTTTTGCTTGACCACCAGACTGAAAAAAAAAATGGATTCACTCTGCTTTAATGGACATCTTAGGAAGTTTAATAGAGATCATAGAAACATTTTATTTATTCAACTGATAGTTAGCTAGGTTGAATCTACACAGCTAGCTTAAATCTAGGACTAGCTATCAACTGGGTAATGTTGCCTGTCGCTACAATATACATGAACAAAATTTCTTCAATCTGATAAGATAAGAATAATAAGGTAAGATAAAACTTAGATATACCCCATAAAATAAATATCAATACTAAAATAATAAAAAAGAACACAGAAATAGATTCATTCTTTGGGCAATTTGGGAACGCCAGTGTGTAGCCTAATCTGCATGTCCTTGGATTGTGGGAGGAAACCGGAGTACCCAGAGGAAACCCACCGAGCACGGGTATAACATGCAAACTCCATGCACACAGACTTGTGGCAGAACACGTCCCTAGAACATGGAGGTGCAAGGCACACATTTTTATATATAGAAAAGAATAAAACATAAATGTCCACTGATGAAGGCAGAGACTAGAAGCAAACACAGGATTCCATTCAGTCCATTTTTGAAAAATTCTACAGCTCAGATAATTCCTTTAAGAATCTTCGAGATCCACCAAAATGTCACTGCTGTATTGTGTTTGATCTCCAGGTCAATCCTTACCGGACTGTTCCCCCCCACCTCGGGCTCAGCCACTATATACGGCCACGATATCCGCACGGAGATGGAGCGCATCCGGCAGAACCTGGGCATGTGCCCGCAGCACAACGTCCTCTTCGACAAGCTGACTGTAGAAGAGCACCTGTGGTTTTACTCACGCCTGAAGGGCATGGCTGAAGAGGACATCCAAAAGGAGATGGATAAGTGAGTGTACTGAATCCTGAAAGCCATTATTTTTCTTATTTCTTATTGATACATTTAATGTAGGAATGGCCATGGTGCATCATATTAGAAACAGGTTTTTATTAGGTTATTTTACTCTTTTGTTAACAATACTTAACCCAAAAATTCATTATATAGTTCAGACATAAAGTTTTCGGCCCCTTTCAAATTTTCCACATTTTGTCAGGACCCAAATGAGATCCCCTGTAGGGATGAAAGAGTCTAACCATCACTGCAGCACTCCACCAATCAGGGCTCGTATTCACAAAGCTTCTTAGAATTCTATCAGAGAGCTCTTATCTGAGCTTAAAAAGTCGTACCTGGGAGTCTTAGACTAAAAGTGATTTAGGAAACTCTTAGTAAGGAAAGTACAAAAACCTTTATCTTAGTGAGGAGGTGTGGTTGATCCTGTTGCTAGCAATTCAAGGACTGTGATTGGTTGATAAAAAATAACCTCTCCAGTAGTTACTATGTTTAAGGTTTAACATTTATTTACCTTCCTGATTTTATTACTTGTAATCCATTTTAGATTGATGAGTGCAAAATGGCTCACCTTTTACCAATTTACATGACTGCAGGAGAGTCTGTTTAAGTTCCACTTTTGGATGGTACAGTATGTAGCCAACAATCCAAGAGAGAGGGAAGGAATTAAAACAACAAGAAAACCAGATGTCAAGCAGTGTTTAATTTCAGATTTACATTCAGTGTTTGGAGAATATTTCTTCTTTCCGCCATTTTGTCCTCTGCTATAGAAACTCTTAAGCCTCTCTACTCTTCCAAGTCCTCCACTCTACTCTTAACAATTTTTACCTTAGATGTTTCGTGAATATTTTTTTTATCTTTACTAGGAATCAGTCATAAATTTAAGGGGAAATTCAAAGAAAGTTAAAAAAAGAAAATCATCACTAGGAGCAACTCTTAGGCTTAAGAAGCTATGTGAATACGGGCCCAGGGCTTTATGGTACGCTGTCCAGACAGAAGCCATTCCTCACTAAAAGGAACTTGAGAGCTTCCTGGGAGTTTGCCAAAAAGCCCTTAAAATACTCTCAGAAACAACATCCTCTGGTCTGATGACACAGAGATTGAACTTTTGGAATCGGGAAATCAGACACTGCGCATCAGGTAATTAACAGCAACCCTATAGCCGAAACACGGTGGTGGCAGCAGGCCAGGCTGGGGTGATGGTTTACATTTAAGAAACACAACGACCCAGAGCAGACAGGCAAGAAGAAACTCTGTGAACGTCCTGGAATGGCCCAGGCACTGTCTGGACTCAATAGAACATCTTCAGAGAGACCTAAAAATGGCTGTGGCCATCCAACCTGGATGAGCTTGAACGATTCTGCCGAGAAGAATGAAAGTAACTTCCAAAAGAAAGCATCATTTACAAACCAAAGGGGCTTTAATTCAGTATTACAATCCATCCATCCATCCATCCATCCATCCATCCGATGATGTTTTTCCTAGAGAATTCCTAGACAAGAAATGGACTTGAATCTATTTCAAGATGAAGTTAAAACATAAAATATGGTAATCTTGAAAAGATCAGAAAACCTTTCACTGGCATTGTATATATAACCATTTTTTAAATCACAAAATGTCTAGAATCATAGCTGGGAAATATGTAGACTTATGAAAGCATAAAAACTAAAAGCAGATGAATCCAGTAAAAAAATTTAACCATCACTGGCCCGAAGCAAAGACTAGCAACAAAACAAGAGCACATGCTGCTGTTGCCATAGAAACCGTGATGCAAATTAGGGAGGGCGAGATGATGACAGTTTTTTCACAGACCTGCTGCTTGATATTTGTTTCAAATCACAGGTGTTAAGGATTTTTTTTTTTCGTCTTCCCCGCACAGGATGATTGAGGATCTGGAGTTGTCTAATAAACGCCACTGTCTGGTGCAGACGCTTTCAGGAGGTATGAAGAGGAAGCTGTCGGTGGCTATAGCGTTTGTGGGCGGATCCCGGGCCGTGATTCTGGACGAGCCTACGGCCGGAGTGGACCCGTACGCCCGTCGTGCCATATGGGACCTCATCCTCAAATACAAGCAAGGTTATACAGTAGCACGAGCACTGCTGCAGTGCAATACAGCAACTGCTTCCACACTGACCTTCACTTCCTTTATCTTAGGGATTAGAGTTCAAGTTTATGTACACACACACTTCCTGACATCAGGTGCAGTATTTTTGACAAACATGTAGAAGTGATATGATAATTATTAGATGGAGGATATGTGATATAAGTATATTCTAACTTTTTTAATAAGCATTTTTTAGGCAGTGCACATAGAGCATGGGTGCTGTCATATAAAAATGGTTATTATGAGAAATGCAAAGGAAGTGAATCACGTCTTCAAATGTTGCTGATGAAAACATTTAGTAAACCTATGTGAAGAAAAACATCTGGAGGTATGCTTTCTCACTCATCGTCTATACCGCTTTATCCTGTATACAGGGTCTATCCCAGAACCTATCCCAGGAGACTTAGGGCACAAGATGGGGTACACCCTGGCCGGGGTGCCAATTTATCGCTGGGCACACACACATACAGATGGTCACACTCTTATTCACACACTATGGGCAATTTAGGAACGCCAGATAGCCTAATCTGCATGTTTTTGGACTTTGGGAGGAAACCAGAGTACCCAGAGGAATCCCATTAAGCAAAGGGGGAACATGCAAACTCTATGCACACAGACCTGAGGCGGAAACAGAACCCAGAACCTGGAGGTAGTACTAGGGAGTAATAGGCAGTACTTTTTATTATTATTAATTTTTTTTTATTTAAAGGACACTGAGCCTCAAGCAAGAAGCATTATACGAATTTCTTTTTTCGTACTTTTACCATAATCTAAATTTCCTTATACGATGCATTTTTATTATATGTTCTAAGAGGATTTATACTGAATAGATCATTTAATACATATTTAAAAGAGATGCTATTGGTCAGCTGATTATAATTAAGACCAGAGAAATCCTTAGATGCTTGCGTATGTTCTGCTTCTGAATAGCTTAGAGATTTATAAAAAAAACCTCAACTTTATAAAACTCTGTCACTGCTGATGCTGGGTTACGTCCTCAGTCCATGAGCCATCAAATCACTAAAAAAAATCTTCAACTGCATTTCTTCTTTGTTTGATTTGAACATGGCACAACATGCACCTGCCCTTATATGGTGTTTAAGGGGTGTGTCTATACTAATTATGTGCTAATCCAATTCTCATCCTATGCATTTCCAATATACAGTAAGATCAGGTGGAATTCATCATTCGGCTCACCTGGATTGTCAGGGTTATGAATGTTTGATGCACCTGGCATTGATTAAAAAAAAAATATATATTTCAAAAGAGATTGTTGCTGCATGAGGCTCATACTGTTCAGAAACGTCCATAAAACTGGTTAGTTCCTGGTTCCCTTATATGATAAGAGCTGGAAACAGACATTTATTTACGAATCAAATTTTCGAAGCGAATAGAACAAAATAATGCAGCTTGGCAGATACAGTATTAATAGTCTATTTATTTTGTTTTTAGAAAAAAAGACTCAACTATTGAATGAGTTCATCAAACTAAGTGTCTCTACTGAGTTTAGCTAACTGAGTGTGTGTGTATGCATATACGCAGGCCGGACCATCCTCCTCTCCACACACCACATGGACGAGGCTGACCTCCTAGGTGACCGCATCGCCATTATCTCCCACGGGAAGCTCAAGTGCTGCGGCTCACCTCTCTTCCTCAAGAGCACCTACGGAGACGGATATAAACTCACACTTGTAAAAAAGCAAAGTGACTCCAATCCTGCAGGTGAGGATGACAGTACATCTGGGGCTGCGTGATTCCTCAGCAGGCTGTTGCTTTGACACACATCGAAAATATTTTTTAGACTTTAAAAACAATAGATATTTCATGGTGTTGACAGTTTGTCAGTTGCACCTACTAAATAGGTTTCCAGTTTCATACTCTAGCTGGATTTCTTGCAATACATATTATTAGCCTCCTTCAATTTATCCAGCTTGCACAAAATGGAAAAAGAAAATAATGTGAACGTTATACAAATATAATTCAGGTCACTTATTTAACATAACATGAATCATATTGCCTGGGTTACTCTTACAGTATAGAATGCATGCACATCCTGTATTACATCAAGATTTATTCTCTACCACCCAATTGACTCCTTTCTCTGTCTTTTCAGTACTAGAGCAGGTGATCACTGATTCTTACAGTTGACTCTAGAGAACCTCATGAATCAAATGATCAACTTTTTCATCAAGATCTTATATTTGCAGTATTTCCATGTTTGACTTTTCAAATTTGATTCAATCCAAACCTCAATCGGTGTTTAAAGATGCGATGCTCATTTTTTCCCATACGTTAGAGTTTACAAGGAAGTGCAAAATTATATTAAAACTTCTGTTGGTCCTATCAGCGCTTTCGGTTTAAACACTACTGTCTCCTCAGTAACTTTGTGCAGGTGTAAATGTGTTACATCAGTCTATTAGTAACTGCAGTACGAACAAAAATGGATGCCCCACCTGTGATTTGCACATGGAAGAATTTGTCCCTGGTGCCATTATTTAAGACTTTACGTGCAGTATAAAGAAAGCCTTTGGATATCTGCGAACAAAATTTGGACTGATACGTTAAGGAAGATGAAAGTGTCTTAAAGAGAATCATTAGTGATGAAGAGACATGGATTCATCACTACGAGCCTGAGAGTGAACAGCAGAGTATGGAAACGGGAACATCCTCAGTCACCGACCGAGAAAAAGTTCAAAAGTCATCCATCAGCTGGAAAATTCATCAATGCTTACAGTTTTTGGAGATTCTTACGAAGCCAGGATTGGAACAATTCTGATTATTGTCGAGCTGAAGCCTAAACTTCGGATTGAATGCAACGGACTGCTATCCAAGAGCGTCGCATTGCAATGCACGTTCCCCAAACTGTCGACACTCATTTTGAAATGTTAAAGAATCCCTATAGTCCTGATCTCGCTCCGGCTGACTTTCACCTGTTTGGTCCCCTGAAAGCAGCTCTACCAGGATGAAGATGCACTTCTGACGAAGAAGTGAAGACAGCAGTGCATTCATGGCTCGCAGCTCAGCCTAAAACGTTTTTTTAATGAGGGAATACGGAAGCTTGTTGACAGATGGACAATGTGTATTGAAAAGCAAGGGGTTTGTGTCCAAAAAGATGTTTTGATCCGACTGAAACAAACTCTGGTGTGAATGTGGTTCACTTGATGAATGTACCTGAGATCTTTCACTGGTCGACTGTGTATCAGTGACCTCCGGTGTAGAGCGTTCGGACTGCAGGGAGTGATTAAAGTCGTAGCTACGTCACAAGCTTTATTTAGCACTGCGCTGGATGGGTTTTGGAAGCTTTTTGGAGAGAAAAGAAATACCTTCCCTCATTCATAAATTTAACATTGTTAAATTTAATGAGCATCCAAGGACATTCACTATAGACAGCGCACGAACTGCAGGAGCATGGCAGATGCAGGAGGGGAGAGAGTCTACTGAATGATTAAAGATTGCTGTTTCTCTTTTATTAAAAATTTTTTAATTTTATTTATTTATTTATTTTTATGGGGTCCGTCGCCAATGGTGAACGTCAGGATAAAAGCTAGTTGCAAAGATTAGGCACACTTTCGACTGCTTTATTCACAATCTGCAGCCATGCTCGTGTAGTTTCCAGTGTAAAATTTTTAATTCAGTAAACCCTTCATAACCTTTCAGCCGGTAAAGTTACCACCATATATAATCCACATGCCTTCTTTTGAGCGTTCTGATCCGATGTTGAAAATGGCAGTGTGATCGTTAAGCGAACCAAAACTAATGTATTGTTTCATGCTTTGGTCTGAACCAATAGAACCGGACTACAGGTGTGAACACACCCTTAATGTCCAAAAGGATTGTTTATATTTGGACCCACCCATTGTCAGTTATTTTGTACAGTACAGGCTACAGTAACTAAAACCCTTTGTCAATATGGGTGGATAAATTTAAGTGTCGAACACACTAAACCTTTAGAGATCTAATCTTGAAAAACAAATTACTGTGGGTCTGTGGAAGCCAATGGTGATTACTATTGAATTTATTCCCATTTTACAACCATGGTAGGACCACCAGTCAACAATCAACAGGCAATTTGGGAACATTTGCGGAAGAAATCCCATCAAGCACATGGAGAACATGCAAACTCTGCACCCAAAGATGCCTAGGTGGGAATCGACCCCGGACCCTGGAAGCACAAGGCGACAGTGTTAACCACTAAGCCACCAATTGTACTTGTACTCTTCTTTAGATAATGTCATCCTAGACTGGATGTGTTTTGTCTTTGGTAAATTCAGGAATGAGAATCTCTGCCAAATACAGTACATTTTAAACGTTTAAATATAGTACATGGAATTAATCTGTACTGGGTCACTGGTATTTATTTGAAAGGTTCGATATTTAACTTTTGATTACTTTATGAAGATAACACAGGTCTCAAAGGTCCTCCACAGGGTGTGTGTTTTAATGTTTCAGCTGAAATACAGCTCAAATAACTCATTTTGACAACCTCAAAGTCACTTCATTTCACTCCTCTATCGAACACGCTGCTTCAGTGTCTATGTAAATGAGCTACTGCTGAGTCACGACCTCACTGGAGAACAGAAGAGCTGAGGAACAAGCTGGGGAAGGGTATGGTCGTATGTGTGGTCACAGTAGGGGGAAAACATTAATTGGCCTGTTCAAGCCCTGGAGAATAAAAAAATGGAAAAAGTAAAGAAAGCAGGGAGTGTTTGTTTCTGAAAATGATTTTTTGGGTTCACACACACACACACACACACACACACACACACACACACACACACACACACACACACACACACTGGAGATCTACAGTATCTGAACGTCTAAAAACGACTCAAAAAAAACACTTTTCCTAATAGGTCCCATTTAAAGTTAAGCAGATGTTAAGCTGCCACCTAGAATGTGTGTAGTAAATGTCTATTCTTTCACGTTTTTTTCTTTCAGCTTGTACATTCCAGCTTAAAACCCTTGTCTTTGTTTGTTCACAGATCAGTCGAGTATGCCCCCTTCCTCATCTCTGTCCTTATGCTCAGAGACCAGAGTCACTCAGTTTATCCGACAGTATGTAGCCTCCTGCCTGCTGATGTCTGACTCCAACACCGAGCTGTCCTACATCCTGCCATCTGAGGCTGTGAGGAAAGGCTGCTTCGAGAGACTGTTTCAGGTAAAAAGAAAACAAACAACAACAAAAAAACAACAACTACACATATGCTATTAATTTCATTCAGAACTGTTAAAATGGTTAGTTTTAAAGTTGGACTCTTTGGTGTATGAACAGTACCCATACAGAGTTGTTTTTTTTTTGTTCTGCAAAGGCTCTGGAGCAGAGTTTGGACAGTCTGGCTCTCACCAGCTTTGGAGTGATGGACACCACGCTGGAGGAGGTCTTTTTAAAAGTGTCAGAGGAAGACTTGTCACTTGAGAACAGTGACGCAGGCGAGTGGAGAGATGGAAAGATGTTACAGACACTATGAACTTATAAACCAGGCAGCTTAATACGAGGTGGTAGCAAAAAGTTTTGGGACTAATTTTATAGCATGCCAACAGTTGGCAGCACAAGGTCACATAGCACCAGCACATCATTGTGCCAAAAGACATCCTCCTGTGTACATCGGGAGCTGTGCAGCTGGTGCTATTCTGACCATTACCATGTCTGCTATTTCATCATGGACAGCAAGTTAGAACAAAGAGCGAATGAGAAATTCTGTGTGAAACTGCGCAAATCTGCCACAGAGGTGTTTGACATGGTTCGGCAAGTTCATGGTGATGCTGCAATGAGTTGTTTGAGGTGTTTTGAGTGGGAAGAGTAAAAGAACATTGGAAAATGATGAGAGATCAGGAAGATCTTCAACGAGCTCAACCCCGAAAATGTTGAAACCATTTGGCAATTTGGAGAACAATCCATAACATTGTTGCTGTTGCCATTGTGTCATACGAAACAGTCCAAGCAATCCTTATGTGTGACGCCATTTTGCTGCCAAGTTCGTCCCCAGGCTGCTGACTGTCTGTTAAGTATCATTACCGGTGATGAAACTGGGGTGTATGGGTACGACCATAAGACGAAACAACAGTCTTCACAGTGGAAGAACCCATCATCTCCACGACCAAGACAGGGTTACATGTCATGCTTGTCTTTTTCGAGACGTCTGAGGGAGGACGTATGGTAAAGCGACCGGATCTGTGGCGCGCGAATCTTGTAGCCTTTTGATACCACCTCATACAGTAGGAACACCATACAAACATAATATCATGCAGGTACGGGTGAAGAGATTCAGTAAATGCTCATACCAGGCATCAAAATGCACTTGCCTGTTTTAGGAAACACTTTATATAGAATAAAACCCCCCCCAAAAATGGTGTCTCTTTGTTACTCAGTGAAGTCTGTAAGCTGTAAGTTTATCTCTCTCGTCTTCATATACTGTGTATGAGTCACTCTTCTGATCTTTTCCCCTTTCTGTCTTTCTTTTTCCTATAGATATGAAGAGCTCCCCAGGCGGGGCGTCAGTAGGGAAGTCTTCCTCTCTTTTGTCCTCGCAGCAGTGTGATGGAGCTCCGCTTGGTGCTGTGACCCGGCCCGAAGTGGAGATGAGCAATATGGTCATGAGCTCGAGGTTGAGCTCCAGTCAGGCCTCGCTGCACTCAAATTCCTCTGTCGGTTCAGTGAGAGGTGACGAGGGAGGACCGTACTCTGATTTCTACGGTGAATATTACCCGCTGTTTAACAATACCCAGGACCTGGACTCAGCCAGCCTTAGAGGTGGGCATATTCTTGTAATATTAATATAAGAATAATTATTTAATTGGTATTACAATTATTATAATATAAAAAAAATGTTTCACTGCAGTAGGTAACATGGCTAAGGGCTTTAGTAATACGCCCTTGTCGTTAAAAGGGCAGTGTGCACTATGGACAAAGTACGGTGGCTGAGAAGTGCAAAAAAAAACGAAAACAAAATAACAAGTTCAAAAACAAAATAACGAAACTGAAAACAAAAGCGAAAACAAAATAACAAGTTCAAAAACAAAATAACAAGTTAAAAGACAAAATAACAAAACCGAAAAACTAAATAATAAATTCAAAAACAAAATATCAAAACTGTAAACAAAATAACAGAACTAAAACCAAAATTATTAAATTAAAAAACAAAATAACAAAACCGAAAACAAAATAACACAACTAAAAACAAATTAACAAAACTGAAAACAAAACAACACAACTAAAAACAAAATAACAAAAGAGAAAACACAACGAAAATTCAGTCAAACCGGAGAAGGTAGGTATAGTTGACCTGTGAATAAAAGTCACGGGTCAACTGAATAAAAGTCAGTGAATAAATGTCTTGCCACTGATTTGTGAATAAAAGTCATACCGCGAGATATTTGTCACTCAAAAAAATACAGGACGTACTGTAGCCTTATAATTATTATTATTTAAAATTTGTTATTTTGTTTTCCATTTTATTATTTTGTTTTGCACTTCTCAGGCACCTTAACAAAGTTTACTCACAAAGAAATAAAGAGATAAAACTTCATATAAACATACTGTATAGAGAGCGCAGGATTGTGCAGTACAAAGTGACATTTTTTTTTAACACAAATTAGGCACTATGATGAACTATACAAACATGACTGAGCAAAGAAAAGAAATAGCACAGATACAATCATGTGTTTTTATTGATGTTTTTGTTTGTTTCTATGACCAATATATATATATATATATATATATATATATATATATATATATATATATATATATATATATATATATATATATATATACTCATTTTGAAAGTTTTACATTTTTGCGACGTCATTCCCATATTCCGGTATTTGATAAAATGAACATGTTATAAAAGTAATGATAACTTTCGTTCTACCTTACATATCTGAAAACTCAAACACACCAAATAATCACTTACTATTTTGGTTTCTAATGCTGGAGATTACGGAGCATAGAACATCAGTCTGTCATAGAGACAGACAAACAGATGGATGCCTAGAGGTGTTTTATCTGCATGTTTTTGGTCCTGGAGAATTTGGAGAAAATTTTCTTTTGTTGCTCAGGGTTCAGTGCTGTTTATCTACAAGATAACCTGTAAAAAGTTTCATTTTCTGACAATCTCTAAGAGCTTTGACTCTAGGCATGCCATGGCTTGCTAGCTGAAGCCTGTTGAATTTAATCAGGTTGGATATTAGAAATTCTCAGCTATCATGTTCATATCATATCTTCCTGTGTTCCTGTGCTGGGTGGGTTTCCTTCAGGTTCCTCCAGTTTCCTCCCATACTCCAAAGACATACAGATTAGGCTAGGGGGCTCCGATAAATGAAAGAATGAATGAATTACTGTTTAACTTTGTTTTCGTTTTGAAATATTGATGGAGATTAATGTGAACCTTTACTTATTTTTGTCCAGATGAGGAAGAGGAGCCGAGCTCCTCAGAGCCGCATGTCCTGGAGGGTCAGGGCAGCTTCAAGCTGGAGGGCTGGTGGCTACGCTTTCGCCAATTTCACGGCCTCATTGTCAAGAGGTTCCACTGTGCCAAGAGGAACACCAAGGTCCTGTTCTCGCAGATCCTTTTGCCCGCCTTCTTTGTTTGTGTGGCGATGACTGTCGCTCTGTCCGTGCCTGAGATAGGTAAGACTGAACAGGATGAAGGTGTGTCAAAAAAAAGAACAACTGCATAATATACTACATAATACACAATGGAACACTTAATACTCTGTTATCTTTAACTAATGATTTAGATCGCTAAGGTAACAGAATATACAAGGGGCGTTCAGGTCAATCCGGGACTTTTGATTGTGCAGAATAACAGAACCCAATTATTAGATGAAAAACTACTTTATTTCTCTATATAATCATCTGCTACACTAATGCACTTATCCCAGTGTTTTACTAGTGCTTGGATACCATCAAGGTAGCAAATTTTCTTCGAAATTTCATTGCAAGTCCTGGTTTGACTTGAACGCCGTGTTTATTATAATGTGTCACTTGCCATAATCCTTCTTTGAAAAGCTAACACGAATTGTCATTTGGCTCTGCAGGTGATCTCCCTCCCCTGATCCTGTCCCCGTCTCAGTACCATAACTACACCCAGCCCAGAGGAAACTTCATCCCCTTCGCCAACGAGGACCGGCTACAGTACAGGTGTAACTCAGGAACATAAACGCTCATCGTAAACAGTTTATTCATCATACTCTGAGCAAATCATAAGCGACAGAATTACTATATTATGATAATTTTATCATACATTTTATGCTGCATATTTTGCCTATAATGGCTGTAAAATGAAGAGAAGGGTTATAAAGATGAATGATGCTACTTTGAAATTCATATTCTTATGTCCAATATTGTATCGGATTGTTAAAGTTGCCACCACGTTTTGGCCAGCATCAGGAATTGGAAAATTTAGTTAAAACAAAATCTTTACCGTGATTAATGTTTATTGTTAGTTTCTACTGTTTTTTTTTTTTGTCTTTAATCTGTGCTCATTTATTACTGACCTTTTGTATCACATTGAACACTGGAACAGCTGGATTTAAACACCATGAGGCTGCAGATGTTCTCTGTATAATCATTTGTCCTGTCCTGCTTTTATAGGAGCAAGCTGTCCCCAGATGCCAGCCCTCAAAAGATCATTAATACGCTGCGCTTGCCATCAGGCGTGGGTGCAACCTGCGTGCTCAAAACCCCCTTTAATAGTACACTGGACCAGCTGGCGCAGAGCCTCAACCCTTATGCCAACAATGCCAAGACACTTGCGGCACGCTACTTCGACCCCATGTGCTTGGACTCGTTCACCCAGGGGGTGCCGCTGTCTAACTTCGTCCCGCCACCACCCTCTCCTGCACCATCGGATTACCCGGAGCCGCGCTTTGATGATGCTTTGTGGAACTACACGGCAGCTCCGCCCACTACCGCCCATGGTGAGGCTCCAATCAGTGATACAGTTGAAGACACTCTGTAGGCTCATCCAGAACTTATTTTTTGCTGTCTGTCATATAGAATCATAAATCATTTGAGAATATTTAGCAATAATGATTAATGAATTTCCTGCGTGGATTATGTGCTTGCCTGTAGTAATGTGTGTGTTTGTGTTGATTCAACAGAAATGGTGACGTCTCCTCCTCCACTTCCGCTGTCCATCCGAGAGCCGGTGCGTTGCATTTGCTCCATGCAGGGAACGGGTTTCTCGTGTCCCAGCGGCGTCGGCGGACGACCCCCCCTCACAAAAGTGGTCACAGGGGATATTTTAGTGGACATCACAGGCCGAAACGTGTCTGAGTACCTTCTCTATACCTCTGACCGCATGAGACTGCACAGGTGAAGAGCAAAGAACGTCAAAATAGAACATCAAAACACATTTAACTTTTAAGTAGGGCATGTGATTAATCTAGAAGTTTGAACGCATTATTATATATAATGATATATATATATATCATATGACCAAGATTGACCCTAATGGCTTCCCATAATCAAAGGGCAATTATCCGATTGTGTGTGATAATGGCACGTTTAATACAGATAATAAATTGATTAAGGAAACGTTACCAGGTGTGTTTCATTATAAAAAGCATCCAGATGGAAGGAAAACCAACGTTGTGTGCTCAGGCCACCTTTATATGGGAACTATTTTTACAAGAATACATTCAGTGTAAGACATGGGAGTGGTGGCTCAGACGGCTAAGGGTCTATGTTGTTGGGTTTTGCATCTGAGTATCCAGGTTCGAGTCTTGCCGTCGTTGGGTTGCCACACCCCATACCACCCAGCCACTGCATGCTGTGCCAGTCCCATTCAAAGAATTTTTCATTTGTTAAATATTAATGTTTGAGATATTCTAAAATTACATCATCTG
Organism: Clarias fuscus; assembly: GCA_030347435.1. Classification (NCBI taxonomy): domain Eukaryota; kingdom Metazoa; phylum Chordata; class Actinopteri; order Siluriformes; family Clariidae; genus Clarias; species Clarias fuscus. Next base: position 22,141,260 of record CM059208.1, read on the forward strand.
TCGGTTTGCCATGCATTTCTTTATTCCAATTTCATTGCACGTTTAGAACACAAGTTAATCTGAGTATTTTAAAATCGTGATTAATCGCGGATTATTACTGTGATTAACTAGATTAAAAAAATTTAATCGATTTTGACAGCACTACTTTTAAGCATTTTCATTTTGTCTACGGTTCATCAAACATTAATTTTTAGGCATTATTGACAGGTGACTGTTACAAAACCAGACTCTACTTAGACAGTTTTTTTAAAATTATTTTGTTTTCTCAGATATGGAGGCATCACTGTTGGAAACATCCAGAAATCAGTCCCAGCATCCTTTGGGAAAAAGGGGTCGCTCATGGCGCGCAAGATAGCGGTGCGCCGATCGGCCCAGGTGAGCCAGCATGCAGTTCTTATTAAGATCTCTTAAAGGTCATGTTCGGTCTGATCAGCAGGGTTTCTGTTTTATTCCTGTCTCTGCAGGTGCTGTATAACAATAAAGGCTACCACAGCATGCCCACATACCTGAACGTGCTGAACAATGCCATCCTGCGTGCTAACCTGCCCCTTAGCAAGGGCAACCCCGCAGCTTACGGTAAGAACTTCAGTTTGGAGTGATGGCCATAAATAATACTTTTGTAAAGAAATATGTGATACCATACCCTCCTGCAGTTAATAGTTAACAATATAATCATGAATATAATAATAGTTATGGAGATACTAGGGTCTCTCTAGGATGGACAGAAATATACGAAAAAAGTTTTTTTTTCATGCGTTAATACAAAACACCACAAATGTTATTATAACAAGACAATTTTTTTTTTTCAAAATAAGACTTTCCAGTTCAGATCAGAGGGAGAAGATAACCAAGTTACTCTACTTTTTTTTTTTTTTTAGATTTTCCCCAGATTTTCTTCCTAATTTAGTCGTGTCCTATTCCTCCCCGTCACTAGGGGGCTCCCACGTTAAGGCTACTACTACCACTCAGTCTGCGGGGGGGGGGGGGGGGCGGTTTCGAACTGCTCGCTCTCACACCGTCGGGGGTGGTGTAACACTCGGAGGACAGCGCTATCTGCTCCTCCCGCTTACGTGAGCTCACAGACGCCCCTGATTGGCTGTAGAGCACTTTACCACTGTGCCACTCTGAGGCCCCAAATTACTTTACTTAAGTGCAGTTTTCATGTACCTGTACTTTAGTTTTATCATTGGATACGTTTTACTTTTACTCCACTACATTCCACAACAAACTGTGGGCTCTTGCTGAATGAAGCTAGGACAGCCACTGATGTTTGTTCATTAGTGACAGTTTTCATGCGTCCACATTTTGGCAAATCCAACAGTGAACCAGTTTCATGAAACTTAGCAAGCAGTTTGCTAACTGTAGCATGGGAGATGGGTGGTCTCGTAGGGTGTCTTGCATTGAAATCTGCTGCAATGACCCGGTTACTGCGTTCACCAGATATCAACACAATTTCGATCCGCTCATCACGTGTTAACCTCTTCGACATGTCAATGGCTATGAACAAAGAGAAACTTGTAAATAACTCATGAAAGAATAAAGTTACGTTAAAACCAAGCACACCATTGTTTTCCTTGTGAAATTCCCAATAAGTTTGAAGTGTCACATGACCCTCTTCCTATTGAAAAAACAAAAGTTGGATCCAAGATGGCCGACTTCCAAATGGCCACCATGGTCACCACCCTTCTTGAAAAGTTTGCCCCCTCACATATACTAATGTGCCACAAACAGGACGGTAATATCACCAACCATTCCCATTTTATTAAGGTGTATCCATATAAATGGCCCACCCTGTATTCGAAGCATTAATATCGCCACCTGGTGATTATTATTTGCAACTGCGTGATTTGCCTTCTCTTCGTGAAACGCTTAGTCATGTAGCAGATGTTTAAAATCAGAAGCGGAGACTGTTGCATTATTTACTTAAAGGCTACTGTAGAGTACTTTTGGTCTTTAACTCAACTACAAATGTAAATGGAGGACCCTTACTTTTACTTGAGTCTCTGTTTTGACTCAAGTACAGGATTTCTGTGCTTTTTCCACTGCTATTTATGACATTCAACTTTTTAGAGTCACTGCTACAGTCGCTCGCTTTGATGGATGTGCTTTGAAAAGTATTAGACATTTGGTCTACTATGACAGAAAAAATGGTAGGAGATTACCCCCCCCCTAGCCCCCCCACACGAGTTGTGCCAAGACAGCCTTTATTCAAGCCCGCAGCACGTTCACTCCTCATTATGCCTGGATCGTAAGAGCACTTTGATGGCAGGCTGTCATCAGAGAATGAAACACAGCTACTAAAAGTACATCAGGGTTCGTCTCTCTGTATGCACGGCGGCTGTACCAGTTTCATCTCAGCTCTGTTTTCCGTTACACATTATGTTGCTTATAAAAACTCCTTTGCTCTGGATCTTGGGTACATAAAGGCATTAAATAAAGATACTTCTTCTCTTACCACCCTGATATGATACTGATACTATATGATCTCAACACCTACAGTACAGTTGGTCAAGATTAGATTAATATTGCAATACTGTATTAAATATCCCGATTCAATATTCCCTTCTGTTCAAGTCCATGAACTTAAAAAAAAAAAAAAAAAGTTGAAACATAACTCGAAAGTTTTGTACCCTGGCTTTATTCAACAGCTTTACAACTGAACTGAACATGAGTAATAAAATGCATCACATTGCTTATATTAGTTTTCTTCCATAGAAAGCAAGTGCAGCATTTAAACAATAAAAAATAACTTCAAATACATCTCCATCACCTGTCAGTATCATTATTTTCTTTGTCAAATAATTCACTCCATACCACATGGGATGCCATTGTGGGAATAGTTCAGAGTGGACCTCTTGTAGGATCATAAAGAAATTTACCGCCTTAAAAGTCTTGAGCATGTGTTGTGCAATTGTGAGCGCACGGCCACGGCTTCTAACATGCAAGACTAATTAGCGACGAGTGGGTTTGGGACTAATGGAGAAAAAGGCTGATTGGAGGCTTTTTAACACGTGGTTTTGATAGTGTTACAAAATTTGTGTTACTCTACTTGGACACTAATGCATTCATCGGACAGAATCGGTTATGTCCAGCGTGATCGGTCATGGCTGAAAAATAGGCAATTCCAATCACTGTCTGATCGACCGGAGCATCTCTATTATAAATTTAATAAATCATTTTGAAAATCGATTTTGGTGTCATGAATCAGCACACAAAAGAATCCCCATTCATAACAGAATCGATTTTTCCCCCGTCTACTGACAAAGCAGTAGTGAGGACTCAGTGTGTCAGTGTGGCCAACTTGGCGACTTTCTCGCTAATTCTGGCGACTTTCCAAACTCTCTCTACGACTTAAAAAAAATTTATCATAAATGACAATTCTAGCGACTTTTTCTGGTGTTATTGGAGACTTTTCAGAACTTTTGGAGACTCGGACGTGAAAGGACGTTTTCGTTCTGCAGTTACTGCCCTCAACAAGCAGGGGGTGCTACTCTGAGCAGTCAGGGCAGAGAAGAGACCCACACGCCACTGTGTGTCCACATTGCAGATAGAATGCACACGCGCAAAGTTCCTGCAGGATGTAAATGTAAAAGTTTCTTCACTGTCACACTAACAAGAGTTTGTCAACTCGCAGTCTCGGACTTGCGCATCTCGTCCACTGGAGGCAGTGTGTGTCTCTCTGTGACAAAATGAAAAAAATCGAATTGACGAAGAATCAACTGAAAATAGCTCATTTACAGATCTAAACATGTTTACAGTGTATTTTATTCACTTTTTTAAATCTCTCCCACGACGTTGTTTCCTTTTCCTACAATGTCCATTACAATTGCAAGAAAATGGACGATTATGCAAATTGGACGATTATGTCATTTAGTGCCTTCTAGCAAGTTTTAGGACAGCTACAACAGTTACTTTCCTTACTTTACTAATACAAAAAAGAGAAATAGGATGAGCATGACTTAATAATTCAGAAAGTCTACATTGGCTGTTTAGAATAAAATATCCAATACAGATGTGTAAGTTTTAAAGCGTATTTATGATGGTGTCTGTTTGTGCATCTGTTCAGGTATCACAGTGACTAATCACCCCATGAACAGAACCAGTGCCAGTCTTTCTCTGGATTACCTGTAAGTTTTTTTTTTTTTTTCCCACCATATTACTTTTTCTAAACCCTCTCGGCTAATTCTTAACACTTCTCATTTCTTTCTTCTTGACTTCAGGCTCCAAGGCACCGACGTGGTCATTGCCATCTTCATCATCGTTGCCATGTCCTTTGTTCCAGCCAGCTTCGTGGTCTTTCTGGTGGCTGAAAAGTCCACCAAGGCTAAGCACCTGCAGTTCGTGAGCGGTTGTGACCCTGTCATCTACTGGCTTGCCAATTACATTTGGGACATGGTGAGATGTAGGACGGGTGCACGGAAGTCATACGAACAGAGTGTGCTGCTGGAATGTAAATGATTTTTCGGCTATCTCTCTCTCTCTCTCTCTCCACTGTCAGCTGAATTACCTGGTCCCAGCCACATGCTGCGTTCTCATTCTGTTTGTGTTTGACTTGCCTGCGTACACATCGCCCAAAAACTTCCCAGCAGTGGTCGCGCTCTTTCTGCTGTATGGGTATGTATGTATGATTAGTACATGACATTACATAACACTAAATATCTGAGTCAAGATGGAGGAGAATTTGGATAAATACCTAGATCAGTGTTTCTACAGTATAGGTTTAATTTGTAAAAGGTTATGACGTCCAGATTGACGTCAGGGTACAAAAGAAATCGCAGAAAGCGATGCACCCATCATGCATATTGCAGACTGTACAAGCCTCTGGAGGCAGTGCTATGATCCGGGGTTGCTTCAGTTGTTCAGGTCTCGACTCAGCAATGTTATGTGGCCAAAAAATGAAGTCAGCTGACGACCTGAATGTACTGAATGACAAGATTATCCCAGCTGTTAAGTAATGTATAAGAAAAAAATAAAAGGCATTTCTAATGTGGGAGTATGACAGATTTGCAGGGAATAATGTATTTTAATACAAGGGGCGTTCAAGTCAAACTGGGACTTTTGATGAACTCAAGTTACTTGTACAAGATGCAGGATAGGACACTCAAAAGCTACACACACATTTTTACCACAGTGTTCATCATGCAGAACCCAGCTGTCCATCAAACATGTTTTACTTTTACTTACTTACTCCTTTAAGGAACTTGTTTTATTCTGTTGACACTTAAAATTTTTTTTTTAAACAAGTAAATCCAAATGTAGTTTTAAAGTTCTCCGGAAAAGAAAAAAAAAAGATTTTAAACATCTTATCTAGTTTTAATATTGAATAACAAAAATGATTCTCGCCATAGAAGCTGGCATGGCGTTAAAAAGGAAAGAAAGAAAGAAAGAAAGAAAGAGTAAATGAGTAATCACATAAAACAAGGCATTAAGCAGAGTTTGCTCTAGGTCTGATTATTTAGTCTAGGTCTGATTATCAAAGGGCAAAAGCATAAACTGCTTCTATTGTATGGTATGTTCTTAAACATACTGTAAGATACAGTACTCTTTGTTGGATTGTTTTTTTTTATCAGTAATTTTATTATCACATTATATGATTTTAAATAAAGTTATAACATTAGAGCCTTTGTTCTTAGTGATAAGATGATGAATGCTCACAATAGTATCCAAGCTAGTGATATATACACTCGGATATTTCTAGATCTGTAAAAGGGATTATATAGAGAAATAAAATAAGTTTTTACTCTCATAATTGTGTTCTGTTATTCTGCACACTCAAAATCCCAGATTGACTCGAACACCAACATGTACATTACTAAGAAAAGTCATACTCTGTATGACGAACATTATATGATAAATACACTTTGCTTTGAAAGCTAGAAACACATGTGGATGTATAGAACGTATTATAGGGAGCAAAACACACTAGACCAGAATGATGAAGTAACATTATTAATCTACTGTATATATGATTATAATAATAATTTTGTGAACATTTTCAGCCACTATATTATCACACTCTAAAGAACAATTGCGCTAGGTTCTCATTCCTCATTATACATATTTAGAAAATAAAGCTGGTGTTCGTTAATCACTTTGGATCATTAATAATGGTGTTTTGTCATTATCTTATTTTCTCCAGCTGGTCCATAACCCCCATCATGTATCCAGCGTCATTCTGGTTCGAGGTTCCCAGCACAGCCTATGTCTTCCTCATCGTTATTAACCTCTTCATAGGAATCACAGCCACTGTGGCCACTTTCCTTCTCCAGCTGTTTGAACATGACAAGGTACACACCAGGAGCATTAAGAGTTGAGACATTTACAAGAAGAGTGCTGGGACAGTCTGGATCCATACAACCTCTCAGATTCAGAAATGAGCCATTTATTTATCTATCCGGTTATTTGTTTATTTATTTATTTATTTTTAAGAAAGTGTAAGAAAGTGGTGCAGTGGTAAAGTGCCGGAGATCGCGGAGTTCGACTCCCGGGTGATGCTGTAACCTCTTGCAGCCGGAGGTCTAGAGAGAGCTGATTGGCCGAGCTCTCTCAGAGAGGTACTTAGTGCTCCCACATTAATCACGGCTCTACAGCCAATCAGGGGCGTCTGTGAGCTCATACAAGTCTAAGGAGTGGATAGCGCTGTCCTCCGAGTGTGTTACTCCGCCTTCAACGGTGTGTGAGTTCGAAAAGGTGCGGCCGGCTGGCGCCACGTGGTTCGGAGGAAACACGTGATAGTCTCCCGACTGAGTGGTTGTGGTAGCCTTAATGTGGGAGCCCCCTAGTGACGTGGAGGAATTGCACACAACTAAATTAGGGAGCAAATCGGGGGAAATCCCCCCCCCCCCCAAAAAAACACCTAGAAACAATGTGTAAAAGGAGTCTTTGGCGTCAGGTCTCTGAAACTGTAACTTTAAGAAGAAAGAGAATTTGATTTCTTTTAATAATAATATTTTCTTTCGATCCACTCCTAGGACCTAAAGCTGGTGAACAGCTACCTGAAGTCAGCCTTTCTCATCTTCCCTAACTATAACCTGGGTCATGGGCTGATGGAGATGGCCTACAACGAATACATTAACGAGTACTATGCCAAGATAGGTATGTTCCTCTGATGATTTTTTTTTTTCTCTCAGGTTCAGAAACAGCGTGCTGTGATATCGTGTGTCTCCCCGCAATGACCAAACCCGTGTCCTGCAGGTCAGTTTGATAAGGTGAAGTCTCCATTTGAGTGGGACATCGTGACACGTGGACTTGTGGCCATGACCGTCGAGGGATTCGTTGGCTTTCTTATCACCATCCTGTGCCAGTACAACTTCCTCCGTAAAGCACAGTGAGTGTTAACGGCCGCGACGTTCGAACTAAAGCGAATAAAAACTTATTTACATGGGTTACTTAGAAATGTATAAATGTTGTGCTGCGTTTTATGCACAGGAGGATGCCCGTGAACAGTCAGCCTATAGAAGACGACGACGTCGATGTGGCATGCGAGAGACGGAGAGTGCTCAGAGGAGACGCTGTAAATGACATGCTGAAGATTGAAAATCTAACTAAGGTAATTCATAAAACAGAAAAAATATTATAAATTATTAGTCAACCCTGATTTCACACTTGTCTGATTAAATCTCTATTTTGTAGGTGTATAAGTCTCGTAAGATGGGGCGCATCCTGGCGGTGGACCGCTTGTGTCTGGGCGTCCGTCCAGGAGAGTGTTTCGGGCTGCTGGGGGTCAATGGTGCCGGAAAGACGACCACTTTCAAAATGTTGACCGGAGATGAAAGCACCACTGGAGGAGAGGCGTTTATCGAAGGACACAGGTTATTAGATATGACTTATTAGATTTGGTAAATAAGATTATAAACAAGGGAAAGATTTTCCAGCACAGCATTACTGTTTATCTTATCAGCACATACAGTACATCGTATCAGTACATAACATATAATATGTTGAATGACAGATTGAAATTAATTATGATGAAGATTTATGTTTGGATCATGTCGTAATGAAATAATCTGGTTAAACCCATTTCTTTCCGCAGCATACTGAAGGATCTTTTGCGTGTGCAGCAGAGCATTGGTTACTGTCCTCAGTTTGACGCCCTGTTCGAGGACCTGACTGCACGAGAGCACCTGGAGCTGTACACACGCCTCCGGGGTATACCGTGGAAGGATGAGGACCGGGTACGAGAGGGTTTATTTCTTCTTAATATTGGATTAATCCTTAATTTTTTCTTTTTAATGAAGCAATAATAAACCAGTGTGTCATACATATAAGGCATGGGTGTGTAGTGGGTAGAAATGTGCCCTCGCACCTCCTGCTTTTATTGCGGTTTAAGGCTGTACTGATTTTTAAAATAAACTACTGTACACATGTGAGGAAATATAACATGTACAGAAGCCTGGCATCTCGCTTACTTTTTCCCTTGTATGTTTTTTTTTTTTTTGGATTTTCCCCCAATTTCCTCGTGTCCAATTCCTCCCCGACAACACACATTAGGGCTACTACAACCACTCAGTCAGGAGGGCCGGAGACTAACACGTGTTTCCTCCGAACCACGTGACGCCAGTCGACCGCATCTTTTCGAACTGCTCGCTCGTGCACCGTTGGGGGTGACGTAACACACTCGGAGGACAGCGCTATCTGCTCCTTCTGCTTGCGTGAGCTAACAGACGCCCCTGATTGGCTGTAGAGCCGTGATTAATGTGGGAGCACTAAGTACCTCTCATCCCTCCCCTCTGAGAGAGCTCGGCCAATCAGCTCACTCTAAACCTCCGGCTGCAGGAGGTTACATTATCACCCGGGAATCGAACTCACGATCTCCGGATGATAGGGCGAGCGCTTTACCACTGCGCCACTATATTGCCAAACGTATTCGCTCGCTAGCGTTCACATGCTTATGAACTTGAGCAACATCCAATTCTTAATCCATCAGGTTTTATATGATGATGTAAGAAGTAAGTAAGAACGAATTAAACGGAAAACATTGCAGCAGAGGGAGAAGCTTCAGCGAGTATCCACGTGCATTCTCTATTAAAGACATTACAGATCATGACTGTTTGTTTTATCAGCTTAGAAATATTGTGTTTCTATTTGAGACTTTGTTGAAAATCAGGTCACGTTCCATTCATCACCACTTTATGCAGAAACCCGGGAAATTGCAAATAGTTCGCTTAGTTCTTCTTGCCGCTTTAGATTTGTTTCAACAACTTGGTTAAAGAAGCAGAGCCACTTGAAAAAAAAAACAAAAAAAAACAATTACTTCCTTTAACAACCGTTTCAACTGCAATTTAGGCTTAATCCTAATCAATCGCGGTAATTCCTTCTCATTTGATTCCGCCATTAACATTCTCTTCTGTGTTCCTCTGTGTCTCACCCCTCAGGTGGTGCAGTGGGCCTTGGAGAAGCTCCAGCTCTCGAAATACGCTGACAAGCCGGCCGGCACCTACAGCGGCGGAAACAAACGCAAGCTGTCCACAGCCATCGCTCTCATCGGATACCCGTCGCTGATTTTTCTGGTTTGGAGCTCCTCAGCTGTCTTCCTACGTAATCCTTATCCTTTAAAGTAATTGAACTCTCAATTGTCCCTGATCGTGTCCTCCGCTGTGTCCCCGCAGGACGAACCCACGACCGGCATGGACCCCAAAGCTCGCCGCTTCCTCTGGAACCTTATCCTCGACATCATCAAGACGGGACGATCGGTGGTTCTGACATCACACAGGTGACGAAGATGCTAACGACGGAGATGATCTCATTCGTTTGTTTGTTTGTTTGTTTGTCTTTTTAATTAACCCCAGTGTTTTGCTTTTTAGCATGGAGGAGTGCGAGGCATTGTGTACTCGTCTGGGAATTATGGTTAATGGAAGGTTCAAGTGTCTGGGCAGCATACAGCATCTCAAGAACAGGTGAATGAAATCGAGTGCAAAAGTTTGTACGCCCTTCAAATCTTCTTCAAAACAAACAATTGCATGCTTGTGTAAGAGCGTGTCCTGTTTCCTGGTGTAGATCAGGACATCAGGTCCAGGCTTATTTAAAAATTCTTGTTATGAAGGTCAGCATGAGCAACATGACTGAATGGTATTAGTAATTACGTCATGTTCAAAAAGACTATTTCAAATGGTTATATTTCATATAACCATTGATCTTTCTGGCAAACTGGCACTGGCATCGACTATAAACAGATGAGCCAAGTTCAATAAAAGTCCACATTTATATTAATTTATTTATTTATTTATTCACTTATAATAATAATAATAATAATAATGAAACTTGACTTGCATTAAACCTTATACAGTAGGCCTCATTTTAAAGTAAAGGTGTACAAACTTTTGCACCCACTTGTACTTAACCAAACACTCACTCACTCACTCAACGTCTATACCGCTGTATCCTGTGGGGGGGGCTGGAGCCTATCACCTGAGACTTGGCGGGGTGCCAATCCATCACAGGGCACACACACATACACACACACTCACAATTTGAGCCTTTCAATGTCACATCCACAGGTTCGGGGACGGTTACATGATCACAGTGCGCACCAAGACGACCTCTAGCGTGAAGGAAGTGATCCGCTTCTTTAACAGGAACTTCCCAGAAGCCATCTTAAAGGCAAGACTTTTATTTTTTTTTATACGACTCATTACCGATTTTTAAGTGTGCAATAGTGCTACTATTAATACATACTGGATGTGTCTGCTGGTTTTTCCGAGCTCTTTATTTTTTACGCCACACTGGTGTCACGCTGTAAACTGGCTGTGGAAGGAACGTGGGCGGGGGAAGAAAGGAAAAAAAAACCCTTCATGTTTATTAAATTTCTTTTATTTCAGCTCAGCAATAATACTGAAGTGAGACGGATTTACAATCAGGATTTGCAGACCTTTTTAGTTCTCAGCGGTAAAGTCATGCGCATCGGGTAAACAACAGAATTATCATCATCAACAGATTTGTACGATTTTGATTTCTCAAACAGATAGGTGCTTCGACAGGGCTGTTTCTTATCAATTAAAAGTCCCAATCAACATCATCCTGGTGCAAACATTTTAAAGAAGGCCGTACGTCCGTGAACGGGGATCCTGGCCCGAGGTGGCTCGGAACCCACTGCAGACGTTCCCGTGATCATTTAGCGAGTGGAACACCTCATCCTTCATTTTTAATCAACAGATAATTTGTCACCAACTTACTATATAGATGTGTGAACTCCACACACACAATCATTCACCAACACCCCTTCCACATGACAGGAGTTCAGCTGCGATTTATTGCCGCATCGCTGTACAGTCCTGACCTCACTCTAAACCATTGCCTTCCTGGGAGGCCGGTGTTTCAGATGTAAAGATAATAATCTGAGCATGGCTCTGGTGTACTAAAAAAACTTGATGGTATCCAAGCGCTAGTGAAATGTGCATTAGTGTAACGGGGGATTATATAGAGAAATAAAGTCTTGGATTGACTTGAACGCCTGAATAATTAGAAGATTATCTATCTATATATCTATCTATCTATCTATCTATCTATCTATCTCAGTCTGTCTGTCGGTCTGTATTTAAATCCTGCATTCCTATAGCACCCCCTGGTGGCCCTGAACAACTGTTAGCTAACTATTATATAGAAAGAAATGGCCCAGATGACCATTAGAACAAAAAGACCAAGAACAACAACAATTATAATAATAATCATAATATACCAGTTTCTATCCTCAGTATTTATTTCTATTTCATTTATTTGTTTAAATTTAACATTTTTTGTGCGCCCCCTGGTGGCACCTTATATCAGTTTGGCTAGGAAAGGGCCTGTGTGTCGGTCAGGTGTGCAAGCACGTCTCAATATGGGAGACTTTTGCTGAATTTGATCAAAGTTACTGTTTTTCTCACAGCTGTTCAATGTTCACTGCTGTCGACATGGCTGTCATTAATAATCCTGCATAGCATGAATTAAAGCAAATACACGCCCTGTGTGTATCTGATTAGTTTGCACTAATTGGAAACTTTCGTTTCCTCACCTCACAGGAGAGACACCACACTAAGATCCAGTACCAGCTGAAGTCAGAGAATATCTCCCTGGCTCAGGTGTTCAGTAAGATGGAGCAGGTGGTGGAGGTGCTGAGTATCGAGGATTACTCCGTCAGCCAGACCACCCTGGATAACGTAAGCATCTTGACTTGTCTTCTGTAAAACTACCATTCAGTCCTCCTGTTATAGAACATTACAGTACTTGTGCAGCAGTTCATAAGGGTTAAAATGTCCGCTCTATAAATTCCTTCATTTTATAGGTTTTTGTGAACTTTGCCAAAAAGCAAAGTGACAACCTGGAGCAGCAGGAGAACTCTCCGAAGAAAAGCAGCGAGTCGCCCCTGCAGCGTCTTCTGAGAATCCTGCTGCCACGGACCGCCAACACTGAACTGAGCGCCCTGGTGAGCGAGGAGCCCGAGGAGCTGGAGAGTGACGATGATGAAGGACTCATCAGTTTTGAGGAAGAGAGGGTGAGATCAAGAGTATGATTATATATATATTTTAAAAACACCACATACAAAATTTCCACCCTATACCACTTTACTTTTTTTAAAGGGTCACGAGTCCATCCTAGGAGACTAGGGGCACTAGGTGGGGTGTACCCTGGACAGGGTGCTAGTCCATCAAAGGGCTCACAAGCACGCACGCACACACACACACACACACACACACACACACACACACACACACACACACACACACACACACACACGCTCTCACTCACACAAACTGTTAAACTGTGGGAGGAAACCGGAGTACCTGGAGGAAAGCCATGAAAACTCCACGGCATCGAATCCCAAAATAAAAGTGAAGCATTCACACAAACTTAATCCACAATCAGGCTGAGATATAAATATGATTAATTTAATAGTAGCTCAAGTGAAAACGAAAAGGACCAGGTTCAAGGTTCTAGGTTCAAAAACGTTTTTTCACAACTTTTTCATTATTATTCATTTTGTTGTAGCAGCCGTGCAGAACTTAGTACTTGTATAAAGAGAAGGTGTTGATTTGACTTGTTGATAACAGCTGCTCTGACGGGTTTATATTACACCAATAGTGTTCTATTGGATCATCCTTGATCTTCATTGATATGGTGAAAATTTCGGTAATGTTGATGTTAAGGATCCTTCAGGATCAGCAAGGGAGAGTTTCTCGCTAGCACAACAAGCTGTTGCACAGTTTTATATATATATATATATATATATATATATATATTACATGCAACTCCAGATTATATACTTTAAAGTGCATTAGATATGAATATTTAAATATTTAAATTCTGTTGGTTTATTAAAAGGACTTAACTTCAACATTCTCCAAAAGTCTTTTGAACACATTTAAACCACTAAATGCAAGAGGGAGTGTTTCCGCTTCACTGATCACTTGATAGAAAGAAGCGATGCGACTGGCTTCAAATTTTCAGTTTCAGGTTAAGTGAGTCTAATATTTTATTATATTTACATGTGTTTTCTAAACGTTTTGATTGTTTTTCTATGCAAAAATATGATTATAGTATTGGAAATTGCTAATATTGGTAATATTTTTTGAGGGGCTGGGGCGGACGTTCACGGAAAAATGTGTTTCAACAGAAAAATGCGTTTCGCAATACATAATTGAGAACTCGCCTCCGGAACGGATTACATTCGTATGCCGCTGTCTAAAAATGGTGTTTATCGTACTGTATTCTGCTGTCTCATTTGACTTTTTCTTGCTTTTTTAAATTAATTAATTTATTCTTTAGGTGCAGTTGTCCTTTAACACGGATACTCTTTGCTGAAACAGCAACCTCCGTCACAGAAACACGAAAAACACAGCCTCAAGTAAAGACTATTGTCTAAGGGAGGATGCTCCTAAGCTGCTTTCTCAGTGGGTCCATCTCTGTCTGGCCTTAAGAAGAGCCGTGCTGATCTGTTTCTCCGTGTGCGCTGTGCTGGTGGAGCGAGCGCTCAGGCTGTCTCAAGACCACAGACTACAGGGTTCCTGATCACAGCCTCGGACACGGTGCTGCTCCAGACCGGGTTTGGCGTTTCGCAGATATAGTTCAATCCCTCGATTGGGACGGGTTTAAAAGAAAAAAACAAACAAACAGATGATTACACTGTCAGGTTTTTTTTGTTGTTGTTGTTGTTCTTCTTTTCAAAACACAGGATTAAACAGACTAATCAATAAAAGGCTCTGTTCTGACAGCTGTTGATGTCATGAAATAACATATCACCCTTGATAAATAACAGTACAAGCGCTCGGGGTTCCACGTTTATACAGTATGGTGTTGTTTTTATGACCGATTTGTTTTGCAGCCGGAACGCTGATTCTAATGGTATAAAAATATATATCATATATTTTCTTCTTTTGTTAAATCAGATCTAATCTTTGTTTATACGTCGAACCTGCCTTGAGAGCATGCTATATAGTCAAGCCTGTGGTACGTCCTATATTTTATTGATTGAAATGTTTTTAAGGCATCCGTAAAAATCGATCCAATTCCTGACGCAGCTTTATTCCACGGTTTCAATCGATGAACCCGTTTGAGGTCAGATGTCAAGCTGGCCCGGGCCGGACCAGCCTTGACATCGGTACGAATTTAAGCGTGGAATATTTAGTGAATGTAAACGGCATGCGGATATCGTTTTGCACAGATCGGTGGAAGCGTCCTGAATTTCCTGTTTTATCTGATCAAATGGAGCACTTTGTAGATTCTCGTTTGTATGATGTAATTACAGGCGACGACAGTCATCGCGATGATGTAAAGCCGCGTTATTCTTACTTATAATAAGTAATGCGTATGTTAGAAAGACAGAAAATGTGAGCTGTTTTGCATTCACTGTGAAGCCAAAGGTGAACTCGTCATTCACTCTTATTTGGAAAAAAAAAAAAAAAGAAAAAAAAAAAGATCGATTTCAGGTTGCATTCACGTAGAATACTTGATAACGTTGTATTTTTTTTCTTCCGTAAATCATTTTGCATTATGCTGTGTGCTAAAGACATGAAAAACCAACAACAAGAACAACAATGTGCTATGGATGTGTGCAGGGTTGTAGTCACTGGAAGCTGTACAGAACTATGTCTATGTTGAGTGTTTAACTCTGTCCAGTGCTCTCGCTTTAGCATAACTCCAGTCTGTGAAAAAAAAAAAAAGATTTTTAAATATATAATATCCTCTATTTTAAGCATAAATACGGAAAGAAATCGAAGGCATGACTAGGGAGATGTGCATAAGGATGAGCCCTGTGTTTTATTTTTCATGTGAAGCGACCAAAGGGAAAAAAAAAAACTAAAAAAAAAAAAAAAGCATATTTTTGGACGTAGGAATAAATGTGAGTTAAACGCATCTTTGCTACTGTTGTTGTAAATAAGAGTCACATGTTCAAACGTGTTGATTAATCCTACTTCACTTCACCATATGACTATTAAGACACCAGCAAAACAACGAGAGACGGAGACCGAGAGCGGTTTGGGTCCGAGGTTTGGTTTTTAACTTGGGAGCAAACACTTTCAGGCGTCGTTTAATTAAGTGCATATTCACGGATGTAATTCGTCGTTTGGATTCCTTGTAACAGACTGCTGACTCGCCTTTAAAGCTCGTTTCTGATTATTATTGTTTCCTTATTCTTGTGATGAGCTGTTCGGGTGTTTTTAATATGAACAGGAAATAAATAAAAAAAAATTAAAGTGTCGAATTGTGGTTTCTTTGTCTTTTGAAAAATGCAACACAAAAAAGGCATGTTACAAACTTAAAAAAAACAACATATATTTATTTCAGATTAGGTTTAAAATCATACACTTTAAAAAATAATGGTGATGCATGATGATTTCATTTGATAAAAACAGTCAAGCTTGTAGGAATTGCACTGATTGAGTTGTTGGGTTAAAAACAGGAACATGTAGCGTTATGTCAGGATCAGGAGGTTCATGCATCGTCTCCGTCGTCGAAAGCCACTCCTGTAGCAGAGCGCTTACTGGGGAAAAAAAAAAGACAAACAATGAGAAATATTTATTATTATTATTGGTATTATCTGGAATTTCCTTCGAGACCAATAACAATTTTTATCAATCTGTCAATCAATCAATATATCGATTTATTATTATTATTATTATTCATCAATTCATTTTCTGTACCACTTATCCTGTGGAAGCTTGCAAGGTGACGGACAACTGCACACCTTCAAAGTGAACACTCACTCACTCACTCTTCATCTATACCGCGTAATCCTGTATTCAGGGGTCACAGGGGCCAGGAGACTTAGGACACAAGGCACGGTACACCCTGGACAGGGTGCCAATCCATCGCATGGCACACACACACTCATTCACACACTATGGGGAATTTGGGAATGCATATATGAGACAAACTAGTTTTAAACTTCCCTTCATGTTCATAAACATTTGTTAAAGTCAGTCACCGTTTTGTTCCTGGGTTTATGAGCGAATCTCCTGGAAGGCGTTTCTTTGCTGCCATCGTTGGGCCTGTTGGCTGTCTCCTGGGCTCAAATCCTGAATAAGCAAAGCTGTCATTATTTATCATGTAATCAACTTGTTGAACACCTGAAAACAGAAGGATGCAGGATGGCGCTTCAACATACCCGTGCTCCTCTTCTGCTGGTTCTTAAAAGGACTTGAAGATGTGGATCCTGTCAGGGAACAAAACCTGGCCTTTAGATTTAAATGGTTTGATGCCTTAGACAATCTACTACTCGATCCAGCTATGCTAATCAACTTATTTTAAAACTGAAATCAGCTCAACTGGGATTACCAGGATTAGCAAATAATGTGTACACTATATCATAGTGTAGGGTTAAGGGACATACAACGTCCTGTTTTTTGTAGTGTCTATAAAGATAAGAGCTCCAAAGCATCTTTATATACCTGTATTATCCTGTTGCATTAGACTGTCAGCCATCTTAAAAAGCAGATCTTTGAGCTCTGTCCTTCCCTCGTGATCTGTGAGCTTGGACAAAGACACATTAAGGTCTGAAGGCTCGGAGCTGAGATGAAGCACAGTGTTGTCCTCCTGCAGGGAGACAAATGCACTGCCGCTTCGGCACGCGTTCCTAAATCCAACAGACACGAGAAAAATCAAGAGTGTGTAAAAATAAATAAATAAATAAAGGCTTATTAAATTCAATTAAATTTTATTTGTATAGCGTTTTTAACAATTGTGATTGTCGCAAAGCAGCTTTACACAATCGAAAGAATTATTTAAGTTTGTATGAAATGTGAATGTGTATGAATCAAAAATGATAAGATTGTCCCTGATGAGAAAGCCGTGGGCGACAGTGGCAAGGAAAAACTCCCCGAGATGGCAGTAGGAAGAAACCTTGAGAGGAACCGGACTCAACAGGGAACCCATCCTCATTTGGGTGAAACAGAAAGCAGAAATTGATCTGCATTCATACTGTGTGTTAGGTGGCAGGCAGTTCAGTATAACAGTTGTTAACCGTCTTCATAGTAGAGTGAAACCGTCCCCAGACATCGGACGCATCCCAAATTAATCTATTATCAACCATGCAATCACTATAGTGCTTGTGTTAATGAAAATGGGAAATCTTACTTCAGTTTCAAGGCATAGTCTTCTGTTGATTTCAATGATAGTTTCTTCTTCTGAAAAAAAAAGAAGAGGGATTATATTCTTCATAGTTTTAAAGCAAGATAATTTCAGTATTCTCAATATTATGAGCTATGGTGGTCCAGGAACCCCTACAGACACATGCCAGATAAACAAGGGTTTGTCATTATAGCTAATACATGCTATGCTATGGTTATTATTATGGTTATACTTTAGTTATTATTTGTTAGACAATTTGCTTGGTCAAAAAATTTAACAAAACGAAACAAAAAATACATACTAATGTTTTGTTTCACTGCCTTCGGCTTTGATTGCAGCATGCAATGTGGTGTGCAGTTTATGTGTGAAAATGATTCCTCATGTTCCCTGAATCACTCTTTCACAATCTGAGTCACGAAATATGCCTCTAGAGCCTACAGTGAACAATTTGCATGATGGTGCATGGCTTCATGCACTTCCCTTTTTACACTGACACATCCATCGCTCTTGATTAGCGTCAGTCTGCACTCATCAGACTACATGAACTTTTTTTTCCAATTGCTCCAAAGTCCATCTTTATGCTCTCCAGGAAACTGAAGGCTTTTTCCCTAGAATAGTCTCAATCACAAGTGGTTTTCTTATGGCCACTCGGCTGTTTAATCCCAGTTCTGTGAGTTCACATCCTGCAAGTGTCTGGAAATGCCCTTACTTTCACTATTAAACATAACCATGGGTTTTAACTGTTTATTGCTTACAGTGCAACTTTACCTAGTGTTTAAGTGATCTCTAATCATTCCTCATGTGAAGTTAACAGTTCATTCCCCAGCCTTCAAAGTGTTAATAATGTGTTGCATTTGAATCCAGTTTCAGTAATTTTACCATTTCCTTAGCTTGATGCAGGCCATTTGACCATTTGACTTGTTTTTTGGCTGGGTAGTGTAGATCTATACAAGTAGCCACACAAGTGAAAACGGTTTAACAAAATTCTAATAATTAGAAACATACAGTATGTTAACCTTCAATCCACCTTAATAAAACCAGGAAAACTGCTTCTAATAAAATCCAAAACGTTTCAAATACACAATTTATGTTTTGGGGTTTTGTGCCTAAGTTTGCATACCCTCAAGAATTAAAATAAAGATTTTTTTTTATTGACAAGACAAGTATTCTATTTAATATAATTATTTGTATCATTTTATTTTGATTAAATCAATACAGAACCAATGATTTAGAGGAACTTACAAGTTGTGAGAGGGTTTCTTCTGACAAATCTGCTTTCCAAACAGCTTCACCATTACTCAGTCTAAGAAAGCAATCACAGCGCAACTGGTAAAACATACTTAATAGAAATAATGATAATTAAAAAAAAAAAAACACATCACACCTACGTATCTAGTCTTGTACTGCATGATCAACTCACCCAATCATTACCCCTGCAGGCTTCTTTTGTGTAAAACACACATATTTAGAGTGATCTTTCTTATCTGTCATGATACAAAGCACACTTTTGGACTGAGAAACAACCTGATCCATGACAAAACAACGGAACAACAAGAAACACACCGCGATAAAAAAAAAAAACATGTATTGCTAACCCCACGATGACCTTTGTAAACAAGACCTCTAGTCACGTGACCCGGAAGTAGCTTTTACCGGTAAATATATTGCTATAGAAACGGGGGGATCTAATTTCCTAAAAATGTTTTCCCCCTTATGTTTAAGTATCAATACTTGTGCAGGAGATAAATATTTAATAAAATGCCAACGGGAATCGTTACCGGAAGTAAAATTATTTGTAAACACTGTACACCTTTTTACGGTGGAAATTTAATATCAACTTTTTTATATGAAAAAGAAATAAATATTTGCGCGCTGATAACCTTTTTTATCTGTTCGTTTTTTAATTGAACTATTATGGTACAAATTACAAACAAGGCAATAAATATACCGCTTCATAACATTAAAAACTCGCCTGATATATCTTGAAACTTGTTAGAAAACCAAATTAATAACATAAATTAAATTAAAACAAATAAATACTGAAATGAAATACAGAGTTACATGTATTTATTTACTGACGTGTTTAACCGTAATCACGTGATCCGAGTTCAACCCTTCCCATCCGCCACCATGTTTGCGCATGCGTAGAGCAGCTCAGCGCGCGCGTGCGGCTGTGTAGCATGCAGAACCTGTTGAGATGGGTTCCTCTCGAACCCGGAACCTGCAGGTGTTTGACACGGAGCTGAGCGCAGATACGGTGGAGTGGTGTCCCCTGCCCCACTACGCTCATATTTTAGCCTGTGGCACCTACCAGCTTCAGAAAGACGATGAGAAGGTGAGTTAGACATTAAAGGTTCAGCTTCAATACACTGCTGCTCAACCTGTCCCTTCTCTTTAACACAGAACACCAGCAGAACCGGTCGGCTCTACCTGTTCCAGTTCGACCAGCAGATGTGTTTTAGCCCTCCGCTGACTGAGATCCAGCGCATCGACACTCCAGCTATACTGGATCTCAAATGGTATGTGTGGGATCTAACTGTGAGGATCCTTCACATCATCAGATTGTTTTTTTTTTATTTATTCTTTTTAAAAAACTAAACTTGTGAAAACTAAAGATTTTCCATTATGACCACCTGCTTAATATTGAGAAGGTCCCCTCTTTTGCCACCAAAACATATCTTCTGACACCTTTCTATCACAACCAGCATTAACCTTTTCCTCAATTTGATCTACACTAGCGCTTCTATTGGATCGGACTACACGTGCCAGCCTTCAGTTCCATCAGTGATCCTTGGGCACCCATGACCCTGTCACCAGTTCACCAGTTTTCTTCCTTTGGATCACTTTTGGTATGTCCTGACCACTGCAGACCAGGAACGTCCCATAAGAGTTGCAGATTTGGAGTCGCTCTGACTCTGTCGACTAGCCGTCACAATTTGTCCCCTCATGCCAGTGGCAGCTGGAGCTGGGTGGGTACACTACATGGAAAAAGGAATTTGGCCAACCCTTCGATGTCATTGTGTTCTCGCCTTAAGAACTGAAACTTTGCAAGAAATTTGCCTCAGCATACAAATGAGTGAACCGGTTGAACCTACATCTGGGAGCTGTTCAAAACTTGTTTGTGTCAGGGGGAAAAAAGTTTCCGTGCAAGATCTACTGACGATATAGCGCCATGAGTCCGAAGAAAGCGAACAAGGACGGTATCAAGAAAAAAAGGGAGCCGCTTTCAGTGGAAATCAAAAAGGAAATCATCGCTAAGAAAGCAGCCGGCGCAAGCACGAGCGATCTCGCTAGAGAGTACGGCCGGCCGGCGTCCACCATCAGCACAGTCTTCAAGGAAAAGGACAAGATTTTGAGCGCAGACGTAGCGAAAGGCGTAACTGTGCTTTCAAGACAAAGATCTAAAATATTAGAGGACGTTGAGAAGTTATTGCTCATTTGGATAAACGAGAAAATGGTCGTCGGGGACAGAGTCTCGGAGGAAATGATCTGCGAGAAGGCAAGGATGTTGCACGCAGACTTGTTGGAGAGAAACCCTGGAACGAGTCAAGACGATATCGAATCTTTTAAGGCGAGTCGAGGGTGGTGCGAAAAGTTCAAAAGAAGATCCGGCATCCATAGAGTTGGAAGGCACGTGGAAGCGGCGTCGTCCTCCGACACAGAAGCAGCCGAGAAATTCGTTCAAGAATTTAAAGAGTTCACAGAAAGTGAAAAATTCATGCCCCAGCAAGTTTTTAATTGTGAGGAAACTGGGCTTTTTTGGAAGAGAATGCCAAAACGCACCTACATCGCCGAGGAGGAGATGAAACTGCATGGACATAAGCCCATGAATGACAAGCTAACCTTGTTGCTTTGTGCAAATGCCAGTGGAGATTTGAAAATCAAGCCATTGCTTGTTTACCCTTCTGTTTTCAAACAGTACAAGGTAATAAAGAGCAAGCTGAACATGATGTGGAGGTCTAATTCCAGTGCTTGGGTCACAAGACTCTTATTTGTTGAATGGATCACAGAGACTGCAGGCCCTGCCATCAAGGAATATTTAATGGAAAAAAATTTGCCACTTAAGGCAGTTTTTTTGATGGATCATGCCCCAGCCCATCCTACAGACTTCGAGGAACTATTACCGAAGGAGTTCAGCTTCATTACTGTGAAATTCCTTCCTCCAAACACCACCCGTCTTCTCCAGCCCATGGATCAGCAAGTGATCGCGAACTTTAAAAAGATTTACACACGGGAACTGTTTCAGAAATGTTTTGAAGTGACCAATGCGACTCAGCTCACCCTGAGAGACTTTTTAAAAGAACATTTTAATATCTACACATGTGTGACTTTGATTGACAAGTCCTGGCAGGGAGTGGCAAGGCGAACTTTAAACTCCGCCTGGGGGAAATTGTGGCCAGAATGTGTTCTCGGTAGAGACTTTGATTGGTCCGAACCTGAGCCAAGAGTAACAGTAGTGGAGGAGATTGTGAACCTTGGGAGCACCTTGGGCTTGGAGGTAGATTGGGGCGACGTGGACGAGCTGGTGGAGGAGCACAGGGGGGAGCTGACGACAGAGGAACTCGAAGCCATCCGTGAGGAGCAACAGCAGACAGCCGAAAAGGTCTCTGTAGGGGAGGAGCAGCAGGAGAAAGAAGAGGAATTGTCTTCTGAAGAAATCAGGGAAATGTGCAAAACATGGGAGAAACTGCGTAGTGTAAGCGAGAGACATCATCCAGATAAGGGCTTGGCCAGTCATGCAATTGAAATGTTTAATGACATCGTCATGGGCCATTACAGGAAGGTGTTAAGACGGCGTGAAAATCAGCAAACTATAGATGGGTTTATTCCCAATAGAGAACCACAACCAGGACCTAGTGGCCTTGCAAAGCGTCTCAAAACGGAGAATTCCCCCGAATATCTGCCAGACTTTTTAATAGAAGGAGACTCCTCCTCCAAACACTAACCCCTCTCCTCCTCGTCTCACACTGGCAAAGAGGAATCAGACTTTGAGAGAGAGAGAGAGAATTTTAATGCCTGATTATTTTATATTTCATATTTTACTTCATTTACGTGTCTTGTAAAAGTTTGTTTTTTTTTATATGCAAAAATAATGTACAGTCAGATGATTTTCAAATTGGTAAGGGTAGTGTTTCCATATGGCAAGAGGAAATCATAATCATAAATAAAAGTGAGATTTAATGCCTATTTATGTTTTCACTTTACTTAATTTACATATCTCTTCTAAATTTCTTTATTGTTTTTATGTACAAAAATATGATCAAATTGGTAATAGTTTGGAGCGAAGTCTGAAGTCTGGTCCATGTATTGCAGTCGGATCCAACGTAAGAGCTGCTGTAGCTCTAACTGCTGAAAAGGTTAATGCTGGTCTCCATAGAAATGTGTCAGAACACACACACAAGTTATTGGTGGCACAATATTATGTGGGTGGTCATAATGTTATGGCTGATCGGTGTACGTCTCTGGTGTATGTTTATAAAATCAGAAGTGAAATATTTCATTCCATTTGCACTGAACGACATCCTCCCTGCTTCTTCATACACAACCTGATGTACAAGGTTCCATGTTTTTTTACTTTTATATAAAAGTAACTTGATTTCTAAAATATTGTGCATTACATGATTGCATATTGTCTTTGTAAACATACACAGCTCTGTGTCAAGATCACTGTGAGTTAACATGTGAATGTGAATTTGCTCCATAAGAAAAAAAAAGTTATGGTTAATTATGGATATACATTAACCATATATTATTACGTACATAATGTACGAGTCAAACCGGGACTTGTGGTCAAATTGAGGCAGTTTTTTTTTTTTTTTTGGATACGGTGCCCCTGAAACTGATAGGGTTAAGAGTCTTGCTCAAGGGCACAACAGTGGCAACCTGGCAGTATTGGGGCTTGAACTCCCCAACCTTCCAATCAGTAACTCAGAGAGTTAACTGTTTGAGCCCCACTGCCCTCTGGTGAAAGAAAGCTGAACGAACCACAGTAAATTCGAATGAAGGAAATGTACTAAAGAAGGCGCAAGTACGTCTGTGGATAGCGATCCTGGAGACCACTGCAGTCCTTCCCGTTATCATATCATCCTAATCTTTGAAAATCAACAGATGACTTGTGGGCAACTTGCATGTCTGTGAGAACTGTACACACAATCACCAACCCCACTTGCACATTGTAGGAACTCAGCTGGGAATTATTGCCTCATCCACTGTACATTTCTGACCTCGCTCTAGATGATTTCCACATTCTGACCATTTAAGGAGTTCCTAGGAGGCCAGTATTTCAGATATGAAGCAGGCAGTCGGATCATGGCTCTGGCGTACTGAGAAAACGTTTTGCCTCGATGGTATCCACGCACTAATGAATGGAAACACTGGGATAAGTGCATTAGTGTAGCAGGGGATTATATAGATAAATAAAGTAGTTTTTATTCTCATTACTGTGTCACGCAATCAAAAGTCCCGCTTTGATTTGAACGCCCCTCATATTTTAGCCAAGACTTTTTTTTATACTACTTCGAAATATATGAAGTAAAATAAAAAGGTCTGGAAATGTTTCGCAAATACCTTTGAGCAATAACGGAAATTCAATAACAAAAAATAAAAGTTCAAAAGTTATGCTGAACAGATCTTTAATCAAGTTTCTCCCTCAGGTGTCACACAGAGTTGTTTGAGCGCTCCCTGCTGGGAATGGCCACAGCATCCGGAGAAATCCAACTGCACCACCTTAAAGATGCACCGGTGACACTTAAGCTTTACTGTACTCTAATTCTTAGAGACTTAATGTAAGAAACAATTGCTGCTTTCGCTCACCTGTATATCTGACATGACTGTTGTGTAGGAAGGCAGCTGTGCTTTGGGGTGTGTCTCGAGCACGGAGCTGGGTCCTGACAGGTTAGCGCTGTCCCTGGACTGGTCAACAGGGAGAGGGGACAGGTAAGTGACGATATCTGTGCTTTCAAAGATATACCTTCTTTATAAAGCTCTTACAGTCACATGACCCACAATCAAAACTTTCCCCATTTTGTCCGGCGGCTATGAGTCTCAGAGATGATATCGCCAAGTAATAATAAATCTCTCACTTTTACTTACACAGATTTTACTGAACACATGGCGAGACGCGAAAAGTGTTGAGAAACTTATGTCATCGGATGTTACTGATTTTTATAATCTCTAACTGATCTTTATAACACTTTTGAGGACAGTGCACTGGCATATTTATGATCTGGTGATATTTACAGCTCTCTCATCAGGTATGATTTCATCTTAAAGATTCAAGAATCTCCAGACTGTGCAGATTTTTTCAGAAATAAAAATAAATAAATAATCAAATGTAGGAAGAAGAAAACTAAAAGAATACAGTAAGTATAAAATAAAAAATAAGACTGAAATAAATGATACAACAACAATATAATACAAATATAGATAATACGGAATTATGATGTAAAATGTGATACCGGTGTGAAAATATGAAACAATATAAGCAGAATATTAGTGTAGTTTACATTATTATTAAAAACACCTGTTTTTCCTCCCTGGCTTGCTAATCACTTACCATTTGTTAAGGATGGGAACCTCCAGGAACCAGCCGATTCAATATTGTCATGATACCTAGGTTGTGATTTCATTTACACTCACCTAAAGGATTATTAGGAACACCATACTAATATGGTGTTTGACCCCCTTTCGCCCTCAGAACTGCCTTAATTCTACGTGCCATTGATTCAACAAGGTGCTGAAAGCATTCTTTAGAAACGTTGGCCCATATTGATCGGATAGCATCTTGCAGTTGCAGATAGAGATTTGTGGGATGCATATCCAGGGCACGAAGCTGGATAAATGTAAATGGGATGCTATGGTTTAGATAGAACCCCCTGTAGGACTTTAGAGGAACTGCAACACCTCAAATGCAAACATACACACTCACCTAAAGGATTATTAGGAACACCTGTTCAATTTCTCATTAATGCAATTATCTAATCAACCAATCACATGGCAGTTGCTTCAATGCATTTAGGGGTGTGGTCCTGGTCAAGACAATCTCCTGAACTCCAAACTGAATGTCAGAATGGGAAAGAAAGGTGATTTAAGCAATTTTGAGCGTGGCATGGTTGTTGGTGCCAGACGGGCCGGTCTGAGTATTTCACAATCTGCTCAGTTACTGGGATTTTCACGCACAACCATTTCTAGAGTTTACAAAGAATGGTGTAAAAAGGGAAAAACATCCAGTATGCGGCAGTCCTGTGGGTGAAAATGCCTTGTTGATGCTAGAGGTCAGAGGAGAATGGGCCGACTGATTCAAGCTGATAGAAGAGCAACTTTGACTGAAATAACCACTGGTTACAATCGAGGTATGCAGCAAAGCATTTGTGAAGCCACAACACGCACAACCTTGAGGCGGATGGGCTACAACAGCAGAAGACTCCACCGGGTACCACTCATCTCCACTACAAATAGGAAAAAGAGGCTACAATTTGCACGAACTCACCAAAATTGGACAGTTGAAGACTGGAAAAATGTTGCCTGGTCTGATGAGTGTCGATTTCTGTTGAGACATTCAAATGGTAGAGTCAGAATTTGGCGTAAACAGAATGAGAACATGGATCCATCATGCCTTGTTACCACTGTGCAGGCTGCTGCTGGTGGTGTAATGGTGTGGGGGATCTTTTCTTGGCACACTTGAGGCCCTTTAGTGCCAATTGGGCATCGTTTAAATGCCACGGCCTACCTGAGCATTGTTTCTGACCATGTCCATCCCTTTATGACCACCATGCACCTGTCCTCTGATGGCTACTTCCAGCAGGATAATGCACCATGTCACAAAGCTCGATTAATCTCAAATTGGTTTCTTGAACATGCCAATGAGTTCACTGTACTAAAATGGCCCCCACAGTTACCAGATCCCAACCCAATAGAGCATCTTTGGGATGTGGTGGAACGGGAGCTTCGTGCCCTGGATGTGCATCCCACAAATCTCCATCAACTGCAAGATGCTGTCCGATCAATATGGCCCAACGTTTCTAAAGAATGCTTCCAGCACCTTGTTGAATCAATGACACGTAGAATTAAGGCAGTTCTGAAGGCGAAAGGGGGATCAAACACTGTATTAGTATGGTGTTCCTAGTAATCCTTTAGGTGAGTGTATAAATAAAAAATACTGTATATATACATGAACTGACACATGAAAGTGGCACAAAAGTTCGCAATATTTAATTAACTCACAAGAGATTGTGGTCACTGCACAGCCAACCAAAAACGGTTTATATATGAAAAAAAAGGACATTAAAAGTCTAAATGAATAGCATGAGAAGCTCAATAACACTGACAAAAGCATTACGATTAACCTCTTCCTGTACTGTAAATTAGTAACGTAATGTGAATTGGATACTTATCATGATAAATACACCAAGCTTTCATTTCATGATGTTCCCTGAGATAAAACGGTCACTACACAAACGCACGCCAGTGATGCAATCAGGGCCTCACCTTTGTCCAGGATTAGCCTTGTCTCCTCACTGGACAGATGCTAACCACTAATCTGTTTGTCAAGCTGATAAAATCTTCATGTGGTGGCATTCCTGGTAAACAACAACAACTGTCTGGAGTTATAAGACTGCAGACAGGTTGCCAGACATTTGCATTTAAATGTGATTTTGTTTTAAACAAGGTCTGACGTCACATGCAGGAGCTCTCACACATACACTGACGATAGCGGGTTGAAATTGTTTGCTGTGTTTGTTGACAGCACCGATCCCCGGGTGGTGACCAGCGACTCGACCGGCTCTCTCACAGTGTTGTCTCTGGCTGAGGATACCCTGAGCGCCGTGTCTCAGTGGAAGGCTCATGACTTTGAGGCCTGGATTTCAGCTTTCAGTTACTGGGATACACAGCTGGTTTATTCCGGTTAGACACGAGTTGGTTTTCTATTGTGTTTGTCTTGTTTCGCTTTATATACACCATGTACAGTGTATAGTCAAACTGGGACTTGTGATGAAATAAAACTGGTTCTTCAAGCACAGTACGGAGATGAGACTTTTAGTAAACGGCAGTAAAGCATTTGAAGTGTGTGTATATTATAAAAAGGCTAAGGTGATCCTACAGTAGTCATTCAGCGAGAGGAACACCTGATCCTTGTAAATCGACTCATAATTTGTCACCAACTTGTGGAAGAGACGCATCTGTCTGTGGGAACTGTATACACGATCATTCACTTAGACATTACAGGAACTTGGCTGCGAGTTATTGCCACATCCTCCGTACAGTCCTGATCTCACTTCAAACGATTTCCACATGTTTGTGGACGCCATTAAAGGCATTCCTGGGAGGCCAGCATTTCAGACCTTTATGCTAATCCTCACTAGTGATACACTGGGATAAGTGCATTAGTGTAGTACGTGATTATATAGAGAAATAAAGGGAGATTATACTTTCATAATCTCACCATGTTCTGTATTCTGTGAAATCAAACGTCCCAGTTTGACTTGTCATCTTTAAACATTAAAAGCACAGATACTAATGCACTCTCAAGCGTCTATGTATATAAAGACTGAGATCGGCTCAAATCTAAATTTATCTACAGATCAGGGCCTGTTTTCATAAAACTTCTTAAAATTCTCTCTTATCTTAGCTTAAAAAGTCCTAGCTGGGAGTCCTAGACTAAAAATTATTTAGGAAAATTTCTCAGAGTTTCCTAATTTAAGTTACACTTTTGGATGGTATGGAAAAGAAGTAAAAGAACAAAAAATAAATAAATTGGACAGAAGAGCAGTGTTTACGTTTAGCGTTTGGAGAATATTTCTTCTTTCCGCCATTTTGTCCTGCGATTCTGTTCAGAAACTCTTAAAGCATCTTAAAAGTCCTCATCTGTACTAGTAACACTTTTTACCTTAGAAGCTGTTTTTAGGTCTAAGATGTGAATCATTTTTATCCTAAATTTAAGGCGAAATTCTGAGTAAATGTCTTAATTCTAAGAATTTTCAAAGAATTTCATCACTAGGCGTCACAACTTTTAGGCTTAAGGTTTGTTGTGAATACGGGCCCTGATCATTACAAATATGCGTAAAATAAAATCGCATCCTATTTAATTAAATGAAGTTTAAATAAATATCAGTCCTCATTAGGAAATGTTTGACTTTCTCTCTTTTTTTATACACAATGTGATGTCCCAGGTGGCGATGACTGCAAGCTCAAGGGCTGGGATCTGCGGATGGGTCCCTCCTCCCCCACATTCACCAGCAAAAGGTTCCTCATTTCACTGCAGATACAAAGCTAGGACCTTTACCGTGTCATGGTTGCATCTACTATCGTCCACATCATCCTGTCTGATTGTTTGTTTGTCCCGTATCCTTTCCCAGGCACTCGATGGGAGTGTGTAGCATCCACAGCAGCCCTCATCGAGAGCACATCTTAGCGACAGGCAGGTAAAGCAATTCCAATTTTCAGTCCGTATCCAGTACAGCACATGAAGAGGAGATTGAAGATGTCCCACCCTGCCGAATCGCATCACGTTATTTTTTCCCCCGTTTGCTTTAGTTATGATGAAAGCGTGCTAATATGGGATGGAAGGAACATGCGACAGCCTCTGAGTGAAACGCCGGTGGGTGGAGGAGTGTGGAGACTCAAGTGGCACCCTGTTCACGAACACCTGCTGCTAGCTGCGTGCATGCACAACGACTTTCACATTCTGCATTGCCAGCACGCCGCCGGTAAGCAGAACAGCGTTTTACTAAAGACAGGAAAAATAACACTCATTATATCAAGTACTGTAGATTCTCTTGAAGGTAGAAAAAGTAGTTTTATCACTTTGTTCTCATCTCTCCACATTTGCACTGACAGACGGAAACCAGGGTCCATGCCCTATCCTGGCGTCCTACATCCTCCACAACTCGTTAGCGTACGGCGCTGACTGGTCACAGCTCCCCCTGACCGCCCCCCCCGCCCTCCTCGCCCCCTACAGAACCGATACCAGCTTCCGCCACACTGGCAGAACCCAAAGGTCACCTCAGGATCCAGTACGAATCCCCGACTAATAGCTTCGACACCTCACTGGAGGACGAGTGCGGACACTACGTCCCTGATAACGCCACCGTCGTCTCGCCTCCACCTCCTGTTCCCAGCATCGGAGGCAACTCGGCGTCTTTGTCCTGCCTGCTGGCGTCTTGCTCCTTCTACGACCACATGCTGCACGTGTGGAGATGGGACTGGAGTCCAAAGACTGAAACGCAATCAGGAGAGACCGGGCCTACTCCGTCGTCTTGAGTGTTCCGTCTTTGGATGGATATGTGACAAACTGGGAGAACAAACAGGGTGTTCTGGGAGCTAATAACAATACAAAGATGGGTCTTTTTTTAGGTTGGGTCAAAAGATCTTCTGTTCTTTTCTGCCACAGGGAATATTTACATACTTTATATCAGCTATGCACAAAAAACAAGTATATAATTTGTACAAATATCAATAAATGACAAATATATACAGTACATGTGTATCTAGTGTTTCAATGTTATTGGATTCTACTTTTAGTGCTGTTTTTATTTCTATTAAATATAGTCCATACATTACTAAACGATCCTAGATGAGATTGCATGCCTCCCTTAACCTGCTACTGCACCTCAGTCCTCATTATTCCCACTTACATCCATCAGCCATAACATTCAATGCAGTAAAATGTGAAGCACATTTTTATAAATGTGAGCTACTTCCACGATTTGAGAAATTATTGCACTTTTTTTTTTTTTTTACAGATTACTAGCCTATATAGTAGTTAGGACTTATGAGTAAGTTAAATTATTGTGTCATATTAATACGTTGTCCTCTATAATGATAAATATATAATCCCTTTTCAAACTCCTTCCCCAAGCCCCAGCCCCCACACCTTCGAAGGTTATTGTAGAGTTCATGCCTTGATGGTTTAGAGCTGTTTTGGTCACGAGGGACCTACACAAAGTTTTGCAAGGTGATTTTATTAGTTTAGTTGTAAATTGTTTTTTTTTTTTTACTCTCCTTGCAAGTTCACCTTAAATTTTCTGGTCATGAAGCTACTAGCGGTCACCTGAAAGTGTGTATGGACAAGAAACAATCTCCAATATGAACTGCATTATGAAATCAAATTTATTTTAGTAGACAAATTGTGGTCCAATACATAAACTCCGAAGCACACTTCCATCACAGTCCATTTATCACTGCTGCGATATATTTAACGTACATAGTTTTTGGGAAATAATTTGAACAGCTTTCCGTCCTGCATCTTCTCCAAGCCGTATTTTTCCAGCTGCTCTGGGTCAAACGTCCCAGCTTCGAAGTCTCTCTGGATTTGCGGCGCTACAACCTGGTTGAAGAGGCTCTCGGCAGTGACCGGTTGCTCTGTCCCCGGGGGGCTCCGGTATGACACGTATGCCTTCAACTTAAAGCCCTCCAGATTGGGCACAACAAATTCGGGGGTCATTTCTCGGACGGGGATGAACTTCCTGCTGGAGGTGAGCACTCCGGCTGGCATGGCTCCTCGGCTTTTGTAGAAGGTCCTGGGGCCGCGCTTGCTGGTGAACTCGGCTGTGCGGTCTGCTCCCCGGACCAGTGCCCGAGTCAGGGCTGAAAGCAGCCCCATTTTCTTTATTCACCTCCCAAAATGATGTCCCTGGAGTTTGTAAGACAACAGATTATTTATTATAATGACAAATTTGGTAAAAGGTCACAAGAAAACACTTGCGCGATTTTTAAATATAGAATTAGAAAGCAGTTAAGCTCCACCCACTTGACAGAATGACAATGTTATCTATATAAACATAAGAGGTTTTGTCTGTACATTTATCAGAGCTCGTTCTTTCAATTATGACTTTACATTTCATACACTGGAGGACCTTAAACCAGTCTCATAAAAATTCTGACTGTACATCAGCCAGATTTTGTCGCAGCATCACACAAACTACCTGGACATAATTTAATCAATCTTTCGCAGTACTATATAAATGAGCTACTAATAAACTACTTGCACTAATATCTACCATCAAGTACAAGTAAATTTTAACACGCTGGAGACATTTTAGGATAAAACTTAATCTTTATCTGATCCACTTTGTCGAGTTCTCATTCGTGATTCACGCTCCGATAGCCGAACAGTAGGTGTATTTGGCTGATGACGAAAGAAATACAACTTAGTGTAAACAAGGCATTAAAAACTTTTCTATATCCTATTCCAATTAATTGTAATAAGATGAAATAGTCTCTTGAATAGATACATTTTGTACAATTTCCTAATGTTTAGCCACCAATCCAGTGGAAAGAAATGCCAGATAATGCTGTTACCCAAACAAAATTTTGTGAAATTAAAAAAATATTAAGGGGTTCATCTTTCTGGCTGGGAGACGTGTGTGGCCTCCAACTGCAAGCTCAAGGTCTGGGATCCACTGATTAAATTAAAGCTGATCAGCTTATTTTTTTATTTAACCTTTAGATTTAACTTCAGACAGCAAGTCTCTGACTTCTATCCATTTTAGACAATTTAGTACTTTTCTTTACTCAGAATAAAAATGTAATAATAATAATTAATAATAATAATAATAATACCACTGATTAAATTAAAGCTGATCAGCTTATTTTTAGATTTAACTTCAGATAGTAAATATCTGAAAGCTTGGTTTTTATCCATTATAGACCATTTAACACTTTTCCTTATTCAGAACAAAAAAAGTGTCTGCATTCATAGACATTTTCTTCAAAGTGTATATAAATTCATACATTAAAGAAGAATTTGACAGAATGTTGATAACTGCTGGGTTTAAATACATTTAAATCAGAAAAAAACACCACTTTCCACACACACTGGTATTAATGAATGATTCATTTTTCACCTGATCAGTTTTGCCTTAAACAATTTATAATTAATAATAATATTTATTTTCAGAAATACACCCTGCACCTTTCTCACGAGACATGTACTGACAGCATGTTAGCGCACAAAAAGACCATAAACCTTTAACACCAATCCTTCCACACGCCATAAATTAGCATGCAAACCTCACATAAATAAAAGCACAATTAAAATACAAAAATACAACGCAAAATATCGTATTATGGTAAATTTTACACCACACTCACCTTGAAAAGCGTGTCTCCCAAACGATCCTTTGCTTTTACACTTCCGGATAGAGGTTTTTTTTTTCCTGTTTCAAAGAGCTCGCTGCTGATTGGTTAAAATATCGTCTCAACAACCCAATCGAAACAGCGCATATTTAAAAAAAAAAAATCCACCTATATTCTGATAAATCCCACCCTCTACACGTTGATTGGTTGTCACATTATACGCCAATGCTCTTAGCCAGTTAAAAGCTGCATGCGTGAAGTAGTAACCAATCGTTGAAGGGGGGGACGGGATTTGATGGAAACGGTTACGAAAAAAGCAAAAAACTAATCTTACAGCGTGCTATGAGTGCAGTAAGGGAGGGTGGGGGGATTGGAAACAGTATTCAGTAAGTAATCTGTTTAAATCTTTTATAGATTTTAATGCTGCGCAACTTGAATGCTAGTGATTTCTATGATACTGCAGTGTTTTTGTTGTTGCTCGTGTTTTTTTGTTGTGTTTATAGAGTGTGTTGTGAGCTCGTGCGGGGCATGTTTATGTGGTTGTGTTTATGTGTGTCATGTTAATAAACACATCCCAAAGTCACAAGATGTGTGTGCTAAACATCTGAGCTGTCCTGTAGTCTGTTCTTACAAGGTCGAATTTGTTTGATATCACTTTGACCCCTGAAACACACACACACACACACACACGCACACACACACACTGTAGTTCTGAGGGTCCCTCTTACACTCAACATAAACAGGCCCGATCATGGAGGACTGAACCCCACTTTCAGTGATTAGGTGAGCTGTTTAAAAAAAAATTAAAAAAAAGAAAGATTTTAAAATATTAATTTTTTTTTTAAATAATGGAAAAAAAGTTTTTCAGGTCATTGTACTTTATTATTTTTAAGTTGATGTTTAGTACAACATGTAAACTGTATGTTATGTTGATAGGAATCACCAGTCAGCACCTGATACAATATTATCACAATACCTCAGTTAAAATTCAAATCTCCTGATCTGATATTAAATTTCCCCCCAATTTTAAACCTTTTAAAGATTAAGTAAATTTAAATGTAGCCTGTTTCTTATAACATTAGTTTTCTCACAACTGCAGCAATGAAACAATACAAGCTGACTTCAAATGTAAGAGTTTAACATCTAACTGTCATCTGCCATGATTATTATTTCTAAACAAATTTGGCTATTAACCCCTCAGTACCACATGGGGTGACAATGTATAACCACACTGAACATGAACCAGCACAGAAAAGAATCGCGATTCATAACGGAATACATTTTTTTTCTCTCATCTCTAATATGTTATATTTTGGGTTTCCTCATCCAAACATTAATGAGGTTTAACGATCAGACACGGGCCTGAGAGACTCATCTGTATTAGATCAGATTCAATATACACTTCCTGGGCAGCAAAAAAAAAAAAAAAAAAACATTTGCATACACTAAGATTAAATTGAGTCACTTTTAGCTTTGATTACAGCACACAATGTGGTGACCAGTTCAGGTGTGGGGAAAATGATTCCTCATGCTCCAAGAACACCTCTTTCACTCCTTTCCTCCACTTTCGAATCCTGGAATAGATCGCGCTATTAGGGGGAAAAACTCCATAGACGCGATAATCTGGTCATTCAGTACATTCAGGTTGTCAGCTGACAATTTTATTGCAACATAACATTGCTAAGTCTAGACCTGACCAACTGAAGCAACACCAGATCATAACACTGTCTCCAGAGGCTTATACAGAGGCCAAAATTGTATGTGTGTGCATGTGGAAAAGCTCTGACTTTCACTTTTAAACAGACAGTAGATCTTGTTTTTACTGTAGAGTTTAGATACCATGCACCGCTTGATGACCCTTTTTTAAAAAAAAAATAGTTAATTAAGTATTATGGGTCGATGTTTCAACAGTGTGTGAAAATTCATGACGAAGGTTTGCAGACATAAAATACTTAATGGGGAAAATATTTATGCATGCCTCTTTGGTACAGTACATTTTACAGCCCCAATGCACTAATGCATTTTTTTTTTTTTACCTCTGCTGATATGTACTAAATATATACTGTATATAACGTGCACACTGAATTCAATCTTCTTTTCTGTGATAGTGATGGACAGGAAAGAAGAAGAGAGTTGCAGTATTTATCCAGTAAGACATTTTCACTTCAAATTCAAACTTTATTACACTTCCTTAAAGATATCGGAAGGAGGATGTTAGAGATGGAGCTGCCAGGCAGGAGGAAATGAGGAAGGGGAGGTGGGAAGAGGAGGTTCATGGATGCGGTGAGGGAGGACATGCAGGAGCTTGGAGTGACAAAAGACGATGTATGAGAGACAAGAGTTAGATGGAGACAAATGGTCCTCAGTGGCAAGATCTCTTCCCTCTAGAAGATTTCTCATCATAGTCCCTTATGTATGAAAGGAGTCTAAGAGTAATTCGACTTCCCATTGGGATTCACACCACCTCATCACTGATTAATTCCCGAATCCAGCCTACCGCAATATTTTTTTTCCTTACACAATAAGCCCTAGATTTTAATTAGTAAATTTTGCATAAACAGGCTCTCTGTGTCTTTCCACAGTACATAATATCTTACTAATGTTTACCTTTAAGCGAGTATGTGTGTGTGTGTTTACTTTTATGGCTCTGATAATACTGATGGTACTGTTCATTAGGCGATTCTGCCCTCCAAAGATGAGATTAGGGCTCGGCTGCTGCACTTCATGCAGGAACAGATGCACACCAGTATGGTAAGATGGCACATTGATTGAAATCACTGTCAGCCGTTTGAAATTGACAGCGTGTGATGTCCAGCTGTATGTCTCTGATGTTTCAGTGGACTGGTGTGCTGATCGGAGTGGCAGCTGCCGTCTCACTCATTAGTGTCGTCATATTTCTGCTGTACAGAAGATACAAAGCGAGTACGTTTGCCGATCTTTAATCTTAAACGTTTATTACACAGTAGTAATAAAGGTGTCCAGGTGCTCATATGTTCAGTATATCTTTATAATGTCTCAGGGTTTATGAAACCCCTTTATAGCACTAGTCTTGGCAACCTTTCCTGGATGGTGTCTGTTATGAGGAAACATTTACAATGTCCCTGATTCACTGTTTTACAGAAGAGCAAAACGAAGCCCCCAAGTATCGCTTCCGAAAAAGGGATAAAGTGATGTTTTACGGACGAAAAATCATGAGAAAGGTACACCTTCTTCATTTAAAATATTTGCAAGTGTCATGAAAGTGTCATCATTTTGCAGAAAGGGTGCTATAAAAAGTGCAATCACAATATTGATGTGGTATAAAAACTGCATGTTTAGATTCAGTTTAGAAAAATGAGAGGAATGTGGGGGGTTCAAATCAAACCGGGACTAGAATAACACAGCGCAGAATAACAGAACACAGTTACAGTGGAACCTTGGATTACGAGCATAATTTGTTCCGGAAGCGGGCTCGTATTCCAAAACACTCGTAAACCAAGAAATAATGAAAACTCAAATAATTCGTTCCACAGCCCAAAAAAAATAAATACATAAAAATAATTCATACAATATATAAAGTAAAAAAAAAATATATTAACCTGCACTTTACCTTTAAAAAAAGTTAAAATAAATCCCAACAGATAAGTGTTTCCGTTTGTGAACGCAGACGCTGTGTATTTGTGTGTGTCTGTGTGTGTGGGTGTGTGTGTAGAATTAGCCTCGTCTTACACAGTAAAACTCCTCCTCCCTCCCCCAACCTCGCTTTTTAAGTTTCACAACAAACACACACACAATGGAAACACTCTTAACGGGGGAAAAAAAAAATCTCTCTAATGACACTCGCGTGAGCGCACACTAACGGAATCACTGCTGTAAAGTAAAAAAAACAAACAAACAAATGAACTAGCACCTTACCTTTGAAAAGAATCGCAACAGAGCAGAGTTTCTGTGTAGAGCAGTGTGTGTGTCTGTGTGAGTCTGTGTGAAGCCAGGAAGGAGGGGCGGGGGTTTAAAGGCAAGAGTGTGTGTGTGTGTGTCGGTGTGTGTGAGTTGGTGTCAAAAAACTTGCCACTCGTAAACCAAGACATGCTCGTTTTTCAAGTCAAAATTTATTAAAAATCTTTGCTCGTCTTGTGGAACACTCGTATACCAAGTTACTCACAATCTGAGGTTCCAGTGTATAAGAGTTACAACCTCCCTTTATTTCTCTATATAATCCCCTGCTACACTAATCCCAGTGTATCACTAGTGCTTGAATACCATCAAGGTGGGAAGTTTTCTCAGTACACCAGGGCCACGAACGGATTGTCTGCTTCACGTCTCATCATTGTACTGCGCTTGAAGTCTTCTGTAAATATTATTCAGTTTTTACACCTTCATTAACAAGACATGTCATCACAAGTCCCAGTTTGACTTGAACAAGCGAATTTTTGACAAGGAAAAGGAGGAAACTAAATTGGTAGAAAACAGGTTTTAATGTCACATCAGGAACATCTTGCAATGATTTATGCTATTTCAGTGCTCAGGTTTAAGATAAAAAAAAAACGAGTAGTTATAAAAAGTATAAAACAGTGCTGTTATTGAAAAACAATATCTAGATGGTGTGATGGAGCCTAATGTGGAGTGGTGTTATTAGATATTTCTGTAAATCTTGATGATATTTTATATTGCGGTATTGTTTTGGAAAACCCTTCACATAGTGAAATGTTGACGTTTTTTGCTATAGTTTTGAATACTAACACTGGATGCATATTTTCCTTTAAAAAGACTTTCAATTTTGTGCCACATGAAGTGAGAATTGATGTTTTGTTTCCATTATACTGTTTCTCCTGAGTCCGAGTTTGACATTCCCAGTGCACAAATGCGTCGTGTTTCTGCTTCAGGTGAAGACGTTATCCTCCCCAGGTAACTCGGGTCCGGTGTCTCAAAAACGAACCAGAAAGAGGCCCAAAGTTCTTTCAATTGCACGCAAGTACATAAACCCTACCAGCCGCAGTACAGCTGTTATTAATCATCAGTATTAGACATTTTGCGACAAACCTTGTCATACTTGCTTCCTTTATTTTTTCACGTAAGGATATTACGTTTCCGGCGGGAGCCTCCGACTCTCGAGCCCAAAGAGCCACCTCCGTCGGTTCTGGAGGCAGATTTGACCGAGTTTGATGTTCAGAATTCGCGCCTGCCTTCTGAGGTCCTGTACATGCTGAAGAACGTCAGGTGGGTTCTGTTCTGAGACTTTCCAAGAATTATGATGATTTTCTAATTGTAAAGTCGGTATTTGTGAACTGGTCTTTTTTTTTTTTTTTTTTTGTAACCTCAGCTTCCTTTACGGAAACTCAAATTCCTCGCCTCGTCTCAGTAACACTGTGTTGTTTCTTGTCCTGCGCTGTGCTCAGGGTTCTTGGTCACTTTGAGAAGCCCCTGTTCCTGGAGCTGTGCCGCCACATGGTGTTTATGGAGCTGCAGCAGGGAGAAGGACTGTTCCGACCTGGAGACACAGACGACAGCATCTTTGTGGTGCAGAACGGCCGACTGGACCTCTGTGTTAATCAGATCGTAAGTACTGGGCCATGTGAGCCAGTCTTTCACTAGGATAATTTATATATATGTGCGTGTGTGTGTGTGTTGTGGTGGAAATTCTGTAAATATTATAAAAACAAGTAATTCATACACTGGGTAAGAGCAAAGTCACAAAGGTTTTATTTTAAACTTCTGCAGAAGGACCAGTCTCACACAGCAAACAATTGCAGCATGGAGAAAGGTGATCTCTTTCTCTCAGCTGACCCATTTTATACACAAACATCTCTGCTAACATAATCAACGCCCCGTACATGAAGTTCCTACATTCAAACTGAACTCTTTATCGGACCCAGACCAGATGTCGATACCTTATCATTTGTTCAGGGACAATTACAATCAGGTTGTTTCTGTTTTATTTTCGGCCCTGTGTTTCTAAGCTTCAGCAAACAAGTTTAAAGCTTCTATAGTCTACATGGCACAATTACAAATTAATACATAATTAAAATGTGATATTTCCATTAAAGTGTTCATAATGTGGAGGTTTGTGGAGGTACATAAAGATATAAAAAACTATAAGTTCAAAAAACTAACACCATTTGCCACAAAAAAAAAGTGATAGAAGTTTAGATTCTAAGTCGTTATACATTTTGCTGCTCTCCACACCGGCTGTGCCAAATTTGGAACATGAGTAAAACCTTCGTTTCGTGCAAAAATGTAAAATAAAGTTCAGTTAAAACTCATATGAAGCTTCTGCAGTCCCACTGAGCTAAATTGAGTTGGTAGTTTTTACATTTACAGTGTCTTTAGCTTTAGTACAAATGTAACTTTATGTTTCACCATAGGGCAAAGTTCCGGGGAAAGAAAAATTGTGGAATTTGGTCCTGATTACTTACATTCGGTCAAAACATAGTACTGGTGCTGATTTTATTTGTTTATGCTATACATATAATAGAGAAAATGTGCATGTCTAAAATTTATGCAACATGGAAGTGATGCAATGATCTTGCTTCCCTAAAGATTTCACGCTGCTAACTTCAGCCTTTTTGGAGAGATGATTTTATGCGTGCCCTAAAAATGGCCATTTTTCAGCGTTATACTGTCTCGCTTCAAATAATAATAATTTAAAGTGCAAATTATTCATATTTCTTTATAAGTATTGATTCTAAAATTGGTGTAAGCTTTTAGAAGCATAATGGCCTGTAGAAAAATTGATGCTCAAATTGTTTTTTGGTGAAAGCTTAATAAGCAAAAAATCTGTAACCATGTCGAATTCCTGTTGCAATATCTGAACAATTTTGCATTTTAGAATAATACACATTTTCAGGTTTTTGTCTTTTCATGTGAAATCTAAATTGTCCAAGTTTCATCTGAATGACAGTTAAGACCGTTGAAAGATTTGAATTTAAAAAAGGGCATGAAATTGTATTTAGCAAATGTGTTTCTTTTTATCTGATAAAAATATAAATGTGGATGCATGACAATGTATAGCACTGATACCATGTTTTAGTCGATTGTACTCATGTTTCATGTGACAAATTTCGCTGTCAGTGTCCAGAGCAGAAAAATGTATAACCTTATAATCAAGAACTATGGTGATGTAATTAGCTGCTGCTCAATTTTAATTTTGGATAGCCTTAAAAAAAAAAAAAATAAAAAAAAAAAAAAAAATATATATATATATATATATATATATATATATATATATATATACATCCCTTTAACATGTATGCACATGCAAATTATTGTTTGATTGCATTTTGAACATTATTTTAATTCTATAAGAACATTTGTAATAGGTTAAAAATTAGCTATTGAGCTTTGGTGCTCTATAATAAGTACAGGTATACGTCCCTTGAATGAAACTTCAGACAAGGCCTATAAACACTTAAGGTTCTAGCTAAATAAGCATACAGTGACGTATGTTCGCATTTTGCCCTAAGATGTTTTCTTCTTTCATCTCAGGACGGCACGGAGCTGGTGGTAAAGCATGTTTTCCCTGGCGACAGTGTTCACAGTCTGCTTAGTATCCTGGACGTCATCACAGTAAGATTCATCAAAACTTGCTCACATTTTAGTTTACTCAATATGACTACTACTACTATGATGTTCGATGTTTGTGTTTGTTTTGTATAGGGATATCCAGCCCCGTATAAGACAGTGTCAGCTCGTGCTGCGGCTCCATCCACCATACTTCGTCTCCCTGCTTCAGCCTTTCAGTCAGTGTTTGAGAAATATCCCGAAACTCTGGTCCGAGTCATTCAGGTACTGATTATTTCACACAGCAACTTAAATGCTGTTGAATCTTTAGATTGAGGATGGTGTGTTGTGGTACAGCGTGTCACTTTACAGCTCTAGAGTCTCTGGTTTGATCTGCACTTGAGGTTTCACAGGTTCCTTTTCTGTCCTGTCTCCGTGGGGTTCTTCTGGGCTCTCCCACCTACAAAAACATAGCAAAAGGGAGATTCTTAACCCTAAATTGCTCTTAGAGGTGAATGTTGGCTTTTGCGTGCATGACCCTTGGCATCTTATTCAGAATATGTCCCTTCTAAGATCAACCATGACCGTGACCAGATTAAAGTGGTTACAGAAAATGTTCAGAAAATGTGAAGAGATTTTTTAACGGATCAGATTTTTATCAACCAATCGCTAAGCATAGTAATATAGTATACAATAGGAA
This sequence comes from Clarias fuscus, assembly GCA_030347435.1. NCBI lineage: Eukaryota > Metazoa > Chordata > Actinopteri > Siluriformes > Clariidae > Clarias > Clarias fuscus. The sequence continues at coordinate 22,182,052 of CM059208.1, forward strand.
AAAGGATGAACCTGAACCTGAGCCCTGAGGAACTCCCATAGTGAGGCTGATAGAAATAAGTTTAGAAGATTTTTTTTTGTTAAAAATGTATCAATAGTGATCACAGTAAGTAAAGCTTGAATGGATAAACAGGGGAACGGATATTCAGATATATATTATGCAAAATGCATTTTAAGTCATTTATAAAACAGCCTTTTGTACTGTATGTTGTTTGTTGATTCTCATTGTGCAGATCATGATGGTGCGTCTGCAGAGAGTGACCTTCCTTGCCCTGCACAACTATCTGGGTCTGACCACCGAGCTGTTTAACACGGTCAGGGCCTTATTATTACACTCGACATCCACATGAAAACATGCTAACCGAAGGTTATAGCAAAAACATTCATTAATTACGCTTTTCTCTGACTTTTACCTGGTATGCTTGTTGGTAAAAGGTCAGCATCTTTACTGTCTAACACCCAGATGTGTAATGTGTGTCTCAGGTGAGTCAGGCCGTTCCTCTGGAGAACGTAGCCAGGGTGCTGGGTGACGGAAGTCCTGGCCGAAGCCATCGCAGACACTCGAACCCCGGAGAGGAAGCTACAGTTGAGAATCTTTTTCAGGGAAGCACAGAGAATCAAAAGGATGCAGGTCTGTTTTCTCCTTAGTGCTTTGTGGAAAGGTATCAAAAACATATTATACACACGTGGACACAATTGTTGGTACCCTTCGGTCAATGAAAGAAAAACTCTCAATGGTCACAGAAATAACTTTAATCTGACAAAAGTAATAATAAATAAGAATTCTATGAATGTTAACCAATGAAAGTCAGTCATTGCTTTTCAACCATGCCCCAACGGAATTCTAAAAAAAAATGAACTCATGGAACAGGCCTGGACCAAAATGATGGTACCCCTAACTTAATAGTTTGTTGCACAACCTTTTGAGGCAATCACTGCAATCAAACGATTCCTGTAACTGTCAATGAGACTTCTGCACCTCTCTGCAGGTATTTTGGCCCACTCCTCATGAGCAAGCTGCTCCAGTTGTTTCCGGTTTGAAGGGTGCCTTTTCCAGACAGCATGTTTCAGCTCCTTCCAAAGATGCTCAATAGAGGTCAGGGCTCATAGAAGGCCACTTTAGAATAGTCCAATAGTCCAATGTTTTCCTCTTAGCCATTCTTGGGTGTTTTTAGCTGTGTGTTTTGGGTCATTGTCCTGTGGCAAGACCCATGACCTGCGACTGAGACCCAGCTTTCTGACACTGGCCAGCACATTTCTCTCTAGAATCCTTTGATAGTCTTGAGATTTCATTGTACCCTGCACAGATGCAGCAAAGCAGCCCCAGAACATAACAGAGCCTCCTCCATGTTTCACAGTAGGGACAGTGTTCTTTTCTTGATATGCTTAATTTTTCCGTCTGTGAACATAGAGCTGATGTGCCTTGGCAAAAAGTTCCATTTTTGTCTCATCTGTCCATAGGACATTCTCCCAGAAGCTTTGTGGCTGTCAACATGTAGTTTGGCATATTCCAGTCTGGCTTTTTTATGATTTGTTTTCAACAATGGTGTCCTCCTTGGTCGTCTCCCATGTAGTCCACTTTGGCTCAAACAACGACGGATGGTGCGATCTGACACTCATGTTCCTTGAGCATGAAGTTCACCTTGGATCTCTTTAGAAGTCTTTCTGGGCTCTTTTGTTACCATTCGGATTATCCGTCTCTTTGATTTGTCATCAATTTTCCTCCTGCGGCCACGTCCAGGGAGGTTGGCTACAGTCTCATGGATCTTAAATTTCTGAATAATATGAGCAACTGTAGTCACAGGAACATCTAGCTGCTTGGAAATGGTCTTATAGCCTTTACCTTTAACATGCTTGTCTATAATTTTCTTTCGAATCTCCTGAGACAACTCTTTCCTTCGCTTCCTCTGGTCCATGTTGAGTGTGGTACATACCATGTCACCAAACAACACAGTGACTACCTGGAGCTCTATATATATAGGCCCACTCACTGATTACAAGATTGTAGACACCTGTGATGCTAACCTTGAATGAACATGTCCCTTTGGTCACATTATTTTCAGTATTTTCTAGGGGTACCATCATTTTTGTCCAGGCCTGTTCCATGAGTTTATTTTTTTAAATAATTCTGTTGAAGCATGGTTGAAAAGCAATGTCTGACTTTCATTGGTTAACATTCATAGAATTTTTTTTTATTATTACTTTTGTCAGATTAAAGTTATTTATGTGACCATTGTGAGTTTTTCTTTCATTGACCGAAGGGTACCAACAATTTTGTCCACGTCCACGTTAGGTGGCATGTCAGTCATGCCACCTAACAATAGCATTTTCTTTAGAGCTTTAAAAAAAAAAAATATTAAAACTGGTGCCCTTTGATGGGTGGATTCTCAGAGCAGGGTTTGTTACCTCCCACTTTTCATCTAGTGTTTAGGGATCTCCCGTGACCCTAACCTGGATAAAGCTTAATGAGAATGAGTAAATGATTGAATGAATGGAGATAGTGGGTGAACTAGTGATCACTATCACTAACTTGGCAAAAACAAAAAGCATTGTTTGTGATGGGAGGGCAAAATTCTCATATTGTAATACTACAAATTTTAGAAATTACTACAAAAACTTAGAATTTTACGAAATTCTAAATTGTATGTCCATGTCCTACAGTTGTGTTATATATCGTAATTTTAGAGGTTAGTGTTTTTACTGTTTAGGTATTCCGTAACATAAAAACAGATTTTTCCAAAAAAAATTTCAATGTAATATCCTACAGTTGTGTTATATATCGTAATTTTAGAGGTTAGTGTTTTGACTGTTCAGGTATTCCGTAACATAAAAACAGATTTTTCGAAAAAAAAATATTTGAAAAAATTTAATATCTACCATCCCATCCATCAAAATTTTTTTTTTGTTTTTTTTTTTTGTCTGTTGCTACTTCACATCAGTTAGAATGGCTTCATCAGAACTGTGAAGCGTAGAAGTCTGTATTTTTGGTGAATCTCAGGAAGTGACATACTGTATCTAGGAATGCCCATGTCTCAGTTAAACAATGTGTAATCTTGAATCCGCTCATTTCAGGTGAAGGGAGGCCCAGGCCGATGGAGCACAGTCCCTCAGCAGCGTTCAGGAAATCCCGTTCCATGTCTACTCCGATAGAAAGCTCATTTTCAGGTAGATTGATTGCCAGCTTTTCTCATAGCCAGGGCAAGATGTGAGCAAAGTACACAAATCATGTACTTGAGTAATATTTGCCCTAGAGAATCTTTACTTTTACTGAAGTAAACGTAGAAGTCCTATATTTACTTGTGTACCTGAGTAAAAGTTTTCATAGTAAAAAAGAAACTCTCACCTGTTGTGTCATTAGGCCTGTCGGAAAGGAATGGCAAGTTACACAATTACATATAATAGTCAGCATGTGGTGAAATCCATGCTTCAAATACTACACACCAGTGTTATTAGTTAATTCAATGTCATTCATAAATGTAGTTAATTAAAAGTATTTTGAGTGGAGTAAAAGTAAAAAAGTATCCTCTAATATAACTGCTCAAGTAAAGTACAGATACTAAATATGTACTTAAGTCCAGTAACAAAGTAAATGTACTCAGTTACCTCCCACCTCTGACCCTAAGCAAACAGCATGAATGGAAAAATCTTGAAATGGAGTGACCTTGTGAGGTTTGAGATTAAATGGTTCTAAATTTGACTCGGTTTTCAACATAGTTACTGATTTAGTTTTCTCGTGATTCATGACAACTAACGAATAAATAAACCTGATAAAAGACAAAACCAGCCAACATAACTGACTGATAAGCAATTATTTCCTGTCTTATTTTAACACTAGATGTGCCCGCAACTTAGTTCGTGAGGCATTTAATCATAAGCTCATTTTAAAAAATGTACAGCGGCATCTGCTGAATTTTGGAATCAATTAAAAATTTTACGTGTTATTAGAAAGTGCGCGGAATGTAAGTGTGCGATCGCGCATATTAAGTAGATTTCAATTGCACACTCATACGTGTTTTATGTATTAAACCATGTACATCGCTTCAACATCTTTTGAATTTTGTAATTCACTAAAAGTTTTTCAAGGTTTTTTTTTTTAATGACATAAGGGCGTTTTCCATTTTAATTTCAAATCAAATGGCATAGCTTCTCTTCCCGTGGGCCGATTTTGATGAAACAAAGCCTATATGTTATCTCAAGCTCGGCCAAATACACCTTTGGAAACCCCATTAAAATGTATTCAATAGTTTTTACATGATGTGTGCACAAACAAACAGACAGGCAAAAATTCCAAAAAAACATCTTAATGTGTTCTATTGCTCATCTTACTTCCCCCTAATTATTTTTTTTGCAACTATCTATTACAACTTTACAGTCTCATTATACAGTATGTGTGAATGAGGCAGCGGTCGACATGACTAATGCTGTTAATCAGAGTGTAAACATATCATTCTTTAAAATGTCGTTTTTGTCCTTTCTTCAGGAGGAGACAGTGATTTTAATGCTTCCTTTGAGGAAGTGACTGTCCAGAAACCTGAACTCTCTTCGAACCCTTCCGCCTATAAGGTATTTATACATATATCATTTACAGCCTCGCAACTTTCCACCATTTATAAATGTGTTTTCATTAAAGTTATCTGTCTGTGCTGTGTCCATAAGTCGATTTTGAAGAAGACTGTGACCATGCAGCCTGCTCCCTCTGCCGTGTACCACTACTCTGACACCGGGGGGCAGTCTGGCCACGTCCACCACAACAAAGTCAACGCTATCTTCCAGGCTGCCAAGAAAGACCTGCTGAAGATCATTCAGCTCCAGGCACGGCTTCGTCATGCATGGGAGAATTAAACAAATACAGTCCCGCGAGTGTAGAGTCATCATGCCAGTGGCTTTATAATAATAATATTGATTTTATTTGCCTTCGTCCTCCAGGACCAAAGTCTTCTGGAAGGCAGAGTTACTCTGAGACAAGTAAAGGCCGGAAGTGTAGTAGCAAGCCAAGGAGACCAGGTGTGTAATGATATTCTAAACAGAAGATCAAATGCTGCCAATGATTATGATTCATTCTGATTGTTCTTATTAAAATGTCATCAACTTTAATACACAATTCACATCTGAATTATTAATTTTTTTCTGTAGAACGTTTATTGGGTGACAGTTACCTCTAAATATTACTTGTTATGGATATTATAAAATCATAATCTTTATAATTAGACAAGTGATGTTCAACTCAAAAAGTCGACTTTTCATTGTGAAGAACAACAGAACACAGGTATGAGAATAAAAACTACTTTATTTCTCTATATAATCCCCTGCTACACTAATCCACTTATCCCAGTGTTTCGCTAGTGTTTGGATTCCATAAAGGTAGAACGCTTTTTCCGTACGCCAGAGCCATTATGAGACTGCCTGTTTCATATCTGAAACCCTGGCCTCCCAGGAACCCCTTTAATGGCCCAAGCATGTGGAAATGATTTGGTGTGAGGTGAGACCTATAAGGGGGATGTGGCAATAACTCCCCGCTGAGTTCCTGTAGTGTGCGCACTTCTCACAGGCAAATGCATCTTTTCTGCAAGTAGACAACAAGCTATCTGTCAATTTTCAATGAACAGGCGCTGCAGTGTGAGTGTCCGGGATCGCCAAGAGTCTTCTCTCACCGTACTTCTGTGAATGTCATTCTGTTTTATGCCTTCATTCACACTAAATTTCATCAGAAGTCCCGGTTTGACTTGAACACTCATTTTGTCAGTATTAATTAATATAACATTGGGATTTACTGTAATACAGACTGTTTTGGTGAAATATGCGGTATATAATATACACTCTGGGCTGCCCGGTGGTCCATATCCGGACGGCTTTAGTTTTAGAGTTAGACATTTGGCCTCGTAATATTTCGTTTCTCATATGTCAGGACGTGAGTATGCAGTTTGTGATCTCTGGCACGCTGCACGTATACCAGCGGATGATCGATAGAGACGAGGACTCGTGTCTGTTTGTGACTCACCCGGGTGAGCTGGTGGGTCACCTGGCCGTGCTCACCGGAGAGCCACTCATCTTCAGCGTGCGTGCTCATCGTGACTGCAGCTTTCTGTCCATCTCCAAAACGCACTTTTATGAGTAAGTAACCACACATACACACACACACACATATATATATATATATAACTCTGACTCTGCTAGCGCACTGTATGATAACATCTTATCTTTGGCAAGATTAGTCGTGGTTTTTACAGTTCTGTCTCGTATCCGTCACTCAGTGCCTCTTTGACATATTGTCACTCTGAAGCGCTTGTGCATGAAATAATTCTGGAGGTATTTAAAGATTTCTCCATGGCAACAGCATGCATCCAAACCTGTAATTAGATCCCCCTAGCGAAATCCAGTCTGTCTGGTAGCATTTTATGGACTTCTCATACATATGTCATGAATGCTTTGCTATCGATATATATCGTTCAGAATTTAAAGGTTACCACAGTATTTTCAAAGTGTAAGATATGTGTATACAGACAATGGAGTTTTCTGGCCTCCCAATTTTAATGATCCAGTGACGCCAAAAAATGCAACCAGAGGGTTCGGTTCCAGATCGTAATTCAACATGTGAGACAGGGTTTAAAGGACATTTTTCCAAATGTCCAATATAGATGTATGATGGAATCCTCTCTTTCTTTACATTCATCACAACATCTGGGTAGAAGCGAGAATCTTTGGGAAAAATTGCGCCAAAACAACCAGTTTTAAAATGGTATCTTTAGCCACTTCGTTTACCACCAGGAGATATTTCTACCAATGCTTTGCTCCGGGAACCAGATGGTGAGTCACTCATAAATAAGACGCCTGCTAGGTCTCTTCCTGGGAGATATTACCATGCAGTGACGTGCTGATGTGAGTAATAGTTCAGGAGATATTGGTTTCAACTGTTCTGCCAAAGGTCACGGGTGATTAATATAAGAAAAATGTCATCCATTGATTTTTCCTGGAGGTCATATGGCTGCCTCTGACAAACACATACGGATGGATGGCAGTGTGGGTGAAGATTTACTGAGAGTTTGGAGTTAATGTAAAATCTACATTGAGCTGACATTTTATGTTTCATGTTAAACAGCATTCGGTTTGCAACGGCAGAATTGCATTTACTAGAATAAATATCTCAATGCAATGATTGTTACAGGTCACATCCCAGGGTGTCTCATAGGTTACATGTTTGTGTGCGAGTGAACGAATGAATGAAGGGTAGAGGAATCTGTAATTTCGGCTTGTTTTGTCATTAACAGCGTTATTAGAATATTTTCTCTCATCCAACCACCCGAGATGGTGGTTTTCTCCCTAATCTAGCTGTGTCCAATTCCTCCCCGTCACTAGGGGGCGCTCCCACATTAAGGCTACTGCTACCACTCAGTCGGGAGGACCGACTATCACATTTCCACCGAACCACGTGACGCCAGTCACCCACATCTTTTCGAACTGCTCGCTCACTAAGTAAGAAGTACCTCTCATCCCTCCCCTCTGAGAGAGCTCAGCTCACTCTAGGCCTCCGTTTGCGAGAGGTTACAGCATTTTTAAAAATCCCATTATACATCTGAGCAGTTGAGGGATTTGAACCTGCGACTTTCCGAACCGTAGTTCAATGCCTTAACCACTGAAAAATCTGTCCATTTTATGAAGTGTGTGTCTTGGATTGTTTGATGTTTGGCGCACACAGGATCATGCGTGAGGAGCCACAGGTGGTGTTGAACGTGGCTCACACAGTGGTGCGCAGAGTCTCACCCTTTGTCAGACAGATTGATTTTGCGATCGACTGGATGGCGGTGGAGGCTGGACGGGCCGTCTATAGGTACACACACTCTCTCTCTCTTTCTCTGTTTATTCAATTTGATTGTAATAAGCTATATCTATCTGCCTCTCAATAAATCAGAATAAATTGCCCAGGAGTATGAAATGATGACCGAACTTTTTTTCCCCACATCTGTCTTTCTTGCTTTCGTCATCACTATCTATTAACTATTGATCTTTTATCTATCTCGCTCTGTCTTTCAGGCAGGGTGAAAAGTCGGACAGCACCTTCATCGTGCTGAGCGGTCGTCTGCGCTCCGTCATCATGAGGGAGGACAAGAAGAAAGAGCTGGCTGGAGAGTACGGTAGAGGCGACCTCATCGGCGTGGTAAGAGTCGTCCTGCTGGTAATCAATCATTAAAGAAGCTGAAATGTTGCCGCTGATGCTTATACAGTACCTCCTGTCTGAATACCTCCCTAGGTGGAAGCGTTGACCCACATGAACCGAGCCACCACGGTTCACGCAGTGAGAGACTCCGAGCTGGCCAAGCTCCCTGAAGGAGCGCTGATCTCCATCAAAAGACAATACCCTCAGGTTCTGGCAGCAACAGTAATAACGCAGTGATCTCAGACACAGGGAAATCTGTTTAAAGCTTTAAGCTACTGTTTTCTTTCTTTTTAAACAGGTTGTGACAAGACTGATTCACCTGCTCGGCCAGAAGATCCTGGGAAACATGCAACAAGTCAATGGACCGTTATCAGGTGTGTAATGAGCTGCAGGCAGAAAAAGGTGTTCACAGTTCAAGTTCACAGTTTAATACAGTGGAAAACAGCTCTAAGACAAAATGCTTTTCTGGGATTCCCCCTCGCAATTAAAAGGCAACAGACATCACTGTTACATTTGACTCGTGAGATTCAAACTTTCTTAGGCGTGGTTATGGTTTTTGGCCACATGATGGCAGTGTGTGGCACAGGACAGAGATTTAGTCAAGTGAATTGGTATGTTTTACATTGTTTTTAAAAAAATTTTATTTCTCCCCTATTTTCTCTCTAATTAATTTAGTCGTGTCCAATTCCTCCCCGTCACTAGGGGGCGCTCCCACATTAAGGCTACTATTGCCACTCAGTCAGGAGGGCCGAAGACTATCACATGTAGACCCACGTGACGCCAGCCGACCGCATCTTTTCGAACTGCTCACTCACACACCGCTGGGGGCGGCGTAACACACTCGGAGGACAGCGCTATCCGCTACTTCCGCTTGCATGAGCTCACAGACGCCCCTGATTGGCTGTAAAGCCGTGATTAATGTGGGAGCACTAAGTACCTCTCATCCCTCCCCTCTGAGAGAGCTCGATCAGTTCTCTCTAGTCCTCCGACTGTGAGAAGTTACAGCATCACCCGGATTCGAACTGGCGATCTCCGGACGATAGGCCAGACATTGTATATGTGTGTCAAAGGCATATAAGACTCAGTTTGTCAGACTTAAGAACAAATTTGCGAATGGAACTCGTTGATAAGTCGAGGACTACCTGTAATTATAATTGATATCCATAAAAACTACAGATACGAGATGTGCAGCACCTGAAACTACGGATACTGGAAGCCTGTGCTGGCATTTCTCCTGCGGTGTTGCCATCAGTGTGTGAAGAGTGGGAGAAGAGGGTTGCATTGACAATCCATCACAATGGGCAGCACATTGAACACATTTTATAAGTGGTCAGAAACTTGTAAATAACTCATGAAAGAATAAAGTTACGTTAAAACCAAGCACACCATTGTTCCCAATAAGTTTGATGTGTCACATGACCCACTTCCTATTGAAAAAACAAAAGTTGGATCCAAGATGGCCGACTTCCAAATGGCCACCATGGTCACCACCCATCTTGAAAAGTTTGCCCCCTCACATATACTAATGTGCCACAAACAGGACGTTAATATCACCAACCATTCCCATTTTATTAAGGTGTATCCATATAAATGGCCCACCCTGTAATACTTTACTGTATTATTCCTCTCTCACTCAATCACTTTTTCCTGACTGTACTTCCTGCCCCTAGCTCATGGCCTGGGCCTGCCCTCCTCTGGCAGTAAGTGGGATGCAGGTAATCCCGTCTCCAACCTGTCTACCGTCTCCATCCTTCCTGTTTCTGAAGACGTGCCTATGACATCCTTTGCTCTGGAGCTGCAGCACGCTCTCAGCGCTATTGGTAACGTCACCTCACAGTCCTATACATGCATGTCCATCCATGAACCATTTTTACATTTGTAATGGTGCCTGTACAGTAAGAGTAAGGGTATCATCATGATCATGGTCTCATCCATGTGCCAGGCCCAACATTACTCTTGACTAGTGACATCATCAAACAGCGCTTGGGTGCCGCAGCACTTGACAGGTCAGCCTGGTTATTTAACAAATGTCCATGTAGGACAGCCATTCCTTGCCAATCCTGATACTGTCCTGTCTCATGTCCAGTGTTCACGAGTATCGGCTGTCTAGCTGGCTGGGTCAGCAGGAGGACATCCACAGGATTGTTGTGTACCAGTCTGACAGCATGCTGACACCGTGGACTCAGCGCTGTATACGTCAGGCTGACTGCATTCTTATTGTGGGCCTGGGAGAGCAGGAGCCCACTGTAGGAGAGGTACTCATACTTTATAGCGCATATACACTGCACTTGATGCGTATATGCATTATATGGAAACATATAAAATTATAAATTCCTCTTTTTAATTAGACTAGAGCAAACTAATTTATTCTTAAATTATTCTCAAGATCAAGTAATGAATGGGAATTCAGTTCTTTTAGGAAGGAAAAAATGCACATATGATCACACCTGAGTTTGTGAAAATGAACAAGAAAGGAAACGAATTAATGTTTACTTCAAGCCAGTTTAGCGAAAGATTTTATATTTATTATTATTATTTTTTTCATATTTAGTGTTTTTCATAATTCGGTATGTTTACACAAGTCTAATTGCTAAAATGTTCTATTTACAGACCTGACAGTGTATGTTCATTGGGCACTCCATGCACATACTGTTAACATTCACTGTCAGGTCTCTAAATAGAACACATTAGCAATTAGATCAGGTTTATTATGGCCAGATCTAATTGCTGAAGGGTTCCATTAGACCTGGCCATAATACACCAGGTCATTTGTATAATTGTAATATGATTTCCCGCTCACTTGGATTACAGCACACTTTGCCTTTCTACCTTAGTGTCTAAATAGTGGAAATCACACACAGGGAGGACAGCTGGAGCCGAATTTGATTTATTGATATCTTGACATCTGTAATTTGTGTCCAAGACCTTTTTTTTTTTTTTATCATAATGACACTTTGCAAAATTTTTTTTGAAATTGCACAGTAACAGAGTAAAGAAGTTCTAACATTATTGAACTTTTTGCTTTTGACATTTGTCTAAGAGGTGTGTGTCTCGGTGCAGACTTGCGTATTTGTGTTAAGTGTGAAAAATATCCTCAAAATCAGAACAAACGACTTTGATTGCAGCATTTCTGGGAGCTAAGAACACTTGAGCACAAGCTGTGATAGGCAAATAATCAACAGTGGGGTGATGTGATGCGCACTGGCACAAAGCAGACTTACTAAGTACTAAGTAGTAAGATTCTTTCACAGTTACAGCATACTTTAAACTCTTTAACTTTGTGTATACTGCAGAAATTTTCTATGTAATATATTTTTTTTCATGTATAATGTATAAATTGAATAAAGAATAACACACCATTTTAAAAATCAATTTTTCCTTATATGATGTCACATTAGGGATGAAATCTAATTGGCCAGTATAAAAATGGAAACAGAACAAAAAGTATAAAAAAGTTTTTATTACATGTTTGTATAAACACACTCGGAACCCACCTGAATATCTAAAAATTAGTAAAAAGTGACATTTGGAAAATATCCGCCCTTTAATGTTGTGGAAGGTTCATAAAACTAGGTGGTTCTTGTTCTCACTTACGCTACAGCAGCTGTAAAAAGTCATTCCCTTACGCTGTCTTGATTTTAAACTCGTCATTTTACCAATAAACTCTGTCCTGAAGAAGTTCACATGCCGCAAATCTGGAGACTCCTACAGGAAAAAAAAAAAATGCTGTACACTAGGCATAAAAATCACCAGGCACCACTAGATACGATATTATCACGAGACCAACAGTAGGAGCTGATTCAATTTGTATTGTGATTTCTGTAAGTTTGGGAGTTTTATAACTATCCCAGTTCAGTATTTTATTTCCAGATGTTATGATTCTAAATAAACTTCAAAAATAATTAGCTCTCACCACAAGATGAAGTGTCACCTGCTAGTGTGTGAATAGTTAATAGTTGAGGCTTGCAGAACTATAAAACCTATAAAATTGCAGGATTATAGAGGACTGGCAACATTTTACCACCTCAAATGGAAACATAAATCAATCCATCTCTATTATTGTACTCTCCTTGTCAACAGTTTAACGATTTTCAAACTAATTACTTTACCTAAAGGAACTGGTGCTTGAGAAATATTCACCGATATTATAAATATTTACACGTATCTTTCTGTCGGCTGCAGCTGGAGCAGATGTTGGAGGGCGGCGCGGTTCGGGCTCAGAAGCAGCTGGTGCTCCTGCATCGGGAGGACGGACCTCCACCTCGAGGAACGGCCGAGTGGCTCAACATGCGCAGCTGGATCTCCAGACACCTGCACCTGTCATGCCCTCGCAGGGTTTTCAGCCGCCGGAGCCTGCCCAAACTGGTGCCAAAGCCAGCACTCTCGTTTTAAAACTCTCTACTAATGCTAGATCCTGATCTGAGACACACAGCCGGTTTATGCTAATATGACCATTAATGTACTTGCGAATCTCATGTTAACGTCGCCAGCAAAACGATTTGATTGCACTGATTGCGCTTTTTCATCTTTTCTTTGCATCTTTTTTCAGAGAGAGCTGTATCAGCGTGTGTTTGAGAAGCCCCCAGACCGCCACTCTGATTTCTCTCGCCTGGCTCGAGCGCTGACAGGCAACGCCATAGCCCTGGTGCTCGGGGGAGGAGGTGCTAGGTACTGCGCACACACACACACACACACACACACACACACACACATACGAACACACTTCATGTCCTCAATTCTGCTCACTCGCTCAGCACCTGCTCCCAGCAACATCATATTCATGTCATGACAAATTTTCAGGATCTCCCTCCCACTAGTATTGTTATCCTTTTAATTCGAGCTCTGCCATGCGCCTGTGTAGTATTGGACACAAATTAACTTAAAAGGTGCCAATAGTTTGGCCATAACTAGATACGATTTACACATGGATTTTTTTTTCATCTGGGACTGAACAGTCTACAGTTTGCTCGTAATGGCCTGATAAATAAATAAATAAATAAGAGAGACACCAGAGAGTGTTGGCTCCGCCTGAGGAAATGACTTATTGATCAGAGAGGTATGTGAATAACCACTCTGTACAACCACGCTGAGTAGAAAAGCATCTCAGAGAACAAAGCAGGCCAAACCTGTAGTCGTATGAGCTACAACAGCGGATACGGACTCAGTTGCACTGTAATTTTCATCAAACCCCAAGGTTCTGCGATGCTTTTCTGTTCAGCAATGTTTGCAATAAGTGGTTGTATAATGAATGAACAGCTGTATAGGTAAAAGATAAAAAGATAAAATGCAAAAATCTAATATCAGTTGTGGAAATAAAAGGGACCAAAAAAACGTGAAAATGTTTTCCCCAAAAGCAGAATAGCCGAGCGGAAAGGACGTTAGACGTGACTTAGAGGTAGAGACTTGTGAGTCAACAGAAACAAGTGTGCAGAACCGTGGTCTCTTTGGTCAAAAAAAAAAAAAAATCGAGGGAATACTAATGATGAGATGCTGTTTCTTATATATATATATAATTTATAATTGATATATAATTTTTTTTCAACTTTTTGTCCTAGGTGTAGTTTTGCAACCTAATTCTATATGCGTGTGTGTTTAAGTGTTTAAGCTTTCCTGATAGTGTGTGTTTGTCTGTTCTTTTTAACCTGTCAGACTCTGGATATGTTTAAAGGTGGGTATAGTTACAGATGAATGTGTATGAAAGTTACATTTTAAGCTTCGGTCATTCATCTACTGTATGATGTGATCTATGAGTGACCAGCTGAGCGTGCTATCGTTGCAATATTATAATTTTTCCTTTCAGCTGATCTGCCTTCTCCACCTTACAGAGGCTGTTCACAGGTGGGCATCATCCGTGCTCTGTGTGAAGCAGGGATCCCCGTCGACCTGGTAGGCGGCACTTCCGTCGGCTCCCTGATGGGGGCGCTGTTTGCCGAGGAGAGGAGCTATAGCCGGATGAAAGTTAGAGCACGTGAATGGGCCTTGGTAAGACCCTCCAAACTACACATTTCAGCAATACTGATTTAAACCTTCTTCTTTTTTTAATGAATCCCTTCTCGTCTGTTGCCTAGGACTTTGGGAAGATGTTTAAGAAGATTCTGGACCTGACGTACCCTGTGACCTCCATGTTTACCGGAGCATCTTTTAACTCCAGCATCAGTGGATTGTTCAAGGACAGACAAATTGAGGTGGGAAACGGTGCTCTAGATCAAGGTCTGTCTTTGATTTATGTATAGAAGATGCTCAGTAATGCTCTTTCCCTGAGCTCAGCCCTGTCCTTTAAAAAAAAAAAAAAAATGTTGTCATATGGAGAAAATAATCATTCTGCAGTATTATTCTATTCAAATATTTAAAATATTAAATTGTAATAATTTAATAGTAAAATATTAAAAGATTTACATATAAGCGTTCCTTAATTAACATTACTTATTGCATAACCAGACATTAACATGAACATTACCAAAGCAAACACCTGAGCAAATTTAACATGTTTACAATCATGGACTCCCAACTGCATCTGATCTTTAAACATTCATTGCGGAACTTGCACAACCATTGAACAATCATTTGCACAATTTGCATACCCATTTCAGTCTTACACACACACACACACTGCGGAATTTACACACTCTGTGGACTGTTTACAGTATATATTTTGATATTTTTCATATTTTCAGTCTTCTTTTTAAAACTATGTTTAATGTACATCTGTTTATATATAATTTTTTATACATATTTCTTTCATGCGTTCTTTTTATATATTAATTTTATCATATTTAATGTTATAATTTTTTTTTTCATTTATTTACATTTTTTCGTGACATTCATTGTGGGACAGCAAAGAAAGAATTTCATTGTACAGGGTGGAAGATGTTTCTTTACTCCGCATGTGACAATAATACTTGAAATTTGAAAGTAAAAATATATAAGTGGGCATGCAAATAATTTTTTTGTATTAAACTAAAAACACCAAGGTTATTAGCTCTCATTTTCAGTTCAGCGTACCTGCCCAGTTTCAGTGGAATGTTTTTGACCTATGAATCATTTATAAAAAAAAATTTTAAAAACACCTTCTTCGTATTAAGTCATGTACTAATAAGAAACAGGTGCAGATGATGACAGATGATCAGGCCAGTGATTAGTATATTGTACTGTACTGATGATGCTGAATACTGAGTGCTTGGAACAGACGAGAGGGGAAATGAGTTCGCTGCTGAGGTTGTTACATAAACCACCAGTTTTTAAATGGTATCTTTAGCCAAGTTATAGCCGGTCACAGTAAAAACAATTGTTTTCATTTCTTTAATTTAATCTACATCATTTGATGTAATTTAATAATAAAGAAATGATGGGTGGCACAGGACTTTTTAAATAATGTACTTTACCAGAATTTCAATGAATAAATCCTACAAGTCAGGTGTGATCTGAAAATACTACTAGAATAATGACTACCCTTATGTATTGTATTTATTTTCACCTTTCTTTTTTTTTTATTTCTTTATTCTTTCTAAATTCTCCTCACTGTTCCTGTTCATTAGTATCTTGATCGAAGCTTTCAACCAGAAAGAAGTTTAGCAAAAGATTTAGAACCTAATGGTCCTTATATGAGGAGTGTCTGAGGTATATACAGTAGGCACAGATTAGTATAGAGTGATATGTGATGTGATGTCCTCATATGAGGACACAGCGCTCTTAACAGGTTGAGGTCATCTTATACCAGGCCACTGTTGAATTCGCATTTCGATTCTCATTGGTCAGAAGTGTTTATTTATCTCTGACCGTAGTTCCATCAAATCACTGAGGGGGAATCACTAGTTAGTCACTTTATTAGGATATACAGTATTAAATACAGTTTCCTTGGGATTAATAAATATAAGTACAGTGGAACCTCAGATTGCGAGTAACGTGGTTTACGAGTGTTCCACAAACCGAGCAAAGATTTTTAATCGTAAACCGAGCAAGTATTAGTTTACGAGCGCCGAGTATCATGTATCATGCATGCGACTTATTTTGACACTGAGCGGCAAGTGATCATAACTGAGCCAATGATTTTTCTCTCTCTTGCGCTGCGGGAATTATGGGTAATCGTCTCCCCTGCTGTGTCCCCTGTGTCAAAATAAGAGTCCCCTGCTGCGTCTTAGTGCTCGTCTCTTATAATTAACATCTCCCTCTCTACTCTCTCATCTGTGTGCCCGCGCGTAATTTGACACTGTGCCCCACACACACCGACACACACACACACATACGCACGCACTTTTTACATACCCACACACACTTACTTTGTGTGTGCGTGTGCGCGCGTGTGCGTAATTTGACACCGACACAGACACACACACACACACACACACACACACACACACACACACACACACACACACACAGATCTCCCCGGCGCTTTACACATGCGCTTTATTTACACAGAAAACTCAGCTCTGTCGCGATTCTTTTCAAAGGTAAGGTGCTGATTCATTTGTTATTTTTTATTTTTTACTTTACAGCAGTGATTTTGTTAGTATGCTCACGCGAGTATCATTAGAGAGATTTCTTTTTTTTTCCGTTAAAACAGTGTTTGCATTGTGTATGTTAGTTGTGAAACTTAAAAAGCGAGGTGTAGGGAGGGAGTAGGAGTTTTACTGTTTAAGACGAGGCGAGGGGCTAATTCCACACACACAAACATATAAATACACGACGCCTGCGCGCACAAAAGGAAACACTTAACTGTCTGGATTTATTTTTACTTTTTTTTAAATGTTAAGTGCAGGTTAATTTGTTTTATTTTTACTTTATATGTTGTATTAATTATTTTTATGTATTTATTGTTTTGGGCTGTAGAACGAACGTTTTCATTATTTCTTGTGGCAAAATTTAATTTGGTTTACGAGTATTTTGGAATACGAGCCCGTTTCCAGAACGAATTATGCTCGTAATCCAAGGTTCCACTGTACTAAGGCCTTGTTCAGACTGCAAGCTTCACACATCTGGTGTTTAGGACTGACCGTCCACACTGGTATTTAAAAAGTGATCAAATCAGACTGGCCGCCCAAATCTGACACATCGTCGAGCTACAGTATCTGCATCGGTTGCTGTGGTGACGACGCTGAGGCTCACATGAAGCATGACATTTTCTCATACTGTACATCGCCCTTGTTCTGTACATTGCCTCTAGCTTTGCCCGTCCTGATGCATCTCCCTGTGTCCAGGGACTTCTGTACTCCATCTTCATTCTGCGGTTAAGCCAGCTACTCTTCTGGAAAACACTGTCAAATTTACCCTCACGGAATATTCAAGGGCACGGCTTTTACATACTTAGCAGTAATAAGGCCAAAAGCAGAAAAAAAAGACCTTGTAAAACATAGCAGCTTAACTTTCCACAACAATGTAATTTAAAATGAATAAATGACAAATAAAAAAATATGAAATTTAAAGGTGTATACATATACACAAGAAATAAAAAATAAAGTAAAATTAAGTGCCTTGCACCTCCAGGGTCCGGGTTCGATTCCCGTCTCTGTGTGTCTGGAGTTTGCATGTTCTCCCCGTGTTTGGTGGGTTTCCTCCGGGTTCTCCAGTTTCCTCATACAGTCCAATGACATGAAGATTAGGCTAATTGGCGTTCCCAAACCGCCCGTAGTGTGTGAATGAGTGTACATGTATATGATCCCTGCGATGAATTGACACCCCATCCAAGTTGTACCCCAACTCGTGCCCTAAGTCTTCTGGGATAATCTCCAGGCCCCCCGTGATCCTGTATGCAGTATAAAGTAGTGTAGACAATGATTACACAGTGAGTCTGTTAAAGATCTCGCTAAGTGATTTACAGTACAATAATGTTAAGTATCACAAAGGACTGTAATAACATTTGTTTTTTGCTTGTTCGTGCTTGTTGAGGTTCCCGGGTTCTCTCTCGTGTTTCGGCATCTTGATTGGATTTTTCTTGTGAGAAATCTCATCAGCTCGTTATCGGAGCTGGGATTAGTCATGCAGCTATGTAATCATTATTCATTTGCTCATATTAATTTTTTTTAAAGCTTCTGCGTGTGTGCGGTGTTTTTACCCTCTGACAGGACCTCTGGATTCCATACTTTAACATCACTACAGATATCACCGCCTCTGCTATGAGAGTGCACACTTACGGTCAGCGCCAGATTTTCCTGTTTTTCTATTCCTGTCCTTCTCTGAGTTGTCGTTGAACCGAATGTTCATTTGGTCTTTTTTTTATTTTTTAAACTAGGCTCTCTATGGAGGTACGTGCGTGCCAGCATGTCTCTCTCTGGCTACTTGCCTCCACTATGTGACCCAAAAGATGGACATTTACTCATGGATGGTGGTTATATTAATAACCTGCCTGGTAGGATTGTACAGTATTTAGCTGTCATGTGTGTTTTAATAGCTGTGTGTTTAAGATGGACCGTATAAATCCTGCGTGCTCCTGTGTTTCCCAGCTGACGTTGCTCGCTCGATGGGTGCCAAAGTAGTGATCGCGATTGACGTGGGCAGTCAGGATGAGACCAACCTGACCAACTACGGAGACTCTCTATCCGGGTGGTGGCTGCTATGGAAACGTCTGAACCCTCTAGCAGAGAAAGTGAAGGTTAGGCTCCTGGAGGAAGCTCATGGAATAAATAATGCAGTGCCGGCCTACATCAGGAACAAGCCAGCACCGTTTGAATGTAGTAGTGAAAATATGTATTTTTTTTTTAGAAGCTAAAATGACCATCTGGTTTGAATTTTCATATTACAAGCAAACTCTGCCTTCTTGCTTTGTTTTATATATATATATATATATATTTAATTCTGGCCTGAAGGTACGGTGTGACGTTCAGTAATATGAAGAATGTGCTACCTTATTGCATGCAATTTGTAACCATGATGAACGACCCTGCAGGTGCTGAACATGGCTGAGATCCAGACGCGGCTGGCGTACGTGTGCTGCGTGCGTCAGCTGGAATTGGTAAAGGACAGCGACTACTGCGAGTACATCCGCCCTGCTATTGACCGTTACGGAACTCTGGACTTCGGCAAGTTTGATGAGATCGCTGTGAGCAACCTTTCCTTGCCTATTTGACCTCTGTAGCCAGGAATTCATTTTAATGGCATGAGTGTGGGCATGTGATAAAGTACGATCTATGAGTAAAATTAAGTATAGAGATCTGTGATGCACATCTGTATTTTGAGTGGAAGAAAGATTATGATCGAAGGTTGATCTACCGATCACCATCAATTAAAACATATTACTAAGGTTAATAGACGTGGGAATTTGGCCCCAATTAATTACATTGTACTCGCGTTACGGGTGACGACCTTCACAGCCTGCGTCCAGAGAAGGAAAATTAATAATGATCAAGGTCTTTTTTTAATGTACTTTTAAGGTAATGCACCTTGAATTTGATTTAAGACAGGCTTAAAAAAACGAACTATGCCTTTAATGGAGTGATAGGACATTGGATCCTTAGGACTTAGGATCCTTACCAGCCAGACTGATTACAGTACATGCTTGCTAATAACTAAATAATAATAAAGAGTCAGGTCTCTGCAATTCCTATCGTTAACATCGGATTGAATTGTCCTGATGTGCATGCAGAGGAGCAGAGCTATTCATTGACAGGTCTGAGTTTTCATGTGGAGGACGAGAGGGGCCAATGATCAATGCTCAGTGCACAATTAAATAATAAGATTAAAGAAGCTAGAGAACAGGTTCATTTAATGTATGAGGTGGTTGAAATTTTGAATATCAAAATAGCACAATCGTCATCATAACATTAGACCTCTGTGTCGTCTCTGCAGGATGTGGGCTATCAGCACGGGAAAACGGTGTTCGACTTGTGGTGCCGCAGTGGCGTGGTGGAGAAAATGCTGAAAGATCGACATCAGGAGGAGTTCCACAAAAGCAAGGGCACCAACGTGAGTGGAAGATCGAGTCTCAGTGAAGAGCTACAGATAGAGAGGGGTGCAAAGTCCAGTGCTAAGAAGTGTCTTTATTGAGTGTTTTATTAAGATATTATTAAATGAGCAATAACACGACACACCACACAGTTATACAGAATTAATGCTGCCTGGGGGTGTGATGATGTGGCACGACTACAGTGTGCATTGTTTTTATTCTGGTGTGTTGTTCCACTTATACCACTGCAGTGAGTGTGTTTCAAAATCGTTTCTCTCTTATCTATCTATCTATCTATCTATCTATCTATCTATCTATCTATCTATCTATCTATCTATCTATCTATCTCATTCTTCCTTGCTCACAAACCTTATCAGTCAGTCTTGATACTTTTTCTTGCTACTTTTTCTCATGGAAAGAGATGGAGAAAAAGTATACATCTTTTATACATCTTTTATACTGTCTATCGATCTATCTGTCTATCTGTCTATCTATCTCTATCTATCTATCGATCTGTCTGTCTGACTATCGATCTGTCTGTTTGTCTATCGATCTGTCTGTCTAACTATCGATCTGTCTGTCTGTCTGTCTGTCTGATTGCACACTGCACCTTCTTAAACCATGCATTCTCTTTCAAATCTGTTTATTGTTAGTCTTAAATTACAGTATGTGGAGTGATCACTGTACAAGTCCCAGTGTTGAGCTGTTACCATAGAAACAATAGCATATCAGAATGAGGACATTAATATTAACCTGTTGTTCCTGGTCCAGTCAGAACTGCTGTCTGAGCCGAGCTGTTATGGAAAAATAACGCACATTTTCTGATTATTCAGTAATCATGACCTGCTGTGGTATAAACTAACATACAATACAGATGCACCGACAACTAAAAAAAAAAAGAATTATTGTTCACTTTTGTTATTTAAAAAATATTATTTAATTTGTCACAACAATAATAATAATAATAATAGAAATAATACTAGTAGTAATAATAATAATAATAATAAAGATTTGGTAGTCCTGATTTTTGGACTCTACTGTTCAGTGATGACCAAAAGTGAAATTTGAATGTAAGTTGCTTTGGATAAGGGCGTCTGCCTAATACAGAAAGTTAAATGTAAATGAGACTGTGAGCCAGGCCTTCTCATCCAACATCACTGTCTGACCTCACAAATGCGCTTCTGGGAGAATGGTCAGAAATTCCAATGAACACACTTCTAAACCTTGTGCAAAGTCTTCCCAGAAGAGTTGAAGCTGTTATAGGTGCAAAGGGGCGTGGCCAACATCATATTAAACCGTATGGATTAAGAGCTGAATGTTACTCAAGTTCATATGCATGTGATAGCAGGCGAGTGAATACTTTTGGCAATATAGTGTACAAATCTTGCTAGTGTTATTAGATTAGTAGATTTCTGCACATTAAGAACTTTGCAGGAATTCTTGATAACTCAATAAGTTATACTTGGTGCGATTCTGAGCTTTACCCAATCATTTGTTTCCTTACTGATGATGAGTCGAGAATGAATGAAGACCCAGCTGTATTTCAGGTGGTGACCTGTCCGAATGCCTCGTTCACCGACCTGGCCGAGATCGTGTCCCGGATAGAGCCGGTGAAGCAGGCCATCGTGGATGGTGAGAACTGTATTTAGAGTTTAGAGCCTACTCTACATTTTAGGTTATTTTCACACATTGTCCTCACCCCAGCCTCTGAATCACACAGAGGAATCGGAGTATCACACAGACTACGACGAGGACAGGGTGCTTTCCGATTTCGACATCTCCAACGCCAGCAGTGAGCACGAGCACACGGAGGAAGAGGATGAAAATACAGACGAGACGGGTGACACCGCCGACACGGTAAGAGGACTTGAGTAAAGTCTGGATTGTTAAGAGATGTTTATTTATTAATTTTTTAACAATCTAAGATATTACACAGGATGAAGAAATCAAACTGGTGAGAAGAAGAAGGCGGCAGCGCAACGGCAATCACACAAGCCATGATGCGCATTGAAGAAGGGAGTGAGGACACTAGGGGTGTAATGATCACATGACTTGAATGTGAACCTATTGATTTAAAAGGCAACGATTGAAATCTATTGAGAAACTAATTATAAATTGAACGTTATTGACTCTACATGTTGACGGTGTCTAAAAATAATGGATGGTTTTAAACTGATATAAATAGTCTTTTAAGGGGATCTGGCAGTATTCCAGATACAGTGGAACCTTGGATTACGAGCGTAATTCATTCCGGAAGCGGGCTCGTATTTTGTAAACCAAATCAAATCGTCCCATAAGAAAAAGGCGAGAGAGTGTGTGTGTGTGTCGGTGTGTGTGTGTCGGTGTCAAAAAACTCGGCACTCGTAAACCAAGACATGTTTTTTCAAGTCAAAATTTCTTAAAAATCTTTGCTCGTCTTGCAGAACACTCGTAAACCGAGTTACTCGCAATCCGAGGTTCCACTGTACTGTTATATGACCTCTTGCTTATGGGGTTTGTGAAAATCATAGCTAGACAGTAAGTCTAGCTGTAATTTTGGTTAATCATTGATCAGAGGCAGCTAAATCAAGCTGTATCATGTCACAGCAGATTCAACGGTATCATCAGAAATTCAGCTGATCCTTTTAGAATCGTATGTATGATTCAGTCTTCAAATTTTGTTTTCAAATATTGAATTATTTCATTAATCAAAGTCATATTATGTTGTCAAACAAATTCAGCACTAGTATCAAATACTGAATTGTTCGCTCATGGATGGAATTTTATTATAATATAGCAGAAGAAGAATTAGTGGTCTTGTCAGAAACGGTAGATAATGGCCTTATAACCAAATCATATCATAGACAGGTCAGGGGTATCGTAATGTCATTAAATGTCAAATACTTCCTTTGTCAATTACAACTTGTCATATTGTAGCAGATTCCGGGTTATCGTTAAGTATTAGTTATTGCCTTATGAATCAAATTCATATCATAATAGATTTGTATTGTATTGTATTGTGAAATATCAAACTGTTGCCTTATGAATGAAATTAGTATTCTGAAGTTCAGACCCTGACCCTGTTGGATACGTTACTGACTTTTGTACATACCTTTAAGTTTAACAGTTGACAGATGGTCAATTTATTTACTTTTACAAAGCAAAAAGGAAGGTAATGAAATTCTTTCAGTATTCAATGCATCTTGAGCAGTGGCGTTCAACGTGAGTAAAATATTACTCAAGCAAAAGTCCTCCATTTACATTTCTACTTGAACAGAAGTACTTTCAAACTGTGAACCTGCTATTCTCCTCACTGTCTGAAACCATTTCCACTGATTTCAGACACCTGCTACATGATTGAATGTTCTATGGAGGGAAGGCAAATCACACAATTATGTACATTAGTCAGCAGGTGGCGATGTTACCACTTCAAATACCTCGCACCACTGTGGTTACGTTACGTAAGGCAATGCCATGCATAAATGCAATGAAGTAAAAAGTATCCACTAATAAAACTACTCAAGTAAAGTACATATACATGAAAAACTATACTTAAGTAAAGTTAAAGTTACTTTCCACATCTGATCTCGAGTCCAGTAAACAGGATATATATGGACAACCTGGTCATAAAATAATCAATGTTTCATAGTGTCTGCTGTGAAATCAAGGGTGCATGGTTCTGGCTGCAGTTTTACACAATTCATTGTTTTCCTCACATCATGCAGGGATTCACAGTTAACAGAGAAGAACTCAGAAAACTGTGAATAGCCAATGCTTTGAATCTTCAGTCTTGGAACCGTGTGCCTTCTATAGATTAAAGGGATACTCCAGCAATTTTCACCCTAATCTCTATCCAACTCCTCTTTTGCATACAGTATGTGCTGTTCGTAGAGGCAATAAGAAAATCAAGAAAATAAATTATCTTTGTTGGAAAAAACAACACAAATCAACACAATTCTCTGCACTGAAAAAGATTGAAAACCAAAAGTTTAACTTTTGTTAAATTTACATTTATGGCATTAAGCAGATGCCCTCATCCAGAGCGACTTGTCTCATTATACATCTAATTAGTTGAGGATTAAGGGCTTTGCTTAAGGGTCCTATAGTCGCAGATTACTGACCTTCTGATCATTAGTCCAACATTTTAATCTACCACTTGTGTTGAATTGAATTCCTTTTCCGAGGTAGTTGCACATACTGTACAGATCCAGTGGATACCGATAAGGCTGATAAACACTTGTGTATTCCTTTAATTCTAAACATGTTACTCCTGGATAAGCTGCTGTACAAATGTACAAATACATTTCGCACAAGCCTTTGTGCTCTGGTTTCTCGTTTCTGGTTGTATTTATAATGCAAGCCAATCAATGCAATTTTTGTATACATTTTAGCTCTTTGTGTTGGTTTTTTTGATCCTGTATGTATTGATTGTAATTTAATAATGTAGTGTATGTGTGACTTACATTCATGATAATGAAGACTGTTTCTGTATTATTTATCACATGAGGAATGCTATATCATCTACCTGGATCCAACTGTGTTGTTAATACAGGGCATTTTGTTTCAGATATATGGTTCTGTTGAACTACTTCAAACTAATGTGACCTGACGATTAAAAAATTATTTAATTACATACAAAACACTGTTTTTTCTGTATCTTGTTTAAGGTTGTTGAATGCAGTTAGGCATGCATCAATGCTATTTTTCAGACCATGAATGAAAAGAGGTTGTTTTTGGTATTCGTCAATACCAAATCCACTAAATAAGTAAGCTAACTACTGTGAATCAATCAGGTGCAAAATCAAAAGTCATTTTGCGCTCTCTATTATGGTGGCTGTCAATGTGAAATAAGTGTAGATGCTGATGATTGTGGCTCAGTGACTACAAAAAGGAAGTGTTTTAACTGGTGACAGGTTTTCTATACATTTGCTTTACAGCTCCAAGCTCATGAATATCTTTATGTGCACACGCACAACACCATTTAACTTGTTTTAATGACTATGCTCGCCGACATTGCACTCTGGGCTCATTTCAACCAGAATCACTCAAAAGTTTTGGATCACTTGCAAATTTCTTTGTGTTTGTTTAGTGATTTATTTTCTGCTTTCTACAACAATACTGGGGAATTTAAAACTATAAAATAATACATATGAAATTAAGTAATTATGTAAGAAGGACAACAAAAACAGTCAGTTGATATTTTAAGACATAGAGTTCAGCCTCTGGAACAGTTTCTGCAAGAACAGTATTGTCATGTGCATTAGCAAAACCTTTACAGATTCTTTGAAGAATCCTTTAAAGACGTCGGATACAGATGATGATTAGCAGATACATCTCAACATTAACTGACCAAAGGAGATTATTACATATTTTGGTGCTTTCAGCATTTTGAGTGGTAGTGTGTGTATTAGAGAGAGAGAGAGAGGAAATTGCACCGTGAAGCTGGAGGCAAAGAAGCCCAAGCCTTGCAGCTGTAGCTGCATTATAAGAAGTGTGAACAGGTTTTCCTGTTTAATATTTAAAGACAGAACCAATCAAATTCAAATAGATTTTAGTACAGCAGATAAAGGCAATTGTGCTAAGTGTTTTGACAGATACAATTTAACTCAAATAGATTTCAGTACAATGGACAGATTTAACTCAAATTTCAGTCTGGACAGAGGCACTTTAACTCAAATTGATTTCAGTACCATGGACAGAGGAAGTTTAGCTCAAATATTAGTGCCATGGAGAGAAACTGTTTAACTCAGAGGGCTGCTAATGTTTGTAGTGCTAAAGCTTAGCACAGTTGGTGTGCGAACTTAGCTTCACCCCAAACTCCATTCCTACCTTCATCAGTGCTGCCAATTGCCAAAAGGTTTTTTTGTTTTAGTACATGATTCCAGCAGACTTCTTCTGATCCAACTGGCTGTACATTCCGTAATGTTTAATTTTTACAAACCACAGCTGCCTGCTGCCAAAGATCTGCTATGCTTGTTTGCACATTCATCATAAGTATTCACACTGTGTACAGTCAAGGGAAACTATATGCACTCTTAGGGCAAAATCAAGAAAAAAGTTAATTGACAAAATGAATACTCCTTCCTTTATCATTATTTAAAATGCACAAACTGTGTATATTATGATATTAATAGGGAAACATTTGACTTGTATAAATGTCTTTGAGGTGGCAATGTAAGCATATGCACCACTGTGCCACCTTTACATTAACACCAGTGCCAGGTGAACTGAGCAACACCGATCACCAACTAATCAACAAGTGCCTCTTCATTAGATACACCTTGATAGTACGTATTGTCTTTGAAATTGCCTTCATTATTTGTAGCACATATTCAACAAGGTGCTGGAAACACTCCTTAGAGGTTTATATTGACAATATAATCACAATGTTTCTGCAGATTTGACGGCTACGCATCCATGAGGCGAATCTTCTGGTCCACGACATCTCAAAGATGCTCTATTGGATTAAAATCTATTGAGTGTGGAGTACTCTGTGTTTTGTTCAAGAAACCAGTTTGGGATGATTTTAGCTTTGTGGCATGGTATACTATCTATCCTGTGGGTCATAAATGGATGGATGTTGGCAGCAACAATACTCCATGATTGGTGCTAAGGGGCCCAAAGTGTGTGAAAAAAAAAAGTTCTTTACACCACTACTATAGACAAAACCATTGACACATGTTGTTTATGGCAAATTCCTACCCTACCTTTCAAATGTTGCAGCAGAAATCGAGACTCATCAGACCAGGCAATGTTTTTCAATCCTTTTTTTTTATTTATCCAATTTTGGTAAGCTCATGTGAATTGTAGGCTCAGTTATTCTTAGCTGACAAGAGTGGCATCCTGTTTGATGTGCGGCTGCTGTACCCCATCTCCTTCAAGGTTTGACATGTTTGTATCCAGAGATGCTTGTCAGCATATCTTGGTTGTAACAAGACATTATTGGAGTTACTGTTGTCTTTCTGTCAGCTCGAATCAGTCGGGCCATTCACTCCTGATCCAACATGTCATTTTCACCCAGAGAACTGTCGCTTATTGGATCTTTTCTCTTTTACAGAACATTCTCTGTAAAACCTAGAGATGGTTGTGTGTGAAAATACAAGTAGATCAGCAGGTTCGAAAATACTTAAACCAGCCACGTTCAACCACGTTGGAAACTTTGGGTTGTACAGTTCTTGGGTTGGGGTCTCGTTCTTTCTTATATGCACTTTCTGACTGTTACAGATTTCTTTTAGCGATTTTCCCCCCCTATTTTTCTTGACATCTGTTTTATAACTGCCAGATGTCATATACTACTTTCTTTTCGCAAATCTGGGAAGTTATTTAAGCCAGGAGTCTAGGGAGAAGATTGCGAACACGCTCACATAAATCATGTTGGCATTAGCCATTCTGGGGCTGTGTGAGCTCACGCAAGCAGAGCGGGCAGATAGTGATGTCCTCAGAGTGTGCTTGGACGTCCCCAATGTTGCGCGAGCAGCAGTTTGAAAAGATATTGGTCAGCTGGTGTCGTGTCATGTTTTTGGAGGAAGCACATGCTAGTCTTTTTTCCTCCTTGGTAGGTAGTTACCTTAATAGAAAAAGCCCTAATAGAGAGATGGGTGAGAATTGGCTATGACTAAATTAGGGAGAAAATATGAGAAAATTTCAGGAAGAAAAACAAAAACTTGTGTGTTTGTGTATTTTATTTCTTTATTTATTTTTTTATAAAATTATCCTTTTTTTAGATCCAGAAACCATGAAGAAACCTTTGCACTGAACAAAATATTAAAATTCCTTCATTTACTCTTTATTTAATTTAACCTCTATGGGATTTTTATTCAGTATCATTATCATCCTATTTCTCCTTAAGATGCTTTATTTAAGCATCAGCGTTTTGTATTTGTTTATTAATGCCAGAGGGTGAGCCATGTGATAAACATCCTTTAAAAAAATTTACTTGAAATATCAAAAAGATTATAGATTAAAAAAAACAAAAACAAACAAACAAGAAACACAACCTCAGGCTGCATAAACATCTGTAGCAGGCTAGTGTGCTTAAAATAATTGTCTCATCTAAAGGATCTGTGATCATATTTTGTAGTGCTGAGGAAACATTCACTATAAACACTGGTAACCGGTGTTTTTACTGATTTACAGAAGACTTCAAGCACAATATGGTGATGAGACACTTAGCCACCATTGTACAATGTACAAGCAATAGTTCTAAAACTTGAAAATTATAGGAACTGTAATTATAGATAAATAAAGAACTAAAGTACATAACTGTGTTCTATTATTCTGCACAATCAAAAGTCCCGGTTTGACTTGAACAACCCCTCATAGATGTCAAGCCTAGTCAACATACGGTATAAAAACTTGCTTTCCATGACTCTGCTTCTTCTTTTGCAGGCTTGCCTGATGCAAACGGAGAAGATGCTGACGATAAACCAGTATGTCATGGAAAAAGAACAGAATGTAACACAGGCACAGAAAGAATGGGACTTGGAGAAAGGCTTTGCTGGCTAGAGAAAGAACAAACTGAAAGGAAAAAAGAGGGAGAGAAGCAAAGCACCATGTCTGTTATGAAAGTGAACAGCACTTCACAGGAGGTGAGCAGAACTGAAGGTGATGTAAAGAATTTCTTTATATTCTAAAGGGGCCAGAAAAGACATGAACGAACACGATGAAAGGCATGAAGAACAGTGTGTATTTTGTGGCACTGTGGGGAAAAAAAGAAGTTGTTCTGTAGCTGAGCAGAGAAATCCTGCTGTAGTCCAGTGTAAGATAAACAATATGAAGAAATATATGGAATAAAACAGCCGGACATGAATTATTATTATTATTATTATTAATTAGAGAACAAAACTTTCTATTATTTCTAGTTACATTTATTGTTGTAAAACATTATATATATATTACATAATATATATATATATATAAAAGTACATATACATATACATATATTAGAATCTTATATTAATTTAATCTACATATTAATCTTTAATACTTTAATAAACCATCCCTTTCATTGCCCTAATACATAATACTGGCTAATAGTATTATTCAATGTTATCTGTATAGCGCTTTTAACAACTGTCATTGTCACAAAGCAGCTTTACACAATCAAAAGCTTGTGTCAAAAATCAAAATGGTCAGATTGTCCCTGAGTGGCAAAGAAAAACTCCCTGAGATGGCAGTAGGAAGGAATCTTGAGAGGAACCGGACTCAACAGGGAACCCATCCTCATTTGGGTGTAACAGATAACAGGGATTGATCCGCAGTCATATTGTGCGTTAGGAGGCTGGAAGTTTCATTATAACAGAAGATGTGTTTGAGTTAATATGGAGTCCAGTTGGTTATTGGAGCCTCATGTAGACCCAGGTAGAGTGTAGGAAACATATAGTTCTTTTTGTGCATAAAAACAGGTGATTCCACTAATTAGTTCTAGACTATCTGGCTGAAGAGTTGAGCTAATTAACAAAAAAACAAACAAACAAACAAAAAACTAGTAAAAAAATGGAAATGTAAAGATGGGATTCAGCTTCCAGAGCTAAGGGCAATGGTGAATAAGTCAGTAAGAGTCAAGAAACCATCTTCTGTACATGATCTTCAGGAAGCAATCATGCTGGCATGGATTGAGCGAGTGACACCAGAGTACTGCAGATGTCTTTGCATAAAATAATGAATTATTCTTATTATCTCGTCCTTATCCTCAACTGTTAATTAATTAAATTGTACAAGTTCATTTGTAAGTTCTTAAAATCCTGATTGAAAGGTTCTCCAGAGAAATAACAGTCCTCCAGCTGTGTGATCAAACTGATCAATAACCTGCCTAACCTTTGCAGAGTCTCTAAGCTGACCTAATCATGTATCCTCAATAAACAGCTATTAAGACTGTTGACTCAGTCTGTTGGCCCAATGATTGAAGTGCATCGCATTTTGGACCAAACTAATCCATGGGTGGTCATAGTAACAGTAATCCTAATCATTACAGGAGTAGGAGAAATGTCTGGCATCTCTGAAAGCCACCTGGGAACGGCTGCTCTTTTAGAAAGCCAAGAGTGAGTAGTTGGTGAAGCAGAGACAGCAGAATCTGAAAGCCCTGGAGCTCTAGCGTGAGTTGAGCAGAACGGTAAGGACTGCACAGAGCACACATCCACGGCATGACTAACCAGGGAACATGAGTCACCGGTGCTTGTTACTTACCCAAAAGCCTCATAACATATCATAAAATGTTAAAGCTTGTATTGCTTTGCAATAATCTTAACACTAATGTAATGTTCTGGGACGGTAAATGTTATGTATTGCGCTAATATATTGCGTGGTACTGTACATAATGTCCCAGTGTGTTGTTAAACCTTACAGAAGACCTACTCAATATAAGTTCACAAAGGCACAGTGCGGAAAAGAGGGTAGCAAGCATTGTTTCACACATCACCGCAAGTGGAGTGGGTTTCTGTTCCACCGGCATGCTTTGTAAATGTGAATCAATGTGCAATTAGTCTTTTTCGACAGTGATGGAGTTTTACTTGAGCCTTTTCTCCATGACTGAAGATGCATTATCTAATCCTGATCTTAATCAGTTTAGACACACACACACACACCCTATAGCTTTTACTGAATTTATGTCCTTAAAGTTCAAAAGCTCTAGGACATATTGTAATGACACTTTTAGTGGTGCTATTAATTGGGATTGTTGCTTTAAAGGGATGTTTTTACTAGAGGGTTCGCTATCAATAAGCTTTATCTATGATGACTTGATACACTTCATACAACAAACGCTTTAGCTGCACCATCACCAGATGTGAAGAAAGTACACAAATCCTGTACTTGAGTAAATGTAAAGTAAATATTAATCAATTAAAAGTAGAAGCCTTCTATTTAATTCTGTACTTTAGTAAATGTACAAAAGTCCTCTCCTTCAAATTTACTCAAGTATCAAAAAGAAAGATAGGCAAGTCATGCAATTACGCTTGATGGTGAAATTCATTATTGGTCATTTGTGATCATCTAAGAGCTTATATATGTATAAAGGAACAGATAGTGCTTTCCTCCTGACGTTCTTACGTGGCACAGCGATGTAATATAAGCAGCAGTTGTGTCTGAGGGAGAATATTTCACCAGGTCTGAAATCCATTTGCTCGATACAAAACCGCTCCCCAGACATTTTTTTCTTTTTCGGTTTGTCTGGATGTGCTCAGGTTTTTTCATTTCAATGAACTGAGTGAGAGCATGCAGAGCTCGGGCCCACAGGGACCGCCAAGATAGGTCAAGCTGGATACTGTGGAGGAGCTGAGAGAAGGCAGGGATTGCATGAAATATGTACCTCCAGTGGGAGACCAGATCCTCTAGGAGAAGGCCTTGCAACTCCAGGCTTATATTATAATGTATTTGTATCGTATAGCGGTTAAAGTTGATGAGGCTAGAGCAGAGAATTATGATGGAATCTGGGAATCACAAGTGTATCACTAATCTACATTAAATACAGTGTATTTAGTACAAATGTAACAATTTTCTTTCCACCGAACTAACCGGAATTAGCCATATGGCTAAGTAGAACTAGCTGTATGGCTAGAAGAGAGTTTTTGTTTATTAATAGACTGTACCTTTGTGAGAAACCAATTTGATTTAGCTAAGTGGGACTGCAGAAGCTTCATATGAATTTATAGCTGAACTTTGGAATGCATTTTTGCACAGGACAATGGTTGTGAAATGTGACCTCCATGACTTACATTGTACTTGTATTGCACGTGACAAACTTCATGGTCGGTCGTTATGCAGAGCAAGAAAATGTAGTATATCCACCAAGACCCATGGTAATGTATTTATATGCATTACATACAGTATATTGCGACCAACAAACAACATCCACTGAGTTGCTAGTGTGGCTACAGCGACAGTAACAGAATGTCAAAGTCCTTTTCTTTGGTTCACCATTCTCCAAAACTCAATTAAACACATTTAATTCACTTGGAACAGCTATTGTTTTGCCCAGGAAGCAACTTCGCTTCCTTGGTCAAGTGATGAAACGAAGCAAAGAGATTGGTTTGTCACAATATGCAGACTCACTCACTCACTCATCATCTATACCACTTAATCCTGTATTCAGGGTCATGGGGGCCTGGAGCCTATCCCAGGAGACTTAGGGCACATGGCAGGGTACACCCTGGACAGGGTGCCAATCCATTGCAGGGCGCAGACACACACACATACACTCACTCATTCACACACTACGGGCAATTTTTTGGGAACACCAATTAGCCTAATTAGCCTACATGTCTTTGGAATGTGGGAGGAAACCGGAGTACCAGTAGGAAACCCACCAAGCACGGGGAGAACATGCAAACTCCATGCACACAGAGACGGGAATCGAGCCTGGCCAGTACAGATGTTGTCTGCTGAAAATGAAAATCTTTTTCCTTTTGAAAACTATTTTAGTCTTCTGGCATGTAAAGATAATTAAGCAATTTTCCTTTTCCTTTTTTAAGGATTTCTAGACAACAACTGTGTAATCATCTCCTGTCATTCTTTTCTTATATTTTCTCTTATATTCTTTTCCTTTTATGAAACATTCCACTTTCCAGACGAGAAGGATGACTGCTTACTCACCCGAGACAACGGTCAGCAGCACAGCATTTGACTGATTGAAGGCTCCAGGGGAAGCTCAAGAGGTCAGGGTGAGAAAAGCAGAGGTCAAATGGGAGAAATCAATCATTAGACGAATGCAACCCCTGAAGCAGGCATGTCCAATTTTGGTTAGAGTCTTATGCTTTTTTTTTTTTTTTTTTAAAGATAAATGTGATGATTCTATTGTCTGTATATTTAATCACTGACAAGTTGTTTATGTTTACAAACGATGTTAAATATGGAAAATTTACATAGTAGCCTTGAGTTATAACATGTAACTGAGATATGAGACTCAAAGCCAGACCAAACAAAAGTGTAACCATGTAAAATACAAATACAAGGCATGGATACATTGATTCACTAATTTATTGTCATTCAAGTGAAACTGGGACTTTACATTAACATTTAGGAATTTGGCAGACCCCCTAGTTTCCATCATTACAGTCTTGGGAACTTCACTGTTTGGAAGGATTTTTTATTTTTATTTTTTACTTTTGATTGTGTGGAATAACAAAACATTTATGAGAGTAGTACTACCTTTGTTTCTCTATATAAACCTCTGCTACATTAATCCACCTATCCCAGTGCCTTAGCCTCCTAGCATCTCCTTTTATGGCCAATACATGTACAGTAGAAATGGCTTGAAGCGAGGTGAGGACTATACAGGTGATGTGAAAATTACTCTCAGCCGAGTTCCTGTAACGTTGATGTTTAAGTACCAGGCATTCCACTAGCTGAATGTTCATGGGAACGACTGCAGTCGGCTCCGAACCACCTCAGCTGTAATCGTCAATCACAAATGTATGATAAAAATGTTTTACGACCTCTAAGTGTCTCATCATGTCCTGAACTTGTCTCCTGTATACTGTATGTTAATCAGTTTTATGCTTTCATTTCAGTTCCTCTTTGACCTATTTGACTTGAATCCCTGTCGTATTCCACCAGCAGATAAGATGAATATTAATCCTAGTTATGGATGTGCTATTTCCTAGTGCTATTTGTGTGTTTTTTTTAATTATACGTTACAGGTTATGAGGTACCATGGGTGTCTGTGGTGCAACCGAATCTCTATGTATGGTTAAAGATCAACTTTACATTATAATCAAACTTACAATTACATCAACAACTTTCTTTCAACTGTTTTCATTAAGGGGTTGCGCAGTGTACCATGCATACACAGCTTGGCAGAGGTTTTATGACAGATACCCTTCCTGACACAACCCTCCCATTTTTCTTACCAGGCATGGGACCTGCACTGCATGCAATGGCTCAGTGATATGGGGTCTGGCAGCCAGCAACATCAGGGCTCGATCCTGGATCTTCAGATCCTCAATTCAGTAACCTACTGTAGAGCCTTAACTGCCTGAGCCACCATTCCCTCTCTAATCAAACTTTATTATTGAATTACTAACTAATTGCCCAAAGGAACCTTTTTAGTGGTGCTGTTTTCATGTGGATGGAAGCTCAAACCACTGAGAACCAAGAATGTTGGAATGTAGGACAACAAACGCTGAATGTGGCCACTGATGTGGATGAAGTCTCTGTGGGAAGAGGCTTTTTACCCTTGAAAGAATAGCTGAGCATTTACAGAAATGTGTTCAGGGCAGATGTCTGTCAGGAACAGGAACATAAACCGTCAGCTTAAGAGCCAGATCGATATGGTGCTGGAGCCAGACATGAATAGAGATTGACAAGAGGGAGGCCACAAATGGCACAAACGTGTTTGGATGTAAAAATAAACACTTGACACGTTGACATAAAGCATAGTGGATGATGTCTCTATCTGGTGTCTAATATCATATAACTAGATTTCCTTAATTGCAGTACAGTAATTTTTATACAGTAGATCAGATTTCAGCACACAGCACTGGAGGAAAAAAAGTGAACCATTTCTCTCTGTTGCAAAGTTCTTCATTTCTCACACACTACTATATTACCTTAATCACACCCAGTCCCTATCTACCATTGCTCCACTTCCTGCTCCTGTCGTCCTCTGTTTTATGTTTTTCTAGGGCAACCGGACCAAGCTCAGGTATGTAGGACAGGGTACGGTTAAAGCTGAATTCCCCCATGTGCCCTGTGTAGTAGCACTCTCCTACGTCAGAGCCAGCTGACACTTTGAGTAATTGCCCATGTTTTTTTTACGTGCAAGGGGCAAAGGACAAATAGGTGACTGCACTGCGCCGATCTGCATTACACAGGACTCAGATGTATTATGTAAAGCTTGGGTAGACTATTATATTCAATTATCTTACCACTTTAAATACTTGGCATGGTTCTTGTTATTAGATAGATTAGTCTGAATATTTCAGAAACTGCAACCTTCTGACTTTTTGACTTGAACGCCTCACATGCTATGGTTTCACACTCAGATCTCAACCCGAGTGGACACTCTTGAGAGATTTTACAGTAATTTGTTAGACAACTTTCTTCTGCATCATCAAAGCACCAGCTGTGGAATGATTTTTTTATTATTTATGTTTATTCCAGAGAACTGAAGCTGTGACTAATGGCTTGTGGTGGCCACATGTTATGTTAGTTTTTTCTTTAATTTGTCACTTGTTTGTACATGAGTTGTGTTTTAATAGACTGCACTTTTAAATGAGGTGGAGAAATGGCTGGGGTCCCCAGTCATGCCTGATAATTGTGCCCTGGTGTAGTGGCATGCAGTGAGGGCACTGTGGCACTTTAGATAGGTAATTATTTATCCTATTTTCCTGGAGCGAGTTAATTAAAACCCAGGAGGTGGCACCTGTGACTGACAGCTGGGAGTGACGTGACAGAGCCAAAAAGGTGCGCACTGTGAGCCAAATTAAGTAAAAATAGCTAAATCAAGCTTTCGTCATGAAATCCTGTATCCTGTTGCAACCTCTGCTTGATTTTTCATCCCCGCGTCTACAAGTACTTTGCAAACAAACCTGACCTTCAAAATGCTTCAAAGATCAACACACACCCTTGCTCATCTTAGGAAACCAATGTGGTTAAATTACGGTGGTCTTACGCATTGGAAAACATCAGCCCTCTTAAAAGATCAAAGCACCGTTGGACTGGATAGAGGGTGTTGATTCGATTTTTATAACAGCTGCTCCGATAATAATTCCCTTCATTTAAATGATTATTATTTCTAGAGTTAAAACTTACAAAAGTGGCTTGCAAGAAGGACAACCTATGTTATTTTATAACCGTATCCAATAATAAACACATTTATGTACGTGTTGCTATTTTAAAAAAATATTCTCTTTCAATGATATCTTTGTGATACAGAAACATTTCTGTCTTTACTGTATGTCTGAATTTGTCACAGTGTAACACAAAACTGTCTAGACAATGAAACATTGAACATGTACCATAAATAAAATCAAAATGTTAAGTAGAAGTGAAGTTATGAACAATAATGTGCCAGATTACGTCACAGCATCTAATGATTCTTTGGACAAAAAATAGCGCTTTGTCCCTCGAGGTGGGCGTGGCTATATGCGTCACTCAAAAGAGCTAATCAACGCGACAGTTTATCATGTATGCACAGAGTATGCGGAAGACACTGTAACAACCATAATGTACCTACAAGCTGCTCAAATTCTCACGAAGAACAAACAAATGCAGAACACAGCATGACTTACTCCCAAAAAAACACACACAAAAAAAAAAAAAACGCAAAAAAAGTAGACTATAAAGATGAACGGACAAATCAATGTATGCTTATTCTTCTTGCGGGAAATTTAAAACCAGTTTGTCTTATATTTTCCGAAACCGTTGTGGTTATAACAAGTCCCACTTAGATATGCATTACATTACTTAGATATCTGCCTGAAGTTTAATATGCACCATAAGTGACATTGAAATGTTGAGTAAATAATCTATAAAGTAAAAAAGAATAAAAGTATAAAAGTCCCCCTGGTGGCACAGGCATATTCCACGATGCTGAAGCTAGGATTCATCAGGCTTAAATTGTGAAAGAGTGGTTCAGGAAACAGGAGACATCAATTTTACACCCACCACAGAGTCCAGACCTTAACCCCATTAAGAATCTCTGGGATGTGCTGGAGAAGACTTTATGCAGCAGTCAAATTATCCAAGCATCAATACAAGATCTTGGAGAGAATTGAATGCGACTCTGGATGGAAATAAATGTTGTGACATTGCATAAGATTATTGAAACGATGCCACAGTGATGTGTGAATGATGTGTGTGTAATGAAAGCAAAAGGTGGACCAACAAAATATTAGAAACTTGGCAGACGTATGTGCCTTTTTTTTGTTTGGCCAGGGAATGTATTTATATGGTGTTAACAGTAACTGTGCTTGGACTGTATCACATCACCCTGTTGTTGGTTATTTTCCCATGTCCCGGGTGTTGTATTTTGTATACTTACGGAGAATACCCGGAAATTAAAAGTGGGTTTCTTGGATTTTATACCTGTTCGCAAAATCACAAGTGTAGTAGGGTTGCTTTGCAATAGAAACAACTTTTTGGGAAAATTCATTTAGAAAAGTGCACATGTACAGATTGACCTTTTCATTATTGGCAAAAATAATAAAATATGCTTATATACCTCTGTACCCTTCACAGGATACTGTACGTGGTATAGATAATGGATGGATAGACTTGAAGTTAACATTCATTCTAAGTGAGAAAAGGAAAAAATGCATAGAGTACATGAGTTTTTGAAAGAAGGTTAGAGCATATACTGAAGTTCAAGAATATGATTAGATGTAGTGAGGAGAATGTGAAAAGATGTTGCCACGGATAATTAAAATCATTTTTAAGGTCATCTTGTTAAACCCATGTAAGTAAATTGCATTCCTTCTCTTCTGGGAAAGGATAAGATCTCACAAAATCTTCAATGAACATGATTAGGCACCAGCAACTATTTCTTGTAAAGTGACAAGAGGAACAGGTTGGCTGGTTAATGAAGCAGTTTAAGTTCATTAAGAAAAAAGAAAAAAAAAAAAACTTGATTGCATGCATATGCACATTTATCCCAGAACTGCTTTTGGTTCATTGGCAGATTGTTCATGACAAATAATCACTTTAAGGTTCAGTAACACTCCCAACTACATTCTCATGGTGGTCCTGAGCAGGCTAAAACACTTCCTGGAGGAAGATGGATTAAAATTTAAGTGAGATGGGAATTGGCATAGGATCATAGGATTGAGAATGGATGGGTTGGTAGGAAATGGTTGCATCTATAGAATTGGATGGATGGGTAGATGGAGAATGTTTAGGATGGAAACTAATGGTTAGAGGGATGAAATGACAGATGCAGAAAGGGAAAAGATGGGATAGGATGAAATGGATGGATGGGTGGATGGAATTGGATAGAAGGATGTATGTACAGTATGTATATTAAAAACAGAAAACTAGGCAAGTAAATTAAAGCAGCAAGTAGTATCACTCAACATCTTCCAAACCTTTCCAAATGACAAAAATATTTCAGCCTACAGTCTCCACTATTACAGTACTATAAAAAATAGTAAATGACTGTGGCCTCCTTACAGCTCCAGGGACGTGGATATGATCCTAAAACTGGGTTACTATGTGGACTTTATTTTTCTACCCATCCCGAGGCATGTGGAGATTGTGCCAGCTCCAGTAGACAGAAGCCAACCCTGCGAGGGTCCTGAGGCATCCAGAGAAGGACCAGCTTCAGCTGGATTCTGCTTCATGATGGTTTGGAGCTACACATTCTGCTCCTGAGCTCCCAGTGATCCTGACCCCATCTGCCCTCTGCACGTGCTGACTCATCCCTGTGCTGAACTTCACCCAAATGAGGATGGGTTCCCTGTTGAGTCTGGTTCCTCTCAAGGTTTCTTCCTATTGCCATCTCAGGGAGTTTTTCCTTGCCACTGTCGCCCTTGGCTTGCTCATCAGGGACAATCTCATTATTATCTATACACAGTTTTCTCACTCATACACACTTCTGTAAATCTTCTTTTCATTTTGTGAAGCTGCTTTGAGACAATGACCATCGTTATAGAACAATGACCAGCGCTATAGAAATAAAATAGAATTGTATTGAATTGGACTTACAATATTGTTTTCCCGTGTCCATGTGGGCTTCTTCTCTGGTTTTCTCTCACCTCCCAAACACGTACTAGTAGGTGCATTGGCTATGATAAGTTACCTGCACATGGGACTGAGTAATGATAAATTGCTAAGACACCTTTACACAGAACAGTTATACTTTATTTGTGTATTAAATTCTATAATAGTTTCACCTAAATCAACAAAATGACTCCTAAAAAGTTAAATGTTTTGTGTTCTGTGTTTTGTGAGCTGTGAAATGGTGCATTACTGCATGTTTTTTCTTATTTATAGGATATAATGTCTTTATATACAATATTTGCTCCATGGTTTGCTCTGGGATATTGCTTTACTGGTACAGGCAGTTCTGTAAATTAGATCTGCATTACTTTAGGAGACTGTGCTGACACGTGCCATAGGATTTTGATAAATTTAGCCATTCTGCTCATAATTTCAGAAGTAATTGGTTTCCAGGAGCTTTTTGACCTTCTACAATTTCCTTGGACTCAGCCAGAGCAAGTAACACACACACACACACACACACACACATACACACACACCTACCTCCGTCCAAATCAATTTTCATATTGTTTGAACCTGACCTATATAAAAATAGAAATAAATACTCTGTTCTTTTGCAGGCAGAACAACTGCTTAAATCAACGTCTCGCCTTCTCATGAGGTTTATTTTTCCGATTACATTCCCCTCATTCTGCATCGCTATTAATACCAAGCAAATCATGCTTTCTTAAGTATTTCAGCCTTTCCATAATAAAGTATGGCTATGTCTACAGCGCGTTTTAATAGACCCTTACCCAGTCGTCTCACTAGTGTTCTCAGCCTTGACGCATGTTATCAAGAATATCGCCATGACCTTCAAGCGCTCCTTCACCACCTGCATCCACAAAGAATGAGAGCTTTATAGAGATCACAGGTAGTCTCAGTACATCGCTGCAGGCCTCCAGCTTATTTTTAGGAGATGATATTTTTTGATGAAAGGTAGGCTGTGATGTGTCTCTCATGCGTCACCGTTCACTGAGATTTCTAAAAACAGCTCAGGGAACATGTGAAAACCTATAAAACACACAGACACACGCAGTTTCTTGCAGCCTCCAGGACGTTGCGTGCAGTCTGATCTGTTATTTCTGTTAATAAATACATATCGGTAGGTCATTCTGAGAGATTGCATTCTGCCTCCAGGTGGTTATATCTCTATTATTTTCTAAGAGCTTATTAGCTTCTAGCTTTTTTTTTTCTACACTGAGGACAATCCTGCTTGTTTTTGTAGTGTATCAATAGATTGAAAACATGACTCAGCTTTTGCATGTAATGGATGATATATCCTGAAAGGGATATATCAAACCAGAAAATCTTTAAAATGGAGAAAACACTTAGCAACCCAAGGCTGACCCTTGTTTCAGTAGATAATCTCACCTGAATACAATAGAATTGCAATCTGTCCTGTGCTCATCCTAAGACTCTGGTTCACAATATACTCAGACTAAGTGTGCTTCAAACACATTCAGTCACATTTTGCTCACTTTTTAGGTGGCAAAATTGTATATGCAGATTTTTGTAAAACTTGTCCATGAACAATAACAATAATAATAAAAGCAGCATGGTGGTTTAGTGGTTAGCACTGTTGCCTTGCACCTCCAGGTTTCGGGTTCGATTCCTGTCTCAGATATGTGCATGGAGTTTGCATGTTCTCCACGTGCTCGGTGGGTTTCCTCCAGGTACTCCGGTTTCCTCCCATAGTCCAAAGACATGTTAATTAGACTAATGGGTGTTACCAAATTGCCCATAGTGTGTGAACATGTTCATGTGTGTGTGTCCTTCAACCCTAAACCCCCCAAACAATCAACAGACAACCACAAGTTTGCAACAGGGTGGAGACTGTGCTCAGGAAAGAACATGACACCTAAAGGGTTTCTTTCTGGAAGCAGTTTATCTGACCACAGGAAACGCAATACACACTAATAATAACCCCATCAGCAACTAACAGGAAGCTGTACATTGATTCTTATCAGTAAGTTTGTAAAAATATTACATTAGAGAAAGTGGAGAGTGGGATGGCTGAATTCATACTGTAAATCTGCATTAAAAAAACAATTAAATAATTTAACAACATAGTTCAGGTTAATAAACAAGGAAAAGTTATTAGAAATAAAAAATTTGTCCAAGTTCACAGTATCAGATTTGTCTTTTGTGTTGGTTGGTAAACTTTTCGGAGGAAAAAAAAATACCATTTCTTGATTAAGTGAATTCCACACTAAGTTTTCTGCTAGATTAAGCTTATTTTTGCATATAAATATTTTTTTACTACTAGTCAACAGATATTTTTGAAAAAAATGTTAAGTCCTATTTCTGTAATTCCAGCTAAACTGATTCAGTACACTGCTATTATGTTCAGGTGATTTGCTTAGTGCAGGTAATGCACTAATAAGAAATAACACAGACCACTTCAATTACCGGACTTATACAGGATCCACTTTACTTTTTCTGGTTTGGACCTGTCACACCTTCTAATTCGGGGTTTTTTCCCCTGGTTTTTATTTCTTTTTACATATGCAAGAATCTCCTTTGAACAGTTGATATTGTCATATGTCTGCTACTTATGCTCTGTAAACGGCTCTAATTTGAGGTGCTATTTGTTAGATTGATTTCTGAGGCTGGTGACTCTAAATGAACTTCTCTGCAGAAGAGGTAAGTTTTGGTCTTGCTTTCTTGGGAAGGTCTTCATGAGAGCCAGATTCATCATGGGCTTGATGGGTTATGCAAATGCACTTTACAATACTGTTTTTGCAAGAACTATTCCAGAACAGCTGACCTTCTTATCTTAAAGTGACATCAAGGGCAGCTGTTCACAAACAACTGTTGTTTTTATCTAATTACCTAATGGATGGATGGATGGATCTGGCTATGTACCACCTGTCACATCGGGCAGCGGACATACATCCGCTGTTTTGTTGGCAGTTATTTACAGGGTCAGGTTGCCTGCTTGACACCCAAATAGTATCTGAACACCTGATGGTAAAGGACCATGCTCAAGGGTCAAAAAGTGGCTGACCGTGACCCTTGTTAGCTGTCAAATTATAGGTCGATATCAAACCTCCCCTTTATCTCTAAGATTCTGGAAAAATTAGTAGCGCAGCAGCTATTTTTATATCTATATAGAAATAGCATAAATGAACTGTATCAGTCAGGATTTAGGCCTCATCACCGCACAGAGACAGCACATGTTAAAGTACTAAATGACCTCCTATTGGCCTCTGATCAGGGTTGCATCACTGTACTTGTGTTACTTAACCTCAGTGCAGCTTTTGATACCATTGATCATAGTATTCCCTTAACAGATTAGAAAATGTAGTAGGAATTAGCGGAACAGCCCTCTCCTGGCTCAGATCCTATTTGACTAATTGTTATCAGTTTGTAGATAAATGGTGACTATTCTGACGTGTTCTCAAGTGGTCTTTGGTGTTCCACAGGGTCCAATTTTAGGCCTGCTGCTTTTTTCTCTTTACATGCTTCCTCTGGGCAACATGATTCATAAACATGGTATTAGTTTTCATTGTTATGCTGATGACACACAGTTATACGTCTAACCAAAACCAGATGAGAAAAACCAGCTTACTAAAGTTAAGCAATGTGTGCAGGACATAAGAGATTGGATGTCAATTAAGTTCCTTCTGCTTAATCCTGATAAGGCATAAGTTCTAGTCATTGGACCACAGGCAGCTAGATCACACTGTAACTTTAAATGGCCTTTCTGTTCCAACAGTGAAAGACCTCGGTGTAATTATGTATAGATTCCAGCCTTTCATTTGAAGCTCATGTAGACCTCAGAGATATTGCCAAGATAAGGAATATATTGTCACTAAACGATGCAGGAAAACTAGTTCATGCTTTTATCACCTCTAGGTTGAACTATTGTAACGCCTTACTGGTGGTTCAACTAGGTGCATAAACAAGCTTCAGTTAGTCCAGAATGCAGTAGCAAGAGTCCTCACTAGAACCAGAATCTATGAGCACATCACCCCTATCTTATCCACTCTCCATTAGTTCCCGTTGAAATTTTGCATTTTAAAATACTACTACAATCGAGCAAGGCTTGCATCTAGACTATTTTCT
The DNA here is from genome assembly GCA_030347435.1 of Clarias fuscus. Classification (NCBI taxonomy): domain Eukaryota; kingdom Metazoa; phylum Chordata; class Actinopteri; order Siluriformes; family Clariidae; genus Clarias; species Clarias fuscus. Next base: position 22,224,821 of record CM059208.1, read on the forward strand.
GTTCTGGCACTTAGGGAGAACAGAAAATAGTGAAATGGTGAAATAAACTTCCTCTAGATGTCCATACAGCACGTCACTAATAATCTTTAAGGTAAGACTAATGACCTATCTGTTTCTTAGGTATTACATAAGTCACTCTGGATAAGAGCCTCTGCTAATTACATAAACGTACGTGAAAAAAGAGTGTGTGGTAAATGTCTTTATGAGTGAACATGGTTTTTACATGTACATTGTGTTTCACCATGTACAGTCTTTCAAATTATCCAGAACTGCATTAGGTTGAGGTCCAACCTAGACTGGATCCACATATAAACAAGCAAATACAAATTAACTAGGATTATTTTAATTAGGATTTTAAAAAAACATTATGTACAACCCCAGTTATTTTCAGCATTCAGATGAGAGATTTAAATGGGGTTGCTGTGTATACAGAGCAAGTTAAAATCAGCTCAACATACTAATCAACCACAGCATTATCAAGACTGAAACCTGATTTAATGTAGAATCTCACCAATCTGATTAAACACCTCCACATTACCTGCCATCGAATCATTCTCACTCTCACTTTTTCCTTTCTGTTTCATTAACTCCTGCCTCATCAGTAATGCTTTTTTATGTTTTTTTTTCTCCATATCCTTCTGTCCGTCTCGCTTCTTTTAGCCTCAAGTTTCTGTGAACATTAAACTTCAACCACCTTTATTTAAAGCACAGCTTCTAATTTAGATTCATTCAGTTAACACATAAGTAAATCATTTTAATAAATTTAAGGGTAGTTCATCACCATTAGGACACTTGAGGAAGGTTAAAGATTTGTTCCACATTCCACTTAGTTAATGGAACTGGCTAAATACTGTATATTTGGCAAAGGAATCCCCCACCCCCCCTAAAAAAAAGACTAATAACCTGCTGCTTTGAGAGAGTGTACTGTACATATTTCATTGCAAATGAAATTTATATGGCACATACAATTTATGGTTTATATATTTCTTTGTTTAATGGTTAGGAAATAAGCCCCATGTGCGGGAAGGTGAGTGGACTCTGGCACTCGTGTTCCATTTGTTCTCCTGCGGCTGTCTGAAAAACAAATGAGCTTAGACTGGTTAAGTGGACAGTGAAAACCAGGGCAGAATTTTAAATGAGATTAAGTTAAAGTGTTATAAACTTAAAGAGATGCTGCATACAACATATTATGTTGTATGTTGTATGCCCCGCCCCCACCTCGGCTACTCCGACCTCATCTCTGTTATGCTAATTCCAGCATACAGACCACTCGTCAGGCGTTCAAAACCGGTTCTGAAGCAGGTGAAAACCTGGCCAGCAGGAGCCATCACTGCTCTTCAGGACTGTTTCGAGAACACTGACTGGAACATGTTTAGGGACGCTGCGACTTACGGCGACTACACTGACTTGGAGGAGTACACGTCATCAGTGACCAGCTACATCAACAAGTGCACCGATGACGTCACTGTCTCCAAGAATATCATCTCACGACCCAACCAGAAACCGTGGATCACTGCGGAGGTACGTGCACTTCTGAAGACCAGAGACTCTGCCTTCAGAACGGGAGACAAGGCGGCCCTAAGAGCAGCAAGGGCCAAACTGTCCCGGGCTATCAGAGAGGCGAAGCGTGCACACGCCCAGCGAATCCACAATCACTTCAGAGACAGCGGTGACACACGGCGCATGTGGCAGGGTATACAAGCCATCACGAACTACAGGACTTCATCACCTGCCTGTGACAGTGATAGCTCCCTTCCGAATGCGCTGAACAGCTTCTATGCACGGTTCGACATACAGAACGACGTGACGGCAAGGAAGACTATCCCTCCTCCGAACGACCAGGTGCTGTGTCTCACCACGGCTGATGTGAGGAAAACTCTGCGAAGAGTCAACCCTCGTAAAGCTGCTGGACCAGACAACATCCCAGGCAGAGTGCTCAGAGAATGTGCAGAACAGCTGGCAGATGTTCTCACCGACATCTTCAACATCTCTCTGAGCAACGCCGTCGTTCCCACATGCTTCAAGTCTACCACCATCGTCCCCGTGCCGGGGGACTTCATCATGAAGTGCTTCGAGCGGCTCGTCATGAGACATATCAAGACCCTGCTGCCTCCCTCACTGGACCCCCTGCAGTTTGCGTATCGTCCAAACCGTTCGACAGACGACGCCATCTCCACCACACTCCACCTGGCACTGACACACCTGGACAAGAAGGACACTTACGTCAGAATGCTGTACATAGATTTCAGTTCAGCATTCAATACAATCATCCCCCAACAACTGATCGGGAAGCTGAGCCTGTTGGTACTGAACACCTCCCTCTGTAACTGGATCCTGGACTTCCTGACCGAAAGACCTCAGGCAGTGCGGATCGGGAACTATACCTCCAGTACCACCACACTGAGCACTGGGGCCCCCCAGGGCTGCGTGCTCAGTCCCCTGCTGTTCACACTGCTGACTCATGATTGTGTAGCGACACACAGCTCCAATCATATCATCAAGTTTGCTGATGACACGAACGTGGTGGGTCTCATCAGCAAGAACGACGAGTCGGCGTACAGAGAGGAAGTGCAGAGGCTAACAGACTGGTGTACAGACAGCAACCTGTCTCTGAACGTCGATAAGACAAAAGAGATGATTGTTGACTTCAGGAGGACACAGAGCGATCACTCTCCGCTCAGCATCGACGGCTCTTCTGTGGAGATCATCAAGAGCATGAAATTCCTGAGTGTCCACCTGGAGGAGAACCTCACCTGGTCCCTCAACACCAGCTCTCTGCATAAGAAAGCCCAACAGCGTCTTTTCTTCCTGAGAAGGCTGAGAAAGGCACAGCTTCCACCACCAATCCTCACCACCTTCTATAGAGGAACCATCGAGAGCATCCTGAGCAGCTGCATCACTGTCTGGTTTGGGAATTGTACCATGTCAGACCGCAAGACCCTACAGCGGATAGTGAGGACAGCTGAAAAGATCATCGGGGTCTCTCTCCCCTCTATCGAAGACATCTACACCACACGCTCCATCCGCAAAGCCACCAGCATTGTGGCTGACCGGACACATCCATCACACTCACTCTTCACCCTCCTGCCATCTGGAAAAAGGTACCGAATCATTCGGGCACTCACATCCAGACTATGTAACAGTTTTTACCCACAAGCCATCCGTCTCCTCAACACAAAGAGACTGGACTGATAAACACACACGCGCACACACACACACACACACACACACACACACACACACACACACACACACACACACACACACACACACACACACACACACACACACACACAAATCACTAAAACAGACGAACTAAATAACATCGGGACTGAACTGATTAACACACAGATGCACAATCACACTGATTTACAACCACCTTAATTTGTTCATACCTACCTATCTGAACTGCTCTTTGCAATATTTGCACAATATTTTATTTCACTTTGCGGTTTTGCACACAATATTTTTGAACACAATGTAAATTGTTTACTTGCTGCTCTCTCCACTACCTCAACCTATACCTTATCACTAAAAAGGTATTTCATAAGTGTAACGTGTTACGTTGTTGTGTTGTCATGTAGCTCTTCGTTTGCACATTTGCACGTGCACTTTGTTGTCTGTTGTCTGCTGTCTTTGTTGTCTTTTTTTTGTATAGAAATTGATAGTTTTTTAGGTTAACTTAAAAATGTAAAAATCTGCGTTGTGTTGTTAATTTATGTCGTTGCATGTATGTAGCACCTTGGTCCTGGAGGAACGTTGTTTTGTTTCACTGTGTACTGAACTGTATATGGTTGAAATGACAATAAAAGCCTACTTGACTTGATGTTTACAGACGAAAAAAAAAAAAAAACAATTGTTAAAGAGCAAGGACTTTGCAGAATGGCCAGACAGACCATGTGATGTTTTTCCAGGCCTCAATTGTCTAGTGTTTTATCTAATGTAGCTTCAGATACCTTTTCTTGGCTGAAAGGAGTGGAACTTGATGTGTTTTTTTGTTGTTGTAGGCCATCCACCTCAGTATAGAACATGTTGTGCATTCTGTAATGCTTTTCTACTCACCATCATTGTAAAGAGTTGTTCTTTGAGTTACCATAGCATTCTTGTCAGCTTGAATCTGTCTGGTTGTTCTTGTCTGAATTCTTCTTGGCTTCAGCAACACTTTTCCTCCCACAAGCTAGTCTTTGTTAAGCATTTGAGCTTTTTTTCTTTTTTGCATCATTCTATGATAAGTCCTGTGAGATCATTAATTCCTGAACTACTCAATTTATCCCGTAACCCAACTACCATGCCAAAGGTAAGGTCACAAAGATCATACCATACTCCATTCTGATATTTGATGTGAATATTAATTGAATCTCTTGACCTGATTTTATATAATGCACTTTTGCCACATTTGAATGACTCGAGAACTCCATGAATGAGCACGTCTACTGGTGTGTTTGTGCTTAAGTGGCCATGTGAATGCATATATGCTTTATATTTAACTCTACAGTACATATAGCGTGCTATGTCATGAGACTGATGGTGAAACACTAAGATCAGACTTTGTGTGTCTTCCATATGTTCTCAGCTTGGTGAGTCAGCATACCACTGTGTACTGTTCTTGTGAACTGTTTTCTGCTTGTTGTGCTGCCTGGAAATTACCACATGTGAAGATCACTTCACTAGAAACTGGTGACAAAATAATTTCCTCGCATTAGAATACGTTCAAAGCTCCTTCCTGTACAGATAGCAGGAAGCAACAGATAGCGCAGAAAATAATTCTTTGCCATGTTGAGGCTTGGGAGAGTTTTGTTGTGTCAAATATCTAACACAGTTTGGATAATGTTAACATAACGTTAATACAGTATAAATTCTGGTACCTTATGCTGGTTGAGATATTGTGGCACGATCTAAAGAGAGCAATTTTTACTAGGATTTCCCTTTGAATCAACAAACTGGAACAGTTTTGTAAGAACTATGCGAAAAGGTTATTCTGATGTGGGTTTGTTGAGGAGCAACAACACAACGCCTCAGCCTTGAGGAGCTAAACCATGCAAACTCATAGTGCACTGCTGTTAAATCATCCAAACTGCCTCTGGAAGTACAGTATTGTTAAGATAATAACTGTTAGTCATGAACTTTATGGAATGAGTTTTTATGAACAAGTATTCACACACAACCCTTAAATCAGTATGTGCATTGCTAAGTGGTGGTGGGAGTCATGCAAAGCATGCAGTCACTGTAGATAGGAGCAGTGAAAATGCATTCTCTGGAGTGATGCATTGTATTTCACTATCTGTTAGTCTGGGCTGGTTTTGGACAGTTTTGCTTTGTTTTGCCTTGGCCTTGAAGTTCTAGTCTTGAAGCTACATCATACAAAGAGGTCCTAGACAATTTTCTGCCTTCAGTTTTGTGGCGACAGCGAAGGAAACACTTGTGCACAAAGTGTGGCAAGGTAATTTTTTTCATCTAGGAATCAACCTTCAACTGTCTTCATATTGATAGGAAGAAAATATATTTTCTTTTACTTTTACATCTTCAGAAGTAAAACAGCTTTCAAAAATTTTCAGCTTTAATAATTGTGGGAGATTTTTTTAAATCACTTTTTTCATGGCTCAGTGGGCTAAGGCACTGAGTTACTGATCGGAAGATCGGCGGTTCGATTCCCAGCTCAGCCAGGTTGCCATTGTTGGGCCCTTGAGCAAGGCCCTTAACCCTAACTGCTCCAGGGGCGCTGTACCATGGCTGACCCTGCGCTCTGACCCCAGTTACGCTGGGAAATGCGAAGAAGGAATTTCACTGTGCTGTAATGTATATGTGACAAAAATAAAGGCTTTTAAAGGCTTTTGCACCAAGCAACAAAAAAACATGCTATTAATATAGGCATTACATTGGTATATTTTCTCAGAATGTCTAAATACTCCACTCTTTCACAGAGAGACCAGTGTCTGCTCCCTGGGGTTACCTTACTAGGAAAAACAGCGCAGAGGGAAAGCAGTCTCTAATATCATTCAGACTCCTTAAAAATAACTGAAACAACATGAAACTCATGTAATTTACCCATACTTAGGGTCATTATGTTTGTGTTAAGTTCCTTCGATCTTAAGCATGTGGATGACCTTCTGCTGAGATGCAGATACCTGAAGACTTGTCCCATTTTATAATACTAATAATACTATAAACTATAATTTACTGTAATTTTACCTTCCATCATGTATATTTTACAATTTTACATTGGCAAATCCTAAATGTTACAATATCAAAATGGATGCATAAAGCACTGCGCAATACCTTGGTGGACTTACTGTATTACTACCATGACACGTGTGAATTTTTTTTTTTTGGGGCATGTCTTACAACGGACACTTATACTTCTGCTTACTTTATTAGCTCGAATTTCCTTACAGCTCTACCACAGCAATCAAGAATGGAGCACAACACCTCATCAAACAGCTCACTCACTGGTTCTGTCTCAACCGAATACCTGATTGCCTCTAGTGTGATGTCAGTTTGCTTCATACTGGGAGTCCCCGCTAACATAGCAGTAATTATACGTCTTACTGGATGGCTAAAGGGAGGCAGTTTCACCCCGAGACTGATGCTAAGCCTGGCCATATCAGATCTGCTCACTCTGCTTTCTCTGCCAGCTTGGATTTGGTCTCTTCTGAATGACTGGATCTTTGGCATGGTCCTGTGTAAGCTTCTCTTCTATTTGGTGTCCTTAGGTGTCTACTGCAGCATACTGTGTGTGATTTTGATGAGTGCCCAGCGATACACACAAGTGCTGCATCCTGATCAATGGAACAAGCTTGGCAGAAAAGGAAAGAAGATCCTCTTGAGTGGTATGTGGATCCTAAGTGGAGTGTTATCTTGCTATGCTCCCATACAGCGCACGGTAAAACAAAACAACGAAGGACGGCTTCAGTGCAGTCTACACTATAGGAATGATGTGGAAAGAGTGGGGACTTTAATCTGGGAGATTATATTATTTGTGCTTTTGTTCCCCACACTGACTTACTTCTACTTTCATCTTTACAGAGGAGTTAATAACTCGGCATTCTTTAGCAGCCGCTCATTGACAAAGCTGGTGATCAGAATTGTGGCATGTTTCTTTATTTTTTGGATCCCGTTTCAAATCTCCAACATTGTGATCATCACTATGTTGTTGACGAATAACAGTTTGTTAAAATCTGCAGAATCTGTTGAGAATATTACTACAGCTTTGATTTTCATTAATAGCTGTGTGAATCCCTTCCTTTATGCCTTTTCTGCTCATGCTCTACAACAACAGAAAGATACAAAAGAAGATGCTTAATTCCTTCATCATGTAGAGATCTGTGAGAGTGTAGTGACGTTGTTTGACTTTCAAATGTCTATGTAACATCCTATGCAAGTGCAAGTCAATCACTGTCAATACGCCTAAAGGGCATAAACAAATAACAATGTGTTTTCTTGATGTGCAAGATAAAGCCTGATGCTTCATGCTAGTTGAGATATTGTGCAATGTGTTGAACATTTCATCACAGGATTTCCTTTTAAATAAACAAACTAGCAACTTTTCCCACCAACACAGCAAGTCTGATCAGCAGCTAGATGGAAAGTGCCCAGTTTGAACAGTTTGAAAGTAACCATGTACCTAATTGAAATATAAATTATTGGCAATTTAAAGTCCATCATGTAAATCGCTGTGTATATTTTTCTGTTTAATAATGACACATGTATGAAGCTTAATTGTTATACAACCCCGGGCAAAGGAATCACCCCTCTCAGAAGATGTTCATTCAAATGTTTAATTGTGTAGAAAAAAAAGAAGCACATACAAGCCACAAAACTATTTTCATTCAACAATCCAACCTTGTGGCTGTATAAAACACTTTTAAAAAAAACAAAGAAAGATAACTATAGTCAATGACAACTGTTTAAACAGATCAAACAGAGGAAAAAATATGGAATCACACAAATCTGAGGAAAATTATATGGAATCACCATGCACTTTGCATTTCTAAAACAAACACCTGTATCTGATTACAACTGCTAATTAGTCTGCAGTTAAAAAAGAGTGCTTGCACACATCAGTGATGTGTTGAACCGAGATGATTGACATAACTCATGGCTCCAACACGAGAGATGTCACTTGAAACAAAGGAGAGGATTATCAAACTTCTTGAAGAAGTTGATGATGCTGGAACTTTTGTTTGGTGCCGTTCCAATGAAATCTTTAAAGACAACTGCCTGAAGAAAACATGCAAATTTCCACAATCATTAATGATATGGGGTTGTATGTCAGGTAAAGGTATGGGAGACATGCCAGTCATTACATCTTCTATAAATGCACAAGTTTATGTTGAGAATTTGGACACTTTTCTTATTCCATCAATTGAAAGGATGTTTGGTGATGGTAGCATCATTTTTCAGGATGATAATGCATCGTGCCATAGGGCAAAATCTGTGAAAACATTCCTACAGGAAAGACATATAATGTCAATGGCATGGCCTGCAAATAGTTCGGACCTCAATCCAATTGAATCCAAATTTCCAACTGTGGTGGAAATTAAAGAAAATGGTCCAAGACAAGGCTCCAACCTGCAAAGCTGATCTGGCAACTGCAATAAGACAAAGCTGGAGACAGATTGATGAAATATACTGTTTGTCATTAGTTAAATCAATGCCTCAGAGAATTCAAGCTGTTATAAAAGCCAGAGGTGATGCAACAAAGTACTAGTAGTGTTTTTATTTGGTGATTTCCATATAATTTTCCTCAGATTTGTGTGATCCCATATTTTTTTCCTCTGTTTGATCTGTTTGAACAGTTGTCATTGACTATAGTTATCTTTCTTTGTTTTATTAAAAAGTGTTTTATACAGCCACAGTGTGGCTTGTATGTGCTTGTTTTTTTTCTACACAATTAAACATTTGAATGAACATGTTCTGAGAGGGGTGATTTCATACTTTTTGCCAGGGGTTGTAATAGCAAATTGGCTGCATGAAGAAGGGCAAAGTACTTTAAAGGAATTTTTCGTCACCGTGACATCCGGAAATGTTTTGCACACAATTCTGTTTATTTATTGCAGTCTAGCTTTTAAAAGAATATAATGTAAAGTTAGGATTTGTCAAATTTCTTCTAATCAAAATATGGGTAATGGAAAGTTACAATGAAATTAATAAAAATAAATAAATTTTGTAAGAACTAATGGTCTATAGTTTGTTCCCCCATAGTGCATGTATGATTAACAGATTGATGATTTTTTTTTTGCTAATTATTTCTTTCAGAACCACACTTGCCAAAAGTTTGTGTAGGCATCATGTGTCCTTGGTGGGAACTTTCATGTTCAAGTTTCAAGCTGCTCCTGGAGGCACAGTCAGCACAAGAACTCTTTGTCAAGGGTTTCATGAAATTGGTTTCCATGGCCAAGTAGCTGTGCATAAACCTAACATTATTATGCACAATTTCATATGCACAGTGTGCAATGAATGGTGTAAAAAACGCCCTTGTTAGGCCCCGGAACAGCAGAAATGTGTGTCTAAATTGATGTGTTATGGTTCACTGTCTATTTGATGATTTGGGGAAGGAGAATCTGTTATGGCAATAAATTGGAATCATCTCTATGTTACTACCCTTGGCTTTTGGAATGGGATGTATGGGTGTACTGCTTGTTACCATTAAATTGCTTCATTTTAAGTTTGTTAAGATGTACAAATTATTTGTGTGTTTGTGTGGGGGTGTGTGATGTTCATAAGAAATTATAGTACAGACCAAAAGTTTGGACACACCTTCTCATTCAAAGAGTTTTCTTTATTGTGTTCTTTAGCCCAAACAAGTCTCTTCTGCTTGTTGCCTGTCCTTAGCAGTGGTTTCCTAGCAGATATTCTACCATGAAGGCCTGATTCACACAGTCTCCTCTTAACAGTTGTTCTAGAGATGTGTCTGCTGCTAGAACTCTGTGTGGCATTGACCTGCTCTCTGATCTGAGCTGCTGTTAACCTGAGATTTCTGAGGCTGGTGACTCGGATGAACTTATCCTCCGCAGCAGAGGTGACTCTTGGTGTTCCTTTCCTGGGGCGGTCCGCATGTGAGCCAGTTTCTTTGTAGCGCTTGATGGTTTTTCTGACTGCACTTGGGGACACTTTCAAAGTTTTTCCAATTTTTCGGACTGACTGACCTTCATTTCTTAAAGTAATGATGGCCACTCGTTTTTCTTCACTTAGCTGCCTTTTTCTTGCCATAATACAAATTCAACCTCTTTGAATGAAAAGGTGTGTCCAAACTTTTGGTCTGTACTGTATGTGTTACATGCTGAATCCCTATTCTTACCTCAAACCACATGCTCCTTGTTTTTTTATTCAGTAATAAACCTAAAACATGATTACCGTATGTTTTTACATGATTTAAACTTACTTAGTCTTTCTAAGTAAGTCTCTTTTGCATTTGCCAGGAGTTCGTTATGGTGTTTTCCACCTGCTGATAAGAGGTAACGAGTGCTACACAAAAGCCTATTCATTGCCCTGCGTCTCTATTCTTGACCACCAGTATGTCTTAGCTTGGCTTCCTCCTCAATGGAAAGCCCCTTGTTCCTTGTTCGTGTTTTGCCCCTTGTTCTTCGTTTACAGTATATTTTCTTATCTGGGCCAAGGGCGACCTTCTGCCTTCCATTGCGCTCACCATGATCTTGTGCTAGAAAGCACCTCACTTTCCTGGGCCCATCATTTTATCCCATATGGGTTTGGAGTTTTATTAGCAAACCTAAACCTTTAGTTTAAGCAATGCGAGTATATTTGGTACATATGTTTTAAGTAATGTGACCTAAAAACATGCTTACACAATAATAGTAATAATAAAAGCAAAATACTATATGCTAAGCAAATACTATACTATATGCACAGTGGCATACTGGTTAAGTCAAGTCAATTCTATTTATATAGCACTTTTAACAATTGACATTGTCGCAAAGCAGCTTTAAACAATCAAAAGAAGCAAGTTTGTGAATGTGTATTAATCAAAATGATAAGATTGTCCCTGATGAGCAAGCCGAGGGCGACGGTGGCAAGGAAAAACTCCCTGAGATGGTAATAGGAAGAAACCTTGACAGGAACCAGACTCAACAGGGAACCCATCCTCATCTGGGTGATAACGGATAGCAGGGATTGATCAGCATAAGACAGTTAACACTGTCGCCTTGTGCCTTTAATTTTCTCCCCATGCTTCCTGGGTTTCCTCTGGGTACTCCAGTTTTTGTGGTTCCCACACTCTAAAAACTGCTGGGTTAAAAAACAACCCAACCCTAACCCAGCTGCTGGGTCACTATTGGACAGAACACGTGCTGGGTTGTTTTGACCCAAGTGCTGGGTTGTACCATTTAACCCAGATTTCTGGGTTGTTCATCTGACCCAACCAGTGGGTTAAATTGACACTCTTGCTGGGTTAAATGTTAAAGTGTTGGGTTATTTTATCTGACCCAACCAGTGGGTTAAATTGGTAAAGTGCTGAGTTATTTTATTTCACCCCACCAGTGGGTAAAATTAACACTCTTGCTGGGTTGACACATTCCATTTGACTTTTTTATTTTCAAAAAAGACACAAAATGTACACAACTTCACATAATGTAAATAGATTGTCACAGAATAAGAAAATGTGAATAAAATATTAAATAATAAATATATAATATAATTTTAAATATTATTGATGAAATGTTGGCTGAAAAAACTGTTGTCCTCAAAAATTTAATGACACGAGATGAGTACTCGTGTTCATCAATCTGATCTACAGTATGCTGGAGAAACTCCCAGGTGAGAAGACACTTCTTAACATCAATGACAAAAAAAAAAAAACAGCCTTCACCAAAGAGTCTGTATCAATAGCGTTGCCTCCATCAATGGAAAAGGTCTGTCAGGTCCCTCTTGTCTCATCCCCAAGGAACAAAACATGGAACAATGCTCCAGTCATCTCCATATTTTGCAGATATCATCAGATGTAGATATCATCCTCATCATGTTGGTCCACCTATGGATTATACATATTTCATAAGTTTAAAGAAAAAGCTTGTTTTAAGGCTACGACTTATCCATGATGCTTTCTCATTTTTTGAATAACAAAACAGAATGGGAAAACAATATTAATTCCACACAATATTAATATCAAAAGCATTTATTTTAAACAATAAAATATGCTTGCTCCTACCACAAGTTACTAAAAAAAAAAGAAAGTAAAAATTTACATTAACTTACCATAAAACACTGAGTGCTCTGAGCATGATCCAGTCAGAAGTGAAGAATCCAGAAAGTTCTCCAAAGAATAAACCAACTGCTGGGTCAAAATATATATTTTTTTAACAGACAGAAACAGAAGACATATTAAAACTGTCATTAAACATATCCCAATAGCTTCTTCTGACACCTATTAAATACACAGCTTTAGCGAAGATTACTAGTAATTTACCTAAAATTACATTTAAGATTACATTTAGTTGTTTTTTATTTGTGTGTGCTACAAATGCACTTTTATCATAAAATACAGTATAGCCGACTGTTGGCACAGAATATTAAAACATGACCTCCCCTCACCACCATATCAAAGTGCGACTAAAAAGGCGGAAAAGCGAATAAACATGAAAATGAGCTTGCTCCTACCACAACTACAACATTTAAAATTTAGGTAAAATTTTATATAAACTTACCATAAAATACCGCCAGCTTTAACTGGCGTGGCCCTCGCTTCAGAAGTGAAGAATCCAGAAAGTTCCTCATGCCGTGTGTCAATTCCAAAAACGCAAAGAGCGGACTTGACTTGGAAGTGCACACTCGAGGGTTTGAGGACACCGGGTATAGTGCAAATAGAACGCAGCGTACAGGATGCGTCACATAGCCGCGATATTATTATACCGTAACCGTATTATACCAAAGATTACCTGTTAGGACTACATAAAATGAAAAAATCCGCTGTTTTAACCACTGCAGTGACGTCACAGCCAGCGGTCGTTTTCAGAAGTTTCTGCCAAGATGAGGCTGTGTTTTGTGGCTACATGAGCGCGAAGCACCGTAGGATTGCCTGGAGCTTAAATCTCCGAAATCGTTCAGGCAATTTTTTAAAGACGCTATCTTTAATAACCGATTGATGTTTGCTGTACACACATACATTCTCGCTTAAACAACTCTTAAAACTACACTTGGTGACACAATAACAGTAATATTTCAAACATCTTGCAGGCTGCCGTTTGGAGAAATAAAGAATAAACCAGTTGTTGGGTCAAAATAACCCAACCAGGTGTTCATTTGTAAATGACCCACTACATCTCATTTGATCCAGCATTACCCAACCCAACAATGTGTTTAAAGTCCCCGAAATAACCCAGAATTTTGACCCAGCATGAACAACCCAACAATGTGTTTACAGAAACAACCCAGCATTTTTTAGAGTGCAAAGTTCAAAAACATGCAGTCAGTAGTGTGTGAGTGAGTGTATGCATGCCTGTTGTGATGGATTGGTACCCTGTCTAGCGTGTATTCTGTCTTGTGCATAAAGTCCACTGGGATAAAATCCAGGCTTCCTGTGACCCTCTAAAGAATAAGCAGTATAAAAGATGAGTGAATCAGTGAGTGAGTAAGTGAAAGTGCTTTTGTTAAGATTTGAGTGTAAAAGTTGGTTTTGATGCTTAAATGCTTGAATCTAGAAATTTAAAACACAACCAACATATTCTGGTTTCCTTTTTTTGAACTATGGTTTGTCACTGCAAATTTCACATCTTTCACACTTTTTTTTTTACCTGCATAAAAATAACTGCACACAACTCTGTTAACTTCTTTTTTCACTTTAAAGATACTCACTTATGCTTTACAAATGAAAACATACAAGATATGATAAGTCATTACCAAACTGATATTTTCTGTTCAATTTAAATAAAAGTGGGTGAGGTTCATTTGCCAGTATCAGTGAGAAAAACTGTTTCTTCATTTCATTGTTCTTTATTTACTTTCCCCTTACTTCCGCTTTAATAAACTTCTTGGTGCCTTTGGGGCTGTATTTTTTAACAGCATAGAAAAAGCACCAGGTTGCTTGCCTTCTCTCAGAATAGCTAATGGAAAGCACATGAAAAGTTTTACATTTATAGTATTTGACCTACACTCTTATCCACAGTGACATTTTTGTCTCATTTATGTGACTGAGCAGTTGGGAGTGAAAGGCTTTGTTCAAATATCTAGCTTGGCAAATAACTGGATTTGAACTCTTTTATCAGAATGGCACTGTCCTAACCATTGAGCTACCTCTTGCCCAGAGCTCTATTCTCTGGTGTATTCTTCTCTAGGTAAGTGAGGTTTGCTTGAGGTTAGCTGAGCAGTCATACAACAGGAGGACTTCTTGCTCATTTAATCTGCAGGACATAAAAAGCTGCTTTTTACATGGTAACATGGTAAATTATCTGTGTACCGTAAATATGTATGTCATTCACTTGGATCCAAGCCCTCAATAAGTGCCCCAAAAACATGATATTAATGCAGGGATTGCATCACATAATTTCCATGTGAGCTTGCTATTGTTGTTATCACTGTTGTTTCCTCTGGGTGATTTGAAAAGAACTCTTACTTAGGGTTACAAGAGGCCTGCACCCTATCTCAGAGTACACACAGCCATGAGGCAGGGTACACACTGGATGGGGTGTCATTCCATCACAGGGCATACAAGCCCACACACTCACAATACTGGGAATTTTGATATCCTAATCTGCATGTCTTTGAACAATGGGAGGAAACTGGGGTACCTGGAGGAAACCCCCCAAGCAGGGGGAGAACATGCAAACTCACACAGATGCACACAGAACCGAGGCGTGAATCAGACCCTCAAACCTCGAGCTGCCAGGCTTTGTGCTCTAATACTACCGGTGTACCTGAACCTTTGTGGCATGTAAACTTTAATCATGTAAAGGTTCTGCAATACATTTGATGCAAGCAGAAGAGGAATGAGACCTGTACAGGAGATCCAAGCTCTAAATGTAATATATTGTGCACAAAAATATGTACAGAATTAAATGCTGTATAATTCTGGGATAAGTTTAGGGTGGACCCAGGCCAAAACAATCACAAAAGTACTTCCCTAACTTCCTAACAAGGATAACCTCTTGTGGCAGCAAGATGTTATGCCCATGATATTATAATGGAGTGTTTGCCAAATACATATGGACAAATATATATGATGGTCATGTGCCCACATATTTTTGGCTATATAGTATAGTATAGTATTGACCAAAAAGTAAACGTTCCCATACAAATGAGTGTATGAGCCTGCACTATTAATATCACATTTGTTGAGTTCCGGATTTATAACCATAAGGCGATGTCCTTTGTCCTGTGGCAACATTTTGTTGATCCCAACAAGGACATGTTTTATTTATTTATTTATATATTTATTAATGGATGGCTCCTAAAATTAAGGTCAAAATTAGATGTGGGAGTGATAGGCGTAGGAGTTAATATATTCATGTTTTTGTGCCTCTTCTATTGGAATGTAGTTGGTCACGCCTATCTGCAAAATTAGTTCAATTACCATATACTGGTGACTTTATTAAGATTTGAGTGTAAAAAGAGTTGTGTTCTGATGTTGGCATGCTTACATAAAACATACAGCACAATCAAGTTAATATGTGGCCTCCTTTTGGTATCATCACACTGTAAGCATTAAGTAAATCATTACCTGCATGAAAAGCACAAAAACTGACACTTTAACTCCAGTTAACTGTAGGATAATTATTTAAGTTTTAAACGTGAAAATATAGTAAAAGATATGATGCATGCAGAGTGTCTGTTACCCACACCAAACCATATCCTCTTTCTTTGGCCTTTGCACCAAGCAGCCAAAAAACATGCTATTAATACAGGCATTACAGTGGTGGATTTTCTTAGAATGTCTAAATACGCAGCATTCATCACTTCATGGAGAGACCAGTGTCTGCTTCCTGGGGTTACCTTACTAGAAAAACAGCACAGAGGGAAAGCAGTCTCTAATATCATTTAGACTCCTTAAAAATAACTGAAACAACATGACACTCATGTAATTTACCCATATTTAGTTTGTGTTAGGTTCCTTCGATCTCAAGCATTGGATGACCCTCTGCTGAGATGCAGATACCAGAAGACTTGTCCTGTAAATATTGCAGGTACTAATTTAACCAGTTTCCAAGCAATTTTGTGTTCCAATACTGCCTATGTAACTAAAGTTTTGTGACCAAAGTATGATTAACTGTAATTCTACCTTCCATCATGTAGATTTTACAACTTAACATTGACACATTGATAAATGCTAAATGTTATAATATCAAAATGGACGCATGAAGCACTGCGCAATACCTTGGTGGACTTATTACTACCATGACATGCGGAAACATTTTTTTTTTTTTGCAAACAAATGCTGTCATTTCTTACAACAGACACTTGTACTTCCGCTTACTTTATTAGTTCATATTTCCTTACAGCTCTACTACAGCATTCAAGAATGGAGCACAACAACTCATCAAACAGCTCACTCACTGGTTCTGTCTCAGCCGAATACCTAATTGCTAGTAGTGTGATGACAGTCCATACTCGGAGTCCCCGCTGTTAGAAACTTTTCTTTCTTTGTTGAATCAGAGACCAGGAGACGTTGGGATATCTTTCCAGCAGAATTTACTCTTTATTGAGAACCCGCCGTGCGTCGCTGCAGTCATCCAAGTCTAAATATTATGACTCAGCTCTGGAGAGTTTATACTTTACAAGGGGAAGGGATACAAAGAGTACAGGAATCAGCCTGGTAACGGAAGTTCCCCAGCCCTGATCTCATCAGCATAACAGTGCCTTTCAAATGCATAGGTGTTAATCTAATCAGCCTGACAGTATTGCCCAAACCTTCACATTATCATAGAGACAAAGGCACAGCCTAGCCTTTTTAGAATTCACATTTACCTTGGGACCCTACACAGTGGTCAGGAAGTACATGAAGACAAAAGGTTAATGTCTCAGACACCTGGGCTACCAGACTTGATGTCCTTAGAATGTCATAATCTTTACCTCAAAATGTAAAACCCAATGTACATAACTTTTCAGTTTATATACTATTTTGTTGGAACCTAGATTTAACATTTTATAAATTTGTAATCTTACACCACTAACATAGCAGTAATTATACGTCTTGCTGGATGGCTAAAGGGATGCAGGTTCACCCCGAGACTGATGCTAAGCCTGGCCATATCAGATCTGCTCACTCTGCTAGCTTGGATTTGGTCTCTTCGGAATGACTGGATCTTTGGCGTAGTCCTGTGTAAGCTTCTCTCCTATTTGGTGTACTGATCTACTGCAGCATAGTGTGTGTGATTTTGATGAGTGCCCAGTGATACACACAAGTGCTGCATCCTGCTCAATTAAGCTTTTGGAACGGGATGTATGGGTGTACTGGTAGTACTGGCTTGTTACCATTAAGTACAAATTATTGGTGTGCTTGTGTGGGGGTGTGTAATGATCATAAGAAATTATGTGTTACATGAGTCCCTATTCTTACCTCAGACCACATTCTTTTTGTTTTTTATTTAGTAATAAACCTAAAGCATGGTTACTGTTAATGTTTTCACATGATTTTAACTTATTCTTTATTTCTTTTTATTTATTTATTTATTTATTGCCTTTGTTGCATTCATGCTTACTCACTCACTCACTCACTGACCTATAAAACTGCTGCATGGCTGGTGTAGCAGAAAAAAACTTCTTGCCTCTATTCTGAGTAGCTGACATTTATTTTTCTCTTGTTGCACTGCACCCCTTCTCTGTAATTGATTGCTTGCTACATTGATTAGCTACTGTCTTGCGATGGATTATTTGGTTATTCAGTTATGAAATACTGATAAAACTGGAAAAAAATTAATGAATCAGCACTTTGAGATGGCAGGTGTACTCTTGCCACTGAAAAAGTTTTCCTGTCTATTTTTGATCTAATGTTGTACTGAAACAACATCTCTTGGCAACTGACTTAGAGCAAAAACCTTCAAAGATCAAGCTTACAAAAACAGGCTATTAATGCAGACATTATCTACTTTTCACAAAATTGCAATTTATTTGTCACAGTTGGGGTCAGAGCACAGGGTCAGCAATGCTATAGCACACACGAGGCTTTAAGAATGTCCAACCTTTTTCAAATAATTTTCAAAAAATAAATTAGAAGTCCTATTCATCATGTTATGATGTAGCTTTTGTAATATACGTATACAGTATATGTATATATTGTGTATATACACAGTGGAACCTTGATTTGCGATCATAAATCCCGGAAGAATGCTTGTATATCAAATCACTCGTATATCAAAGCTAATTTTCCCTATAAGAAATAATAGAAACTTAGACGCTTCATTCTACAACCCAAAAATATTAATATAAAAATAATTAATACAAAATATAAAGTAAAAATGAAAAAAAAAAAAACCTGCAGTTTTACATTAAAAAGAAACATGGCTGTAGCGATTGAGACCAGAGAGGGGAAAGGGATGGGGGGTGCAGCTGTGTAGGACGGTTTCACACATGCGCAGACACACACAAACACACACACGATTTCAGACGGAGATGCATGAGAGACGATTACCCACAATTCCACAGTTACATTAATTTGCACCCTGAAAATATTGTATATAATTGTAAATATTGGTATCTAGTGCACTGCAGTGTCTATTTTTCACTGAATTCCACTGTGGTACCGTGATAGGATGCCACCTGTGCAAGTCCTAAATAGTACTAAAAAATTAAGTCAAATACCTAAAGTACTAAATATTCCACAGTCAACTGTTGGATTGTGGTATTATAACAAAGTGGAACCGTTTGGGAATGACAGTGCACAGTAGTTGGCAACTTTCTACAGAGTCAATAGCTACAGACCTCCAAACTTCATGTGGACTTCAGATTAGGTCAAGAACAGCAGCTTACATCACCAAATGCAATGCAAAACATCGGATACAGGTACAAAGCACACCGCCACTGGTCTCTAGAGTGATGGATCACGCTTCTCTGTCTGGCAATTCGATTGACAAGTCTGGGCTTGGCTGTTTCCAGGAGAGCGGTAATTGTATCACTGCATTGGGCCAAGTATAAAGTAAAGACATGGATGAGCGGGTTTGTTGTGGAAGAACTTGACTGGCTCCACAGAGTCCTGACCTCAACCTAACACCTTTGGGATGAATTAGAGTGGAGACTGTGAGCCAGGACTTCTTGCCCAACATCAGTGTCTGACCTCACAAACATGCTTCTGAAAGAATGGTCAAATGTAACACACTCCTAAACCTTGTGGAAAGACTACCCAGAAGAGTTTCGGCTGTTACAGTATAGCTGAATTTATTTTTTGGATCCCGTTACAAATCTCCAACATTGTGATCGTCATTGCTGTGTTACTTGGAAATGAAAGTCTTTAAAAATCTGTAGAATCTGCAGGAAAAATGATGGCAGCTCTGACTTTCATTAACAGTTGTGTCAACCCCTTAATGTATACCTTCTCTACTCGGGCTCTATGACAGTGTAGCAGGTTTTACACTACTGTGTATCCAGAATCACTGTGTACTTTAGTATTTAACACTAAGTGAAGATTTTACACCATGGACCATATCAGAAGACCACATACGCTCATAAGCCTGTGTTGCAACGAGGCAAGGGAAATGATCACAAACACCAAGTCTTAGTTAGCAAAAATAAATAAATTCTTATTTGCAATTAACAATATAAACCAACAATTGTAAATTACAGATAATTCAAAATACAGTTTCCTTTGATTTGGGAAATGTTGAAATAAAATGAACTTTAACTTAATTTACTCTTAAATGTATTTTTTTTTCCTTTAGAAAACATTTGCTTATGGCTGCGCTCAACCTTTTGATTTACCTTGTTTGTCTATTTAAACAATAAATAATACCAGAGTATACTCTGTATAAAGAAATGTAACTTAAAATAAATCCTTTTAACTTAGCTTAATAAAATAAACAGCAACAATACAATACAGATAAATTAACCAAACAAATACAGTATCAAAACAAAACCTTCAAATTAAATGTCCATGAGATGAATGAGGTTCATGAAACACAGTTCTTCAAAAGCAAAAAACGATCCTGTCTTCTGTAACACTGTCCACAGAAACATACAAAATGGTCCTACCGCTTTGGTGATTAATAAAGAATTTTCCAGTTCAGAAATGGTCTGGCTCGCCAGTTCCTGCCAACGTTATGCTCTTTTCAGATGGCAGAAACAACACGTGTTAAGCAGCCCAGGACCTTCTTGTCCAACTCCAAAGGAGAATTCAGGCAAAGGACTCAACAAAGTAGAAAGGAGGAAAAAAAACCCCAACCTTGCAAAGACAAGGCAAAAGCACAATGAATCAAAAATAATTCGAATTTAACATTTCAATGTAATGTTAACAGTAATATTAAGACATTTCGGCGGCACGGTGGTTAGTACTGTCGCCTTGCACCGCCAGGGTCCGGGTTCGATCCCCGGCCAGGCTCGATTCCCGTCTCTGTGTGCATGGAGTTTGCATGTTCTCCCCGTGTTCGGTGGGTTTCCTCCGGGTACTCCGGTTTCCTCCCACAGTCCAAAGACATGTAGGTTAGGCTAATTGGCGTTCCCAAATTGCCCCTAGTGTGTGAATGAGTGAGTGTATGTGTCTGTGCCCTGTGATGGATTGGCACCCTGTCCAGGGTGTACCCTGCCATGTGCCCTAAGTCTCCTGGGATAGGCTCCAGGCCTCCCGTGACCCTGAATACAGGATTAAGTGGTATAGATGATGAGTGAGTGAGTGAGTATTAAGACATTTCAGCTTTCCTCCATGTTTTTACAATCTCTACACAAACAATGGCATTAATGTTGGAAAACACCTTCAATTCTTGTAAATGCACTTATTTAGCTTATAGCTAAAACACACAAGACCACATGGTTAGCATAGGCCTCATGCAAGCTATGCTACCAACATTGCACTCATCACCCAAATACCTTAGTATAAACTCTCATACACAATACATGAGAAACAATACATCTTTATCTTAACCAATAAATGAACTAATTTTACCTCTCTGCTCTTCTTTAGACAATTTTACTGAACATATAACCGCAGCATTATTTCAATTCACTTAACTCTCAAAAGTGATAACTCCATACAACATATAAAATAAACCATAAGCTTACTCACCAAGAAAAGAGTGATATTAATTAGAATAAATCCCTATGCACCACAGAAAGGTTGTTTTACACAGGTTTCACCAGATGAAAATTTTTTATGGGAATAATACAACTTAGTAAACAACTTTCTCTTCCATGACAACAATTTTAAATTGACGTGTTTCATTAAATTTGTTTCTTACTCCTTTTCTTTCCACCCAATTCCACAATAGAATCACGAAATCAGAAGAAATGCATGCTGTCCGCCATTACTTCTCTCACTAGTGAATTAGCCCGCGTTGTGCAATGACGCAATCGGCAGTGGGCGGAGCTACACTCGGCTATTCAAAACGACACACATTTTTATATACAGTGGAACCTCGGATTGCGAGTAACGTGGTTTACGAGTGTTCCGCAAACCGAGCAAAGATTTTTTATAATTTTTTATTCGGAAACCGAGCGTCACTCTCTCAACTCCCCCCCACGGCTTCGCAAACACACAGAAACTTTTTCCATTAAAACGGTGTTTCCGCTGTGTTTATGCGCTTGTTGTGAAACTTAAAAAGTGAGTCTGTTAATATACGCTCATGTCAGTCTCAGAAAGATTTCTTTTTTTCCTGTTAAAACGGTGTTTCCGTTGTGTGTGTGTGTTTGTTGTGAATCTTAAAAAGCGAGGTGGGGAGAGGGAGGAGGAGTGTTACTGTGTAAAACGAGGCGAGGGAAGGGGCTAATTCCACACACACACACACACACACACACACACACACACACACACACACACACACACACACACACACACACACAAACACACAGCGCCTGCGCACACCAACGGGAACACTTATCTGTCAGGATTTATTTGCACTTTTTTAAAAATGTAAAGTGCAGATTAATTTGTTTTATTTTCATTTTATAGATTGTATTAATTATTTTTATGTATTTATTTTTTGGGGCTGTGGAACGAATAATTTGAGTTTTCATTATTTCTTATGGGAAATGATGATTTGGTTTAAGAGTGTTACGAGCCCACTTCCGGAACGAATTATGCTAGTAATCCAAGGTTTCACTGTGTGTTTGAAATGTGATGTTTCCTGTCATTTTATCATCAATATTTAATTATTTAATGCAAAATGAGAGAGTGTGTGTACACATGTGTACACACACATACACACACACACACACACACACACACACACACACACACACACACACAAATAAACTAGTAACTACTAGTAACAAAAATAGACTAGTAACCTGGGTTACACCAGCAAACAGCTGGAACAAAAGATGCTTATACCTTTCAGAATGTAGAGGTTTGGGACAGATTCCTGCTGACTGCCAGTGACTTTCTGCATTTTAAATGGAATATAATTTTTGCATATTAGTGTCGACTATTATTATTGTTGTTGTATTTGTAATACGTGTACAGGTTTCATATTACTTCCTGTTTTAACTAAATAGTTTTTGCCTGCTAACCATTACAATTAGCATAAAAATGTAAAAGTGTCAAATTTGCAGAAGAAAGCAGTATGTACATACATACATACATACATACACACGTGGACAAAATTGTTGGTATCCTTCGGTCAATGAAAGAAAAACTCACAATGGTCACATAAATAACTTTAATCTGACAAAAGTAATAATTTAAAAAAATTCTATGAATGTTAACCAATGAAAGTCAGACATTGTTTTTCAACCATGCTTCAACGGAATTATTAAAAAAAATAAACTCATGGAACAGGCCTGGACAAAAATTATGGTACCCCTAGAAAATACTGAAAACAATGTGACCAAAGGGACATGTTAATTCAAGGTGTGTTCACTAATTAGCATCACAGGTGTCTACAATCTTGTAATCAGTCAGTGGGCCTATATATAGGGCTCCAGGTAGTCACTGTGTTGTTTGGTGACATGGTGTGCATCACACTCAACATGGACCAGAGGAAGCGAAAGAAAGAGTTGTCTCAGGAGATTCGAAAGAAAATCATAGACAAGCATTTTAAAGGTAAAGGCTATAAGACCATCTCCAACCAGCTAGATGTTCCTGTGACTACAGTTGCACATATTATTCAGAAATTTAAGATCCATGGGACTGTAGCCAACCTCCCTGGACGTGGCCGCAGGAGGAAAATTGATGACAAATCAAAGAGACGGATAATCCGAATGGTAACAAAAGAGCCCAGAAAGACTTCTAAAGAGATCCAAGGTGAACTTCATGCTCAAGGAACATCAGTGTCAGATCGCACCATCCGTCGTTGTTTAAGCCAAAGTGGACTACATGGGAGATGACAAAGAAGGACACCGTTGTTGAAAACAAATAATAAAAAAGCCAGACTGGAATATGCCAAACTACATGTTGACAAGCCACAAAGCTTCTGGGAGAATGTCCTATGGACAGATGAGACAAAAATGGAACCTTTTGCCAAGGCACATCAGCTCTATGTTCACAGATGGAAAAATGAAGCATATCAAGAAAAGAACACTGTCCCTACTGTGAAACATGGAGGAGGCTCTATTATGTTCTGGGGGTGCTTTGCTGCATCTGGCACAGGGTGTCTTGAATCTGTGCAGGGTACAATGAAATCTCAAGACTATCAAGGGAATCTAGAGAGAAATGTGCTGGCCAGTGTCAGAAAGCTGGGTCTCAGTCGCAGGTCATGGGTCTTGCAACAGGACAATGACCCAAAACACACAGCTAAAAACACCCAAGAATGGCTAAGAGGAAAACATTGGACTATTCTAAAGTGGCCTTCTATGAGCCCTGACCTCAATCCTATTGAGCATCTTTGGAAGGAGCCGAAACATGCTGTCTGGAAAAGGCACGCTTCAAACCGGAAACAACTGGAGCAGCTTGCTCATACCTGCAGAGAGGTGCAGAAGTCTCATTGACAGTTACAGGAATCGTTTGATTGCGGTGATTGCCTCAAAAGTTTGAGCAACAAACTATTAAGTTAGGGGTACCATCATTTTTGTCCAGGCCTGTTTCATGAGTTTAAAAAAAAAAAAAAATTAGGTTGAAGCATGGTTGAAAAGCAATGTCTGACTTTCATTGGTTAACATTCATAGAATTCTTATTTATTATGACTTTTGTCAGATTAAAGTTATTTCTGTGACCATTGTGAGTTTTTCTTTCATTGACCGAAGGGTACCAACAATTTTGTCCACGTGTGTACATCTGACCTTCTGTATATATGGAAGCAAATTAGCATCATAATTACTTGAATTATATCAGCCTTTGAAATACATTTAATCACTGTTGAATTGTTAATTTTGAAATTTAAATACTACTGAATTTATTAAACTGAAATATTTGACTTTAAAAAGCAACATCTTTGAATTTAAGTGCTCTGAATGTCACACAAAATTTTCAACAATCAATTTCAAGCTGTGAAATTCAGATAGAAAATTCAAGCTGTGACATTCAGATAGAAAATTCAAGCTTGGAAATTCAAGTACAAGTTAAATACAGGAAAAACAATCGAGCCAGAACGGAATCCGTTCGTCAGTCACGTGACCCAGGGAAGCAGACGTCTTCGATACCGGCTCCCAGTGAGTCTAGCTAGATGGCGGAGGGCAGCGGTAAGTGGCTTGGTAAGTGCACCTGCAGTGTGTTAAACTAATTATATATTATCAGATATTTTAGTCATTTTACTGATAAAGGAATTTAGTCAAAGTTTAATTTGAATTCAGCGGGAATTCACCACCGTTTTCATTATCAGAGTATACATTCCACCTAGTGCTAATGCTAAGGAGGCGCTCTGTGAACTGTATGCAAGGATCAGTAATCTGCAGAACTCACTCCGATGGACTGTTTATTGTTGCTGGAGATTTCAACCATGCAAATCTCAAGTCAGTGCTTCCTAAATTCCATCAGTATGTGGACTTTGCAACGAGAGGGGAAAACATGCTGGATCTTGTTTACACAAACATCCTCGGTGCTTATCAGGCAGAGCTCCGCCCCCACTCAGACCACATCTCTGTTATGCTAATTCCAGCATACAGATCACTCATCAGGCGTTCAAAACCGGTTCTGAAGCAGGTGAAAACCTGGCCAGCATGAGCCATCTCTGCTCTTCAGGACTGTTTTGAGAACACTGACTGGAAGATTTTTAGGGAGGCTGTGACTTGGTGCACCGATGACGTCTCCAAGAGCATCATCTAACGACCCAACCAGAAACCGTGGATTACTGAGGAGGTGCGTGCACATCTGAGGACCTGAGACAAACTGTCCATGACCATCAGAGATACAAGCGCGCACACGCAGAGAGAATCCACAACCACTTCTGAGATAGCAGTGAAACACGGCGCATGTGGCAGGGCATACAAGCCATCACCAACTACAGGACATCATCACCTGCCTGTGACAGTGATGGCTCCTTTCCAGATGCGCTGAACAGCTTCTACGCACAGTTCGACATGCAGAACGATGTGACTGCGAGGAAGACCACCCCTCCTCCGAATGACCAGGTGCTGTGTCCCACAATGGCTGATGTGAGGAAAACTCTACACAGAGTCAACCCACGTAAAGCTGCTGGACCAGACAACATCCCAGGCAGAGTGCTCAGAAAATGTGTAGAACAGCTGACAGATGTTCTTACTGACATCTTCAACATCTCTCTCCATCGTTCCCATATGCTTTAAGTCTACCACCATCGTCCCCGTGCCGAAGAAGTCTTCTGTGTCCTGTCTCAATGACTACCGCCCTGTTGCACTCACACCCATCATCATATAGTGCTTCGAGCGGCTCGTCATGAGATGCATCAAGACCCTGCTACGCCCGCTCACTGGACCCATTGCAGTTTGCATATCGTTCAAACCCGTTCGATGGACGATGCCATCTCCGCCACACTGCACCTCGCACTGACACACCTTGACAAGAAGGACACTTACGTTAGAATGCTGTACATAGATTTCAGTTCAGCAGGTCTGGTTTGGGAATTGTGCTATATCAGACTGCAAGACCCTACAGTGGATAGTAAGGACAGCTGAGAAGATCATCGGGGTCTCTCTCCCCTCTATTGAAGACATCTAAACCACACGCTGCATATGCAAAGCCACCAGCATTGTGACTAATCGTACACACCACTCTCACCCTCCTGCCATCTGGAAAAAGGTACCAAAGCATTCGGGCACTCACATCCAGACTATGTACAGTGGAAACTCGGATTGCGAGTAATGGGGTTTGCGAGTGTTCCGCAAGATTTGGCTTAGGTGCCCTTGGTTTTCCAATCTATTTCATGCACTTGTCCCCAGCAGGCATCGGCTCGTCACATGGAGATTCCCATGCTTGGAATGGCCACCAAAAAGTCTTTCTTCTCTGCGGCAGAATGTAACGGGGGACTCTTCTCTGGGATTCTTTTCTTGTCCAAGAGAGAGCGTTGCCAGCGCACATTTAAGTTGATCATGCTGTGCAGGGAGGTAGGGGCTCGCATGACCACAGCTTTCTCTCTTCTCTTGGAAGTGACCACAGTGCCCAGTTTGTGATGACTGTTTCTTTAATCTCTTGGATAGTTAGTCCTTAGGTAGTTAGGCCGGGCTGTAACCAACTTCTTCTTTTAGCTTATCATAGTACTCTGCTTCCTCTGTGGTATGTGCAAAGTATGCTCTCTGGGCTTCTCTTGTCGAAAGGGGAATAATGATGATGCTCCAATCTCGCCTTGGCCAACCCTTCTGTTCCACCATCCGTTTGATGGTTTGAAGGAACTCTTAAAAGTCATCATGTGGCATGAGGTGTGTGAGGAGGTGCTGGGCATTTGTGCATTGGTCAGGCAGTGGCACATCTCATCCTCCGTGCAGTTGTGGGCGCATGAGCTCTGCCAAGGTCACCTGGAGTCCCTGGGTCAGCTGCTGTAACAGCATCTGCTGTTGGATGGTCGATTCCAGCAGGTGTTCCAGGTATTGTTCAGGGGTGCCCTGGGCCCCTGGTTCTGGTACACTTGCCTGCATTCAGCATCAGTGGGCAGTGAGTGGAAGACAAATGCCAGGAGACAAGCAAAAAGTCTTTATTTTTAGTTTGGATCAGCAGAAAAATATGCAAAACCTAGACAAGAAGAAGGTAGATGATTCTTCAAACTGTATCACAGCTAGGGAATGGACAGTCTCTTCAAATTACAGTAGTGGATATTGCCTACTTTCCACGTAAGACTGCCATTTATTTGTTACAGCTGGAGTCAGAATACAGGGCCAGCTATGCTATAGTGCACATGAAGCATAGGGGTCTAAAGAATGGCCAACCTTCAGGTTAATAATTTTGAAAAAGTAAATTTGAAGTTCTGTTAAATAAATAATGATCTAGACTTTGTAATTATTGGAAAAGTGATACATATACACAGTAAATCCAAAACATTAACACCACAAAACATTAACATTGATTAACAGTTATATAACAGTAAACTGGGGATGATAGGATCATGAGTACCCAGGGCTCACCCATGCCTGCAGGAAACTAAGGCCAGCCCATCCAGTCCGATTCCACAGAAAAGAGATCATCCACAAAAAAAAAAATATTTAATCCTTGTTAATATTGCAATTAATTTAGTATTAAGTGACACTGACAACACTTAAAGGTTAAAGAGATATTAAATCAACTGAAACCAGTCTGTACTGCTGAATACCTAATTCAATTTTACGTAAGTGTAGCTGTGGTGCCTGTAATGCTATATTTAACTACAGAGGTGTAGCCACAGATACCAGCGCTTCCGCATTAAAGCCACATATACGGTCACTTAAACCCAGCTATACAGCAGATGTGTCTAACCATGCAGCTGTTCAACGTATCAAACAGTTCACTCACCACTCCTGTCTCAGCTGATTACCTGATCAGGAGTAGTGTACTGGGAGTTTGCTTCATATTGGGAGTCCCTGCCAACATAGCAGCAATTATACGTCTTACTGGATGGGTGAAGGAAGGCAGTTTCACCCCGAGGCTGATGCTAAGCCTGGCCATATCAGATCTGCTCACTCTGCTTTCTGTGCCACTCTGGATTTGGGCTTTTCTGCGTGGCTGGGTCTTTGGCTTGGTCCTGTGTAAACTTCTCTCCTATTTGGTGTACCTCTGTGTTTACTGTAGCTCACTGTGTATGATTTTGATGAGTGTGCAGCGATACATACAAGTGCTGCATCCTGAGAAATGGAACAAGCTTGGCAAAAAAGGAAAGAAGATCCTTCTGAGTAGTATTTGGATCCTAAGTGGAATATTATCTTGCTATGTTCTTGTACAGCGCATCATAATTAAAGACAAAAATGGACAGCTTCAGTGCAGTCTACACTATCGGAATGATGTTGAAAAAGTGACTAGTTTAATCTGGGAGATTGTATTATTTGTGGTTTTCTTCCTCACACTGACTTACTTCTACTTTCATCTTTACCGGGGAGTTAATAACTCAGCTTTCTTTAGCAGTCGCTCATTGACAAAGCTGGTGATCAGAATTGTTGCATGTTTCTTTATTTTTTGGGTCCCGTTACAAATCTCCAACCTTGTGGTCATCGCTGCTGTGCTGCTTGAGAATGACAGTCTCTTCAAATCTGCAGCCTCTGTATTAAAAATTACAGCAGCTCTGACTTTCATTAACAGTTGTGTGAACCCCTATCTGTACGCCTTCTCTGCTCGGGCTCTACGACAGCAAACAGCTGGAACACAAGATGCTTAGTCCTTACGTGATGTGGAGGTTTGAGAAAGATTCTTGTATAAATTTTTTAAATTCATTTTTATTTTTCTTATTAGTGCAGGCAACTATAATTTTTGTGGTTTGTGTGACTATTATTATTTAAGGGGTTTGTATGACCTCCTTTTTAACTGATTTTCGTCACTGAATTTTGATATCTTTACACTGTAACCATTGCTTTCACCTGCACAACTAACCACAGGACTTTAACATTGTAATCACAATTTCAATCAGCTTACAAATTTATTATTTTAAGTTTTGCAGATGTGTACATGATATGTACATACACACAGTACATATTTTCTGCATGTTTTTTACATTAAACTTTTATTCATTATACCTCAATTCCTACAGTATGTCTATGTGATCTATGACTTACTTGGTTAACATACTGATATTGTAACTGTGTGAAAGTGTTTCTGTATAAAAGCAGGTAATGTTAACTTGCCAATATTCAAGAGAAAAATTGTTTCTTTATTTATTTTTCTTATTTTTTTCCATCCATTCTTTTCTTCTTTCCATATTAATTGTTTAAAATATCAGTGATCAATTTTATTATAAACATTGCTATCGGCTGTTAAATTTTTTTCAGCAAATATATGAAACCACACTTCACTTAACAACCCTACATGGTTTGTTACTGCAAAACATTTTCAAAATACCATATCATATGAGACATATCAATGGCATGCACAATATGTTTTTGCTTAGGTCGTCTGCTTTAAAACACAATTTTTGTATGACATTGCAAACAATAGATATGATTTTAGCAACAATATGCTTTGCAATATGGATTCTGCTCTGGAGGATAGATGTGTGTTCAATCGAGGACCACATACAAAAGTGATCCAGCTTTGATCTGAAAAAACAAAACAAAACAAAAAAACATCAGATTTGTGTGTATAGACAGCCCTAAAAAAATCAAATATGTGTCATATTGGGGTAAAAAAATCTGATTTGAGTAATGATAATGTAGCCAGAATTTTAACAACAAATGCGTTTTCATTCATTTTCTTTTTTTGCATGCTGTTTTACCATCTGCCTGCATCCCCTAGATTGTGACATTTAACATTGATACCTTATAAAACTAAAATGGTTTCAAGATTAAAATAGATGCATGCAGAAATGCAAAATACGTTGCTGGATGTTTTGTCACAACACCCTTACCTCAAATGTGTTCTGAAGCCCTGACTGTTATTTTTATCTCACTTGTACAGAGTGAACTTTGTAACTTGAACAGTGCACTCAACAACACTCAAATTTGTATCTAGAAATTAAGCAACACAGCTCATCAAACAGCTCAAAGACAGACCCAGCCTGACTGGCAGATCTTGTCCTTTGACTAGGAGTTTTTCTCCTACAATACTTCATATACTTTTTTCTTATCAGTGTGTAATGATGCATGCAAGTGTTATATCCTCAGAAATGGACCAAACGTGGAAGAAAAAATCTTTGTGAGTGAGATTTGAATGTTAAGTATTAACAGATGCTTAGTGGGTCTCAAATTGGTGAGTACATATGTGGCTTGTTTCTAACGTGTAATTCATACATGTTTTTATCTAAATTGTAAGCTATAATGCACCATACATTTTCCTGATGGTGTACAGCTTTTGGTAGCACATTGACATATTTTTAAATAGAAGAGTACAATCTGAATTGTGGTGGTTTGTGATGTCCAGAACAGCCAAAGATCATCATCTATCTACCGATATATGAGCTTGATTTAAGAATATGAGAGCATGACCTCTTTCGGTCAACAAACTCGAGATAGTTGCTAGACTATCACCAAAAACATGTGTAAATATGTATGTTTAAACATGAAATTCTGTATGCCTGAGAATTTGCCCACACTCAGAAAGGCCATGAATCATGTCAAATCATTTTACATTATATAGTCAGTGGCAGTTTGTGACCACTTAGTCACATTTTGAAGCAATTTTTTGTGACTACATTTTATAACTAGGCAGACCATGCAAATATTACAAGATATATCCCATATTATTAATTATTACGATCATTGTATAGCATGTAAAACACCAGGAGGCAAATAGAATACAAACATGCTTTTGTGTGGGTGCAAGGGCATGCGATAGTGAATGAGTTAATATATAGAAGATATATTATAACCATTAGGAAGCAGGTTGGAGACAATTCTGCATGGGATATCATATCACCTGTTTGTATGGGTAGGTGATACAACAACAAACAAACTAGCAATTCGTTTTACAAAAAAATAAAAGGCCAACATCAAGGTCCACCACTTTTTTTCTATGTGTAAATTCATCGTCAAACCATACTCCTTTTTTTAAATAAGTGCATCAGTAAAGCATATGCCATGTAAGAGAAAAATTAAAAACAAATGGAATGGTCATAGAAAATGTAGTATATTGATTGTTTCACAACGTCAACCTGCTTGTTGTGTAACCCTACAAAAGTATCAGTAGCACAATGAATATTGCTGTGTCATTAGCTAATCTTAAATTATATTAAAAAAGAGCAGCAAAACATCTCTCATTTTTTGTCACTGCTAAAAGATCTAATGGTAGTCACACAACAATAATATAACCAGACTCATCTGAAATTCAGTGCAAGGTGGGCCAGCAACATCAATAATAAATAGTGGAGATGTTACCAATTGGATAATTATTGCAGTTATTAATATGTTTCAGCTGGCTTGTCAGATTTTTTCTTTTGTTTTTAAAAATAATTCTGTCCACATGACCTAGGGTTTAAAAATATCTTTGTTTACATGAAAACGCAAAACGCCCTGTTAAGCGCTTTTAGGAGCCTCCTTAATCAACAGGGGCCAATCAGAAGCCTAGACAAAACATCATTATCTGTTACACTTTATAGAAGTCTGACCGTGTCTCGTCCGAAACCGCCATTGCTGTCTGCAGGGTCTGTGTCGTCAGAGTTTTGTACAGTATGTAGCAGCAGTGAGCTTCGTAGTACATTCAACCACCTCTGTTCATTAACATAATGTGTGAGTATCTGCGTGTGTATGTACACGCATATAATAAGTCCAGTATGCAAGGTTAACACAGTCACTAGTTTACTGTACGTACTTCCACTATTGCACAAAATATTCTCATAAACAAAGCTGACATCAAACCAAGGAGACGAGCACACAGACAATTACATCATCGGCACAAGGTGACGTTACAACAAGCCGTAATCTCTGTTTCTCCTGTCCACACAACATCACTGAAAACGTTTTGGAAAATCTTCACTTTGGCCAGAGTTTTCCAAAAGCTCCTTTTTCAACGACTAAAATGGCGTTTGTGTGGACGAAAGGCGGAAACCGCAGAGAAAAATCTCAGTATTTAAATAAAATTTTTAAATACCCGGCTACACACCGTGTGTGTGTGTGTCTGTGCCCTCCGATGGATGGGCACCCTGTCCAGGGTGTCCCCTGCCATGTGCCCTAAGTCTCCTGGGATAGGTTCCAGGCCCCCGTGACCCTGAATACAGGATTAAGCGGTATAGATGATGAGTGAGTGTATTAGCGTACACTTTCCAAAAATATATTATAGGAAAATATACTTTAAGTGAAAGGTTAGTCTAATTTACTAGAATTGGTGGAACACCAGCCAATCAGAAACTGGAGGCGGGCAGATTCTGTCAGAGACTGTCTGTTTTCTGATTGGCTCCCCAGTTCTTCCACTCCTAGTTTGAATTCAAGGCTGGAAGCTGCATCATTGCGTGCGTTAGTTCGTATCATTGTTATTTTATTTTCATCGGCATAAATTTCATGGTTTTTGTTAGGTAGTTTAAAATTAAGTACATAGTTTAAACTATAGAATGTATTATCTAATGTGTTATTGCTAAAGCTTACCTTGCATCTGGTATAATGTTCCATAGCTCTCGGCCTGTTTTCAGTCTCTGTTTAACAGCTAGAATCAAAATACCAGATTTGAACTAATAATGTACCTGTATATTCTAATACTAATGTCTGTCTTTGTCTGTCACTATGTATCTATAGTGCACACCCATACACTAATTCCTCACACAAAATGCTGTCTGTTGTAAAGTGACAGTGCATGCCACGGGTTCACACAAAAGCCATATTCATAAACACATTCACAGACAACATGCATTGTGCTATGTTGTTTTTTTGTGATCTAAGTATTTTATGAGTGAAATAAAACTGCTTACAATGGCACACACCAATATACTCAGATCACAAATAGTTATTCAATGCTGGACACAAACAGCAAAAAAGCATGAAGCACTTTGCATGGATTTATACGAAATGTCATTTTCTCAGGGAAAGATTCTTATGTGCATATAAGACTATTTATTTTTTTTTCTGTTTCTTCAATTCATGTATGTTTTTTGTACATATTCATGAATTATGACATTCACATAGTTAACACCAACAGATAGCCTGCTATCGGGAAATCAAATAAATTTTAAGGCATTGCCATGTCTTTCCTTGTTTTGTCCCTGTTAAGACATTACAAAAACTATATAACAAACTTTTTATTATGAATTTTAAAGCACAATTTAGGACAGCTCATTTCATTATTATGAACATAATTTGATGTGCATATACACACATTCATCATGAAAGATCTATTGTAAAACTAAATAAAATTCATGTTTGCTTTAGCATTGGAAACAATATTGTTTTAGGCTAACTTATTATACACAATTCTTTGTTGTACTTCGTCTTTTTGCCCGCATGCAACGCATCTTTAAATTGGAACAGGACATAATAATGAGCCGGTTGTCTGTGTATTTCATATATCGTAAACGACTGAATGAAGTTACATATACACAATAAATTAATAGCTGTGCTTTTTCAATGTCCATACTACCATACCATATATTTGTGTTCAATACTGTTTTATAATTATTTTACAACATTACACTAAGTTTGTAATTTATCAGATACTTTTAAAATGTAACCTACGTATCTATAGTATAAGCATTTTAACAACCCGAATTTCATTGAAAGCAATGAAGAAGCAATTTGGTCTAGCTTTTAGAAAAGTCCTTCCATGCGTCATCTGGCAGAAATTCTGTGAGGCACAAGACATTTATTTAAATTGCAAAATAGTGTTTGCAATATTCAGCGGCCATCTGCGAGACAAATTGCGGCCTTCCGTGGATAAAACTGCGCATTCTTAATAGCCACACCTGTAAACCCTAAACTGGGGCCCGTTAAACAGTTGTGCTGGTGCACCTTATGTAAATTTCTGTTCCCACCTTTCTATGTACATGCATGTGTACATAGAAACGGTATTTTCATATTCATATTATTTGACAGCATTTCTACCTTTTTAACGCACCTTAAATTGTAAACAGGTGTTCATTAAGGCATTAATATTATTTTTTTCAGTTTTCCTTTTTCCCTCATTGCAATTCTTGGCTTGTTTGTATAATCTGTGAACAGGCTGCTGTAATGATACATTTTCCCTCTGGGATTTATAAATTACTCCATCCATTTAGCCATCCATCCATCTTTCTATCTAATATAAGAACCCCTGTGCAGGGCTGCAGAGGGGAGCCATGTGAGATGACGAACTGATTATACGCACTTTCGGGAAAGCCCTGGGTAACATGAGTTTATTAATTGAACACAAAGATAGATACAATGAATACAAAAAACACAAAACTCTCATGTTCTTGAGACAAGGTTGTCCCTTTTGTGGGTTGTAGAGGTTTGACAAGGTGGTGTGAATCATGGACACCAAGTTCCAATGAGACACAATGCTTTTCATTTACACAGTGCAAACAAGGAGTGTCTTCTCAGTATACCAGATAATCACACATACTCTCTGAAGCAGCAGCAGTCCCAGTCGGGCTGCCTGGAACAGGTGTTGGTGTCCTGCTTGCGAAGTCTGCAGTTAGTCCTTGTAGTTGCAATCAGGCAAAGCACGCTGATATGCTGAGCTGAGCAGGCTTGTTGCAGGCTGCTTTCTCCATAACAAAGTCTTTTCAGAATTCTGAGAGTCTGCAAATATAGACTGTCATGAGAACTTAAATCGAAAGAACCTACTCAATGGACATTGGCTTCCATCGCCCTTTTATTGGCTGTCGATGATTATATATTAAATTCAATTTTATTTGTATAGTGCTTTAAACATTGGTCATTATTGCAAAGAAGCTTTACAGAATCCAAAGAAAATTATGGAAATGTGTATAAAATATAAGTAAATGTGTATGAATCAAAATATCCAGATTGTCCCTGATGAGCAAGCCCAAGAAAAAATCCCAGAGATGGCAATAAGAAGAAACCTTGAGAGAAACCAGACTCAACAAGCCTTATTTATCTGCATCCAGGCTCGGTGAGTTAGGGCTCCCTGCACCTTCCATGCACACAGCGGAGCTGTCCAAGAAAGTTTTCAACCCATATACAGGACTGGATGTTCTTCGGTCTTGGCAGCGTCCATGGGAACCAGGAATGGGTGGTCAACGTCAGAGGTTCAGAGGATGGGGGAATTGGTGAGGTGGGTTTTTAAGCCACCAGAAGACTTTTGTGTGTGTGGATGTAACTGCATCTGTCAAATGAGGCTGATACAGACGGGGGGGTCTTTACTGTGTAAGACCAGGAGAGGGAGGGGCTAATTCCACACACACACACACACACACACACACACACACACACACACACACACACACACACACACACACACACACACACACACACACACACACACAAACAAACACCCATACATAGCGCCTGCGTGCACAAATGGAAACACTTATCTGTCGGGATTTATGTTGCTTTTTTTTAAAGGTAAAGTACAGGTTAATTTGTTTTATTTTTACCTTATATTAATTATTTTTATGTATTTATTTTTTGGGCTGTGGAACAAATAATTTAAGTTTCCATTAATCCTTATGGGAAAAACGATTTGGTTTACGAGTGCCCACTTCTGGAATTACGCTTGTAATTAAAGGTTCCACCGTATACACAGATTTTGTAAAAAAAAAAAAAAAACGAAAAACAAATGTCTCCTTTTCCTTCCTGGATCTTTTGTCTGCACAAATGCACTAAAGCTCAGCAAGTCTTCTTTACTTGTTTTAATCTGTAAATAAGTGAAATATATTTTCACTTATATTCAGATGATGCTATTATTAATTTATTGTGTAAATTTAACTTCATTCAGCTGCTCAAGTTGTATGAAAAATAATGTGCCTACCGGCTCACTATTATTTTCTATTAAAATTTAAACATGCCCGTGCGTGTGCAAAAAGAGAAGTACAGTGGAACCTCGGATTGCGAGTAACGTGGTTTGCGAATGTTGCGCAAGACGAGCAAAGATTTTTAATAAATTTTGACTTGAAAAACGAGCAAGCCTTGGAATTCCTGCTGGGTCTTAGTGCTCGTCTCTTACTGGTATAATCAACATCTCCCTTTCTGTTTCAGCGTGTCGTTAGTCCTATGTGTGTAATTTGACACCGTGCCTCACACACAACACACACCGACACACACACACTCTCTCTCGCCTTTACACCCCACCACCCCTCGGCTTCAGACACATATACAGACACACACTCCCTGCTCTACACAGAAACTCTGCTACGCGATTCTTTTCAAAGGTAAAGTGCAGCTTCATTTGTTTTTTTTTTGTTTTTTTTTTTACTTTACAGCAGTGATTCCATTAGTATGCGCTCAAGCGGGTGTCATTAGCATTGTTCCTTGCCAATTGAATGTTGAAACAGACTGATGAAACAGAAAAAAATCTTT
Organism: Clarias fuscus; assembly: GCA_030347435.1. Taxonomy (NCBI): domain Eukaryota; kingdom Metazoa; phylum Chordata; class Actinopteri; order Siluriformes; family Clariidae; genus Clarias; species Clarias fuscus. The sequence continues at coordinate 22,261,304 of CM059208.1, forward strand.
ACGTTAATGTGTGTGCGCACGCACATTACACACACACACACACACACACACACACACACAAACACACACACACACACACACAGCGCCGGTTTTCATTATTTATTAAAGAAAATTATGATAATCATAACAGCCTATTGCATTTCATTCTTATCAGTCAGCACTGCTAACTGACATCCTTTTATGTTTGAATTTTATGGGCATTTAGTTTCATTTATTTCAGTTAATAAATCTACTACAAATAAAAAAAACACACAAAGATGACACAAAACCCTTTTGTGAATTTTTTTTTTTTTTTTTGGATTTTTCCAAGATTTTCTCCCATATTTAGTAGTGTCAAATTCCTCCTCGTCACTAGGGGGCTCCCACATAAAAGCTACTACTACCACTCAGTCGGGAGGGCCGAAGACTATCACATGTTTCCTCCGAACCACGTGACGCCAGCCGACCACATCTTTTCGAACTGCTCACTCACGCACCGTTGGGGGAGCGTGACACACTCGGACACACTATCTGCTCCTTCCGCTTGCGTGAGCTCACAGACACTCCTGATTGGCTGTAGAGCCATGATTAATGTGGGAGCACCAAGTACCTCTCATCCCCTCTGAGGGGGCTCGGCCAATCAGCTTTCCCTAGACCTACGACTGCGAGAGGTTACAGCATCACCCTGGAATCGAACTTGTGCCACTCGGAGGCCCCCTTTTGTGGATTTTCTAATTACACATAATAAAATCTAAACTCTAAATCTACAAAGGTCTCACTGTGTCAACGTTTACTTTTGTTAAATTAGATGTAAATAAGAAATAACTATATATAATTTAAATTCTAAACTTCTACTGTAATTTAATACTGTGATTATGTGTTTAATTACAATGTTTGGCTTGAATTTATATGCTACAGTATCATCTGCAGCTGTTGATAACCTGCAGCTCATTAATGCTTGAGAGAATGAACTGAGACATGAGGTCTCAGTCTATGGTTATAGCGCCACTTAGGGACATAAAGCCGGCAAACGCAAAACCCTGATTCCACCACTGGGTGCCACAACAGTAGCAGTGCAATTCTGGTTGAGACTGGTCAGATTCCTCACAAAAAAACAAAACAGGGTTCACTGAGGCCAGGGAGAGAAACAAAAAATAAAGCATGGTTTCTAAAGAGAAGGAAGGAAGGAAATTAATTAACATCCAGTCTCTTATGTCCTTCACACATTGCTCAACTTTATTAAGCTGGTTTTTCTCATCTGGTTTTGCTGAGCCATATAACTGTGTGTCATCAGCATAACAATGAAAACTAATATGCTTATGAATTATGTTGCCCAGAGAAAGCATGAAACTGAACCCTGCAGAATGGGATAACCATGTCATGATTGATAACCATGTCAAAAAAATTTTAAAATAATATATATATATATATATATATATATATATATATATATATATATATATATATATATATATATATATATAATTTATCCCATACGCATAATAGTAACATCTGTTCATTTATGCAATTCTTTTAGTTTATTCAATCAGCCAATCAAGAGGCAACAGCACAATGCATAAATGCAAGTTAAGGGATTCAGGTAATATTCACATGAAACAATAGAATAGCAAAAAAGTCTGATCACTGTGACTTCAATCATGAGATGGTTATTGGTTCCAGGTGGGCTGGTTTGAGTCTCCAGTGATTTTTTAAAAACATGTTTACCACCAACTACAGCTAGGTCTTGCTTCTCTCACTCTCATCTCTCCTTACTGCTTTCCTGTTTCTGTCTTATCTAATGAATATCTAATGAATATCTAATATATAATGTACAGTCTTATTTTAAAATAATAATTCTAAAACTTATTTTAATCCCATTGATCACACCTTAATCCTGATTCAAAGGCCTCAAAGGCTACAAAGCGTGTGCTATGCTGTATGCTCCCAGACAGTAAAACTTGAACATGAAGTTATTCTGGAGTTCAGCAACTCAAAAGGGGTTTAGTGATACCCACTGATTTTGCAATTACTTTAAACATGATATAAATATTAAATGGTTTATAATGTCAAAACATATGCATTCAGATCTGCAAAATATATTGCTGGACTATTTCTTTGTTTTTCTCATGGTATCAGGAAGTGTAATTTAGTCCTCATGAATGCTATGTTTATTGACAGTGAAAACCACAGACAGCTAGACTTCTGCTTACTTTTCCTCCCAGCCACAATGCAGCATCTAACCATCCAGCAACTCAACTCAACAAACAGCTTACTCACTTTTCCTGTCTCAGCTTGAAACCTGATTGCCATTAGCGTGCTGGCAGTTTGCTTCATCCATGGTAATATCGCTGTAATGGTGTGTCTATCGGGATGGCTAAAGGTCCGGTTTACTAACTCTGCTTTCTCTGCTGGTTTGGATTTAGTCTCTTGCTTGGCTGGGTCTTTGGATTAGTTCTGTGTAAATGTCTCTCTAAATTGGTTTACTGTAGCATCCTGTGCATGATGTTGATTAGTGTCCAATGATACTTGAAATGCTGCACCCTGAGAGGTCGAACATGTTTGGCAGAAAATGAATGATGGTCCTTCTGAGTGGAATGTGCATCGTAGGTGGAATATTATCTATTGCTCTCGTACAGTGTACTTTAAGTATGGGGAGTTCATAAGTCAGCTTTGTTCAGTATCATCTTAATAACAAAACTCGTGAACAGAATTTTGCAAGTTTTTTTTTTTTTTTTTTAGGTTCCATTTCAACAACATTGTGCTCATCATTGCTTTGTTACTTGGAAATGACAAAATGCTAAGTTAAAAAGGTTTATGTTTTTATGCCTCGTTAAAGTTTAAAGCTTATTTCTGCACATTAAATTGTTTTTTTTTTGTAACCTTTAATCAAGCAAAGTAACAAAAGTTAAGTATTTTATATGCAGATTGGACAAAGAAGAAAAGACATATAATGAAGGAAAAAGTCACACTGTGACATGACTATATATAAAATACATACTTAATACCACAGAACATCACACTTCTGTTTTATGGGTGAGAAGAAAGATGACTTTGAATGCATCATGTCTAAGGTAGTGACCACATTGTTAAGAGTGAAATAGGTAGAACAGACTGTTTAAAAAAAAAAAAAAAACTTTTTATTTAAAATTTTAATTATTGGAGAATGCCATTGCCATTAAAGGGCCACCATGCACTCACACGTTCATCTGCTGTTGCATAGATTGTGCTATTTAACATTGATTTCAAATGATCTTATATCTTAAATGGGTATAAGGTCAAAACAGATGTATGAAGAAAAGCAACATACCCTGTAAAAAAAAATTTCACCATAACTTCCTGAAGTGTATCTTTGATGTAATTTTCATTGGAAACCACAGACACGAACATGTGCTTGCTTTATGATGTAGAGCATAGACCCAGGTAGACCACAGCATCTAACCATGCAGCAGCTCAACCCAGATCAAACAGCTGGCTTAGTTCTTGTCTCAGTATGATAAAAATTGTTCATGATTCCCTGCAATGGATTGGCAACCTGTCCAGGGTGACTCCACCTTCTGACCTGAATATATGTATTTCTCATTATGTAGGCATGCTTTTTTTTTTGCACGAGACACCTACAGGGTGTATGGGGAGTCTGTAAATAAATAACTCATGAAAGAATAAAGTTACCATTGTTTTTCTTGTGAAATTCCCAATAAGTTTGATGTGTCACATGACCCTCTTCCTATTGAAAAAACAAAAGTTGGATCCAAGATGGCCGACTTCCAAATGGCCACCATGGTCACCACCCATCTTGAAAAGTTTGCCCCCTCACATATACTAATGTGCCACAAATAGGACGTTAATATCACCAACCATTCCCATTTTATTAAGGTGTATCCATTAAACGGCCCACCCTGTACTTTGTATTCATTTTAATATTAAACATTGTGTAGATTTTACATGTTTTATCATGTAGCCTATTTTGTCCCTTGAAAAATGTTCGTTGACTACATTTGTGTTCTATTTATCTTTTTGTTCCCCTGGGTTTTTCTCTTATTTTATCATTTTCTTTTTACTTACTTTCTTTCATCATCCTACTCTCCTTTTTTCCCCATTGTCAAGGCATATTATCTTGATGAAAGAAACCATCAGGAAATACTGTTTCCATGAAGGGTGTACTTCGTCTACAACAATGTCTAGGTAGGGGACATGGACAAGGTAGGGGTCAAATGAATATCTACATAAATGGCAGGTCCCAAGGTTTCACAGCAAAGCATTGGCCAAAGCATCACACTGCCTCCACCGGCTTGCCTTTTCCCCCAAAGTGCATCCTGGTCCTATCTCTTCCTCAGGTAAGCGATATACACACACATGTGTAAGGGTTTTATACATAATGTTAGGACATCTTAATGTGGACAAAATACCTGATGCATTTTCCACCATTAATATGTACGGTTTACAATAAAGTAGACCAAGAATGTCTGCTGCATTCTTTACCTCCATTATGTAGTGTTTATCTCTGGGTCAGAGGTATATCGAATCGTTAACAATTTGGGTTAATTTTGTTAAACTGAATTTTAATTTATAGCGTCCACTTTATCAACAACCCGTCCAGCGTTAAGTATGACTTAGTGTATCTTAGCAATTCTGTTTATCCCGCGGTGGATGATGATAATACAAAATCTGGTACTTACCTAATTATGAGCAAGGTAACGTAAGATCTGGGCAAATATTTAAACTTTAAAATACATGACCAAGACAACAGTTCTTTATAAAGAAACATGAATTTATTTGACTGATCTAACGATACATGAAACTACGCTACTTGAACACACGCACACACATGCATACACACAAACAAACATACCAACAGTTTGGAGAGTGAAAGTTAATGAAGTTCCCTTTCAAAAGCTACACTTGATGCTGCGTGAAAACGCTATGGGAACATGTCTTTGTTCAGCCGGTTGTGAAGCATGTGTGTATCAAAACACGGCAAATATTTTTGGCTTATATAACCTCGGTCAGGTAACGTCATCTGATGAGGTGCACCTGCAGGTTATAAATAGGAGTGAACCGGAAACATCCTCAGGTCTTTTTGTCTTCAGGACCGCTTTGTGTTTGCATGTGTGTGTGCAGCCAAATAACGAAAGGAAAAGAAAAGTGTTAACTCACCGATATGGCAGAGGTTGTTAAGAGATGCGTGCCTCTGTGTGATAGATCTTTTTTGGAGGGCGATCTCCACAAATTTAGTTTTGAGTGTTTGGGGGAAGAATACGCTCTCCTCAGGCTTCAGGGAAATTGTGAGTATTGTGAAACTCCTCGCTATCAAAGTGCTTCGCGCGGATGAGACGGAATTCCCCCTTTCTCTCGCGCTCTCTCCGGATCAGGAAGTTTTAGTGTCCGATTCTCAAGCGCGCGCCGGCGCTTCTTGTGAAGGGGCGGAAGAGACTTCCTCTCTTGCTTCCATGTAAGTAGCCTCCTCACAATGCTTCTCTAGTGATGACAGAGCATATGAGGAATTATTGAAGTAATAACGTGCGATTGAGCGGTTGCATATCGACTGGCTGCAGAAGCAAGATTCCCCCAAGCGCTCAAAATTAGACGACAGGTTTCTGTCGGGTGGGCGGGGGGAGGGGCCTCAATGGCTCTCTCTCCCCTACTTTGGTGACCTCTATGATGAGTTAACTCTTTCATGGAGTGAGCCTTATTCATCCCGTGTTTTCGTGCCTTTTTGGGGACTCTGTTAATTCTGTCGCCACTAGGTTTCGGGAGGCAAAATTATATGAACAGGCCTTTGGGAGGTTTCTTCCCCGGATCTAATATCTCCTCTCGATGGCTCACCGCAGGTGATTCCAGGAGGGATCTTCTGTCTCAGGCACAGGGGACAAAATTTCATCCCCGGCCAGAGCTCTGGAACCTTCACGTCTGGCCCCTGAAGGGGACCAACTAAGAGATGCTGGTCTTCCAGCCAGCATGATTGAGACTATTCTAAGTGCTAGGGCTCCCTGCACTAGAAGAACTTATGCCCTCAAATGGAGTGTATTTGAAAGTTGGTGCATGGCAAAACATGAAGACCCAGTCCACTGCCGAATTGTTTCAGTGCTGGAGTTTCTGCAAGAAAAGTTGTCCTCGGGCTTATGCCCTAGTACTCTCAGAACATATGTAGCCGCTATTTCGGCTTGTCGTGTTCTGACCGATGGGGTTTCTGTGGGAAAGCACCCTTTAGTTGCCCATTTTATTCGTGGAGCTAAATGGTTGAGGCCACCCACTAGAACGACGGTCCCTTCGTGGGACTTAGCTATTGTGCTCGAAAGTCTGATTGACACCCCTTTCGAACCACTAGAGTCAGCGTCTGTCAGGCTTCTGACTCTTAAGATGTTTTTTTTTACAGCCATTACTTCTTCGAAGAGAATTGGAGATCTGCAGGTTTTGTCTGTCTTCCCATCCTGCCTAAACTTTGCCCCTGGGCTAGTCAAAGCTATTCTGCAACCTCACTGGAACTATCTTCGGGTGAAGTTGTTCTCGAAGCCTTCTGTTCTCTGCCTTTTACAGCCCCGGAGCAGGAAAGACTTCACTTACTGTGTCCAGTACGTGCTCTTCAGATTTACGTCCATCGCACTAGCCAGTGGCGTAAGTCAGATCAGCTTTTCATTTGCTATGTGGCCCGCAACCGGTGGGCGGCCGCCACTAGACAAACGCTGTCACATTGGGTGAAAGATGCTATTGCCCTAGTCTATGAGACGCGTGGTCACACTTCGCCTCTAGGAGTCAGGGCTCATTTGACCAGGGGGATTGCCTCATCAATTGCTCTGGCAAGAGGTATCCCCTTGCAGCAAGTGTGTGATGTGGCAGGTTGGTCCTCTCCGCACACATTTGTCAGATTTTATAGTTTGGATGTCCATGCTACTCCGGGCTCGCGGGTCCTCGAGTCGGCATCCCAAAGTTATGTCTGAGACCTCTTTGACTATTGTGCGCACACCCTACACAACCTGGGGGTCCAGACACTTGCAGTGCGGCGGCCTTGGTAACCTGCAGGTGCACCTCATCAGATGACGTTACTTGACCGAGGTTATATAAGCTAAAAATATTTGAAGTGTTTTGATACACACATGCTTCACAACCGGCTGAACAAAGACATGTTCCCATAGCATTTTCACGCAGCATCTTGTTCCCGCTTTTTCAGGGAACAGGGTTACAGCAAAGTAACCCGATACGTTCTCTAGTCCGGTTTACTAGATCAAAGAAAGTCACAGGAGCAGAGTCTTAGTTTTAATCTTACAGTTTTAGTTATGAAACGAGCACCAATTTTCAGCAAGGTATGCAGCTTTGTTTGTATACTAGCCTTGTATAATACCCTTCTGAGACGCTGGTCCACAAATTGGCATTATACTTTTATACAGGTTATTAGCCGAGAACAAACGCTACACATACGAAAAGGTATGGCGTCCACAAGTCCTCTAATACTTGAAGTCCTATATTCTGTCACAGAGCCAATAGAGCTCAGTCGATCAAATTTGTTAGTCCAGCGCATCCACCAGATGCTTGATTAGATTAAAATCTGTTGAATTTGAAATGCTAAGTCAACACCTTGATCTTTTTGTCATATTCCTCAAACTATTTCTGAACTGTTATGACAGTATGGCATTGAGCATTACCTGCTAAAAGAGGCGACTGTCATTACAGAATACTATTAGCCTGAAGAGTGTTATGACCCAGTCTAGGGTTAAGCAACACAGCATGAGTTAAGCATCAGGGTACAGGTAATGTGAAAGGGGAATGTGAATTTGGGTTCCCTGGGTGTGATAGGTGTGAGACACAGGCATTGGATTCAAAGCTTATGGAGATATACTGTATTCTGCTATACTTCAGATAACTTCAGGGTGGACCCAGGCCTAAACAACAAATAAAAGACACTGTTTCAGAAGCTCTTAACAGTGTGACTATTTACAATTCACAACAATCAAGTAGATAAGGTGTAGCAGGTTAGATAACCTATCTACTGTTGGCCCGGTTGGGGTGTGGCCGGCGGACCAATGAGGTGTAAGAGGCCATACTATTTAAGGGACCCTTATGTTGATGGGTGTGATGGTGACTTGTTGATTCTGGGTCCTTCACTCCCTGCCATACATTCTGGGTGTATAAAGGCTTTTTGGTGTATTGAGCCATGGTGCTTTCAACTCTAATTGTTTTGCTTGTGGACATTTTTTTGTGGTGGTGGTGGTTACAAACATTTGGGCTTCATTGCTTATGAAGGACTTGATTGCTTTGCGGTGTGGGTTAGTATCCATAACTTTGTGCTCTTGCTAGGCTATCCTTTATTTTGTTTTGATTGTTTTGGGTCTAAGTGTTTATTCTTTGGGGCAGTAACCTTGGGGTGGAGCAGGGGAGGCTAGCTGCTCTTCCTTTGAAGGGGTGTGTTTCACAGGTTGCTGTGTGTGTTGTCCCAATTTCTTTATGTCGAGTGTGATGGCTGAGAGTGGATTTAGGTAGGGTTAGATGACGCTCGAGTGTGACTGGCCTGTCCTGTTCCCGCCAAGCTAGGTCCCAGGGAGGTTTATTACCCACAGAATTATGAAAATAAACCATAATTCTGTGGGTCTGTTTTATGGGATGGAGAATTTTATTGATGTTATTTTAATAAAGTATATCTTGGTATAGTTGCTCTCTTCTCACTGCATTTTTTCCCCTTTGCTTCGTATTGGTAAAACGTACCTGTGTCCTCATTGTGAGTATTTCCCTGGCGTCCCACCAGGGTGTCGTAATTTGATGAGATAAAACATGATTTAGTGTCTGTGGAACCCTACGGGAGTGCCACAAAGGAATAGAGCAAAGTCCAATGCAAGCATGATTCACAAAGCCAAAGTCAGAACACATAGAATGGATCAGAAACCAGTCGCTCATTGATGACCTCAACTTTGGGGCAGAAGCAGCAAGACAGGAGTGGTAGTTGAAATGCGGCAGCGATGCCTGGACTAGATCTGGAAAGGAGTGACCTCGGTAGAGGGAAACCCACTATGTACAACCACACAATAACAGAAAACTGTCAGGGATAACCCCTAGAGGGCGCCAAAGCGCCCTGTGAATTTTGGTTGTAGTTCTTTTCGTTTTACTTTATTTCCCTTTATGCACTTCGGTCAGGTGACGTGAGGATCGCGAGCTCCATCCTCTTCCTCCGCCGCCGCCTTCATGCGCTGCCGAGGACAGCGAGCCTCCTCATCCTCTGCCGCCCTGCGTCACCGAGGACGGCGGGCACCCACTGCCTTCGCCGCCCAGCGTCAAAGAGGACGGCGAGCCTCCTCCGTCTCCGCCGCCCTGCTTCAACGGGGGCATGAAACCATCGGAACCACTGGCCACAGGTGGCAGCCCCTGGGTGAGAGGGACGGACATTGGACCCTGGGGGGGATGCCCTGGACCTCCTGTGGCGCCCCGGAGTTGCGCCCTTTGAGGGGGGGTTATGTCAGGGATAACCCCTAGAGGGCGCCAAAGCGCCCTGTGAATTTTGGTTGTAGTTCTTTTCGTTTTACTTCATTTCCCTTTATGCACTTCGGTCAGGTGACGTGAGGGCGCTCACCTGAACCGACTTGCTCGTTAGTTTTATTATAAATGGTTTGTTTCAGTTCAGTTTGGCGTCTTACAACTGTTAATTTATATTGGTAAATGTCTGCCTGGTTTAAGTGTCTTTTGTTTCGTGTATTCGTGTTTTAGTTTCCGTTTCATTGAAAGTATCTTTGTTTTGTTGAGTTTCCCTGCCTGTTTTGCCTTTAAATAAACATCGTTTCCTTTAAAAACCTGGATCCTCCTGCGTTTATGCCTCGCACCCCGAAACGTGACAAAAACATACCTTAACATTGCAGGTTATAACAATGGTGACCATGTTGTGTAGATTTTGCAATTTAACACTTTCTTTCTTAAAGATTACATTGTTATAATGTCAAAATCAATGCATGTAAAAATGCAAAACATCTTGCTGGACATTTCATGACCAGAACTTCCTGAAGTGTAGGTGACATCATAAATGCTATTTTTGAACATTCTATTTAAACCACAAACATCAACACTTCTGCTTACTTTATGAGCTAGAGCACAGACCTACCTTCATCACAGCATTCAACCATGCAGCACCCCAACTCATCAAACATCTCGCTCATTGCTCCAGTCTCAACTGAAAATCTGATTGCCAGTACTGTGCTGTCGGGGTGCTTTATACTGGGAGTCCCTGCTAACATAGCGGTAATAGTATGTCTTGCTGGATGGATAAAGGGAGGCAGTTTCACCCCGAGACTGATGCTAAGCCTGGCCATATCAGATCTGCTCACTCTGCTCTTTCTGCCTGTTTGGATTGGGACTCTTCTGCGTGGCTGGGTCTTTGGCTTGGTCCTGTGTAAGCTCCTCTCCTATTTGATGTACTTGGGTATCTACTGCAGCATACTGTGTGTAATGTTGATGAGTGTCCAGCGATACTTGCAAGTGCTGCATCCTGAGATATGGAATAAGCTTGGCAGAAAAGGAAAGAAGATCCTCCTGAGTGGGATCTGGATCCTAAGTGGAGTATTATCTTGCTATGCTCCTGTACAGCGCACTGAAAGCCAAAACAGAGAAGAATGGCTTCAATGTAAGCTACGCTACAGAAATGATGTGGAAAGAGTGGCTACTTTAATTTGGGAGATTACAGTTATTACACTTCTGTTCTACACAGTGACTTACTTCTACTTTCATCTTTACCGGAGGGTTAATAACTCAGCTTTCTTTAGAAGTAATGCATTGGCAAAGGTGGTGATCAGAATTGTTGCATGTTTCATTATTTTTTGGATCCCATTACAAATCTCCAAAATTGTGATTATTACTGTTGCATTGCTAGGGAAAAAGAGTCTGTTAAAAGCTGCTGAATCTGGTGACAATGTTACTACGGCTTTGATTTTCATCAACAGTTGTGTGAACCCCTTCTTGTATGCCTTCTCTGCTCGTGCTCTACAGAAGCAAAGAGCTGGAACAGAAAATTCTTAGTTCCTTCTTCTAGGTTTGTTAATAGTAACATGAAGTGATCATTGCTATTTTCTCTGACATCCAAAGACAGCTGTTGCATTTATAAAGATACACCTATAGATTTGCTTTTTCTTGCTTCTCTGTGATTTTTCTTGCCATCTAATTTAGCATATTTTTTGTAGATTAACAGTTTGCTCTGTGTGTGTGTGTGTGTGTGTGTGTGTGTGTGTGTGTGCGTGCGTGCGCGCGCAATTTTAGCATAATGGCTTGAATTAAACAAGTATGTCTTAACCAGCAAGGCATAAAATAAAATAAAAACAAATAAAATATAACAAATACAAATATTTTCTAATAAAAATGTTAACATTTGCTTGTATTCAAGATTCATATCTGTAAAAAGATAATTTACTTTAATTTAACATTAATCACAATTTTGTGTATGTTTACTTCATAATGTTAGCTTTACATAATTTTGACTGAAACTGAAAGGAATTGTGATTAATAAATGCTTAGATTTTGATCTATAAACCAAAGTGATCTTCTGAGTGTTTTTAAATGATGCATCTCAAAGGCTTGAGGCAGACAAGACACAAACGCAATAAAATCGTATATGCTCGTATTAGTTAAGGAAAACATGCAACCTATAGAGAACTCGTAAGGATTTCATATTTTAGTCTAAATATTTTTGTTATTTCATGCATGTTTTTCATATTTGCATAATGTCCATGCTAAAATGCAATACAACAATCAACCATAGCATTCATACCACCGCCAGGTGAATGGAATAGCATTGATTATGAACAATATACTGTACCAGTAAACTTGTGACAGGATCATGGGGCAGGCTCAAGGCCCATCTACATCCATGGGGAATGATTACACAGAAGCTAATGCAGCACAAGCAAAAAAAGTGTCAACGCTTGTGATGACATAAAGGCATAACAATTGCATTACAGACTGCTGCGCATGGGACTGTTACGCAAACATTGTGCCCATAATGTGTTACTTCCTCTTGTGCCACATGGGGCGGACTGGCCCCACCCAACAGCAATAAATGAACCTTGGGTGCACATGATTCTGTCACCAGTCTGCTGGTATATAATTGATACTCAATGCTAATGTTACGTATATGGCTTATTGGTGTATAATTTTTTTAAGCTATACTTAAAAGCATACCACACAGCAGTGAAATAATTATAATTTTTCTTTTCGTTTTAGTACATGACCCATTTAGGTTTTAATAAAAATGTATAGTTCTTGGTGACAACATGGGAAACATGAATATCATAACAGAAGAAAAACATGTGTGTAAATATACAAAAACATATACAAATATGTTATTTTTTAAAAATTTTAAATTTTTTTTTACAGTTCACACGTATACTCAACACATGCATTGCTATGGGGTTTGGCTTTGACTTTGTTTTCACATAGAACATACTACAGCAAGTAGGACAAATGGCCAACCTTATTTCTAACCGGTCAAGGTGCTGCACCATACCACCACTGTCACATCCTCCCCCATCCACCCACACATGAGGCAACATGCACAAACATGGGAAACCACAAGCTGTTTTAAGAGAAGAAGCAATACTTCAAAATAGTACAACCTATTATGTGAAAATTTTACAGTATTTCTAAGTGCAGTTCATCTGATTAATTAACTCAGGATCCCACAACGACCAACTGGTGACTAACAGGAATCCTCAGACAGATCCTTATCAAAAACTTTTTTTTCTTTTTTTTTTGCGAAGAGGAGCATTGCTGGATTTGTGTTGTAAATTTAATTTGCCTTAGCAAAGGTCTAACATCCTTAATGAATCACTCCGCAACAAAATGAATGAGGAGGAAAAGTAGTCGTAAGCCTGCTACATTGACAGGACAATGTACATAGTTGACATAGTGTTTTAAGTATATTTATTTTATCTTTAGAGGCCAATGGAATTACCTGGGGAAATATTCGGGATCAGAGTTAGGGTTGTCTCATGCATGCTTGTAAGATCAAAGCCCCATTGTTGCTACAATTTCTATTTCTTAATATGATGCTTATGCATGAGACAGCTCTGTCTCTACATAAGGTTGTTCCATGCCAATCAGGTAATCCCATTTCCACATTTGATCGTATTATAAACAGTGATAAAATTAAGCTAACGGCTTGGTCCCTGATATTATCGGTACTATACAAACTACAATAAATATTTACCAAATGTGCAATGGCCGATTCAGTGGTAACTATAACTGCTGTATCAATCCTGTAGACAGTCATGTTTTGGAATTCACCAAGTGTTGATATCTTTTAAGGATGAAATTATTTATAATATCAGGACAGATGCATATTTAACTGTAGAATACATTGGTGGACTTTCAGCATAACAAATGCTATTTTTATCAATTTTGCAAACCACTGTTACTTCCCCTCACACGATAAACTAGAGCATACTCCCCGCTACACAACAGAATCTAATCATGCAGCAACTCAACTCATCAAACGGCTCGCTGACGGCTACTGTCTCAACTGAAAACCTGTTTGGCAGTGCTGTGCTGTCATTTTGCTTCATGCTGGGAGTCCCAGCCAACATAGCAGTAATTGTACGTCTTACTGGATGGACCAAGGAAGGCGGCTTCACCCCGAGACTGATGCTAAACCTGGCCATATCAGATCTGCTCACTCTGCTTTCTTTGCCGGTGTGGATTTGGGCCCTTCTTCATGGCTGGGTCTTTGGTTTGGTCCTGTGTAAACTTCTATCCTATGTGGTGTACTTAAGCCTCTATTGCAGCGTACTGTGTGTGATTTTGATGAGTGTCCAGAGATACCTGCAAGTGCTTCATCCAGACAAATGGAACAAGCTTGGCAGAAAAGGAAAGAAGATCCTCCTGAGTGGGATGTGGATGTTAAGTGGAGTATTATCTTGCTATGCTCCTGTACTACGCACTGTAAACCAAGACAAGGAAGATCACCTTCAGTGCAGTCTATGCTATAGTAATGATGTGGAAAAAGTGGTTACGTCTATCTGGGAGATTATACTGTTTATGGTTTTGTTCCCCACACTGACTTACTTCTACTTTCATCTTTACCGGGGAGTTAATAACTCTGCTTTCTACAGCAGTCGCTCATTGACAAAACTAGTTACCAGAATTGTTGCATGTGTCTTTATTTTTTGGATCCCGTTTCACATCTCCAACATTGTGATCATCACTGCTATGTTGCTGAAGAATAACAGCCTCTTAGAATTTGCAGAATCTGGTCAGACTGTTACTACAGCTCTGACTTTTATTAACAGTTGTGTGAACCCCTTCCTTTATGCCTTTTCTGCTCGAACTCCACGACAGCAAGCAGCTGGAACAGATAATTCTTAGTTCTTTTATTACCTGGTTTTGGAGATTCTAAAAGCATTTTTGTTTATAGATATATACTCCATATAAAGACATTGCTAAAAACCTTATACATGCAGTGTGTCATAGTTTGTGGCACCTTCTAAGGCTAATTAATTACATGTACACTGAGGTTGTGTTGCATTTTTACTTTTAATCTTGCTTAAGCATAAGAGCTTGAAACTCTTAAAAAAAAATGAAGTACTTTTTGCATTACTAACCTTTAATAAATATACTGTATACTGGCTTCAGAGTTGTGCAATGTAAAGTGTCTAATATGCTTTTTTAGGTACAAAACAGGGAATATGATGAAATTCCTTTTATTCAGCATAACAATCGAATTTGCAAACCACTGTTACTTCCCCTCACTCGATAAACTAGCAGTAATTTTACGTCTTACTGGATGGACCAAGTAAGGCGGCTTCACCCCGAGACTGATGCTAAACCTGGCCATATCAGATCTGCTCACTCTTTTTCTTTGCCGGTGTGGATTTGGGCTCTTCTTCATGGCTGGGTCTTTGGCTTAGACCTTTTTTTTGTCCTATTTTAACCAATATTATAAGCATGACTGAGCAAAACATTAAAAAAATAAAAGGTCAGATGGGCAAAGAAATATAGACACCCAAGACTCATAATTCTTTTGATTGTGTAAAGCTGCTGCTGTTGCAATGACAACCATTAAACGCAATATACAAATAAAATGTAATTGAATTGAATATGATTGTATTTTCTATGGTTGTTTCTGTGAACAAAAAAATAATAATTAAGCATTTTGCAAGTTCTACATTTTTGTGGCATCATTTCCATATTCCGTTATCAGTAACATTTACATCTTTTAAATGTAATGATTATTTTGGATTTACAGACCATATCCAAATCCCCAAAAGCATAGTTTGATGTCTAAAGCCTCTGCAATAACACACCCTGGCAGGACTTCCATATAAAGAGATTTGACTAGTGTTCCATTTCTGGCAAGTACTCAGGCCACTCAAGATTTAAGGGTTAACGTTGTTATGAGTAGAGAAGTCTGTTGGTTGTGTAATTTACAGTATATTGCTGACTCAACTAGTAGTAAGTTAAAAGAATTAAATATTAATAATAGTTCTAAGCCAGTACACATTTTTCAGACTTTCTAAATGCTCCATTTGTTGGCAGAATTTTGACAAAGCATGGGTGCAATTTGCAGAACAGCTGTAACACATTATAACTACAATGTATACAGCACTCATAAGAATGCAATATTGCCTATTTTTACTCACTAACTCTCTCATCGTCTATACGCTTTATGCTGTATTCAGGGTCGCAGGGGGCCTGGAGCCTATCCCAGGAGGCTTAGAGTATGAGATAAAGTACACCCTGGACAGGGTGCCAATCCATCGCAAGGCACACACACATACACTCACTCACACACACACACTCATTCATACACTATGGGCAATTTAGGAATGCCATTTAGACTAATCTGCATGTCTTTGGACTGTGGGAGGTCTTTGGACCAGAGCAGCCGGAGGAAATCCACTAAGCACAGAGAGATCATGCTAACTCCATGCACACAGAAACAGGAATCAAGCCTAGCCGGGAATCAAACTTGGACCCTGGAGGTGCAAGGTGACAGTGTTAACCACTACACTATGTGCCGCCTGTCTATTTTTATATATATAAAAAGGTTTCATATACCTTTCAGAATTATGTAATGCTCATCCAAATATACAGTACAGTATACAGTATTGTGTACACTGTCATTTCTACAAATCAACCAGCAATCCCATACTCATCACACTCCTTCAAATCAAACAATCAATAAAAAATGACAAAGTCTGCCTAATTGAAAAAACGCTGAAAGCTTGACTGAGATAGAACCACTATATTTTAGGTGTAATTTCCTTTTATTGACTTAAAGGGCATTACACCTAAAATAAGCTGGTTCTATCCCAGTCAGGTGAACATATAGCTCACCCCATTACTCCTAGTATGAACAGTGATAACATTAGTCTCATTAAAGTTTGGCTTATTGCTGTAACTACTCCTATTCAAACTCAATCTTATTTCAGCTTTAATCCTCCTATGGATAATCATGAAGGGTTTCTGATTACTATTATTAATGTAATTAATTATTAATTGATTAATTAATAATTCAGTAATTAATTGACTATTGATTAAAATATTAAATAAATTTTAACCTCCTGAGATCCTGACTCCTCATATGAAGACATTGCTGCACCTTGTACTTTGTTCTAAATAACTTGGTCCAGTTGTCCTCATTAGTAGACACTTTGTAGTGCCATCTAGTGTTAACAAAACACTAATTATTTAGAATACAAGGTGGCATCAATCGAAGTCAACAATTTCTACTGTAAAGTCCGAGATAAAAGTAGAACAGAAAGGAAACCATCAGAAATCTAAATATATAGTCAAAACCTGCTTATTTATGCTTTATAACGTTTAATATGACACACAAATTCGACAGGTATTATTAATAGTAACAATATTGGATGATACTAATGTAGCATGAAATATGTTGTTACACCAGCTTATTCATTTTATCTTATCCTTTTTCTGTGTATTATTGTTACTGTATGGGGCCTTTTATTTTGGAAAGGAGCTTACACACTCTTAGGGAAAGGTAACTCCCAGCATGCACGTCGGCTGATGTGACGCACAAGTGAGAGGTGAAAATCATGGTAAAATCTCTTTCTTAAAATGTTAGTAGTGGAGAAATGTGTGATTTTATGAGCTCTATTAGGCGTTAAATGTGTTTTTATAAGTGTTTGCTTCATGTTTAAGTGTTAATTTTTTTTGAGACTATTCCATGTCATGTTATAATTAACCACTAGTTGAAGTTATTACTGTGTTAAACAATGTTTAAGTACTGTTAAGGAGTGAATATTGTACTGGGTGAAATAGCGATGCCGTGTGTGTGCGCGTGCTTGTGGAAACGTACTTGCATAGAGTATATAGGTTTTGTTCATTTATTTATACCTGGTATACTTAACATATTATTTGGTTAACAGGCAATGCAGAGTTCATTGAATTTTAACTATTCAGGTATGTTCAGGTGGTATCTGACAAAAATTATACTGTTCCGACGTTGTATGAATATAAAATGCTGTGTGAGTGAATGAGTATTCTTATTTATAATACTGTTATGCTATATATTATACTATATATTATTATTGTTTGTTATTATTGTTTGTAAGATTAACATTATAACATAACATATAATGTGAATTGTAAAACCTAAGATCATCCTCCTTCCGGAGATGTTAGTACTAGAGAGAGGCAATGTAGAGTTCAGTGATCCTGATACCAGTACCTGTTTTTTTTTTTTTTTTTTACTCTTCAGAGAGAAGAGCGAGAAGTGTGTAAAATAATAATAATAATAATAATAATAATAATAATAATAATAATAATAATAAATCACCTGTAGTATGGGGGGAAAAATTATTAGCACCATGATAAACAACAACAATTCAACACAACGCAGAGGAACATACGATACACTAATTAAGAAGTACTTATTTGAAAACACTGGGACTTTAGAGTCTCAAAATGAAAGTAAGGTCACATAACAGAAACCAACAGTTTACAAGAGGTCTGGCATATTGTACACATTAGTCTACATTTATTTATTTATCTTGTAATTCTTTTGTAATATATACTGTACTTCTATGGCAAATTTAATTCTCAGTAGCAGGAAGATTGTTGAAGGTAATAATAGAAAACAACTCTGAGGTGGAGGATTTGTCTGATTGTGATGATTATTTTACATCCAGATGCATGTAAAAATGACACTTGCAGTGTGCAGAGTGCATAAACATCAGCATGGTAAAGGTGATGAAAGTGGTCTTGAGTTAGAAGCTAGTAGACATGGTGAAAGATATGACAGCCACTTTGTGCAGACATCAAGAGAACATGCGACTAAAACTGTGCATACTGGTGCAAAAAATTGTACTGTGATTGGTTCTTCACATCCATAATAGCTGTCGACCAAATGCTGGTGAAGCAGGTATATTGTACCTCACTGTACAGTAATGCAAACCTGAGCCACTAGAGCTCTGCTGAAGCTAACAAGTGACAAAGATATAAAACAGCAAGTTAGAGGTACATCATCACTTACCAGAGGAGATGGGAAGGTATGTGTAGTAAAGTGGTGTGACAACATTTTTAGGCAATTTGGATGCTTTCCACTGTCAAATATCTAAGTACAGGGGTAGTGTTGGCTTGGTAGACCACTTGATCAGTTAATACTGAATGAGTGTCTGAACCAAGAAATGGGCAATGTCAATGCTGATTCACATTACTTATCTCGCTTTAGCCAACAACTCGGTAAGATAACAATGTATGTTTACACCAAAGAAGGACATAATTCATTTCACTCATTCATACTTGAGCAAGTATGAACATGATGTTGAAGATGTAAAATAAAGGAAGGCACAGAGTTCAGAAGGCAAAAAAGTCAGCCTGAACAGCCCAGTTTGTTGCAGAGTTAAAGGCTGCTCTGGGCAATCTTGTGGGAGGTGTGTGACTTGTTTCTATGCTTGCAACGAAAGGCAACTATTTTGCAGCATTTTACACCAGACAGTAGATGTGACTGACTGTTCGTACAGACATAAAGGGAAGTTAGTTTGAAGTAAGGAATAACCACTTTGTTTGCAACATTGCACAGCCATGTTCAGGTATGTTTCAGATAATTTTTGTGCTTTGTTACACATTGTTAACTTTATTGTGTTCTACAGGAAAATAAACCCAACATATTCTTAGGACATATTCTTTTAAAGACAATGCTTAGATTGTGTACTTGTCAAGTCTTTCTAATTCCACATGGCTAGGAAAAAATTAAAAATGCATGCAAAATTTGAGCTTTAAGAGGTTAATGTCAAAACAACATGACTTGAACAACATGAAGTGTATCTTTGAAACCATTAATGCCATTTTAGTTACAATAGAAAACACAGGCACAACACATCTGCCTAGAGTTTCTTCCACAATACAGCATTTACCAATGCAGCAAGTCAACAGCTAACTAACTACTATTGTCAGTAGCATGCTGGTAGTTTGATTCATGCTGGTACTCCCTGGTAGTATTGCCATAGGAGTATGTTTTTTTATGGATGGCTGGAGGGAGCAGATTCACCCTGAGACTGCCTATATCCTTGATCTATTTTAGACAATTTCTGTCTTTAATGTATTTTGTTTGGAGGTTAAATAAAGAAAACAAGGCATAGGTGGGCATTTTATATGTGGTGGCATGCTGACATTACAGCATCACAATGTACTTCTTGCTCCTCACATGCAAAAGTTGGACAAAGTAACAACACTATATGCCAACACTATATGCTGGTGCTGCATCATCTTGGCACTTATTCACAGATGTAGATCTTACACTATGTAGAGAGCACCGTCTCCTGTCATATCTGCTCACAGATTCTGCCAAAGATGGTCCAAACATTATCAAGGAAGATGATGCTGCTGTGGGTCAACAGCTGAATGACACCACATTGAGGTCTCCTGGTGTCTAAATAAGTCACATCTTTCCAAGCCATCACGTAACCATGCACTCGACATGCTCCAACCTGTGAAGTCCAGCGGGCGTATTCTACCCACACTGAGCTCTACAACATTGTTGTTGAGGTCTTCCCCTACCAATGCTGCTCCTCAGGAAGAATGGGCATAGAAGGGGTGGAACGCGATCCTATACTATCCATCCCTCTACTCTCTGGAGAGGCACAGGAAGCCTATTTTACCCTCACAAGCAAGGACTATGACTATGAATGATTGCAGAGTGAAATCCTGGCCTGTTACAGCTGGGGTATTGCCCAACCTGCCTGTTCCTCTCATGTGTGGTGCGATGGGCCTGTGTTGCACACTGACAAGTTCTGGGGGAAGAATAAAATGTCTCTATGCCGCCCGCAGTGACGAATGAATACTATTCTGCTAAGCCCAATATGGATGGCCCAAACCCATGACTTTTCAGCCATGTGGGTCTACCAAAGGAGCTGCTCACCACCCGAGTTACTCCATTTGTATGAAGGTTAATTACGGATATTTGTCAGCTGTCGCCGGTAAAGCAGATGCTCACTTCTGTATACCGGCCTTGTGGAGCAATTTAACCAAAAGTTCAAGAGGAGCAGTTGTGATGAGTGATGGATGAGAGCAGCCGGAAGTAGGATCAGCTGCTCAAATCTTTTTTCCATCGTCAGGCATTCACCGGCTTCACTACTTTCGAACTGCTGTTTCAACATAGGCCATGTGGTCTGCTTGATGTGGCGAAAAAAGCCTGGAAGGAACAGCCCTGCCAGTTTTGTTCTATGGTTGAGTACATCCAGGATATGCAAGCTAAAATCCACTGCATACTCCCCATTGTTCAGGAAAATATGGAGCAAGCGCAAGCCAAACAAAGTGAAGTGTACGATTGGCTAACACAGCCAAGTGAGTTCCAACCAGATGACTGAATGCTCCTTCTTGTGCCCAGAGTTAACTGTAAGTTCCTGGACCAGAGGCAAGATATCTTGCTACTACGGCATCAGGAGCTGAACCTCTAGACGCCACTGCGCATGATCATCCACCAATGCCTATATTGAGTCCTGGAGGCCTGCCGTCATGCCATCAAAGTCAATGTGCCTAAAATGCTGTGAGATGCAATTATTGAGAAGTCCCCTGGCCCCTGTTTTAGCCCTATCATGATAGTGGCCAAGCCCAATGAGTTTATAGGGCTCTGCCCTGATCTCCGAGGTCTGAACCAGCTGGGAAAAGCACAGTTCATCTTGGACTGAAAGGGGGAGATGGTGGTGGCGCGAGCAAAAATGGATGCCACGCTAGTGGGTTTCATGAAAGTAGAGCAGCATGCAGTTATTCGTTTTTGTGGTCTGAAGGTGTACCTGATGATAAAACAACTCACGAAAGGGCATAAACAAAATCAATCAAAATTTGTATAGATACTCTAAGGAAGGTGAAAGTTTATTAAAGAGACTCATCACTGGTGACAAGACATGGATTAATCACTAGGAGTCTGAGAGTATGGAATGGAAATATCCTCCAATCATCACCATCACCCACCAAGAAGAAGTTGGCCGAGGTCTGGAAGAGAATCAGGAAAAAGGTTCAACAATTAACAGTGCTCATTAGAGTGAGATGATTATTGCACAGCTGAAACCTAAACTTAGGATAAATTCAGAGGACTGCTATCCAAGGACGTTGTGAACTTGCATGACAATGCACTTACACACCCTGCAAAAACTTTGTTTTGAGATGTTAATGAAAAGTTAAGAGAAAAGAAAGAGAATCATCTCGCCCTATAATCCTGATCTTATTCCATTTGACTTGTCACCTATTTGGTCCCCTGAAAGCAGCACTACAATGATGACTACGATCTGATGCCTAAAAACATTTCTTTAATTCAAGAATATGAAAGCTCGTTGACATATGGACAAAATGTCATATTGAAAAATATGTGTGTGTAGATAGATGTAGAGATTGATAGTTTGAAAGACAGATAGATAATTTATGAGAATTAAAAAAATTTAATGGCCTGAGTTTATAATCTTGCTATATGACTCTCTCTTTGTGAGTGTTGTCTCAATGATATTTCCTTTCATTTTGGTCATACAAAATAGTCATAAGTAAGCATTTTCCTCACCAAGGTCCTTCAATGTCTCTCTCATTGCCTGTCTCTTCTGTATTATAGTTCACCCCACTCTTGCCCTTACGTTTAATCATACTTGCCAGTCCTGTCTCATTTCAACGAATCCATCACTGATACCTTCTTATCACATCCATAATTGTGGAGTTTGACCTCATCTTTACAAAGAACCAGATACAGAAGGTAGATCAAATGACCAAACAGAGCAAAGACAGGAACTCTTTTTTTATACTATATGTTTTTATTGATTTTAGTTTTTGGAAATAGGAGAGCAGCATTACACACTATATTTGTGTTGTAAATTATATCTATCTTAGAAAATAAATGAGGAGGTTGAAGTCATTATCCTTAAACTCCAAAAGCACTTTGTGCAATAATAATACCCAGAAAACTGTATTTCCAGACTAACAAAGTAAATTTAGCCTGTTTTTTTACCACTTGCTTGGACCTCTTACCATTGGCCTTACTGTTTTTTTTCTCACTACAGCAGCGAATAGTGTAATTAATCATTAGTCATTATTAGCAATTAGTTTATGTTATAGCAGACATTTTGTTTTCTATAAGAATACCTTTTTCACATCGGTAAGGCAAGATTACACATCAAAATCATAACGTTATGTCATCATTGTGGCATCATCATGTAGAATATATAGTTTTATTATATACATTTTGCACATTAATCTAACAATAAATGTGGCACACCCACTTTTTCTGATGCACACCCAGAGTCTGTCTTCTGGCTATGCTAGTGTTTACACATGATATAATTTAAAGACTCATTGTGTTAATGTTTACTTTGCGATGCAAATAATAAATGCCTACATTTAATAAATTTTTTAAATTTGTACTAATTTTAGTATTGTGATTCCAAATTCGTTTTATTACAATGCTTCACTTGAATTTATCTCTCACCACGTGCAGCTCTCAAGGAGCTCACGGCTCATTAATACTTGAGAGAATTAACTAAATCTATAGTCTATAAATATTGGGCAACTTAGCCATGAAGCCATATCGCACACCCCTCATACCGTCGCCACGGGAGACATGGAGGTAAAACAATTACAGTGAAACTGTGGATTGCGAGTAACATGGTTTGCAAGTGTTCTGCAAGACGAGCAAAATTTTTAAATAAATTTTGACTTGACTTCTTGTTTTGACGCCGAGCGTCACGTGATCACAACTGAGCCAATGGTTTCTCTCTCGCGCGTGCTGCGGAATTGTGGGTAATCGTCTCCCCTGCTCGGTCTTAGTGCGCGTTTCTCACTGGTATAATCAACATCTGTGCATGTGTGTATTGTTTATTATATATACACATGTGCCGCGTATAAAGCAAAAGCAAGTGTCATTAGAGAGGTTAAAGATCCATTTTCTCTCTCTCTCCTTTGCATGCACTTTCGTCGTTGGACCGTGCCCCTTCACATACACACACACAGACACACACACCCCTCCTCCTCTCGCCTTCACACACACGCACATCTCCTCCTCTTACTTTAGCTTCACACACATAAACAAACACACATACACAGTGCCTGTGCTCACAAATAAACTCTTATCTGTCAGGATAAAAAAAAAAAAAAAAAAACTTTTTTTAAAGGTAAAGTTCAGGTTAATTTGTTTTAATTTTACTTTATACGTTCTATTAATTATTTTTTGGTATACATTTTTTTGTCTGTGAAATGGATAGTTTGAGTTTCCATTATTTCTTAAAAGAAAATCCACTTCAATATACAAGTGTTTTGATATATATGAGTATGCTTCCGGAACGAATAATGCTTACAATCCAAGGTTCCGCTGTATTCTGGTTGAGTACAATCTGTATGTTATGTTGTCCAGGACTGCTGAAAGTTTGGTTGGCCCCTTGAGGTTGTCTCCATTAAAGGACATCATACTCTACATTACATGATTCAATTTCAACCCTGGAGAACAGGTAGAGCACCCCATTACCCCTTTCTATCCTTGTATGAACAGTGATTAAATTAGGCTATTAGAGCTTGCTCTCCAATGAAAAGAGAATAAGCACTTTTAAAACGGCAACAGGTTATTTAAAAGTAAATATAACTCCAACCATTTCGCCTTCAATCATGTAGATTTTAGGATGAGATGAACACTAAATTGTTTACAATGTCAAAACATATGCATTCAGTACTGAATGAATTACTTGCTGGAATTTTTCCTCATTTTTTTCTCATGACTACAGGAAGTGTACCTTTTGTCATCATGACTTCTGCTTACTCTATTACTGTAAGTCAAGTTTCTTTCCAGCCACAATACAGTTTCTAACAATGCAGCAACTCAACTCATCAAACAGCTCACTCACCGCTTCTGTCTCAACTGGAAATCTGATTGCCAGTAGTATGCTTTCAATTTGCTTTATACTGGGAGTCCCTGGTAATATCGCTGTAATGGTACGCCTTGCTGGATGGCTGAAGGGAGGCAGTTTCACCCCGAGACTGATGCTAAGCCTGGCCATATCCGATCTACTCACTCTGCTTTCTCTGCCAGTTTGGATTTGGTCTCTTCTGCATGGCTGGGCCTTTGGTTTGGTCCTCTGTAAGTTTCTCTCCTATTTGGTGTACGTAAGCCTGTACTGTAGCATACTGTGTGTAATATTGATGAGTGTCCAGCGATACCTGC
This sequence comes from Clarias fuscus, assembly GCA_030347435.1. Taxonomy (NCBI): domain Eukaryota; kingdom Metazoa; phylum Chordata; class Actinopteri; order Siluriformes; family Clariidae; genus Clarias; species Clarias fuscus. Next base: position 22,285,893 of record CM059208.1, read on the forward strand.
AAGTGCTGCATCCTGAGAAATGGAACAAGCTTGGCAGAAAAGGAAAGAAGATCCTTCTGAGTGGGATGTGGATCCTAAGTGGAATATTATCATCCTATGCTCTTGTACAACGTACTTTAAGCTTAGACAGAGAAGGACGACTTCAGTGCAAGCGATGCTACCGGACTGATGGTGAAAAAGTGACGACTTTAATATGGGAGATTATATTATTTGTGGTTTCATTCCCTATAATAGCTTATTTCTACTTTCACCTTTATCGTGGAGTTCATAACTCAGCTTTGTTTAGTAGCAACCTAATGACAAGACTTGTGACCAGAATTGTGGCATGTTTCTTTATTTTTTGGATTCCATTTCACATCAACAATGTTGTGCTCATCATTGCTGTGGTACTTGGGAATGACAATCTGTTAAGATATGCAGAAGCAGGAGATAATATCACTGCTGCACTGTCCTTCATTAACAGTTGTGTGAACCCCTTCCTGTATGCTTTCTCTGCTCGGGCTCTTCGACAGCAAACAGCTGGAACAGACAGTACTTCACGATGTTAAGGTTTAAAGAGTTATGTATTTTTCATGAAAGCCAGTGACTTGTTAAAGCTGATGAATATGGATCTAAACCCACATAGTTTTTCTTTGTAATCTTTAATTAAGCATTTTACAGTATATGCAGTCTGGACAAAGTCATACTGTGACATGACAATTTCTCTCATGATGAAAATGGTTCCTCAGATGATGTTCTTCAAAATTAATGATCCGAAACAGTTTTATAAATTGTAAATAATCTATTCAACCTATTCTAGACATTTTGTTCTCCCTTTTCACCTGTACTTTTTGTGCCTGTGCCTTTTATACATGTATTTCTCATACTTTAGGCATGCCACATTTCTCTGCCATGCATTCACAGGTTCACAGATTTTGCTACTTAACATTTAAACATTCATACATCTTAAATTGTTATAAAGTCATAATAGATATATGGAGAAGAGCAAAATGCCCTTCTAGACTTTTTTGTCACCATAGGTTCATGAACTGTATCTTTGATGTCGTCTCTGTATGATACCGCAGACACCATAACTTCTGCTTGCTTTGTAATCTAGAGCATATGCCCAGCTCGACCACAGCATCTAAGCATGCAAGGGATCAACTCAAATCAAATAGTTTGTTCAGTGTTCTTGTCTTGGTAGTATGTCTCTAATGATGAAAGCTGTTTATCAGATGATTAACGTTCATAATTTGTGAATAATCTATATGATAAAATTTGTGGTTCTGGTTATTTCCTGCTTTTTAAGTCAGATTTATTAGTTAATAAACAAAATGTCATAGTCTTCGCAGCATGTATTGTTAATGTTGTGTTCATTTTAGATGGATGACTTTATTCAATGATTTTTGGGCTCACATAGAATCCAGAACTATCAAATACAAATAAAATTTACTTTCATTTTTTAACTGCATTTTTTGTTACTATGACTTTAGCAAATGTATTTCTCATAATATAGGCAGGCATTTTCTGGCATGTAAACCACAGAATGTCACATTTCCTTTTGCGGTCAGCTTTAAAATGAAAGAAGTAGACTAACCCGCACATACTTTGTATTCATTTTAATAATACAAATGCTGTAACGATAGTTAAACAAAGGTGGGCATATGTTTTTTTTTTTTTTTTTAACTGACACACGTCATTCAAATTGCACATGTTGGTTGAGTAACTGTTCCTCTACACATGGGTACTAATTAAAATTGTCTACATTACAAGCTATGCATTTGCACTATTGTTGAACCCAACTTTCGAATCCTTTCTGAAAATCCCCTTTGTCGCAGTTATTGGTCTACCACTGCATGATTTGTCTTCGATACTGGCTTCATCTTTCTGCATAGTGCATACTCATGCCATTTCTTCCCCAGGTATGTGACACACACACACACACGCACACACACACACACACACACCTGGCTGTTCAGAAGGTGTAAAAGAAAATGTTATTCATTAATACTAGCCCACCTTCTTCAATTGCTCCATAGTCCAGTTCTGATGCACAATAAGTCTTTGGTGTCCATGCATGCTGTCATGCACAATGAGTCTTTGCTGCCCCCCCCATTACCAGTTATCCCTTTTGGTGAGTACTTAACACTGCATACTGGGAACACCTCACCGGACCTTTTGTTTTGGAGATGATCTGAACAAGTCATCTAGCCATCACGGACTGGCCCTGTCAGAATGGTCAGATCCGTTCACTTGCCCATTTTTCCTCCATGACCCTTGAGTACTGCCTGTTCACTTGCTAATTAATATATACTACGAGACAATATATAACAAGACAATCATTGTTATTCACTTAATTTTTACTAATTGCAATGTTTTGGCTGTAACAGGTTCAACTCTTGAGCACACGGACTCGAGGCGAGGTCTTATGGGAAAATGGGTGAATCAATTTTTAAAAAATGGGGAAGTAAAAGTTAGGAGGGAGGAAGGATAAAAGGGAAGGAAAGGAGTGAACAGATGCACGTGCAGGTCCAGTGGCAGTGCCCAGCTGGCATGCGGGCACAGAGGCGGTGACAGGCAGAGTGGCAAGATGGAGCAGCAGAGGAAGCTCTTCTGCACACTCCCATTGCAACAACCTCTCCCGCTGACTTGAGCCAAGACCGACCCCCTTCTAGGTAGCTCTGCTCGATGTCCGTCAGCTGGGCAGCTTTCTCGGCTGGGATCAGGGGCCCTAACGCAGTCCTCCTTGCGGCCTTTTGCTCTTCAGCAGTGGGGACGCAAAGGCAGGCTCTACGCTATAGTGAAGGTGCGGGAGTAAAGGTAGGGAGCCTACAGAGTGAGCGAGGAGCGATAACAGTTGAGGCGCACGCCCATCACAGGCACATAACTTGACAATACACACAACAATCAATCATGCATTACATCCATCTGCCCGATATTGAGTAGATTCCCATAGATGCTTGATCAGATTGAGAACTGGCAACTTAGGAGGCCAAGTCAACACCTCGATCTCTTTGTCAGGTTCCTCAAACCATTTCTGATTTGTTTGCACTGGTGCATTATACTGCTGAAAGAGGCCATTGTCATAAGGGAATATTATTGCAATGAAGATTTTTAAAGCTTAAATTGTAGGAATGTCAAAATAGATGGATGTAAAATGCAGAAATGTTTTTTTCAATCTCTATTGGAACCCACAAACACCAAGACTTCCCCTTACTTGATTATCTAGAGCCTTCACCCAACTACATGCCACTATTTGACCATGCAGCAACTGAACTCATCAACCAGCTCACTCACTGCTACAGTCCCAACTGAAAACCTGATTGCCAGTAGTGTACTGGGTATTTGCTTCATACTTGGAGTCCCTGCTAACATAATGGCAATTTTACGTCTTACTGGATGGCTGAAGGGAGGCAGTTTCACCCCAAGACTGATGCTAAACCTGGCTATTTCAGATCTGCTCACTCTGCTTTCTATGCCGGTTTGGATTTGGGCTCTTCTGCGTGGCTGGGTCTTTGGCTCAGTACTGTGTAAGTCTCTTGCCTATTTGGTGCACTTAAGTCTCTACTGCAGCATACTGTGTGTGATGTTGATGAGTGTCCAGCGATACTTGCAAGTGTTGCATCCTGAGAAATGGAACAAGCTTGGCATGAAAGGGAAGAAAATCCTCCTGAGTGGGATGTGGATGTTAAGTGGAGTATTATCTTGCTATGCTCCTGTACAGCGCACTGTAAGCCATGACAGGGAAGGACTGCTTCAGTGCAAGCGATGTTATCGCAATGATTTTGAAAAATTGGCTACTTTAATCTGGGAGATTATCTTGCTTGTGGTCTTCTTACCTACACTGACCTACTTCTACTTTCATCTTTATCGGGGCGTTAATAACTCCGCTTTCTTCAGCAGTAAATTATTGACAAAACTGGTGACGAGAATTGTGGCTTGCTTCTTTATGTTTTGGATCCCGATACAAATCTCCAACATTGTGATCATCACTGCTGTGTTGCTGAGGAATGAAAGGCTGTTGCAATCAGCTGAATCTCGTGCAAATATTACTTCAGCTATGACTTTCATTAACAGTTGTGTGAACCCCTTCCTGTACGCCTTTTCTGCTCGGGTTCTACGACAGCAAACATCTGGAACAGAAACTACTTAGCTCCTTCTTTATGGAGAGGTTTTTTAATTATTAACTTAAATGATTTTTTTCTCTAAAAGCCAATTACACCTGTTATATATAATTCTGTTTTTTCTGGCTTCTTATATTATAGTTTTAGCATTTTTCTAATTGGTAACATGTTTGCTAACAATTTGTAATCAAGCTGTAAGATCTTTTAAATATTTTTTAAAACTACACAGTTGAGAGGGACTGGCAGCAAGGAATCTAAAAAGTAAGTCTTAACATGAAAGGAAAAATGTAAAAAGAAATGCTTGTGTTCAAGGTTCATAACCTTTTTTCTTCAGCCTGCAATGTAAAATTTACAAATGTTTAAGTCAACACAGATTAAAAGTACAGCTTTCAATCTGTTTTTATATTTATATTTGTATATATACTTTTTTAATGCTAATCCTTGAATATTAAAAATACATTCATTTGGATCTATAAACCACAGTAAATTTTGATAAAAGTTCCTACATGATGCACGTCTCCACGTCTATTATTTTTACCTTTTTATTTAACATTTAAATTATTGGAGGAGACCAAGGGGCCATCATGCATTCACAGGTGCATCTACTGTTGTGTAGCTTTTGTTATTTACCATTGAAAAATTTATGTAGCTTAAATGGTTTTAATGTCTAAATAGATGGAGAAGAAATTCGAAATACCCTGCTAGATATTTTTTTTTCACCATAAAATGTATGTTTGATGTCATCTCCACTGGAAAACACAGGCACCATCACTTCTGCTTGCATTATAATCTAGAGTACAAATTCAATACAACTGTAACATTTGTCACTATAACATTAAGAAGGTTTTTCTCGTACAGTATGCATGCATTTTCGTGCATGAAAACCACAGAACATCCCTTTTCTGGTCAGCTTTAAAATGAAAGATGAAAAAAAATTGCATCGTATCAACAACCTACAATTACTTGTATTCTTTTTAATAATGTTAAACTTTGTGTAACTTTATATGTGTAATCATCTAACCTGATTACAACATCTCAATGGCCTTCCCTCTTATCTCAAAGTCCCCAAACTATAATCTTGGAAGATAGGACATAAGTCATCTGATTTTTTCATATACTGATATTATAAATGTAAAAGAAAAAACAATTAATACAATTAAGTAGTATTGAAATGCAATCTAACACATTTTCTGTCTTTATCATTTTTCTCTCAATTTGTTGCTTTCTCTGTTTATTCCTATGTTCCTTTCTTAATCATTTGTCCATAATTCTTAAGGGTTTTATTTTAATGTGGTGATGCCAAATGCCAAAAAAAAAACCTCTTACACCTTGGAACCTTGGATTGCAAGCATAATTTATTCAAGAAGTGTGCTCGTATATCAAAACATTAATAAATCAAAGTAAAAAAAACACATAAGAATAATTAATACAAAATATAAAGTAAAAATAAAACAAGTTAACCTGCACTTTACCTTTGAAAAGAATCGCGACAGAGCAGGGTTTCTGTTAGTGTGTGTGTGTGTTCAGACAGCATCACCACCTATAAAAGAGCCAGTACTCATCTTTGAATATCACCAGGTGAGATCCAATCTAAGAAAGGGCAGGACCAGACAGGGTGCCAGGCCGCATACTGAAGTCATGTGTTGACCAACTAGGGATTGTTTACCAATACCTTCAACCTGTCCCTGCAGCAGGCTGTAGTTCTCAAATCCACTACGATTGTCCTCAAATCCACTAAGATTGTTCTAGTGCCCCAAAAACCTACAGTAAGATGTCTAATTGACTATCGCAGTTGCTTTGATACCAATTATTATGAAGTTCTTTGCAATGCTTGTCCTTTCCCTCATCAAAGCCAACATCCCCACTGATCTGGACAAACAACAGTTTGCCTACTGTAAGAACAGATCAACAAAGCATGCAATCTCAATCGCACTCCACACAAGCCTGTCTCATCTGGAGCATATCAACACTTATGTTAGGATGTTATTTGTAGATTTTAGCTCTGCATTTAATATAATAGTGCCCGGCAAACTGGTGAACAAGCTGAGCAACCTGGGACTAACCACCACATTCTGTTTATGGATCCTGGACTTTCTCACTAACAGACCAGAGAATGTCAGGTAGGCAAGCACACATAATCCATTCTTACCCTGAATACAGGAGCACCGCAGGGCTATGTCCTCAGTCCAGCTCTTTTTACCTTATTTACATATGACTCCAAAATCATCCACTCCTCTAACACCATAGTGATGGGACTGATCTCAGAAAGGCTCAACATCTGGTTGAATGGTGTGTGAATAGTAACCTGGTTCTGAACACTACTAAAACAAACGAGATCGTTGTGGACTACAGGAGAGCTGGAAAAACAATACCACGCCTACTCCACATACTGTAAATGGTGAGGAGGTTGAGAAGGTTAACAATGTCAAATCCTGGATCTGCACATAACAAAGGATTTAACATAGACCATTAACACTTCTCACTTAGTGGAAAAAGCTCATCAGAGGCTTTTCTTCTTAAGAAAGTTCAAGAAGGGTAATGTACCCTCACAGCTTCTAGCCAATTCCTACAGGAGCATAATAGAGAGCATTCTCTGTCACTGCATCACAGTGTGGTACACTGTATCGGCTGCACTGCAGAGAAGTGGAGATACCTGGCTCTGACAGTTTAGACTGCACAGAGGATTGTGGGAACCAAGCTCCCCAACCTCAACAAAGTGTATGCTAGCCATCTACACGAGAGAGCTAGCAACATCAACAAGGATCATACTCATCTGGGACATATACGCTCCTTTAGTCACTGCCCACAAGCTTGAGGTGATTCGGGACAAATAGATGTCCTTTTCCCACACAAATATTACTTCAGCTATGACTTTCATTAACAGTTGTGTGAACCCCTTCCTGTACGCCTTTTCTGCTCGGGTTCTACGACAGCAAACATCTGGAACAGAAACTACTTAGCTCCTTCTTTATGGAGAGGTTTTCTAATTAGTAACTTAAATGATTTTTTTCTCTAAAAGCCAATTACACCTGTTATATATAATTCTGTTTTTTCTGGCTTCTTATATTATAGTTTTAGCATTTTTCTAATTGGTAACATGTTTGCTAACAATTTGTAATCAAGCTGTAAGATCTTTTAAATATTTTTTAAAACTACACAGTTGAGAGGGACTGGCAGCAAGGAATCTAAAAAGTAAGTCTTAACATGAAAGGAAAAATGTAAAAAGAAATGCTTGTGTTCAAGGTTCATAACCTTTTTTCTTCAGCCTGCAATGTAAAATTTACAAATGTTTAAGTCAACACAGATTAAAAGTACAGCTTTCAGTCTGTTTTTATATTTATATTTGTATATATGCTTTTTTAATGCTAATCCTTGAATATTAAATATACATTCATTTGGATCTATAAACCATAGTAAATTTTGATAAAAGTTCCTACATGATGCACGTCTCCACGTCTATTATTTTTACCTTTTTATTTAACATTTAAATTATTGGAGGAGACCAAGGGGCCATCATGCATTCACAGGTTCATCTACTGTTGTGTAGCTTTTGTTATTTACCATTGAAAAATTTATGTAGCTTAAATGGTTTTAATGTCTAAATAGATGGAGAAGAAATTCGAAATACCCTGCTAGATATTTTTTTTTTCACCATAAAATATATGTTTGATGTCATCTCCACTGGAAAACACAGGCACCATCACTTCTGCTTGCATTATAATCTAGAGTACAAATTCAATACAACTGTAACATTTGTCACTATAACATTAAGAAAGTTTTTCTCGTACAGTATGCATGCATTTTCGTGCATGAAAACCACAGAACATCCCTTTTCTGGTCAGCTTTAAAATGAAAGATGAAAAAAAATTGCATAGTATCAACAACCTACAATTACTTGTATTCTTTTTAATAATGCTAAACTTTGTGTAACTTTATATGTGTAATCATCTAACCTGATTACAACATCTCAATGGCCTTCCCTCTTATCTCAAAGTCCCCAAACTATAATCTTGGAAGATAGGACATAAGTCATCTGATTTTTTCATATACTGATATTATAAATGTAAAAGAAAAAACAATTAATACAATTAAGTAGTATTGAAATGCAATCTAACACATTTTCTGTCTTTATCATTTTTCTCTCAATTTGTTGCTTTCTCTGTTTATTCCTATGTTCCTTTCTTAATCATTTATCCATAATTCTTAAGGGTTTTATTTTAATGTGGTGATGCCAAATGCCAAAAAAAAACCTCTTACACCTTGGAACCTTGGATTGCAAGCATAATTTATTCAAGAAGTGTGCTCGTATATCAAAACATTAATAAATCAAAGTAAAAAAAACACATAAGAATAATTAATACAAAATATAAAGTAAAAATAAAACAAGTTAACATGCACTTTACCTTTGAAAAGAATCGCGACAGAGCAGGGTTTCTGTTAGTGTGTGTGTGTGTTCAGACAGCATCACCACCTATAAAAGAGCCAGTACTCATCTTTGAATGTCACCAGGTGAGATCCAATCTAAGAAAGGGCAGGACCAGACAGGGTGCCAGGCCGCATACTGAAGTCATGTGTTGACCAACTAGGGATTGTTTACCAATACCTTCAACCTGTCCCTGCAGCAGGCTGTAGTCCTCAAATCCACTACGATTGTCCTCAAATCCACTAAGATTGTTCTAGTGCCCCAAAAACCTACAGTAAGATGTCTAATTGACTATCGCAGTTGCTTTGATACCAATTATTATGAAGTTCTTTGCAATGCTTGTCCTTTCCCTCATCAAAGCCAACATCCCCACTGATCTGGACAAACAACAGTTTGCCTACTGTAAGAACAGATCAACAAAGCATGCAATCTCAATCGCACTCCACACAAGCCTGTCTCATCTGGAGCATATCAACACTTATGTTAGGATGTTATTTGTAGATTTTAGCTCTGCATTTAATATAATAGTGCCCGGCAAACTGGTGAACAAGCTGAGCAACCTGGGACTAACCACCACATTCTGTTTATGGATCCTGGACTTTCTCACTAACAGACCAGAGAATGTCAGGTAGGCAAGCACACATAATCCATTCTTACCCTGAATACAGGAGCACCGCAGGGCTATGTCCTCAGTCCAGCTCTTTTTACCTTATTTACATATGACTCCAAAATCATCCACTCCTCTAACACCATAGTGATGGGACTGATCTCAGAAAGGCTCAACATCTGGTTGAGTGGTGTGTGAATAGTAACCTGGTTCTGAACACTACTAAAACAAACGAGATCGTTGTGGACTACAGGAGAGCTGGAAAAACAATACCACGCCTACTCCACATACTGTAAATGGTGAGGAGGTTGAGAAGGTTAACAATGTCAAATCCTGGATCTGCACATAACAAAGGATTTAACATAAACCATTAACACTTCTCACTTAGTGGAAAAAGCTCATCAGAGGCTTTTCTTCTTAAGAAAGTTCAAGAAGGATAATGTACCCTCTCAGCTCCTAGCCAATTCCTACAGGAGCATAATAGAGAGCATTCTCTGTCACTGCATCACAGTGTGGTACACTGTATCGGCTGCACTGCAGAGAAGTGGAGATACCTGGCTCTGACAGTTTAGACTGCACAGAGGATTGTGGGAACCAAGCTCCCCAACCTCAACAAAGTGTATGCTAGCCATCTACACGAGAGAGCTAGCAACATCAACAAGGATCATACTCATCTGGGACATATACGCTCCTTTAGTCACTGCCCACAAGCTTGAGGTGACTCGGGACAAATAGATGTCCTTTTCCCACACATTGCTGGCTTACTCAGCTCTTGTCAGTTTCTTCTTTACAACATCAGAAGAATTTGTCCATTTCTCCCCACACAGGCTACATAATTTGGGTTAATTCCCACACACCACAACAACTACCAACAACAGTGTTGGACTGATGGTACTTAGTAGGATCTATCCAATGACAAGAACTTTAAAGCACTTTTTTTTACATCACATCTGCCAAATGCACAAATGTAAATGTAAATATGGAAAACATCATGCCTGGTCCCCGTTAGTAAGAAAGGACAACCAAAAGTCTAAAAATGACTTTAGACCAGTAACCCTTACATTTCACACGATGAGGACCTTGGTAAGGCCGGTCTTGACCTGCCTCCATCTCCTGATTAAAACAGCATTGGAGCAAAAGTTTGCATATCAGGACCATATAGTAATGGACGATGTAGACACAGAGCAGATCTCACACGTGGACAAACAAAGCAGCATAGTGAGGATTATGATTTCTCAGGCTCTTTTAACATCATTCAACTGAGACTGCTGAAGGATAAGCTCTTTCAAAGGATGCTTCAAAGGATGCTTCAAAGAATCTGATGACACAGCGGTGATCAGATGTATAAGGAATGGACAAGAGAATGAATATGTCAATTATATTATATATAATATAAGAATATAGGTCCATATAACTAGCAGGGGTCTTTTGTTGAATGGTGTAAGTTGAATCATCTGCAACTGAACATCACCAAAAACAAAGGAGATGATTATTGACTTCAGAAAGATAAAAAAAAAATTGCCTGTTGCCATTGAGGGTGTGATGTACAAATATCTTGTGGAGCTCACGCAAGTTTGTGTCGTTTTTGCGATGTTTGCATTTTCACAATTGCCAAGAGAACAGATCAATCACAGTTTTTGACATATTTTAAAAAGGAGAGAACTGAAGGTATGATGCATTCGCACAAATTCCCTCAGCATAGACGTAGTGAAAACAAAATATTCAGTTTAATACATGAGTTTTAGAAATGACTGACAGCTTTAATGATTATAAAACACGCGTTCTTTTATAATTAGACTCTGTGGCTTCACCTACATGCTTGGGTACAAAAGGGTCAGAAATATATTTCTAAATGCCATAATAGTACAGTAATTTGATGATTTGTGTGTGCGTGTGTGTGCGTGTGTGTGCGTGTGTGTGTGTGGGAGAGAGAGAGAGAAAGATACAAGTGCATAGTCATACAACGCTACAATACTATTAAATTAAATTACTAATGTTTATGTAGATGTTTATACCCCTTGAATTTTTTTTTTTTTACAATTATGACCACTGTATACAAGTGTATGTATAAATAGTACTTTTGTGTACTTGGTTTATTTAATTTAATTGTATCCTTTTTTGTTTCCCCTTCTACAGTACTTGTGTATGTTTTAGCTGTCTGACTATTATTTGGTGCTACTGCAGAACTGTAATTTCCCTTGGGATTAATAAAGATTTATTATGGTCCTAGGTCTTGTCAGGATTAAGAAGAAGGAAGTTAATAAGCTCTAGTGTCCTTCACACAATTCTCAACTTTGTTATGGTGATGTCGCTCTACAAATAAAATTGAATTGAATTCATTTGGCTTTGCTGAGACATATAACTATGTGTCATCTGCATAACAGTAGAAGCTAATACTGTGTCCATGAATTATAATACCCAGTGGAAGCATGTACAGTGGAACCTCGGATTGGGAGTAACGCGGTTTGCGAGTGTTCCGCAAGACTAGCAAAGATTTTTAATAAATTTTGACTTGAAAAATGAGCAAGTCTTGGTTTACAAGTACCGAGTATCATGTATCACTCATGCACTTCTTGTTTTGACGCCAAGCTTAAAGTGATCACAGCTGAGCCAATGGTCTCTCTTGCGCTGTGGAATTGTGGGTAATCGCCTCCCCTGCTCGGTCTTGGTGCTCACTCTCACTAGTATAATCAACATCCGTGCATGTACTGTTTACTATAACACTGTGACCACATGTGTGTGCAAAACATATTTTATTTTATGTTTGGAAGCATGCGTATACAGCGCGAGTATACTTTTTATTTTGACACGTGTGCGCGCGCATATTAAGCAAAAGAAAGTCTCATTATAGAGGTTAAAGATGCATTTGTTCCTTCTCTGTATCAGCCTGTTATATGTGTGCGTATGCGTAATTTGACAACACGCCCCTTGACACACACACCATTTCAATTATTTCTTATATGGGAAAATCTAAATTTACGAGTGTTTTGGAATACGAGCCTGCTTCCGGAATGAATTATGCTCATAATCCAAGGTTCCACTGTAAAGAGAAAAAAAAACATTGGGTCTAAAACAGACCAACCTTCACTTTAGTACAGGTAGTACTAAATAGATTTTCACCGTTTACAATACATCTACGAACTGAGCATTTGCTAATAGGACCTGAGCCAGGAGACGACTGTTCCCTTAACTCCTACACAGTTTCCTAATCTAACAATTAAAATAGTATGATCTATGGTGTCTAGGTCAAGCAACACAGTAGTAGGTCATTTACCACTTTAGCCAGCAATTTCTATGTGCTGTGAAGAGGCCTAAAATGTGACTGATACATTTCTTGAATGTTATTCCTATGTAGACAGGGGTTAGGGTTAGGGTTAACCCCTGTATGATCATAGCTGATGGATTATGACCTTTTCTAGGATGCTGGAGAGAAAGGAGAGATTTGATATTGGCTTATAGTTGGACAGATGATTGGGGTGAAGGTCAAGTTTCTTAATTAGGGGTTTAGTAACTGCTTTAAAAGATTTAGGAACATAGCCACTGCTGAATGAAGAGTTACCTGTTTTTTAAAAGGATGGATAACTCTCGCTGTTTTTAGATAGAGAAACTAAAGTGTTCTGCAAAAATCAGGACAGCAGAAAAATGGCCATAGGTAAAGATGCACTAAAATAAAACAAAAATTCAAAACTGTTGATTGTTTAATAAAACTGTCAAAAAGCAGTAAAATTTAAAACCTGATACAAGCGAGAAACTTGTAAGGCAAATGAATTATAAAGAACTCTTTCAGAGAGTCCTGAGCTCTGTGATGTTGAATCCTCACCAGGTGTTTCTATTTCAGTCAGGTGAACTGTATAAACAGTGATAAAATAGGCGTTTTAAGGTCTTACTGATGCAAGTAACTATAACTCACTACCATTTCAACTTCAATTCTATCGATAATCATGTAGGTTTTGTGAGTAAACATTAATTAATAATTAAAATAAAACTGATATTAATATGAAATAGTTTTTAACCAAACTGTCAACATGGTTTACTGTGGAGTCCAAGGTATATCAGTTATAGTTTAATATCTTATGTCTACATTTATTTATTTATTTATTATGTGTCTTCTGTGACAATAGCAGTAAGATTACTCAGTGCAATTATAGGCAAGAACACTGAGGTGAAGGATTTGATTGTCATGTTACTGGAAATATTGTGGGTAATGTGTGACATGCTATATGTTCCTATGCTTGCAAACTGAATGCGACAGTTTTGCAACATTTCACACCAGACAGTAGATGTGACAGACTGTTCTTACAGACAAAAGGGGCAGTTTGGAGTATAGAGTAATCACAGGTCTTTTAGTTGTTCTGTGTTTGCTTAGATATAGTATAAATGCTTATATATTATATTTAATAATCCTAAATAGCTAGGGGGGAAAATGCATGTAAAATTTAAGCTCAGATCGTTTGAGCTTGATGTCAAAATAGCATGACTTCCAGAAAAATATATTCCACATTATTTAATGACCTTTTAACTGTAATGGAAAGACAGGCACAGCACGTCTGCCTAGCGTTTCCTTCAAAATAAAAAATCTAACAATGCAGCAACTGAACAACTCAACAGCCCGCTGACTACTTGACTGTCAGCACCATCCCCCTAGTTTGGTTCATGCTGGTAGATCCTCGTAGTATTGCTGTAGCAGTATGTTTTTTGCTAGATGGAGGCAAGCAGTTTCACTCTAAGACTGATGGCAAGACATATCATGTGTTATGTCAAGTATCAAATGGGACATTATTGTCCTATACTCTTGTATAGCACACTCTAAGCTTAGACAAAGAAGGACAGCTTCACTGCTATCAGTGCTATTGGCAAAATGTGCCTGCCTAAATGTCTGAGATCATACAATTGGTGGTTTTGTTCCCCACAGTCAAGGCTCGATTTAAGGGGTAGATGCCATCCTACCTGTTGAAAAAAATGACAAAGACCATCCCCTTTGTAAAACCACCATCTCCATTCCAATCCCCTGTAAATTAATAATGCTGTGTATTATATAACATGTGTCATGAAAATGAAATATAAAAACTCTCTATGTATGATCATCTATGAACTATAAATAACAGCAATTAGCCAATCAGAATTTAATATTGGAAGCCACAGCTCACAAGCTCACGCAAGTTTGTGAGAGAGAGAGAGACTGGTGCGTATCATACATGACTACAATACTATTAAATTAAATTAGTTAATTACTAATGTTTATGTAGATTTTTATTCTACTCTTATAATCCTCCCCATATGAAAGCCAAGGAGAGGATCGAATGATACAGTAGTTTTGACAATTGCATGTTTAAGTGCATGTGTTTTGTTTTGATGGCTCCAAGTTGATTTAATTAAGCTTACATTTTGTTAATAAAACGTTCTTAAAAATTTTGCATATTTCTCAATCATTTTGTATGGTAGGTAAAAAAAACAAAAAAAACTTGACCACACCATCCCGTTGATTTATTTATTTATTTATTTATTTATTCAATTTGACCACTGCCCAAAGTGATTTATTTCTACGTTCATTTCACAACTAGAACAGAGTTTAGAGAGAGGTAGTGTTTATGGATTTTTCCTGAATGCCAGTTATTTGTTTAAGCAGATGCAGATGGCCTTCAATTCAGTTCAGCTTATTCCTGTGTGTCTGTAATTATCATATTTGCTTCTTCAATCTATTTTGTTTAGAGGTTAAATGAAGGAAGCAAAGAATAGGAAGTCATACTGTATGTGGTGCCAGACTGAATGCACTTCTCATTCCTCACACGCAAAAAGTAGGACAAAGTAACACATGGCTGGTGCCATCTTGGCATTTCTTCACACTGCAGGAGGAAGCAGGTGTGGCTAAAAGTGGACAAATGACATAGGCAAAAAACCTACGTAGAGAGCTCTGACTCCCATTATTTCTGGTGACTGATTTTGACAAAGATGCTCGCAACATTATCAAGGAAGATTCTGCAGCTGTGGATCAACAGATGTACTGAATCACACCAGACTGAGGTCTCTTGGAGGCCCAAGCCATCACTTAATCATGCACTCTTGACATGAAAACTGCTCACTTTTCAAACTCCACCTGAGAAGTCCAGCGGGCTTACTCCACCTATTCTAAACAGGAAGCAGTGAACTACAACATTATTAAAAGAGTCTGGAGATACTGTTGCAGTCTTCACCTACCACTGCCAACTGCAAATTCCTAGCATGCTTGAAAGATCAAATAGCCTGGTTAATGAAACAATACACAGATTTTTGTCAAAGTCAGCATTAACATTTTCAGCAATTTGTGCTACAGGACGACTTAGGTGAAATTACACTAGACAGGGCTAGTCTTCGCTTCTCACAAGCGTCAGTCTTGGATGCCCCAAAACATTGCTCCTAGACCCAGGGTTGGACCAGGTAGGCACTAATCACTAACATCAATATCAATAACATCACATAAGTGAGGAATAACATGTAGTCAATGTTTCAGTGGTGAATTAGAGACAAGTTTATTGAGAAATATTTTAGATGAGAAGAAATATTGTCAATGAAACATTCCGGAATGACTTCCAGTTAAGAGGCAGTTTTTTTTTTTTTTTTTTTTTTTTTTAATGTCCTGGAAATGTTTATTTTGCCTGTTACCCTGCATACATAACATTTGACTGTATGCAGTTAAATACAAAATGATTTGTATTCTTCAAAAGAATGGGCAAAGAATATTTGTCAGGGTTACCCCCTAGTGGCTCAATATTGCAGGTGTGCCTTTGGGCTCTTATAATTTCAATAACATTTGTCAATCATCCACTGAACATCTTTATCCTGTGATAAAGGAATAATTGCTGGAAAGAGTAATTTATTCCAGGATGACCCCGCCCATACCCTCGAACTGCTATAATCACATGCTATATTCTTTACAATAATCAGACTTCAATCCAGTTGAACACTTATGGTAAACATAACCTTGGTCACTATGGCTGTAGGACTCAGCCATGTGTGTGTGTGTGTGTGTGTGTGTGTGTTGGGGGGAGGGGGGGGGGGGGGTTTGGCCATATGATAGCAGTGTGGGGAAAGTGTACTGAATGCTTTACATTGTACATTCGTGTCAGACTCACTTTGTTGGACCTAAAAACAAATCGGACTTACAAATGTGCTCCTGGAATGGAACTCATTTGTATGTCGGGGATAACATGCATATTTTTGACTGGCAAAGTTTGAAAATCTCACCTAGGTCTGTTTCTGCACTTGTCTTGGACTAGAAAATAGCATTCTTGACAACAGCCTTGTTGGGCATATAAGCATTCTTCCTTTTTTTTTCTTTTTCCTTTTCTTTTGATTTCTCATAAATTTTTCATTTCCTATGTTTCTTCCTCCCTGACATAATTTCTTAATTTGTCAATTTTCTTCTTTATTCCAATTTTCATCCTCTTTCACCCATTTTTTCCTCCTATTTTTTTTGCTCATTTACTCCTTCGTCCTTGGCAACTAGACAACTCTTTTAACAAGAAAACCATTACGCATTCATCAACTCAAGGCAAACCTGCGGATACAGAAAATCTTCTAATATTTTGAATGGAGAATTGTCCAAGATCTCTTTAGACACCATAACGGACATTGCAGAAAGAGGTGTTGTTGTCGTATTTTCTTCAGGGGTGCCGTATATAAAAAATATATTAAAAAATTTAATATTTATGCTTTAAATTTTATGCTTAAACAACATACACAGCCTAAAAACATCACTCGATGTGCTATGCATGGAATATGATTACACTACATACAGTAAGTGAAGTGTGATATATGCAGTGATTGACTTTACTCTCAGAATTTGTAAATTCCTCATTTTTTATATTAAAACACTGTCTGTTGAGGATAGTTTGCTACAAATGTTGTTACTATGCTTGTCACACTCTAATCAGCTAATTAACGCAAAACACCTGCAAAGGTATCCTGAGTCTCAGTCTGGTTCAGTAGGCTACACAATCATGGGGAAGACTGCTGACTTGGCAGTTGTCTGGAAGACAATCATTGTCACCCTGCACAGAAAAGCGGCAGCCTTGAGAGAATTTTAAAACAAAACCCATTCAAGAATTTGAGGGAGATTCACAAGGAGTGGACTGCAGCTGAAGTCAGTGCTTCAAGAGCCACCATTCACAGACCAGATCCAGGACATAGGCAACAACTGTCCTTCTGTCAAGCCACTCTTGAACCATCAGAGGCATGTTACTTGGGCTAAGGACAAAGAAAAGGATTGGACTGTTGCTTGGTGGGCCTCGGAAAAGTCCTCTTTTCAGATGAATGGAAATTTTCCATTTAATTTGAAAATCAAGGTCTCAGAGTCTGGAGGAAGAGAGGAGCGGCATAGAATCCAAGTTGCTTGAGGTCCAGTGTAAAGTTTGCACAGTCAATGGTGGTATGGGGAGCCCTGTCATCTGCTGGTGTTGGTCCACTCTGTTTTATCAGGTCCACGGTCAGTGCAGCCATCTACCACAAAGTTTTAGAGCACTTCATGCTTCCCTCTGCTGACCAGCTTTATGGAGATGCTGATTTAATTTTCTGGCAGGACTTGGCACCTGCTCATACTGCAAAAAATACTAATACCTGGTTTAAGGACCATGGTATCCCTGTGCTTGACTGGCCAGCAAACTCGCCCGACATAAACCCCCAGGAAAATCTATGGGATGTTGTGAAGGAGTTGATAGTGGACTTTAGTACTAAGCAGGAGAGGAACTACAAGACCCCCGCCATCAACGAGAGACCAGTGGAGAGGGTGGACAGCTTCCGATACCTCGGTGTTCACATCACGCAGAAACCTGTCATGGTCCTGTCACATCAACACCGTGGCCGGCCACCTCAGACGCCTGAGAGACTTTAGAGACTGCCCTCTAAGGTGCTCAGGAACTTCTACTCCTGCACCATAGAGAGCATCCTGACGGGAAACATCTCAACCTGGTTCGGGAACAGCACCATGCAGGACAGGAGAGCCCTACAGAGGGTGGTTCAATCAGCTGAACGTATCATCTGTACCAAGCTCCCTGACCTTCAGACGATCTACAACAAGCGGTGCGGAACCAAGGCCAGGAAGATCGTGAAAGACCTCAGTCATCCTAGCAATGGACTGTTCTCTCTGTTGCGGTCAGGAAAGCGCTTCCGCTCACTGAAGGCCAACACAGAGAGACTGAGGAGGAGCTTCTTCCCGCAGGCGATACGAGCTCTCAATCACAACACCACATAGGACCTAAAACTCACACACTTGCACATTTTGCACACATCAGGACTGCAGACTTTTTATCTTTTACTTTTTACCAGCATGCACAACCGGCTTACACATGGAACATTTGCACACTTGCACTTTTTGCACGCTGTGAAGTTGAACTTCACTACATTCTGGACTGCACTACATCACATTTCCATTACATTTCATTACTGTATATATCCACTATTTTATTAGATATTCTTTAACTTCTTATATTTATCTTATTCAAATACTTTATTTCATTTTATTCTTATTCTGTATATTATGTAAATAAGTGTGTGGTTTTTTAATTTTATTATTTTTTTATTTTAATTTTTTTATTATTATTTTTAATTGTAGGTCAATAGCAGTGGTATAAGCATTTCACTTCATATTATACTGTGTATGACTGTGTATGTGACGAATAAAATTTGAATTTGAAAAGACCTGAAGGCCGATATCAGAGCAACCTGGGCTTCCAAAACACCTCAGAAGTGCCATACACTGATCGCCTCCATGCCACGCCACATTGCTGCAAAAATTCATATATTCATGTATTAAGTGCTGTAAACATTCATAATTTTCAGTAGTCCAACATTTCTGTGTTAAAAAATATTTTTTTTACACTATTGGTCTTAAGTAATATTCTAATTTATATATGGCAGTCAAAAATCTGGACACATCAGTCAAAAAATTATCAATTTATTTTCTACATTCAAGAACAATTGTTTGAAAGATTGTTTTTAAACTATGAAATAATACATATGGGATTAGGTAATTAAGTAACAACAACAACAACAACAACAACAGTCAGTTGTTATTTTAAGACACTAAGAAGTTCAGCTGTTCTGGAATAGATCTTGCATGAGCAGTATTGTCAAGTGTAATTGCAAAACCCATCAAGCACCATGATGAAACTGGCTCTCATGAAGACCATCCCAGGAAAGCAAGACTAAAACGTACCTCTGATGCTGAGGTGACGTTCATTTTAGCGTTACCAGCCTAAAAATCACCAATTACCAGCATGACTTTTGTAATTTACATGTGAAACATGCTGTGTGTCTGCTCTCACACCAAACCATATCCTCTTTCCTTGCCTTTTGGTCATAAACTGTAAACCATTATTTACTACTGTATATGTTTTTATATCCTTTAACTTAGTTTATACTTTTTAGTGCATTCACTGTATCCTTGCAACATATATTTTAAATGTGCAGTTCATTTTGTACAAAAGTGATGTTAATTTGTAATGTTAATTGTAATGCCTATATAAATCTTCTTTTTTTTTTGTTTCTTTGTTTCTTTCTAAAACTACGTACCTATTTCGTTTGTGAGAAAAAGTATCAGCAAAAAGTCCAGTGATCTCTACACTGATGGAAGTCTGAGCGTGATTCTTTTCTTTTGTTGCTCTCCATCTCCTCCCTGCAGTGGAATGGCTGCAACCTGGATGGGCTCCATTTTTCTGAGGGATCATTTGGTCATTCATTTATGAAATACTGACAAAGGCCAAGTGGATTTAGAGTTTTCACGTTTTCAGATGGTAGTCCCACTCTTTTTTTCTGTCATTTTGTCCTCTAATATTCAACTGAAGCAACCTCCCCTAAGTGCTGCATAGCCATTAGCATGAAGCAAAGACCCCCAAAGACCAGGCATCCAAGAGACAAACAATCTCAATGTATATTATTTAGAAAGGATGACAGTTTGGCTGGCCCTATGGTTTCTGCCTGGATTAAGGTTTATTACATTTGAAAAGGTCGTTCTTTCTCTTCAGCACGTGGACAAGGAGATCATCGATCCAGTGGTTTAGAAATAAAGCCTATATTAGTCACAGTTGGGATGAGAGCACAGGGTCAACCATATTATAGCGCCCATGGAGCAGAGGGTTTAAAAATGTCCAACCTTCACATGAATACATTTGAGTATTTAGTATTGAGATAAATACTTGAAGTTCTATATCTATAAGATATCAGAATGTTTTAGATTTCACAATTAACATAAAAATTAACATAATAAATAATTGCATTTGATGTTAATTTACAATAATGACACTTTAAACCTCAAAAAGATAGATGTCTTGTTAGATTTTATTCTCATAACTGTAGCAGTGCCAGTTAGGTTACATGTATCTACAGAGGTAACCACAGAAACCATCACTTCTGCTTGCTACAGTAGCTTATTTAGAGCTTTCACCCTTGTGCAGTGCAGATGTGTCTAATCATGGAGCAGCTCAACTTATCAAACAGTTCACACACCACTCCTGTGTCAGTTGAATACCTAATTGGGAGTAGTGTACTGGCAGTCTGCTTCATCCTGGGAGTTCCTGGTAATATTGCTGTACTGGTCTATATTGCTGGATGGCTTAATGGAGGCAGTTTCACCTCGAAACTAATACTAAGCCTGGCCATATCAGATCTTCTCACTCTAATTTCTCTGCCAGTGTGGATTTGGGCTTTTTTGCATGATTGGATCTTTGGCTTGGTCCTGTGTAAGCTTCTCTCCTATTTGATGTATTTCGGTGTCTACTGCAGCACAATGTGTGTGGTGATGATGAGTGTCCAGAGATACATACAAGTGCTGCATTTTCAGAAATGGAACAAGCTTGGCAGAAAAGGAAAGAAGATCCTTCTGAGTGGTATTTGGATCCTAAGTGGAGTATTATCTTGCTATGTTATTGTACAGCGCACCGTAAGTAAGGACAGGCAAGGACGGCTTCAGTGCAGTCTACGCTATCGTGATGATGTGGAAAGAGTGGCTACTTTAATCTGGGAAATTATATTATTTGTGGTTTTGTTCCCCACCCTGACTTACTTTTACTTTCATCTTAACCAGGGAGTTAATAACTCAGCTTTCTTCAGCAGTCGCTCATTGACAAAGCTGGTGACCAGAATTGTGGGATGCTTCTTCATTTTTTGGGTCCCATTACAAAGCTCCAATGTTATGATTGTAACTGCTGTGTTGCTGAAGAATGACAGATTTTTAAAATATGCTGAATCTGGAGACAATATTGCTGCAACTCTGGTTTTCATGAACAGTTGTGTGAACCCGCTCCTGTATGCATTCTCTGCTTGGACTTCACAAAAGGAAAGGGATGGAACAGAAAATACTTAGTTCCTTCATGATGTAGAGGTTTGAGAGAGTTTATTGTTTATTGATGATAGCCAGTAACTTGCTGCAGTTTATAAAAATAATTACTTGTTATTCTGCTTATTATTATTGCACAACATTGGTGATATAATTTTTGCAACTTTAATAGTCCCTTTTTAAGCTAATTTTGTCACAGTAACTTTTCACATTGTGAAACTGTAAGCTATGTGTTTACCTGCACAACTAACCACAGGACATTCTTCCTGTATTCAGTCAGCTCTATAATGAACTCGAATCTTTGCAAATGAAAACGATACATACTGTACATGCTGAGTGTCAATTAAACACCTTCTCTTTTCCCTTGTAATAATAAACATGAAACTATGATTTCCTGTGTGTTCTAACTTAGTTCCAATGTCTATGTGTTTGTATAAATATCTAAGCATTTCTTCATAAATGCAGGTAATAAAAAAAAATATTGTTTGAATGTCTAACAGATTGCCTAACAGATTCTCTGTATTGTATCTATAAGAGTTGATTATTTCTACTCCATGCTTCAGATACAATTTTATCAGGGTTTTAGATTAATATTATCAGTTATTAGAAAAAAAGAAAAATTTTGCATTACCTCAAGAATATGTGTAAGCAGTGTTGTAATGTAACAAACTCCAAATACTTTGTTACTATGCTTAAGTAGAATTTTCACATATTTATACTTTACTTCATTATCTATATTTCTGGCAACTTTTACTCCCCTACATTTCCTAAATAAAATCTGTACTTTTACACTGATCAATTTTCTCCTAAGCATATTCATTACTCGTTACTATAAAATAAATCTGAATAAATTTGTCAGACTGCAAGAAAGCATATTTGGCCAATCAGTTCTCCTTGATTGCAAGCTAATACACCCAACAGAATTCAAGTTGATAATATAATGTCTGCCTTTTGCCAACTGCTTCCACCTGAAGAAGCAGTAAGTTAATTTCGATTTAGTGGAGCCACAACATCAATGTCAGATATCTGGCAACAGATATGGAATATGTACTAAAGATTGTGTACTAGGTACTATCTAATCTGAGGTATGGTAAATTGTAAGCTGATAACAGTATGTGATGACTGGGTCGGAACTCACGGGGCTGCACTGGCCAGTCAAATGGTCCGCTTGTGCTCAGTACATACTGTATGTTCACGCACTATAGGGAGTATGCGGCTAAATTGTCAGGTTTCTGAGCCTGGTTATTCTAATAAACTTATCCTCTGTAGCAGAGGTAGCTCTTGGTGTTCATTTGATGAGTTGAGCCAGGTGTCCGGCAACTGCATTGGGAAAATTTGTGAGATTTTTTTTAAATAATGAGGGACTGTCTTTTCTCTTTATCTAATGAGTGTTACTTGCCATAATGTGAATTTGTACAGTAGTTGTAGTAACACTAATAGGGATGTACCCTGCCTTTTGTTTCACCAGACAACTGATGAGTTAAAGCACATTAGCAAGAAGGCAAGAAATATCACATATTAACTCTTGACAAGGCATACATAATTTGAAAACCATTCCAGGTGAATACCTTGTAAATCTGATGAAAGAACACCACAAGTGTGTTAAGCTGCCAAAGCTGTATCAAAGCCAAATATAGCTAATTTAAAATATGATTGGGTTGTTTAACACATTTTTGTATTCACTACATAATTCCATGTATGTTCTTTCATAGTTTGTACATTAAACCTGAAGACATCCAATGTTTAATAATTAAAGGAAGAAAGAAAGAAAGAAAGAAAAAACAAACAAACAAACAAGCAAAAAACAAAGGAGAAGGTGAATCCAAACTTTTGACTGGTAGTGTTACATTGTTATGTGACTTCGAGAAAAATTTAAAACAATATATAGGAGCTTTAAAAAAAAAATCACCTGGGATTAAAAAAAAAGGATCTGTTTTTTCCATAAGTAAAGCAAATATTGATTAGATTATTGCTATTTTAAGGAAAAAGAAGAATTGTGTAGTGATGTGCAACTCACATTTGGTGTTTTAAAGTGGTCTAATCACAGGGGAAGTTACTACCACTGTGCAAGGATATTTCCCAGTGTAGTATTGTGCAGTTTACTGTAGAACTGTCTAACAGTTTACTGTAGATTGACATTGTCATGCAGAAATGTAGAATACCTTACTGGACTTTTTGTCACGATCATTTCCAGAAATGTGTTTCTTGAAACCACACTAATGCTATTTTTATCTACATTAGAAACCACACAATGCTCACTTTCACACAGATTACACTCAGCTATGCACCAACATCTAAGAACATCTACAGCAATGCAGCTCACATGGCTTAAAGTTCTCTGGTATTGTGCAAGAATGCTGGCACGGGACTAAGGCCATTTAACAATATTCATGATTTAGAAATCATGTTTTCTGACCTTGGAAAAGTCAAAAATCAGATCCTTTCAAGTTTTCCAAATTTTGTCATGTTCACACATCTTAAAATGGTTTCAAATCCTTTTTATCCTCATAGTTCTAAACACAATTCTACACTGTGACAGACTATAAACAGGTGTTTGGAGTGTTTCTTTATAAAAAATAAAGGCTGAAATGTCCCATTTACATCAGTATTCAGATCCATCACCTATGTAAGCTTTCATTGGGCACTGCAGAAAACACACTGAAAGGCAAAAGCAAGTGAAATTAAGTGCTCTTTCAAATCATTACACACACAGTGGTGGGTGGGTGATTCTAGTGTGGTTAAAAAAAGGCAGTTATATAAATCTCAACCTGGTTGTTTTTAATTGAGGAAACAACTTTACAAATTAAAGGGCAATAAAAACAAATAAATAAAATACAATAAAATAAATAAAATAACCATATAAAACATTTAGGGAAGTCATTTTAGTGCAAATCATCCCATAAAATATTAAACATCACAACCACTGAATATGGCATAAACTGCGAATTCAGTAGAGCATCCTTTTGTTAAACACTAAAACAGTAGTGCAAAAGTAAGTCAAAATGGATCAGGAACATTCAAGCATCTATGAGAAAACGGTGCCATTGATAGACCTGCCAATCTATCATCACTTAATCTATTAACTTTCTCTTAAGTTTTAGCGGCAGTTGGTTTTCAAAGTTAGCCGAGGTCATCCTAGCACGCTTTGCAGTGAATAGCAGTCCAGCACTACTGAATAGACGTTCGTTCCTTTCCACCTCTGTAAGTAATTGTAGGTACTTAAATAACAGTCACTGTCACCTTAAAGTTCCAACTTACTAGTGATTTTGTGTCTGATGTCATCAGGTCAATAGGGCACTGGTGGCTCAGTGGTAGGTGTTTCGCCTGCCATGTGAAAGGCCCGGGTTCGATTCCCAACAACTGGATGAAGTGCCTGTCCCAAGCCCAGATAAAAGGGGAGGGTTGCGTGAATCTTGTGTAAAAACCGTGCCAAGCTTGTGTGAGGAATGTATGGTCTGCTGTGGCGACAGCAACAACAATTTATTTGATTTGCAACAAATTCAAAAACTGATAGTTCTGTTTACTTAAAATTGGAAACTGATTACCTCAAATTTTTTGAGTTTAGCCAACTTATTCGGGTTTACAGTGTAAGAAAGAAATCCAAAACAATGGGCAAGGTTGATAACGAATCACAAGTACACACAAAAAGACAACAAAAAGAAA
The DNA here is from genome assembly GCA_030347435.1 of Clarias fuscus. Taxonomy (NCBI): domain Eukaryota; kingdom Metazoa; phylum Chordata; class Actinopteri; order Siluriformes; family Clariidae; genus Clarias; species Clarias fuscus. The sequence continues at coordinate 22,310,996 of CM059208.1, forward strand.
TGCAAGACACAGATGCTTTAAAAGACGAGACGTTAATTAGCTAAAGAGGTACAGGTGTGCAGTGAAGATTTTCATCTGCCCATAAGATATCAAATCACTGTGTCACATTAGGGTAAAAAATGTAAATTCACTTTAGGCTGGTAATTTGACCTTACTGCCATTTTAGCTTCAATCCTGTAGATTTCAGGAAGATTTTGAAATAAATGTAACCAAATATAAATATTAAGTATTGGATGATGTCAAAACCTATGCATTCAGAACTGTAAAATATTTTTGCTGGACAACATCTCCTTTTTACTTGTGAGTTCAGGACTTCCTTGTCATCATAAATGTTATTTTTATCAACATTTGAAACCGCAGAAAGCTAAACTTCTGCTTCCTTTATTAGGTAAGTTTCTGCTCAGCCACAATGCTGCATCTAACAATGCTGCAATTCAACTCATCAAATAGCTCGCTCAACGCTTCTGTCTTATCTGAAAACCTGATTGCAAGTAGTGTGCTGGCAATTTGCTTCATACTGGGAGTCCCTGGTAATATCATTGTAGTGGTACGTCTTGCTGGATGGCTAAAGGGAGGCAGTTTCACCCCGAGACTGATGCTAAGCCTGGCCATATCCGATCTACTCACTCTGCTTTCTCTGCCAGTTTGGATTTGGTCTCTTCTGCATGGCTGGGTCTTTGGTTTGTTCCTGTGTAAGTTTCTCTCCTATTTGGTGTACTTAAGCCTGTACTGTAGCATCCTGTGTGTAATATTGATGAGTGTCCAGCGATACATGCAAGTGCTGTATGCTGAGAAATGGAAGAAGCTTGGCAGAAAAGGAAAGAAGATCCTTCTGAGTGGGATGTGGATCCTAAGTGGAATATTATCATCCTATGCTCTTGTACAGCGTACTTTAGCCTTGGACAGGGAAGGGTGGCTTCAGTGCAAGCGATGCTACTGGAATAACGTTGAAAAAGTGGCTACTATAATTTGGGAGATTGTTATATTTGTGGTCTCATTTTCTATAATAGCTTATTTCTACTTTCACCTTTATCGTGGAGTTCATAACTCAGCTTTGTTTAGGAGCAACCTAATGACAAAACTTGTGACCAGAATTGTGGCATGTTTCTTTATTTTTTGGATTCCATTTCACATCAACAATGTTGTGCTCATCATTGCTGTATTACTTGGAAATGACGATCTGTTAAAATCTGCAGAAGCAGGAGATAATATTGCTGCAGCTCTGACTTTCATTAACAGTTGTGTAAATCCCTTCCTTTATGCCTTCTCTGCTCGGGCTCGACGACATCAAACAGCTGGAACAGAATATACTTCATGAAACCAGGTTTGGGAGAGGATTTTTCAAAGTCAGTGATGTGGTAAACCTTATTAATATGGACTTAAACCTACGTATGCAGCCTGACTCTTTTTTTTTGTTTATTATTATGTTTTTAAACCTTTCATCAAGCATTTTGTTTGCAAACTGGACAAAGAAAAAACTAAATGAAGAAATATCATTCTGTGACATGACAATATCTCTCATGACAAAAGATGTTCATCAGTTGATCTTTCTAAATATTAATAATCCAAAAACAGTTGTATAAATTGTGAATAATCTACAATATTCATATATATGTGTGTAAAATAGGTCATTTCTTGTTTGAGTAAAACCTACATATAAGCAAACAAACAAACAAGAAAACATACAGTATTTTTCCCAGTATATATTTTAAATGTTCGGTTTATTTTAGATTGATTATTTTATCAAGCTTTGTTGGAACATGAGTAGGGTTTTGATGCTTAAAGAGGTTCTTGAAAAGACAAAAGACATCAAATACAAACGAAATTTTCTTATTAGATTCATAAAGAAATGCTAGATTTCTGATAGATTTCTATTCTACAATAACTTTCTGAAATGTATCTTTGATGCCATGAACTAAATTATTCTATACATTTGCATACCATAGACACCAACATTTCTGCCTTCTTACAATTGAGAACTTAGACTACGCATCTAACCATGCAGCACCTGGTTGGAATTAATGTGTTTCTACTGAGAGTCAGTAATAGTACATCTCATCAGATGGAAGAAATGAGTTTTGAAGTTCATGGATTTTAAAGTTTGGGGATTTGTATAAGTGATTTTATTAAAGCATAGGAATATAAACCTAAATTAAATTCTGCTTATTACTCCTGCCTGTTATCAATTTACTTTTATTTGTATTTTATTTTATTTGAATAGGTCATTTTGTGACATGACAATACAGTAATAATAATGAATACTGTTCAATGAAAAAAAAATGGTTTTCAACAGTTTTATTAATTGTGAATAATCTACAATATTTAAAAAAAATGTGTCGTGCAGGTTATTTCTGGCTAAAGTAGGATTTACTAGTTATTAAACAAACTTGTCTTCCCAACCTGTACTGTTAATGTTGTGTTCATTTTAGATGAATGACAAAGTCGAATAAGCTTTGATAGAAAGTGAAATTATTGAGGTTTTGATGTGTAAAGACCATCCAGAACTCCCACATACAAATGTCATTTTGTCCACAAAAAACTGTCCTGTTTAAATGTCACCTTTGTCACTAGTACTTAGAATGTATTTCTCATAAGGAAGGCATGCATTTTCTGGCATGAAAACCACAGACTGTCACATTTCCCTTTTCTGGGTAGTTTTAAAATGGAAGTAAAAACCCTTTAGAGTAGTTATCACTAGCTCACACCCACCTTTTATTCTGTTTAGTAATATATGATGTAAAAGAAAGTGTCAATCATTTGACCTAACCACTTTCTTCCATTGCTCCAACACTGTAAAAACTCTGACTAGATAAATGTTGAATGAACTAATATTGTATGATTGGACTACCTACATTGTATGAAGCCATCCAAATGATTTTTATTAGACTTACATTATTATTAGTGTTTCTCAGATTTACGTGTTGAGAAACTGATGTTGGGATCTTTTTTTTTCTGTCTTCAAAAGTCAAATATTTCCTAGTTTTTAAAAATGGTTATGCTATTGTAATGTAAAACAATCATTAAGAGACTAGCATAACATAGCATAGCATAACATAACCAAAAAATACCCATCAAGTAATTTACAGACCTTTAAGCAAAATAGAACCTGTATTTTCCTGTTTTATGCAGATTGCTGTTTTAATTTTGACTAGTTTTGAAAGAATAAAGTTTTTTAAAAAGTAATATTTGTGTATTTTAATTATTGGGCCAACTTGTTTTCAAGGAAAAACAATCATTTGAACCAACTACATCAATGGAACTACAATGGGAGACAACTACTCTAGTCGACCCTGAAACAATGTAATTAATTGAGCACAACCAATACAACCTGGGCTGACTTAAACATTTGAATTACTAGCAGAGTTAGCTTAAAAGTTTGAACTGGGAACATGTTGTGTCAACTAAACAGCAATGTGAAATAGTTTGTTTTTAAAAGTTAGAGAAAGTTTTCTTTTTTTTTTTGATGGTCCAGTTCCCATTTGAGCTAAGACTTGCTAGTCTTTACTCCCCATAGACAAGATTCTTGTCCATCCATGACTCTGTCACCCCTTAACCACTTATACCTCCTTGGACCACTTTTGGTGGGTATTTACCACAGGATACTTGGAACATCCCACAGCACCTGCTGACCTAGAGATGCTCTGACCAAAGTCATCTAGCCATTTTTCTTGTCTCATCACATCACCCACAGATGCTTGATGAAATTGAGATCTGGTGACATTGGAGTCAAAGTCAACACATTGATTTCTTTGTCATGTTCCAGATCATTTCTGGATTTTTTGCACTGTGGCAGGGCACATTATCCTGCTAAAAGAGGCACTGCTACAGTACTAGAGAATACTATTGCCATGAAGGGGTGACCATGATTCTTTACAAAAGGAGGTTCATGAGTCTAGTTACCACTACTGGCCTGCCTTCAGCTACTGCAATGTAGATTTTGCAATACAGTATATCACTGATTAATTGTAAAGCTTAAAAGGTTAGAATGTCAAAACAAGTGTACAGGATGTAGAAATGCAAAATACGATGCAGGATATTTTGTGAGTATATTTATCTGAAGTGTTGCTGAAAAATAAATCACTTAATAGGGTCATACAACTACTCCTTAACGCAAATATCTAATCAGCTATTCACATCGCAGCAACTCAGTTCATTTAGACAAAGACAGTCTGCTAAAACTGAGTATCATAATTTGGAAGAAAGGTAATATCAATTACTTTGAACATATGGGCTGGTTTGAATACTTTTGAAACTGTTAATCGACTGGGATTTTCATGCCTAACTATCTCTAGTATTTACAAAGAATGGTCTGAAAAAAAAAAGAAAGTATCCAGTTCTTTTGGCTAATAGGAAGGCAACAGCAACTGAAATAACATCTCTTTTTCACATCTTATCCCAAAGAGCATCTCTGAACATGTCAAGCCTTGAAGCAGTGAAAGACCATACCTGGTGCCACTAAGAACAAGAAGTAGTTATTGCAAGGAAAGAATATTGCCTGCAAGGAGGCATCTTATTCATATGAGTTTTGGTAGAAAAGGATTATCATGTTAAGTTGTCCAGGATGGCTGAAAGTTTGGGTGTCCCCTTGGTATTGTTTCCACTAAAGGGTATAACATTCAATATAATATTACATGGTTACATCTTAGCCACAGATGACCATTACCCCTTTTTATCCTTATATGAACAGTGATGAAATTAGGCTTGATTCCTTAGGCACTTTAAAAATCACTTTTCAAAACACTGTAATCATTAACCCAATGTGCAACAGGTTGTTCAAAAGTCACTATAACTAACTGTAATTTCAGCTTCAATCTTACAGATTTCAGGTAGATTTTGATGATTTTCGGGGCTGTTTCTAGAAGTAAAGCTCTTCTCAGACACAGGCCCCCTGTACCAAAACTATACAAGTGTTTTCTTGGATGTCTGTGGCATCTGTGGCAAACTTCTCTTTCTTAACACACTGTTACTGCCCATTACCATACTGCTGCTGGTAAACTTGCTGTACTTGGCTTTTTTTTTTTTTGAAGTCTACAATAATTATAGCAATCAAAATGAATCCACTGCCAAATATAGGAGCTTGTTAAAACTTTGAACACGTGCTTATACTGAGGCACAGCATTTCAGTACTGGGGCAAAACATTTAAAACGATACGAATATTAAATGGTTTATAATGTCAAAACCTATACATTCAGAACTGAAAAATCCATTGCTAGACTATTTAAAATTTTTTCCTCATGACTTCAGGAAGTGTACCTTTGTGGTCAGTAGTACTATTTTTATTGACATTGGAAACCACAAACAGCTAAACTGCTGCTTACTCCATTAGGTAAAGTTTCCTGAGAACCACAACACGACATCTAACAATGTCGGAATACAACTCATCCAACAGCTCACTCACGTCTAATGTCTCAACTGTATCAATCTCAAACCTGATTTCCAGTAGTGTATTGGCAGTATTTAGAATCCCTGCTAATATTTCAGTAGTGTACAGTATTTTTTTAATGACTGGTTAAAGGAAGAGAGTTTTACCCCAACAGATGCTAAGTCTGGCCAAATTAGATCTGCTGCTGATGCCCGTGTGATGTTGATGAGTGTCCAGTGATACATGCACATGTTGCATCGTGAGAAATGAAACAAGCTTGGCATAAAAGAAAAGAAGAACCTTCTGAGTGCGATATGGATCCTAACTGGAATATTATCATCCTCCTACTCCTGTACTCTTCAGCGTAATTTAAGCTTGGACAGGGAAGGACTACATTTTTTTAATTGGCTATTTTAACATGGGAGCTTATATTATTTGTGGTTTAGTTTCCAGAAATAGCTTATTTCTACCCTCACCTATATTGGAGGGTTCATAACTTGTTTCGCTTTGTTTAGTAGTAACTTAATGAGAAAACTAAACTTAATGAGAAAACATAAATCTAACATGTTTAAAAAAAATGTAAATCTTAAAAAAAAAAAAAAAAAAAACTCTTACATCAACAACATACTGCCCAACATCTGCAGAACTAAGAGAGAATATGACTGCAGCTCTGTGTTTCATTAATAGCTTGGTAAACCTCTTCCTGTGGGCTTTCTCTGCTCTGGCTCTACAACAGCACACAGCTAGAACAGAAAATAGTTCATGCTGTTTAGGTTTGAGAGTGTTTATGGATTTTTCCTGAAAGCTAGTAACACGTTAAAGCTTATTAATATGAACATACTTATTTCTGCAGGTTTATGTAATTATTCTTCTTTATAACCATTAATCAAATATTTTATATGCAGTTTGGACAAAGAAAAAACAAATAAATGAAGGAATAAGTGACACTGTGACATGAAAACAAAAACTGTTCATCAGATGATTTCCTTCAACAGTAATTATCTGAAACTAATGTATAAATTGTGTCATATTTAAATCATATTCAAATACAGTACATGTGTAGCACAGGTTATTTCTTGCTAAGAACAAAACTCCAAAACAAACAAACAAAAATATATATTGTTAATAAATAATTAATGATTCCAAGGTGTTTTATTTATACTGTATATATGGTTTTGATTCTTAAAGAGGATGTAAAACTAACAAATAAAAAAAGACAATTCAAATTCATTCTTGAAGCTTAAATTGTTATAATATCAGAATAGATCCACATAGAAATGCAAAATATCTTGCTATACATTTTGTGAATAGAAGTGTAGCCGACATCATAAATACTATGTTAACCACAAACACCAAAACTTCTGCTTACACAACAAAACTGTTATACAGTAATGATAATGAATACTGTCTAATGAAAAAAGCTGTTCATCTGATGAAATAAAAATGAGTGAATAAAAAAAAAACACTTTTATAAGTTGTGAATAATCTACAATAACTAAAAAATGTGGTGAAGGTTAATTCTTGCTTGACTCTTCTCAGTCTGTATTGTTAATGTTATGTTTATTTTAGATGACTGATTCTATTCAGATTTTATGCATAAAAAGCATCCACAACTACCAAATACAAATACATTTGACTTTTAATTGAACTTTTTTTTTTACTCCATTTTAACTGTGGCAGTTAAAATGTGGCACATTTTAACTGTGGCATTTGTCACTATGATCTTAGGAAATGTGTTGCTCATAAGGTAGTCACGCATTTTCAGGTATGCCAACCACAGAATGTTACCCTTTAAGCACAGTATCAGCAGCCCACATCTACCAATGTTTTTTTTAAATCTCCATTGAAAACCACAAACAGCAGACCTCCCCTTACTTTATTATCTGGAGCGTTCACCTACCTGCAACACAGTATTTGACCATGCAGCCCCAGAACTCAACTGAAACAAACGGCTCACTCACTGCTCCAACTGAATACCTGATTGCCAGTAGTGTGATGGGAGTTTGCTTCATACTGGGAGTCCCTGCCAACATAACAGTAATAGTACGTCTTACTGGATGGATCAAGGGAGGCAGTTTTACCCCGAGACTGATGCTAAGCCTGGCCATATCAGATCTGCTCACCCTGATTTCTATGCCGGTTTGGATTTGGACTGCTTTTAATGGCTGGGGCTTTGGCCTGGTCCTGTGTAAGGGTCTTGCTTACTTAGTGTACTTCAGTCTCTACTGCAGCTTACTGTGTGTGATGTTGATGAGTGCCCAGCGATACATACAAGTTCTGCATCCTGAGAAATGGAACAAGCTTGGCAGAAACGGACAGAAAATCCTCCTGAGTGGGATGTGGATATTAAGTGGAATATTATCATCTTATGCTCTTGTACATCGCACCATAAGACTAGACAGGAATGGAATGCCTCAATGCATGCGTGGTCACAATGATGTTGAAAGACTGGCTACTTCAATCTGGGCGATTATACTGTTTGTGGTTTTGTTCCCCACACTGACTTACTTTTACATTTATCTTTACCAGGGCGTTAATAACTCAACTTTCTTCAGCAGTCGCCCATTGACAAAGCTCGTGACTAGAATTGTCACTTGTTTCTTTCTCTTTTGGATCCCGTTACAAATCTCCAACATTGTGATCATCACTGCTGTGCTGCTTGAGAATAACAGTCTGTTAACCTCTGCTGAAGCTGGGGACAGTATTACGTCAGTTATGACTTTGATTAACAGTTGTGCGAACCCCTTTCTGTATGCCTTCTCTGCTCGGGCTCTGCGACAGCAAGCAGCTGGAATAGAAAATTCTTAGTTCCTTGATCACGAAGAGGTTTTTAATAGTAGCTTAAATGGATTTTTGATATTTTCTTTGAAACTAGTGATAGCTGTTCTTATAATTCTGAACTTCTTTGCTTCCCTATATTATTGTTTTTGGCACCTTCTAATTGTGTATATTTCTGTAGATGACTGTAATTAGTTCATAACAAAGCTGTCTGTTCAAATTTTACTTTATTTTATAATCTTTCCAAGATTCATACCTTTTTTAGCCTGCACTGTAAAAGCTTAAAATGTTAAATTAATTTAAAAAAGTACAGTTTCTGTTTGTTTGTTTATTTGTTTGTTTTTGTACATCATATTGCTAGCTTTGCATGGTTTTGATTGAAACCAAAAGAGGTTAAATGCTTATATTTGGAGCTATACACCACAAATACATACAAAGAAATGTTTCTAAATGGTGCATCAGCAAAATCTAAGAAAGCATGGGTGCAACTTGAGTGGTATAGTGGTGAACATTTTGGGACTTGCAATAAGTGAAGTTTTGCTGAAAAGGAATTATGTTATATTTTCCAGGACAACTGAAGGTTTGGTTTTCCCCTTGCTATCGTCTCTGTTAAAAGAACACCACCTTTATATGGTTCCATCTCGATAACAGGTAACAGGTAGATTGGTAGATCAATTACACTGTTAGGGCTTGCTTCCTTAGGTAATCAGCGCCTTTCAAAATACAAGTAATGATTTACCTAATGTCCAACAGGTTGCTCAAAAATCACTGTAACTCCATTTACTCCACTATAACTACCATTTCAGTGTAAATTGTGTAGATTTCAGGTAGATTTGCCAAGGGTGTTGCTAGAAGTAAAGCTCTACAGGGGCACAGCCCGCTGTTACTCAAACTATACAAGTGTTTTCTTGAATGTATGTTGCATGTATGACATACACAAATTTTCCTTGCTTAACCCACTATTACTGCCACTACCATACTCTTGGTAAATACATTTGCATTTTTTCTGAGCTCCACAATAATTATATCAATCAAAATAAATTCACTGCCAAATATAGGAGTTTGTAAAAATTTGAACATGAGATTACGTTGGGGTACAGCAGCTCAATACTAGGGCCCTATTGCAATGAATTTGAAGCATCAAATAGTTTAATGCATTAAATCGTTTACAGTGTCAAAACATTTAAATTCAAAACTGCAAAATACTTCACCTAGACTATTTCTTTTTTTTTTCTTGTGACTTCAGAAAGTGTAACTTGGTCATCATGACTGCTATTTTTATTGACACTGGAAACCACAAACAGCTAGACTGCTGCTTACTCTATTAAGTAAAGTTTCCTCTGAGCCACAATGCAGTTTCTAACAATGCTGCAACTCAATTTATCAAACACTTCAATCACTGCTCCTGTCTCAATGGAAAACCTGATTGCCAGTAGTGTTTGGCAGTTTGCTTCATTCTGAGAGTCCCTGATAATATCACAGTAGTGTACAGTAATATTCAATATTGAATAATTGTATATATATGATCTAACAGGGGCGGCACGGTGGTGAAGTGGTTAGGACTGTCGCCTTGCACCGCCAGGGTCCGGGTTCAATCCCCGGCCAGGCTCGATTCCCGTCTCTGTGTGCATGGAGTTTGCATGTTCTCCCCTTGGTGCTTGGTGGGATTCCTCCGGGTACTCCGGTTTCCTCCCACAGTCCAAAGACATGTAGATTAGGCTAATTGGCGTTCCCAAATTGCCCGTAGTGTGTGAATGAGTGAGTGTATGTGTGTGTGTCTGTGCCCTGCGATGGATTGGCACCCTGTCCAGGGTGTACCCTGCCATGTGCCCTAAGTCTCCTGGGATAGGCTCCAGGCCCCCCCGTGACCCTGAATACAGGATTAAGCGGTATAGATGATGAGTGAGTGAGTGAGAGAGTGATCTAACAGAACTTGTTGCTAAACACCCACGAGAACAAAAAGCAAAATAAATGAATTAATAACTTTACTCAGTTTGTAATGTAAATATCAACTCCATTTTAGATTGATGATTGTTCACCAGGGTTTAAAAAAAAAAATTATTATTTTGAATAATTCGTCGTAATTTTTATTCGTCAAGATGATCTAGAGCTATCAAATAAAAAAAAAAACATTTTGTTCTCCTTTTTCAACTGTACGTTTTGTGACGGTGCCTTTAATAAATGCATTTCCATACACTAGCTATCCATTTCCTGGCATTAATAGCACATACCATCACTCTCCTCTTTTCCACTTTGAAGGCATCATGTACAAGGCAGTTGCTATAAGTAAAACTTTTTTTTTTTTACATTTTGTTTTCAAATTTTAATTATTGGAGGGGTACATTATCCTGTAGGGGCCACCATACATTCACAGGTTCATCTACTGTTGCATTAATTTTGCAATTTAAAATGATTAATTCCTAAAGCTTAAATTGTTATAATATCAAAATAGATGTATGTAGAAATGCAAAATATTTTGCTGGACATTTCGTGACTAGAACTTCCTGAAGTGTAGCTGACATCATGAATGCTGTTTAAACATTTTTTATTGGAAACCACAAACACCAACACTTCTGCTTACTTTATAAGCCAGAGCATAGACCCAGCTACATCATCAACATTTAAACATGCACCCACACAACTCATCCTGTGTAAGCTCCTCTCCTATTTGGTGTACTTGAATATTTACTGTAGCATACTGTGTGTGATGTTGGTCAGTGTTCAGCTATACTTGCAAGTTCAGCATCTTGAGAAATGGAACAAAGAGGTTTTTAATATTAAAGCAAAAAGGATCTTTGCTATTTTTTATGAAAGTCAAACACCAACGCTGTTGCATTCATAAAAATATACTTATATGTTTGCTTTTCCCTGCTTCTCTATATTATAGTTTTGGTGCCATCTAACTTTGCATAGTTTTGCAGATTAATCTAATCATTTTAAAATGACACTATGGTTATAATTGTAAAAAATACAATACAATATGGGGAATGATGAAGCATCGATCAAAGAACAAAGTCTAACATGTCTAACATTCAAAGCAAAAAAAAAAAAAAATGTTAACATTCATTTCCTGTATGAAAGATTAGTATATGTTTCACCCTGCCCTGTAGAAGATCTAGACCAATGCAAATTCCTTATGATCGCTCGGTAGAGAAAGGTAACGGCTGCTTACAGTCTCTTTTGGGCTTGGTATAAATTCTGACATGTTCCTCAGCATTGTTAATGCCTGGAGGAAAATTGGAGCATATTAAAAAAAAATTTGTCTGCCCTCTTCCGACATTAATGTTAAATGCCTTTGGATCATTTCATAAGTGCTGCTTTTGAGTCATTATTGATGTTAAAGCACATTTTTGGAGTCATTATCATTTTTATCACCTCCTGACATGTTTGGGAGCATTCGGCAGCCAAAAATCTGATATGTTAAGAAAATAGTGGTGATTAAATCCGAGCAAAAAAAATAATGCATGTTAATGCAAGTCCAATGCACAATAAAATTTCTTTACTCTAAAATGTCTGTGGTTTGATCATTTTTGTTAATTTCATAATTTCATAATAAAGTCTGATTACAAAATTTGCCCTTAAATTTTTGTTTGTTAAATATGTGTGGTATAGCTGCCAACTTTTCAGAAAAGCTTGATGTGATTTTAAGTTGGAAAACAAGGGCATGGTTTTGCACGCACATGCATGCAGCGCCCCAGCAAGCACACACCATACACCCTGCATGTTCCAGAAGTACGGAGTAGAAAATTACAATATCTTTAAATTATAGAGTTAAATTATACACAAAATTATTAAGAGAGAATCCCTTATCATTTGTAACATGTAACTTGCTTACTGTTCATCATTTGCTTCAGAGGCATCTCCAACTATTAAGAGTGGAGAAAGATACTGACACTGAGGTAGAGTCCATGCTGATAATGGCTAAGGAAAACATGTAACCTACTGTATACAGCACACAGCAGGATTTAATATTGTTTTTTTTTTAAATAAAAAAATTATGGTTAAATTCTAAAGTCAATTCTACTATAAAATATTCCATTCAGGCATAAAATTAACACCACCACTAAGTGAATGGAAAAATATTGATTATCAATTATATATCAATAAACTGGTGAGATCATGGACTCCCACTGCCAAAACTATGCCTGTTTTTCAGAAGTTAGACTGTCTGTTCCAACCCACGAAAAACACAACAGAGTAATACACAGAGTAGTGAAACAGTTATAGTTATTTTGTTTTGTTTGTAGTTGTGATATATATTTGATATATATCGCCTTGCCAGTTCCTTCTATATATTACTTCTTCATCTTTCTTTACAGTTCACACGTTCCCCTTTTTATCATCCTGTCGATCAGTTCTGACTAACTGCAAAAAACAACTCATCTGACCCTGTCCTGTCTAACTTCTGCAAACCCACCAGTGATTCCATTCTCAGCACACATCGCTATGGCTTTGTTCTCGTCTTCACAACAAACATATTACAGCAAATAGAACAGAATCCAAAATAAATTTTAGCCGGTCAAGGTGCTGCATCATGCCGCCACTGACACCACTTCCCAACAAACATACCCACCTACATCCACAGCCAACACACACACACACACACACACACACACACACACACACACACACACACACACACACACACACACACACACACACACACACACACACACAGGTAACCACAAGCTGCTCTGAGAAAAGCAACCATGCTCCAAAAGAGTAGAACCTGACACATGAAGATTCATGCAATTTATCTGAATAACAAGCAACTCGGGATCCCACAACGACTACATCACTGACTAACAGGAAGTTGCAGACAGATCCTTATCAGCGACTTTTGCAAAGGGAAGCACTGCTGAATTTCTGTCTGCAAGGGTCTAACATCATCAGTGAATCACCAAGTCTAATGGAATTACCTGTGGAAAGATTTCCTTTGAGCTTGGGAGGGTGATAAAGATGTCTCATACATACATTGCCCCTGACGTTTTTTCCCCCACATTCTTTAAGTTACGTTCTGCCTTTATTCGTCTGAACAGTCCAATTCCTTATTCTTCACATAGCCTATCTTTTTTTTGCTTAGTAAGCTGGTGTCAGGGCACAGGGCACACTATGTGGTGCCCCTGGAGCAGACAGGGTTAAGGACTTTGCTCAAGGGACCAAGTGGCAACTGGGCCTCAAACCACCGACCTTCTGATGAGCTACCCAGGGCCTTAGCACGCTGAGCCGCCACCACCACCCCTCCTTCTGCTAATGCAACATCCTTGGTGTGCTGCACTAGACTGCTCCCTCTATGAAGTGACATGTCAGCTCTGTCATTGTGCCACAATGGAAAAAATACTGTAAATCATTTAGGGCTGCTCAAGTTTGTTTTTCCCATGGTATTTTTTGTCTACATTTAGCACCATCACATTCAACATAGAGTACATTAGTTTTAGGTGAACAAGCAGCTCACCACATGTCCACATTTGATCATATGAACAGTGATTAAAATTAGGTAAAGAGCTTGGTCATTGATGTAATCAGCACTATTCAACCTAAAAGTAAACATTTACGAAATGTGCAATGGCTGATTCAGTGGTAACTATAACTCACTGCTGGTACAATCCTGTAGACAGTCATTCAAGTTAACTTATAAAGATTAATTATTTAGATGCATTCATAACTGCAAAATGTTTTGCTGGATTTTTTTCAGCATAACCTCCTGCAGTGTTCAATTTCTTTCACACAATAAATTCTAACAATATCACAAACCACTGACACTTCTGCTTACTTGATAAACTAGAGCATACTCCCAACTACACCACAGAATCTAATCATGCAGCAACTCAACTCATCAAATGGCTCGCTCACTGCTCCTGTCTCTACTGAAAAATTGATTGGCAGTACTGTGCTGTCAGTTTGCTTCATACTTGGAGTCCCTGCTAACATAGCAGTAATACTACGTCTTACTGGATGGATCAAGGAAGGTGGTTTCACCCCGAGACTGATGCTAAACCTGGCCATATCAGACCTGCTCACTCTGCTTTCTTTGCCGGTGTGGATTTGGGCTCTTTTTCATGGCTGGGTCTTTGGCTTGGTCCTGTGTAAACTTCTCTCCTATTTGGTGTACTTAAGCCTCTATTGCAGCGTACTGTGTGTGGTTTTGATGAGTGTCCAGAGATACCTGCAAGTGCTTCATCCAGACAAATGGAACAAGCTTGGCAGAAAAGGAAAGAAGATCCTCCTGAGTGGGATGTGGATGTTAAGTGGAGTATTATCTTGCTATGCTCCTGTACTACGCACTGTAAACCAAGGCAGGGAAGGTCACCTTCAGTGCAGTCTATACTATCGTAATGATGTGGAAAGAGTGGTTACGTCTATCTGGGAGATTATACTGTTTAAGGTTTTGTTCCCCACACTGACGTACTTCTACTTTCATCTTTACCGGGGGGTTAATAACTCAGCTTTCTTCAGCAGTTGCTTATTGACAAAGCTGATGACCAGAATTGTGGTATGTTTCTTTATTTTTTGGATTCCGTTTCAAATCTCCAACATTTTGATCATCACTGCTATGATGCTGAAAAATAACAAGCTCTTAGAAATCGCAGAATCTGGTCAGAACATTACTACAGCTCTGACGTTCATTAACAGTTGTGTGAACCCCTTCCTTTATGCCTTTTCTGCTCGGACTCCACGACAGCAAGCAGCTGGAACAGAAAATGTTTAATTATTTTATTATTTGGAGGTTTGAGAGATTTTACATATGTTCTGTCAAGTAGACGTACTGTATTTTTGTAATTTATATTTGAAAATAGCTTATACGTTCAGTCAGTTATCATAGTTTATAGCATCATAGCATTATAGCCTGAAGCAAAGGAACTTATCTTAAAACGAAAGGCAAAATATGTTTATTAAAGAGTCATAATCTTATGCCTGTTGATGTTTTGTGACATAACCTTAAGTGAATTTGGTGTAGAATTTTGTTTATTGAATTATATCCAGGGTTGAAACTTTTCTCAGCCTGCATTGTATTTTTTTTCATTATTATTTTACAACAAAAAACAGGACATTGTAGCAATTGTAGCAAACAAAACAACAGATACAAGAACAAATAACGAAAAGGCTGGACTTATGTGTCTCATGTAAACTGTGTGTTTGTTTGCAAAAGTGCATCGGGTTATTAGTGTGTTGAGATTGTGTTTAGAAAAGAGGAAGAAAAGTGCAAAGAGGAAGAACACAGCACAAGGAGAAAGAAAAATAAAAAAACTAATTAACCTGCACTTTACCTTTAAAAAAAGTAAAAAAAAATAAATCCAGACAGATAAGTGTTTCCATTTATGTGCGCAGGCGCTGTGTGTGTGTGTGTGTGTGTGTGTGTGAAGCTAAAGTAAGAAGAGAGGAGGATTGAGCCTCTCCACACACACACACACACACACATACACACACACTAACGGAAACACTGTTTTATCGGAAGAAAAAACAAGAAATCTCTCTAACGGCAATCAAATGAGCACACACTAACGGAATCACTGCTTTAAAGTAAAAATAAAACAAATTAACCTGTACTTTATCTTTGAAAAGCAACAGAGCTGTGTGGAGGGGGGAGGAGGGGTGTGTGTGAAGGCGAGAGGAGGAGGGGTGTGTGTGAAGGTGAGAGGAGGGATGTTTGTGAAGGTGTCCAATGATGCGCGCGCGCACACAGACACAAAGTGCTGGCTGACACACAGGGAGAGAAAATGGATTTTTAACCCTTTTAATGAGACTTGCTTTTGCTTTACGTACGCACACGTGTTTTATAATAAACAGTACACACACTCTGTACACACATGCATACAAACACAAAATAAAATATGTTTTATGTGCACACACGTGGTCACAGTGTTATAGTAAACTGTACACATGCGCACGGATGTTGATTATACCAGTGAAAGACATGCACTAAGACCCAGCAGGGAAGACGATTACCCACAATTCCGCAGCGCAAGAGAGGGAAAACCCATTGGCTCAGTTGTGATCACGTGAAGCTTGGTGTCAAAACAAGAAGAGTATGCGTGATACATGATATTCGGTATTCGTAAAACCAAGTCAAAATGTATAAAAAATCTTTGCTCGTCTTGCGAAACACTTGCAAAGCACGTTAGTCGCAAACACTGTACTGCCCGTAAATATATCACCTTATTGTAATGATAAAGTTGGTCCAGCAAGGTATGGTCTACCTTTTGTATTGCTTCGGTTCAGCCTGAGGGCTTTAAGGTTTAATCTTATATTTCTTTTTACATTTGTGTATGTCTATCCATATATACAGTGCAGTATATGGTGTTCACTTATATTTTTCAAGCTATCCTCAAAGGCATATCAAATTGCCCTTTTCTGGTTGAACTACTATTACTATTATATTTTTTCCTGATCTTGATCATGTTTTAGTTTATATCAACTTAAACATCTTTGAAATTATGAATTTTGAATTGAATTGAAAATCAATAATCAGTGAAGCTAATCGGAAAAAAAGGTGCACAGTATAATGTACTGTGCATTATTTAAGCATTGGATAAAGGTTCCAGAGTGATGGACACATCAGGGTAAGAAGAGAGGAAGTTGAAGTGATGCACCTTTCATGCCTACTGTCTACCATACAAGACTATGGACCAGGGTCATGGATTGGGGTTGCTTCAGTTTGTCAGGTCTAAGTTCAACAACATTATGTGCTCAAAAAATGAGGTCAGCTGATGACATGAATAGGATTGAGAGTGGATTTTTCCTTCCCTGATGGCACAGGTATATTGGAAGATGAGAATACCAGGCTTCATTACACTCAAATTTTGAAAGAGTGATTCAGGGAGCATAACACACGGATTGGCCACCACAAAGTCCACACAGCAGGTTTCTTGTGAGTGCATTTCTCAGAGGGAAATTCCTAGAGCAAACCAATTCTGAAACCAAAAAACAAGAGAGCATTCCAAACATTAGATTCTTCTTTAATATTGAATAGTGGTTCTGGGAAACAAATTAAATTCTTCCATGTTTAATGACATATTGAATGACAATAAATCTAACCTAATTTAACCTAACCTAAACATATAGACAGAGGGGCACAAAAAATGTATACACACTTCAACAGTTATCTATGCCCTTTTAGAAAGCTCAAAATGGATTAAGGCAGCAATTTGTCATATTACATTTCCTTGAAAGATGTCAGTAATTGATCATGTTGACATGTGAATGTTCCCCCATGCGCATGCTTAAATGCTGGAGTAATCAGCGTGAGATGTGAGACTAGCATGTAGAGGGCAACAGGAGCGTGGGAAAAGGCACATGACAGGGTAGGGAAAACATGAGCACATGGTGGGAAAAAGTGTCAGACAGGTCATGAAACTGATGCCTTTCTAATGTTAAATCTAGGGCATTTAAACCATGCTCAATTAAACCTTCACTAGCAGCCTGAACTGTTGATACAGGGCAGGATGGATACATGCTTTCATGTTGCTTACACGAACCCTACCTATCTGAATCCAGGCACATTTTTCCAATCTTCCGTTGTCCAGTTAAGGGCCCAAGCAAACTGTAACCTCAGTTTCTTCGTTGAGATAGGTGGAACCCAGTGTGTTCTTCTGCTGCTGTTGCCCATCTGCTTCAAGGGTTGACATGTTATGTGTTTGGAGAGCATGTGCAAGAGTGGGCAGCAGGCAGCTTTCTCCTAGACGAACAGAACTTAAAAGCACCCGAGTCTAGGGAGCCAAGAGATTTATGTAAGTTATGGCTCGATGATTACTACTCACCAAGTAGAAGTGAGAGAGCCCTTTTAAAGGCTGTGCAGATGCTAAAAGCCAAGATTGCTGATCTGTCTTCCACCTAGGTGAGTTCCAACAGCCCCTTGTTACTGTAGATGCACTCTGCCATTGGCAGACCTTATGCGGTGTACGCAATGTGTGTTTGAGAAGCGACTGCACTGAGTGGCCTGCCATCACAGACTCACCCCTTCAGCTCCGAGCTGTCGAGTACAGGGCGTACCATCGTAAGAGGGTGTCTGCATTTCCGTGTTGTCGACCGGACCTGTGAGCCTCAGTGAATGAGATGTCCTATGTAGAGAGAAAGTCTTTTTCTCAGGGGGTCGGAAAGGGGTGCTGCCAAAGAGGATAATAATTGGCTTACCAGCTTTTTAGTCATTGGGCATGGGTATGATTGGACGGGTTTTTTCCTGCGGCGGTCTTAACACACCATGCTTGATCTGATACCCCAAATACTGTGCCTTGGTCAGCCTCAGATGGCACTTCCAGAGGTAAGACCCATTTTCCGCAGCTCATTCAAGATCTGTCAAAGGTGGTACAGATGATCCTGCTAGCTACAAAAGTGAATCACCATGTCATCAAAATAGGCAGTAGCATAGAGGCAGATGGATTTTAGCACAATGTTTATCCGCTGGATTGTACTATAGCTGGGTGCGATGGAGACCGAAGGGTGGAACTCAGTATTTGCAATAGTCATGGTCTGTGGCTTCGGAGTCTGGCGTTAGGGTCACCTGCCAATAGCCCTTCATCAGCTTGAGGGTGGAGATAAATTGGGCCTGATCGCAAATGGTCCATGAGATCATCCACAGGTGACCATGGGCTAGTTGACCCCTCAATGAAGCCATGCCGCAACATGCTGTCGACCTCAGCATTAATGGCATGACAACGGGCCTGCCAGGTTGTACCTGGGAGGTACAACCCTCTCCCTATTGTCCAAAGGTGGAATATGTGAAGGAAATGCTGAAGCACATCAGTTAAATCATGCCCATCATCTTACAACATATGGAGTCAGCACATGCTGAGAAATGAAGAAGTTGTGATTGCCCAGCCAACTGCAAATTCCTAGCAAGCTAGAAGGACCTGTACACTGTCATTAAGATGGTCAGTAAATGAAACAATACACAAATTTTGTCATAGTAAGCAAACCATTTTCAGCCATTTGTGCTATAGGATGACTTCTTTTTGGTATGCACTAATCACTGCATTCCAGTAACATCACATTAGATCAGCTTTGATTTTTTGAAGATGCTTTGAGACAGACTTCTAGGCATCATATTTTGGCTCTAACTGTTCAAAAGAGTGTCCCACCCCCTGACAAGAACCAATGAACCAACGTTTTATTCACTTTAGCTATCAGTGGTTTTAAAAGTATAACTAACTAGTGTATGTATTTATATTGACTGTACAGTACAGAAGCAACAAGAGAGTAAGGAATAAGATGTAGTCACTGTTTCAGCGGTGACTCTAAGACATGTACTGAGAAATATTTTAGATGAGAAGAATTATTAATAACAATATCAATGAAACATTACCGAGTGACTTCCAGGTATGAGGCAGTAGGACATAACTGCTGCTATTGCTGTAAAATGCCCCACAGCCTGTCTTAACCAGAGGGAAACTGGTTCTCTTAGGTGAACACACTGAAGGGCTCTCTGATTGCCTAGAAATGTATATTCTGTCTGTTATCCCGCATACAAAGCATTTGAACTGTATGCACTGTGTGCAGTGCATATGCAGGTAAATACACAATTATTTGTATTCTTTAAAAGAATGGGCAGAGTATATTTGTCAGGGTTACCTCCTGGTGGCGTAATACTGCAGGTGCACCTTTGTGTACACTCTGACCACTAATAATTAAAAAAACATTTGTCAATCAACTACTGAACTATCTTTATCCTATGATAAAGCGCAACATGCTAGTTCGAGTAGTCTCTTCCTTGATTACCCCGCTCACATTGTCATGCCACCATAATCATATGCTATAATCTTTACGTTAATCAGACTTGAGCACCTATGAGAAACATAGATTAGGCCACTATGGCGGTAGGACATAAGTCTATTTTAGTCTTAAGAGGTTTTCTATTTTTTATTGAACAGGAACAGGTATTGAACTGGAATTGTCCGGCATTTTGTTTTGTATTTTATTTTTGAATGCCAAAGTTTGAAAATCTTACCTGCACCTGCACTTGTCTTGGACTAGAAAATGGCATTCTTGACTGCAGCCTTGTTGGGCATATAAGCATCCTTCATTTCTTCTTTTCTCTGTTTTTCCTTTTCTTTACATTTTATCATTAATTCTTCATTTCCTATGTTCCTTCCTCTGACATAATTTATTAATTTTCTCCTTTATTCTTTCCTTTCTTAATATTAATCCATTTCATCCTTTTTCTTTCCGTTTTCCTTTCTACTGCCCAAATAGACAACTCTTTTAACAAGATAACCATTACTCATTCATAAACTCAAGGCAGAAATTTCTGGAGGATATGCTTTGCTTAGCAAGTGCTCCTGTCCAAACATTTCAAAAGCTTGAAATGTTTTGAATGCAGAAGTGTCCAAAATCTCTTTAAGCAAAACCTTAATGGACACTAGAGAAAGAGGTGTTGTGGTCATAATTTCTTTACATGTGCTTTGTGCTAAATACTTTATATTGTGCTCAAACAGAATACATGGATGAAACTACATTTGTTTTTTGCATGATTATACTACATAGGTTAATGAAGTGTAATGTGCAGTGATTCACTTTACCCTAACAGAATTTGTAAATGCTGTTGTTTTATATTAAGACACTGTGTGTTAAGGATAGTTTGCTACTGGTATTGTTACTATTGCTTGTAACACTCTAATCAGCTAATTAACTCAACTCTAGCCTTTAAATGGTCTCTCAGATCTGGTTCAGTAAGCTACACAATCATGGAGAAGATTTCTGGACAACTGGCAAATCAGCAGACAATCATTGACACCCTGCATGTTAAAAGATGCACAAGCAACAGGGATAACTGCAGTCTTGAGAGTATTGTGAAATAAAGCCCATTCAAGAATGTTTTGAATGTCACATTACTTGTGTCAAGCCACTCTTGAACCAGATACAGTGTCAGAGGGGTCTAACCTGGACAAGGACAAAAAAAGGCTGGACTGTTGCTCAGTGGGCCAAAGTCCTCTTTTTCTTAGAAATTCTTAAATTTTGCATTTCATTTGGGAATCAAGGTCCCAGAGACTGGAGGAAGAGAAGAAAGAAACAGAATTCAATTTACTTGGAGGTAATAAAAGCATAAATTAAGTGACAATTTATCCCTTATCTTGGAAATATTTCTGAGATGGAAGTATGCTATCCTGGAAAGATTATCTTCATAAGTTTTAAATGAGAGACTGGAATCTATAATCATGCCAAGGTCTTTTACTGTTGCACTTGTTGGAGCAGAATGGCCATTCAAAGTTACAGTGATCAAAAAGCTTGCTTCTAGCTGCATGTCGTCCTAGTACCAGAACTTCCGTCTTGCAGGATTAAGCAGAAGGAAGTAAATTTATTTTATTATAATTAATCATTTATAATAATTTATTAAGCTGTTTTTTTCTTATCTGATTTTGCTGAGACATAATTATATATCATTAGCATAACAGTGTAAAATAATACCATGCTTGCGAATTATGTTGGCCAGAGGAAGTATGTAAAAAAAAAAAAAAAAAAAAACAAACAAACAGTAGGCCTAAAATCAAACCCTGTGGAACACCAAACTTCACTTGGGAATAGGCAGAATAGTCGATCAGTCAAATAGGATCTAAGCCAAGACAGAGCTGTTGCCTTAAGTCCTACTACATTTTCCAATCCATGAATAAGAATACTATGATCAATGGTGTAAAAACCTGCAATGAGGTCAAGTAACACAAGCAAAGAGATGCAACCCTGATCAGAGGCCTACAGGAGGTCATTCACTGCCCTAATAAGTGCTGTCTCTGTGCCTTGATGAGACCTAAATCCTTACTGATAGTTTGCGTATGCTATTCAATACAGTAGCTGCTGCTCTACTATCTTTTCCAAAATCTAAGAGATAAAGGGAAGGTTTGATATTGGCCTGTAATTAGACAGCTGATAGTGGTCAAGGTCAGGTTTCTTAATAGGTGGTTTAATAAAAGCTAATTTAGAAGATTTTTGAACATACCCACTGCTGAGTGAAAAACTAATTATTTTTAAAAGGGGTTTCGCTATTGCATGAAGCAAAGACCTCCAAAGACCAGGCATCAGGAAGCAAAACAATCTCCATGTATACAGTACTATTTAGAAAGGCTGATGGTTTGGCTGGCCTTAGCCCTTCTGGCCTGATTAAGGTTCATTACATTTGAAATAGAGTTCTCTCTTTAGTAAGTGGACAAAGGGATCATCCTTTCAACGGTTTAGAAATGAAGCCTATATTTGTCACAGTTGGGGTCAGACCACAGGGTCTGCTATACTATAGAACACATGGAGAAGAGGGGGTTTAAAAACCCATTTTTTTCACCTTTGATTCTGTAAGTTTTGACCCAACAACTAGTTTACTCTTTATGCTCTGGTTTCTCCAAACGGCATCCTGCAAAGTGTTTGAAATATTAGTTATTGTATCACAAAATGTAGTTTTAAGAGTTGTTTAAGTGAGAATGTATGTGTGTACAGCTCAAAACATCAATCTGTTATTAAAAATAGCATCTATTTAAAAATGTGCTCCAATGAATTCGGAGATATGAGCTCCAGGCAATCCTGCGGTGCTCTGTGCTCATGTAGCCACCCAACACTGCCTCACCTTGGAAACAACTTCGGAAAACTACCGCTGGCTGTGATGTTTCTGCTGTGATTAAAACAGCGGATTTATTTCATTTTGTGTA
Source organism: Clarias fuscus (assembly GCA_030347435.1). Taxonomy (NCBI): domain Eukaryota; kingdom Metazoa; phylum Chordata; class Actinopteri; order Siluriformes; family Clariidae; genus Clarias; species Clarias fuscus. The sequence continues at coordinate 22,333,758 of CM059208.1, forward strand.
TTTCTAAAAGGCAGCTTTTATATAATACGGTTATGGTATAATATATCGCAGCTGTGAGACGCATGCTGTACTCTGCATTCAAACCCTTGAGTGTGCACCTTGTCAAGTCTGTTCATTGAGTCTTTGGAATTGTAACAAGCCATAGCAAACTTTCTGGATTCTTCACTTATGAAGCGAGGGGCACCCCACTTAAAGCTGGCAATATTTTATGGTAAGTTAATATGAATTTTTATCTACATTTTAAATGTTTAAATTCATTCGCTTTTCCGCCTTTTTTGTCTCACTTTGATATGGAGGTGAGGGGTGTTCACGTTTTATATTCTGTGCTAATAGATACTGTATACTGTATTTTTTTGAAAAACATGCATTTGTAGCACATGCAAATAAAAAAAAACTACATTTATTAATGTAATCTTAAATGTAATTTTAGGTAAATTACTGAGTAATCTTCACTAAAGATGTGCATGGAAAGTCTGTTGGATTATTTGATAATATTGTATAGTTGTTAGAAGAAGCTATTGGGGTATGTTTAATGATGGGCTTAATATGTCTTCTGTTTCTGTCTGTTAAAAATAAAAAAAAACTGGTTGTTATTCTGACCCAGCAGTTGGTTTATTCTTTGGCGAAAATTCTGGATTCTTCACTTCTGACTGGATCATGCTCATAGCACTCAGTATTTTATGGCAAGTTAATGTGAATTTATACTTATTTTTTAGTAAATTGTGGTAGGACCAAGCATATTTTATTGTTCAAATTATATGCCTTGATATGGGGGTGTGGGGTTAATGTTTTTTATTATTAAAAAAATGAGAAAGCATCATTGTTAAGTCATTGTTTAAAATGAGCTTTTTTCCCCCCATCCTTATGAAATATTTATTATAAGTTGTAAATTCATCACTTAAATATCATTGTCATGAGTCTAGGTGGTGGTACTGGCTAGACTGGCTGATGTTGCCGTGGGCAAAATAAGGCAGGCACAGAGGGGCAGGTAAACTTAAAGTGTCCTTTTATTTACAAAAACTCAAAAACAGACAAACAAAGAAACCAAAACCACAAACTAAAACTATAACTAGGGCTTTTCAAACAGACACAGGGAACCAGGAGCGCTGACACAGGGAACCAGGAGCGCTGACACATGGAACCAGGAGCGCTAACACAGGGAACCAGGAGCGCTAACACAGGGAACCAGGAGCGCTGACACAGGGAACCAGGAGCGCTGACACAGGGAACCAGGAGCGCTGACACAGGGAACTGAGGATGAGGAAACATGGAGCTGGAGCTAACTAAAGACACATAGGGGAACTAGAGATGAGACAGGACTGGAGAGACAGGACTGGAGAGACAGGACTGGAGACTAGCGGCTAACCTACTAGCGACCAGAACCACTATCAGTCAATCCCACTAGAGGCCAGCCTACTGGAGGCTAACCCTACTAGCAGTCAAGGCCTACTAGCGGCTAACCCTGCTAGCGGCTAAGCCCACATGTGGCTACACAAATCTAAACAGAAAGGGAAGCTACACACAAAGGATTAAACCAGAAGACAGACACTAGGGATGCACAGAACAGTACTTACACAGGAGGAGACACAGCCTAACTAAACACTGAACAGGACAGCTCCATGAATCCACTAACACACAGAATATAAGGAAAACTAATAAGAGCCCTCTTGAAAACAAAGGTTACAAAACATAAACCAAATATAAACTTAAAGAAACAAAAAGGAATGCCCACATGACGGTATAAGGATATATATACACAAAAAATGCTCGACAAAGTTTCCCAGAACAAACAGCTATTTATAAGATGTTTAATGAGCCACCTCGGTTCAGGTGAGCCCTATCACCTGACCGAGGTGCCTTCTGGGAAACTGAGTCGACCAACAAAAACTACAAAACAGACAAACAGACGGTGACCTTTAGTGGAGGTTCCCAACAATCATATTCATCTAAGCTTTGTTGAGAATTTGAAAAGGGGTGAATGTTTTAAATCCAGATGGAGCACCGTATCCTTCTATCCCTCACACATTAAATAGTGAGGTAAATTAGTCAGAAATTCTTGTTCACGTTATGTATTTTTGTGTATTGACAAGGGAAAAACATCTTGCATTAAATCCATACGTAGTTGTATGTCCTTAACAAAAATGCTTGAGGTAAATGTTAGTTATATTGCAAAACTAAGTGATGGTGTGTAATCCACAGGTGGAGACCAACATGATGGGAATGATATCTGCAAAATATGGAGATGACTGGAGAATTGTTCCATGTTTTGTACCTTGGGGATGAGACAAGAGGGACCTGACATACCTTTCCCATTGTTGGAATCAATGCTATTGAGACAGACTATTCGGTGGAGGCTGTTGATGTTTGTTTTAAAGGTTTTTTTTGTATTTGATATTAAATACACAAAGCAGTGTCTTCCCACCTGCGAATTTCTCCAGTATACTGTAGATCATATTGATGGACACGAGTACTCTTCTGTTAAATTTTTGAGGACAATAGTTTTTTCACCACACATTTAATCAACAATATTCATTTTTGTTTTTAATGTCATTTTGAAGGAAATTAAATAGTAATAGTTAAATAACTAGTAATAGTTAAATAGTTAAAATATTAAGATGGGGAATGTTTGTCATGTGGGCATTATAAGATTTGTATTGAAAACTTCTATATAAAAAGTGTTTAAACATTGTATTAAATGCAAGAAAAATGCAGAATTACAGGGGCCTCTTGTTTTTACTGTTTTATAGAGTATGTTACATTTATTTTATATTTAACAAATGGTCAGCTTGGTATTATATGGTTTTGTCTGACATTTTTGTAAAAATTGAATTATTCACATTTTCTTATTCTGTGACAATCTATTTACATTATGTAAAGTTGTGTACATTTTGTGTCTTTTTTGAAAAAAAAAAAAAATCTAATGGAATGTGTCAACCCAGCAAGAGTGTTAATTTTACCCACTGGTTGGGTCAAATAAAATAACCCAGTATTTTAACATTTAACCCAACAAGAGTGTGAATTTAACCCACTGATTGGGTCAGATGAACAACCCAGCACTTGGGTCAAAACAACCCAGCGCCTGTTCTGTCCAATAGTGACCCAGCGGCTGGGTTATGGTTGGGTTGTTTTTTAACGCAGCAGTTTTTAGAGTGTAGTATATTATGACTGAAATAAAGCGCCTCATATCGGTGCACGCTTTGCTCAGTGCCACAAAGGCAGTGCTTATTTAGCGAGTATAAACCTGTGTTTGTTTTATTTTTTTAATGCAGTTTCTCTTTACATAATCTCCTAAAAGTACATCTCTTAGAAATCTATATATCGGTGTGGGCTCACGCGGACATTTTAGTTACTAAAAGGCTTATTCACAACCACATTTCAGCCATTCACAGACAGCATGCATTGCGCTTGTTGTTGTTTGTGATCTAAGTATTTTAAAAATGAAATAAAGCTGCAGAGTTTGGTGTACACTTTCACTTTGCACTTTTCATCTGCCCTTTGATCAAAACGCTGCCGATGTGAGCTGATACAAACAGCTTTGTTTCAGTCATAATATACACAAATCACAAAGGGGGCAACTTTTGCAAAGCAGACAAAGTGTACAGCAGAAACATATACTTGCTGAATAAACACTACATGTGCGATGTGAGCAGCTTTATTTCATCATTCCAGCCATTCATGGTCAAATAATTATTTAGCGCTGGACACACACAGCAAAAAAGCATGATTATTATTATTATTCTGAGTATTATTATCATGCTTTTTTGCTGTTTGTTTCCAGCGTTGAATGATTATTTGAAACTGAAGAGCTCCGTGGATCATGCCATGAATTATTTTATCATGGAGAGATTCTTACGTGTGTATAAAAAAATGTTTTTGTTCCTTTATTCAAGCCCTTCCTCTTCTGTTAGACACTGGCATGCATCAGCACATCACTCCTAAACAACACAGCAAATAGCATTTACTAACGTCTGAATAGATCCGTTTGCATAAATCTTGCATGTGAATGGAGCGCTAGATGCGGGGGCGGGTCTGAATCTGACATGCATCTGTTAATTTAATAACTTATAATAAAAAAAAAAAATTTTTGGAAAGAAAACCATTTACTGTTTGTGTAGATGTTTTTTTCTGGGTTACTACAATATATTTTCATTCACAAAAACACTTGCAAAGAAAAAACAAGTGATTGCCATCGTTGACGATGAACTTTGCTAACTTCATTTAATATCAAGTATCCCATATCTTGCATAATCATTATACATGTTGATTACACTTACAATTTAAGTTTAGGATAAACGTTTAGGATAAAGTTGAACACAACACAAATATATCAAACATCCTATATGAGCACATACATATAATTTTATATTTGCCATACTGGCAAATGATTGGCATTATGAATGTCCCTGAAGCAGGTTCTTTGTTCTTGAGCCAAATTATGTTTGTCAACCCCTCTGCGCCTATGTTTGCCCTTTTTGCCCACGGCAACTACATCAGCCAGTAATACCACCAGTATGTGACACTTGCTGCCATGGCAAAAGACATTTCCAACTTGTGGGACTAATAAGTTTATCTTATCATATCCACTGGCAGCTTCGGGATCCTACCAAATATTAAGTAGAATGGGGCATAGCCGGTGGACTCGTGTGTGGTAAGAATTTTATGCACAGGTCAGCGTCTGAAGCAACGGTGAACACTTTTTCTTAGTCCTTAGTGGGAATGCTGATCATTTTGGCTAAGATTCTGTTTCACACTCTCTAATGGTGCTCTGCCTTCCGGTTCAGCCATTTTACGTGCAACACTTAACACTTAAGAACCCAAAAGAATCTGTTCCTTTCTAGGTGCATTGTTCGACCTTGCACTGGTGTCCTGCTTTGTTGTGCATACCTGTCATGATTTTTGTTTACACAATACAGTATACCATCAAATATCTTCAATTTGTCCCACTGTTTCAAGACTCTGAGCACCTTATACTGTATGTCCCACCAGCATATTTACGGTGCGGGGTTCTCTTGCCACTACTGACATAGAACAGAACCCTGACAGACAAGGATACTTTTGTTGTCTGTCTCAAAGTTCTTCCAATCAAGACTGCTCTTGATTCAGCTCCTGCCTCCCAGTTGCTATGACCCTGTAACACTGCAAACATCTCAGCAATGGAAAGTGGATAGTGCCTTGGCATTAAGCAAGGAGAGCATTTGATGCTTTGAATACTAGCACTATGCCTTAATGCATCCTGTACTGTATCTTTCTTAAAATGTTCCGCTTCCTCAAGAAATGCTCTGTAAGGCTCATTTAGCAGCCTCTGACTAACCCGATTATGGACAAAGGGTTGGCGACTTAAATCATCGGCCACTATGTTCTTATTGCCAGGGCGCAAATGTAAACGGCCAGCCTCTAGTCTCACCCTATCACCCTGGAACAATTTTGGATGAACTTCTGGTAATACAAAACAATCCCAGGGAATGATTTTATTTTCCTTTGGGATGGAGTTGCCCCATTTTCCATCATTTAATCAGACTCGGTCACTGCTCTAAGAGCGCTTATCTTGTCTAGGTTGGTCGCTACCCCAGAAATGTCAATGTTGTGCTCTAAAAACCAAATGCTTCTCCATAGGAAATTACTCTTTTGTGGCTAACTTTAACCCATGCTCTCTGAGCCTACTGAATACCATCTTAAGCCTCTTGATGGCCTCACTTTTATCTGGGGCATACATGAGTAGGTCATACAGAAAAGAGTAACGTTAAGAAATTTTGATCACCGAAGATGGTCATCATTAGGCGCATAAAGCTAGCAGAACTATTGCAGAGCCCTTGTGGTAAGCGATTAAACTCCCACCGGCATTGTAAAGGTAGTAAACTTTCTCATTCCAATCGCAATGTTATTAAAGCCGGATGTAAGATCCATTGTGCTAAAAATCGCATTACCACCTAAGTAGAGCAGTCTACCTGGTAAGGTAAGGGGTGAGCGTCCGTGCAGGTTAATTTGTTTTATTTTTACTTTACAGCAGTGATTCCGTTAGTGTGCGCTCACTCGAGTGTCATTAGCGATGTTCCTTGTTAATTTTCCTGATAAAAGTGTTTCCATTAATGTGTGTGTGTGTGTGTGTGTGTGTGTGAGAACCTCAAATAAGAGAGGAGGAAAGGTTATTGTGTAAAACGAGAAAAGGAAGAGTGGGGGCTCATTCCCTCTCCTCTGACTTTAGCTTCACAATGCATTACAGAGTTACACAGTGCATGCACACACAAACACAACGGAAACAGTTATTGGTCGGGATTTTTTCCCCCTTTTTTTAAAAGTAAAGTACTGGGTAATTTGTTTTATTTTTAATTTATATGTTTCTATTAATTATTTTATTTTTATGTATTTGTTTTTTTGGGCTGTGAAACAAATGATTTGAGTTTCTATTATTTCTTATGAGGAAAGTCGCTTTGATTTACGTGTTTTGATATATGAGCCCGCCTCTGGAATGAATTATGCTCGCAAGGTTCTACTGTATATTCTTTTAACTTGCAAATAATGATAAAAGGACTCAATTTTTGTGAAGTAAAAAATACATTTAAAACCCCCCAAAATGTGATTTTCTGGATTTTTTTTTCTTATTTTGTCTCTCATAGTTGAGGTATACCTATGATTAAAATCGCATCTCTCATCTTTTTAAGTGGGAGAACTTGCACAATTGGTGGCTGACTAAATACTTTTTTGTCCAACTATACTTCACTACACTATGGAAAGAGCTGTTCCTCCCAGTCTTCTTTTTCTACATCTAACAGACTGCAAGCTGCTTCTGAACAGCAGCCCAAGAGGAGTAAACCCAGTGAAGGCTTGAATATCTCTCATATTCTGAAAAGGGCATATGGAAGTAGCTGGTCTCAGTTTCATCCTGCTCGTCCATTACTCACTGTAGCATATATGGTAGCAGCCAGGGCCTGTCTCTTCCTAGAAGGAGAGGCACCAACATATCAGGTAACACCTGTTACAATATGGAGAGAAATAAATAATTTAAAAAAATGGGCAAGGTCGATAACAAATAATATCTGTCCACATGAAAACGCAAAACGCCCTGTTAAGTGCTGTTAGGAGCCTCCCTAAACAACAGGTGGCCAATCAGAAGCCTAGACAAAATGTTATTACCTGTTGCGCTTCGTAGAAGTCCAACCTGGTTTCGTCTGAAACTGTCTGTGGGGTCTGTGTCGTCAGAGTTTTGTAAAGTATGTAGCAGCAGTGAGCTTAGTAGTAAATTCAGGCACTGTTTGTTAACGTATTATATATGTATTTTTGTCAAATCAAGGACAACAGGCAATTACATCATCGGCACAAGGTGACGTTACAACAAGCCAAAATCTCAGTTTACTCTGTCCACACAACACCACTGAAAACCGAGTTTTGGAAAATCTTCACTTTGGAAGTGAATCTTCACTTCAGTTTTCCAAAAGCTCAGTTTTCAATGATTAATGCTGATACTGCGTTTACAGTACATGTGGAAAGGCGAAAACCGTTGGAGAATTCTCCATTTTAAAAAACACCTAGCTACTGTACATGTGGACATGGCCTAGATCTCTTGGCAGCCTTTTAAAGCAGAGATGATAATTAGCTATGTAATCAGGTACAGGTGTGCAGTGGATAAAGGTTTAGTACACCTAGATAAACTGGAGTGGTGTTAGGACCTGTAAGTGCTGGGTTGATCTGGCTGGCTTTTCATATGTTTAGTAACAAAAAAGTTGAATGTTTAGTTAATTAGTTAGTTAGTTAATTTATTTATATAGCACATTTAAAACAACGGATAGTTGACCAAAGTGCTTTACATGAAAAAAATTTAATGAAATTATTTAAAAACAACAGAAACATCAAAATACCAATAAGAAACACTACAACACATGTTTAAAAGCCTCAGTAAACAAATACATTTTTAGATTCGATTTAAAAATTTCAATACTGTGAGCTGAACGGACATGGAATGGGAGCTTGTTCCACAGGGTGGGACCGGCCACAGAAAAAGCACGGTCACCCCTCCTTCTTAGTCGACTTTTTGGAATTGTAAGCAGAAATTGATCAGATGATCTAAGTGCTCTCTGAGGACAGTATGACTGAATCAAGTCACTCATATATTGAGGCGCTACCCCCTTAATCGCCTTAAAAACTAATAAAAGCATTTTAAATATAACTCTATATTCCACCGGCAACCAATGTAACAAAACTAAAATCGGAGTAATATGACAAGATTTCCTAGATTTGGTCAAGAGTCGTGCTGCAGCATTTTGAACCAACTGCAGACGAGCTAGTGCCGAGTGACTGACCCCATAATAAAGTGTGTTTCTGTAATCTAAGCGTGAAGAAATAAAAGCATAAACCAACGCCTCAAAATCCTTGAAAGAAAAATAGCCCCTCACCTTACCCAAAATCCTCAAATGATAAAAGGACGATGTAAGTGGCCCCTAGAGGTCACTAGAGGTAATTATTTCAGTCAGGTTATTCATGTGACAGGGTTTGTGTTTGTAAGCCCAGGAACCTGTATAACCCGTCAACAGTTGCCTTGTTCAGATTTCCTTTGTTCAAGAAGCTCAGCACATATGTAAGTAAATTCTATCTGTGTAATTCTAGTGCTGTGCACTGTAAAATTTTAAGTTGCTTCACTTCATGTTCACACTTTAAAGCTACATCAGAAAGCAGCAAGTAAAAGTTTGCACCCTTGGTGAGCGGAGCGAGGTGTGTATTTTGGTTCCATGTTTGAGAGATGCAAAATTTCTACATTGACTGTTTCTGGAATTTGTTTTGTGTATCATTTTTGAGGAAATTTTAATGTTTGTATATCAAATTATTGTTTGTGTTTATTTTGTAGTTTTCACGGTGCTTATGCTGGTTGCAGAACAATAAAATTAATTGCACCCGTTAGAGACTCTCTGCCTTGTATTCAGAAGCCAAGGGCTGTGACAGACGACTTCACCACAGCTGAGATTTGCTTCTCAAATTTAAATCTGAGTCAAATATCACCCCAAGGTTCTTCACATGTGATCTAATATAGGGTGACAGTGGTCCCAAGGCGGGGGTTAGAATTTCAACAATCGACGGCGATCCAAATAATAATACCTCAGTCTTAGACTCATTTAAATGTAAAACATTTGTGGCCATCCATTTTTTTAAGTTACATAAACAATCAAATAAGGATTGCATCGATTCCAGATTTCCTAATTTTAGGGGCAGATAAAGCTGCATGTCATTGGCGTAACAATGATAAGAGACCCCATATTTTGTTATTATGTGGCTTAAAGGCAACATATAAAATAAAAATACTGTAGAACGCAGCTAAGTACAGACCCTTGCGGAACACCATACAGAAGAGGGGCTGGAACAGTCGATGATTCATTAAAAGAAACAGAGAAGGTTCTAGAATTAAAAAATGATGAGAACCATTTCAATACAGTACCCGAAATACCAACCCACTCTTGTAGACGCTCTAACAAGACCTTGTGATCTATGGTGTTGAAAGCGGCACTAAGATCTAACAATATCAACACTGCGCAATCCCTCGAATGAATTCTTGTTATCTCATTTAGGACAACATACACAACAGTAACTCGGAACCAATCTGAAAAACATCAGATTTCTGCCTTCAGACATAAAATCCATAAAATATTAAATCACAAGTGTCACATTAGGGTAAAAAAAAAAATGGAATTCACTTCAGGCTGGTAATTTGATGATAGTCTATGCTATGATCATTATGTAATAATATACTGTATGTATAAGATCTTGTTTTCAACTTCAGCTCATTACATGTTTTGAATTTGTATTTGCGGAGTACGTCCTGCAGGCCTCATTTACCTGAGCTCATACAACTCATTTTTTTAGGGTAAAAAAACATTATATAGATTTATTTTTTTGACTATAACAAATACTAAGATGAAACTGTTTGTACTATTTATCACAGAGTACTTCACTAAAATGTTTACCAAAGTCACTTTTTTGAAACAAGTAAAACATTTTTAAACTGTGGCACAAAGTAACATTATTTGTGTTACCGATCAAAACTGACCGGTATGATTTATTTATTGAAAACAAAAGCCCAAATGTACACACGGTAAACTGAACTATATTACAAATATAATGCTTGACCCATACACTGTCAGAGCACGTTTACAATTTTAAAATATCCCTTTGTGACTGTCTTGCCTGGGTGGCCACTTTACTGAATAAGGATTTTGTTGCATGAGAAATGAATCAGCGCCAAAGCGAGTCTCAGTAGCTCTGCTTTTTTATTTTAAAACAGTATACTTATTTTAAATTATTAATCAAATGAAATCTTTTAGCTTTGTGATTGTATAGTGGAATTTCTTTTTTAAATTAACAGTTACAATAAACATTGTCAATGAATTACTCACAGAACAATTCACTTACATTCAGATTTTAAGGGATTATATCCCTATGTGGTGAACAAGCGCAACTCTAGACAAATTAACTAATTAAGCCATTAAACATTTTAAAACAACATTTTCTGTAACATACCTGCACAATGAGGATATAATGTGGAAATAAGGATTTTGTTGCATGAGAAATTAATTAGATCCACTGTACATAAAACACAATATAACATGCAAATTAACTACAAGTCAAAATGAAAATAAAAATAACTCAATATAAAATAATACATTCAACGCCAAATGAGTAATAACAGTTACCCAACAAGTTCACAAAGGGATGAAACCACGAAAAAATGGTTATGTGTTTTTTAATAATGTTTTAAGATTTCTCTAATAGTTTTAAATGTGCAACTCACCCACAGTGTGTCTCATCAGCTCTGTGGGTGGTCCTGATTCCACGGATCAAATACCATCGCGGCCCAACCGATGGCGCTGTCCCCATTTATGCTTTATTTAAATTAAAACTTTTTAACACTGTTATACCTGCTTTCATTTCTAGGATACCCCCTAGTTCCCCGGTTTTTCCCACCATCAGTCATATACATTTGCATGTTCCAGGTATAACGTCTTCACATCACATGCCGATATCTTTATACCATACTTAGATGTTTTGTTTGCATATACTGCTTAAATGGGCACCGTCTCCTAAAACTGTCAAGCGGCTTATCACCAGTGATGAAAATATGAAAGGAGTGTAGAAATGTGCTTGAACTCTGTTTTCTACACTAATTGAAGATTTCAATTACCATTCATTTCCAATGACCAGTCATTTTAAATAAGAAAAACCCATACTTTTCCCAGCCTATACTTCAACTGTTTAGTGATTATTTTATCAAGCTTTGTTAATAGGGTTTTGATGCTTAAAGAGGTTTTGATGCTCAAATACAAAAGACATTTTCTGTGTAGATTCATAAAGAAATGCAAAATACCCTGCTAGATTTTTTTCACAATAACTTTCTAAAATATATCTTTGATGGCATGAATTAAAATTTTCTATACATAAAAAAAACATTTCAGACACCAACATTTCTGCTTACTTATAATTGAAAAACCTAGTCTACACAGCATCTAACCATGCAGCACCTGGTGGAAATTAATGTGCTGGCAGTTTGTTTCATACTTCAAGTCTTTGCTGACACACCAGTGGTGATACATCTCATTAGCTGGAAGAAATTAGTTTTGAAGTTTATGAATTTTAAAGTTTGGATATTTGTATAAGTGATTTGTTAAAGCTTACAAATATGAAACTAGATTAAATTATTTTTATTGCTGCTGCCTGTTATCAATTTTTACTTTTATTTGTATTTTATTTGATTCACATGGTACATGTTATTTCTTGTTCAAGTAGGATTTACTAGTTATTAAACAAACTCTTCCCAACCTGTACTGTTGTGTTCATTGTACAGTACATGGATGACTTTATTCAGCTTTGATAGGAAGTGAATTTTTTTGATGTGTAATTACCATCCAGAACTATCACATACAAATAAATCTATTTATGTGTCTATTTATCTATCTTTCGATCCAAACGCGGAAGAGAAACCGCAGGCTTGGAACGGGGCGTGGTCGAGGAGCGAAAGCGAGGTTCGGAAACCAGGAAGTCAGTCGGCGAAGCGTCAGAGCCAAAACGGAAGGCGAGATGCGAAATCAAAAAGACGAGCGGAGTTTCAGTAACCGTAAGATCAAATAGCGAGGCGAAATATCCGAAAACGTGAATGAGAAGCCGAAAACCAGAAGAGGACACGCGAGGTCAAAAAAATTTAGAAAATTGAGGTAAGAACGCACAATAATCCAGCGATTTAAGCCGCGTTCAGCGCGTGCTTAAATGCTGGAGAAATCAGCTGGTGATTCGAGACAGGTGTGCAGACGAGGCGGAAGCGGGGGCGTGGAAGGACACAGACAGGGTAGTGTAAACATGAGCACATGGAGGGAAAGTGACAGCGTGAGAAAAACGGAGCAGATAGAGCATACATCATGACAGTACCGCCCCCCCCCCTTACGAACGACTCTGGGCGTTAGGGCGGGGAGCCTCAGGGAAGTGTTTATGAAAGTCAGAGATTAACTTAGGGTCTATGACAAACTTGGAAGGGATCCAGCTTCTCTCCTCAGGGCCATAGCCCTTGCAGTCCACTAGGTATTGAATGCCTCTCCCTCAGCGGCGAGCTTTCAGGAGTCGGTGGACGGTGTAGGCTTCACCGCCGTCAATAATACGGGGAGGAGCTAGAGGGTGGGTGGGGGGACTTAATGGGCATGAGGCGAGACGGCGTAGTTGGGAGACGTGAAACGTAGGATTGATCCGTCGCATCGTTGAGGGGAGCAAGAGCTTAACTGCACATGGGTTGATGACCTTGGTGACAGTGAAGGGTCCAATGTATCGAGGGGGTCTTTAGGGGAATGTCTCTGGTGGAGAGCATGACTCTCTGCCCCACTTTGTACTTAGGTGCCTGAGAGCGCCTGATGTCTGCTTGAGCCTTGTACCTTTTGCCGACGTGTAATAGCATCTTCCTTGCTTGCCGTCAGGTTCTCTTGCAGCGTTGGATGAAGGCTTGGGCAGATGGAACATTGACCTCCTCCTACTGAGACGGGAATAGGGGTGGCTGAAACCCCAAACAGCACTGGAATGGTGACAGGCCAGTTGATGATGAAATCTGGGAGTTGTGGGCGTACTCCACCCAAGGCAGGAACTTACTCCATGAAGTAGCATCCTGGGAGTTCATGCACCTCAGGGCAACCTCGAGGGACTGGTTCTTTCTCTCTGTCTGACCGTTTGATTGGGGGTGAAACCCTGAGGACAGACTGGGAGTGGCCCCAATCAGCTTACAAAAGGCCTTCCAGAATCGTGAGGCGAACTGTGGACCCCGATCTGAGACAATGTCTTTTGGGAGACCATGGAGCTTGAAGACATGATTGATCATGAGTTCGGCGGTTTCCTTGGCGGAAGGCAGACTTGGCAGCGGGACAAAGTGAGCGGCTTTCGAAAATCGATCCACCACCATCATGATGCAGGTGTGGCCATTGGACGCGGGTAACCCTGTAACAAAGTCCACGGCAATGTTGGACCAGGGGCGGTGTGGAATCGGCAGGGGCCTGAGGAGCCCCGCGGAGGCCGTGTTGGGGTGTTTAGATCTCACACAGATGTCACATGCTGCCACAAAGCTGGAGACATCATCCTTGAGTGTGGCCCACCAAAATCGCTGTTGGGTTTGTGCCAGGGTGCGGATTGCGCCAGGATGGCAGGAGAGTTTGGAGCTGTGGGCCCACTCCAGGACCTGGGAACGCAGGGAGAGAGGAACAAAGAGGCGTTTAGGGGGAACATTGCTAGGCCCTGGCTCGTGGATTAGGGCTTGCTTAACCTTGGTTTCGATGTCGAGTTCCGCGGCGGCGATCAAGGAGGGAAGAGGAAGGATTGTGTCATTGGCGTGGGTGTCGTGGGAGGCTGTAAATTGTCTTGAGAATGCGTCAGGCTTGGAGTTCTTGGATCCTGGACGATAGGAGAGAGTGAAATTGAATCTGCCAAAAAACAGGGACCATCGAGCCTGGCAGGCATTGAGTCTCTTGGCGCCCCGTAGATATTCGAGATTTTTATGATCAGTCCAGACCAGAAAGGGAGTCTCCGTCCCCTCTAGCCAGTGTCTCCATTCCTCCAGGGCTAACTTGATAGCCAGGAGCTCGCGATCACCGATGCCATAGTTCTTTTCGGCGGGGCTTAGACGGTGGGAGAAGAAGGAACAGGGGTGCAGCTTGTTATCATGTGAAGCTCTCTGGGACAGGACGCCCCCTACCCCGGTGCTAAAGGCATCGACTTCCACAATGAACTGTCTTGATGGGTCCAAGATGGTTAGAATGGGGGCGGGCGTGAATCGGCCCTTGAGTTCAGCGAAGGCCCTCTCGGCCTCCACGTTCCAGTGAAAGTCGTTCTTGGGGGACGTGAGAGTCGTTAAGGGGGCAGCTATAGAGCTGTAACCCCGAATGAAGCGGCGGTAAAAGTTGGCAAAGCCCAGAAATCTCTGAAGTTCTTGTCGTGAGGTGGGAGTAGGCCAGTTTGCAACGGCTTGAAGCTTGGTGGGTTCCATCTTGATGCCCTTGGGGCCAATGACAAACCCGAGGAACGTGGTGGACGTGACGTGGAACTCACATTTCTCTGCCTTGACGAACAGATTGTTCTCCAGCAGTCTCTGCAGTACCTGCTGAACGTGGTGTTGGTGTTCCTCCAGGTCCTGGGAAAAGACCAAGATGTCGTCGAGGTAAACGAACACTGTGGAGTTGAGGAAATCCCTAAGAACGTTGTTAATAAGGGCCTGGAAGACGGTGGGGGTGTTAGTCAGGCCAAAGGGGACCACCAGGTATTCGTAGTGTCCTGTGGGTGTGTTGAAGGCTGTCTTCCATTCGTCTCCTTCTTGGATGCGGACGAGGTGATATGCGTTGCGTAAATCTAGCTTGGTGAAAATCTTGGCCCCTTGGAGAAGTTCAAAGGCAGTAGCCATTAATGTAAGAGTATATCGGTTCTTGACTGTGATGTCATTTAAGCCCCTGTAATCAATGCACGGACGAAGGGACCCATCTCTTTTGCCCACAAAAAAAAATCCGCCCCTGCTGGGGAGGAGGAGGGGCGAATAATGCCTGCTGCGAGGGACTCAGTGATGTATTGATTCATAGTCTCGCGTTCCTTGGGAGATAGTGAGTACAGGCGGCCCTTGGGTGGTGTGGTGCCCGGGAGCAGGTTGATGGAGCAATCGTATGGGCGGTGGGGAGGCAAGGAGGTGGCGCGGGATTTACTGAAAACCTCCTTGAGGTCGTGGTATTCTGCGGGGACGTGGGTGAGGTCCGGTGGTTCCCCTGCGGGGGCAGGACCGGGGCATGACGTGGTGGCAGCTCGTAGGCAGGTCATGGAACATGATGAGCTCCAGGTCGAAATTGAGTTCCTGACCCAATCGATCTGTGGTTTGTGGCGGATTAACCAAGGCAGTCCCAGGACAATCGTGGCATGGGATCCCTCCATGATGAACAATGACGTCTGCTCAGAATGATTGCCTGAGACCCTGAGGCCGATGAGGGGGGTTCTGTGAGTGATAGATGGGAGCGAATTCCCGTCTAAGGCCTGAACCTTGAGGTGAGTCTCCAAGGGCAGTGCGGGGAACCCCAGAGCCCTGGCTGAAGCCGCGTTGATGAGGTTGCGAACCTGACTCAATTAACGCCTGCACCACGTGTGCGCGCTGCTCATGGATGAGGAGGACAGGGAGCAGACGACGTTGGTCTGGGAGCCTTCTTGGAGCCACACCCTCTAGTGCTCCCAGCTGAACTAGAGGGTGCCTCCTTTTACTGGACAGTCTTTAAGTCGGTGACCTGATTTCCCGCAGTAAAAACAGGCCCCTTCCACTCGACGTCGTCGTCTCTCCTCTGGGGAGATGCGGGTTCTGTCCAGTTGCATGGGCTCGTCCTGAGAGACGGTTTGTGGAGAGGGGGGTCGAGGAAGAGCAGGTCTGCGAAGGCAGAGACGCGAGTCCACTTGGCCGGCCAAATCAATTAGCCCTTGGAGTGATGAGGGGAGTTCATGAGAGACTAGTTCATCCTTGAGTGTCTCGGTTAAGCCTTCGAGGAACACATCGCACAGGGCTCGGTCGTTCCATTCACTGGAAAGTGCCAGGGTCTGGAATTCGATGGCGTAGTCGTAGGCTGAGCGTGCGCCTTGTCGGAGTCTCAGTAGTTTACGTCCAGCCTCCCGGCCATGACATGAACGGTCGAACACCCTCTTCATTTCCTTAGCAAAGCTCTCGTAATTGGAGCAGCAGGGGTTGTGGGCGTCCCAGAGTGCGGTGCTCCATTCCCGGGCTCGTCCTGTGAGCAGTGTGATGACATATGCCACTTTAGAACGTTCTGTGGTGAAGGTGGCGGACTGGAGTTCAAAGATGAGCGAGCATTGGGAGAGAAAGGAGCGGCATGTTCCTGGGTCTCCTTCATAGGTGGGAGGAACGGGGAGGCGTGGCTGTCGTTGCTCACCAGAAGGCCCACTTGATGCTGGAGATACACTGAGCCTTTGGAGCTGGGAAGTGACATCTGCCAGTGACTGCTTGATGGAGAGCAGCTCCTGTTGATGTGCTCTGAGCAAGGCGCCTTGGCTCTCTAGGGCCGTTCTCATGCGGTTAAACTCCGCTGGATCCATATCACGGCTGGATTACTCTGTCACGGGTCGACACGGGGCAAGATGGATCCAAACGCGGAAGAGAAACCGCAGGCTTGGAAGGGGGCGTGGTCGAGGAGCGAAAGCGATGTTTGGAAACCAGGAAGTCAGTCGGCGAAGCCTTAGAGCCAAAACGGAAGGCGAGATGCAAAATCAAAAAGACGAGGGGAGTTTCAGTAACCGTAAGATCAAATAGCGAGGCGAAATATCCAAAAACGTGAACGAGAAGCCAAAAACCAGAGGAGGACACGCGAGGTCAAAAACCGGGAGATCAAAGAGCGGGGCAAACAAAATCCGAGACGAGAGGCGGAAAGCAGAAATGAGAAACAAAGCTAACTTGGCAACGTGAAGGCAATCAAAGAAAACGCGAGAAAATTGAGGTAAGAACGCACAATAATCCAGCGATTTAAGCCGCGTTCAGCGCGTGCTTAAATGCTGGAGAAATCAGCTGGTGATTCGAGACAGGTGTGCAGACGAGGCGGAAGCGGGGGCGTGGAAGGACAGTAAACGTAGTGTAAACATGAGCACATGGAGGGAAAGTGACAGCGTGAGAAAAACGGAGCAGATAGAGCATACATCATGACAGTTTTTGTACGCTGCTGCTGTAATTCAATAACAATAACACTCTGACTTTTATATTATTTATTTCCCATGAGAAGGCATGCATTTTCTGACAAACACAGAATGTCACATTTGCCTTTTCTGTGTATGTGAGGGTTCACCACTAGAGGGCACAGTGTTTAGTTTGTAGTTTTTGTTTCTAGACTCAGTTTCCCAGAAGGCACCTCGGTCAGGTGATGAGTCCTCACCTGAACCGAGGTAGCTAATTAGACATTCTATAAATATATTATAATTTACTTATACCACTTCAACACTTTTGAAAATATTAAGTAATCCAGGTAAAAATATTTATCTTTGATTTTTTAAAATTAATATCTATTGGTGCAGGTGCTTGTTTACATTGAGCAAGTAGCTTATTTTAAGGTAGATTATGAAATCCAGCACATAACTATAAGTAACTAAGTACTTCAACATTTTGATTTCATTTATGGTGATGTTTAACTTTAGGCAAATATGTAAGTAGTTTTATTAAATTCTGTCTAGCCAGTTTTGTGTGATGCTGTGACAAATTGTAAAGATATAATTTAAGAGTGAGTTCTGACCATTGTACAGACAAAACATTTCCTTTAATCATACAGATATAAAGAAAGTGTGATTCATTAGACCAGGCCACGTTCTTCCATTGCTCCATGGTCCAGTTCTGATTAAAGGTAAGACTTGCTAGTCTTCACTTCCCATGCACAAGAGTCTTGGGTGCCCATGACCCTGTTGCACCTTCACCTATTACTACTACCTTCTGAGTATACCCGACAGGACGTGCCATTTTCGAGACACTCTGACAAAATAATATAGCCTTCCATCATATCACCTTTGAGAACTGACTCTTCGCTTGCTACCGAATAGCTTAAATTGGTGGAATGTCAAGTTAGATGCATGTAGAAATTAAAAATATCTTGCCAGAATGTAGCTGACATTATGAGTGCTTTTTTAAAAATCTACATTGAAAACCGCAAACAGCAAGACTTCCCCTTGCTTGATTATCTACAGCATTCACCCACAGCATCTAACCTAACTAGATCACAGCATCTAACAATGCAGCACTTCAACTCATCAAACAGTTCGGTCACTGCTCCAGCCTCAACTGAAAACCTGATTGCCAGTAGTCTGCTGGCAGTTTGCTTTATACTGGGAGTCCCTGCTAACATAGCAGTAATTTTACGTCTTGCTGGATGGCTAAAAGGAGGCAGTTTTACCCCGAGACTGATGCTAAGCCTGGCCATATCAGATCTGCTCACCCTGCTTTTTCTACCTTTTTGGATTTGGTCTCTTCTGCATGGCTGGGTCTTTGGTTTGGTATTGTGTAAGTTTCTCGCCTATTTAGTGTACTTAAGCCTCTACTGCAGCGTACTGTGTGTGGTGTTGATGAGTGTCCAGCGATACATACAAGTGTTGCAACCTGAGAAATGGAACAAGCTTGGCATGAAAGGGAAGAATATCTTTCTGAGTGGGATTTGGATGTTGAGTGGAATATTATCATCCTATGCTCTTGTACAGCGCACTGTAAGCCAAGACACGGAAGGACTGCTTCAGTGCAAGCGAGTCTATAGTTATGATGTGGAAAGAGTGGCTACTTTAATCTGGGAGATTATATTCCTTGTGGTTTTGTTCCCCACAATTATTTACTTCTACTTTCATCTTTACCAGGGAGTTAATAACTCAGCTTTCTTTAGCAGTCGCTCATTGACAAAGCTGTTAACAAGAATTGTTGCATGTTTCTTTATTTTTTGGATCCCGTTACAAATATCCAACATTGTGATCATCACTGCTGCATTGCTGAGGAATAACAGCCTTTTAAGATTTGCAGAATCATTTCAGACTATTACTTCAGCTCTGACTTTCATTAACAGTTGTGTGAACCCGTTCCTTTATGCCTTTTCTGCTCAGGCTCTACAACAGCAACCAGGTGAAACAGAAAATGCTTAGTTTCTTCTTCATGAAGAAATTTTTAATAGTAACATATAGGAATTTGTATTGTTGCATTCATAAAGATATGATAATTATGCTTTTCATTGCTTCACTATATTATAGTTTTTGGCACCGTAGAATTGTGAATATTTTTGCAGATGAATGTAATCCGTTTATAACCAAGCTGTTTCTTTTTTTAATCTACCCAAAAAGGTCAAAGCAGTAAGTGGAGGGCAAAAAAGTAAAACAATTACTTGTATTCAAGATTCATACCTTTTCCAGTCTGTACTATAATAGTTAAAATGTTTAATTCAACATGGTTTAAAAGTACAGTTTTAATTTTTTGTTTGTTTGTGCTCTTTATATTCCTGAATTGTATGGTTTTGATTGAAATTAAAAGTGGTCACGATGATTACATGATTTGATGTTGGAAAAACTGTAAATATAGACCACAGTGAAGTTTACTAGATATTTCTAATTTGTCCATCTGTTTGTAAAATGTTATAAAAGCATGAGTGCAACTTTGGTGGTGTAGTGGTTAATACTGTGGCCTTGCACCTCCAGAGTCAATGCTTCGATTCCTGCTTTTGCCTGTGTGCAAAGTATTTGTATGTTCCCCCTGTTTTTGGTGGGTTTCCTCTTGATTCCTACACAGCTTCTTCGCACAGTCCAAGTCATGAAGTTTAGGCTAACTGGTGTTTCCAAATTCCCCAAAGCCAAAAGCTGAGCTCGTAAATGGCCAAGAAAGAAATGATTATACTGATACAGAGCTTGTAATAATGCAATATTGTTCTTTTTAGATCAAAAACACATACTTTAAAAAAACACATACACTCATGGGCTACCTCGTCATTGGATGTAGTTCGATTTTGTCAACAGTTTAAACCGCTAATGGTATAGGAAAGATTTTCTTGGCATACAAACATGATTACTTGAATGAACAGTAATTAAAGTAGGGTTTTAGGGCTTGCTTGCTTAGATAATCAGAACTTTTCAAAATGTATGAAATCATCTATGTGCAACAGACTGTTCAAAAGTCACTATAACTCACTTCCATTTTAGGTTCAATCCTGTAGATTTCAGGTAGATTTTGCCAAGGGTGTTGCTACTGTAGATGCACTTAGGCACAGGCCCCCTGTTACTCAAACCATTCAATTATATCCTTGAATGTTTGTGGCGTCTGTTGCAAACTGTCCTTTTTTAACCCACTATTTCTGGGATTACCATAGTGCTGCTGGTAAACGTGATACAAAAATAATTAAAATGTGTGCTATACATTTGAATTATCTCTGAATTCCACATTAATTATAGCAATCAAAATTGAACATGTGATTATACTGAGGCACAGCAGCTAAATACTAGGGCACTAAATTGCAATACATTTGAAATTATATGAATGTTAAATGGTTTATGTCAAAACACATGCATTCAGAACTGCAAAATACATGGCTAGACTATTTCTAATTTCTTTCTCATGACTTCAGGAAGTGTACCTTTGTCGCCTTAATACTATTTTTATTGACATTGGAAACCACAAACAGCTAGACTGCTGCTTAATCTGTTAGGTAAAGTTTCCTCCGAGCCACAATGCAGCACCTAACAATGTCAGAACTCAATTCATCCAACATCACTGCTCCTGTCTCAATCGAAAACCTGATGGCAGAAGTTAGAGTCCCTGCTATTATGGCAGTATTTGACAGTATTTCTTGATCACTAGCTAAAGAAAGGCAGTTTTACCCTAACTGGTGTGAACTGGTCATATCAGATCTGCTGACACTGCTTTCTCGGTGTGATGTTGATGAGTGTTACATGAGTGATACATGCACATGTTGCATCCTGAGAAATGTAACAAGCTTGGCCGAAAAGGAAAGAAGATCCGTCTGAGTGGAATGTGGATCCTTAGTGGAATATTATCATCCCACGCTAATACTTTAACATTATTATTGGTTTAATTCCCTGAAATAGCTAATTTCTCCATATTATCGGAGAGTTCATAAAGCTTTGTTTAGTAGTAACTTAATGGCAAAACCGGTGACCAGAAATGTAGCATGTTTTTATTTTATTTTCGTGATTCTCTTTCACATCAAAAACGTTCTGCTCATCATTGCTATGTTACTCCAAAACAACAACCTGACAAGGTCTGCAGAAGCAGGAGATAATATTGCTGCAGTTCTGTCTTTCGTTAATAGCTGGGTAAACCTCTTCCTGTATGCTTTCGCTGCTCGGACTCTAAACAGCACACAGCTGGAACAGAAAATACTTCATGATGTTAAGGTTTGAGAGTAACTTATTAAAGCTTACTAATATGGACCTAAACCTACTTATTTCTGCAGACTGATATAATTATTTTTCTTTGTAAATGTTAATCAAGTATTTTATATGCAGAAAAAAAATAAACAAAGTATGTCACACTGTGACATGATAATGTCCCCCATGACTGTTCATCAGATGATTTTCATCCACGACTACAAGCCTATACATGGTTCCAACACAATTATCAAGTTTGCAGTCCACAGTGATTGGACTAATCACAGACAATGATGAGTCAGCTTATAGAGAGGAGGTGGACCATCTAGCTGTGTGGTGTGCTGGCAACAACCTGCTGCTAAACCAAAAAGACTACCAAGAAGTTAAACCTAGAAGACTAAGGAGCTCATAGTTGACTTCAGGAAGAGGAAAGGTGACACACACATTCACATCAATGGAGAGATGGTCGACTGTGTCACCAGTTTCAAATTCCTGAGGATTCTCTGAGGATCTCTCCTGGACCACCAACAGCTCTAGTCTGGTCAAGAAGGCTCATCAGCACCTCTTGAAGAAGAACTCTCTCTCTTCAGACATCCTGGTGAACTTCTATCGTTGCACCATTGAGAGCATCCTGAACAGCTGTATCACAGTCTGGTATGGAAACTGCACTGTGTCGAACCGGAAAGCACTATAGACGGTGGTGAAATCTGCCCAGCACATTGTAGGAGCTTTAGTTCCAAAGATAGATATATAAAGGAAACTGTGTCTCAGCAGAGCACACAATATCACAAAGGATTCCTCTCACCCTAGTCATAGGCTCTTTACCCTCCTGCCTTCTGGAGCTACAGAAGCCTCCAGACAAAAACAAGCAGGTTCAGGAACAGCTTTTCCCCCCACAGCTGTTTCCTTACTGAACTCTTCCTTTACCCAAGCACATGCACATTGACTGGATTAGCTTATATTGCACTATCAAATTGCTGCTCTCACTACTAAACATAAACTGAACACACAGGACTGCACTAATTATAATTGCTGCACAATATTGTACACACGTCGACAAAATTGTTGGTACCCTTCGGTCAATCAAAGAAAAACAGTCACAGAAATAACTTTAATCTGACAAAAGTAATAATAAATAAGAATTCTATGAATGTTAACCAATGAAAGTCAGATATTGTTTTTCAACCAAGCTTCAACGGAATTATAAAAAAAAAAAAACTCATGGAACAGGCCTGGACAAAAATGATGGTACCCCTAACTTAATAGTTTGTTGCACAACCTTTTGAGGCAATCACTGCAATCAAACGATTCCTGTAACTGTCAATGAGACTTCTGCACCTCTCTGCAGGTATTTTGGCCCACTCCTCATGAGCAAGCTGCTCCAGTTGTTTCCGGTTTGAAGGGTGCCTTTTCCAGACAGCATGTTTCAGCTCCTTCCAAAGATGCTCAATAGGATTGAGGTCAGGGCTCATAGAAGGCCACTTTAGAATAGTCCAATGTTTTCCTCTTAGCCATTCTTGGGTGTTTTTAGCTGTGTGTTTTGGGTCATTGTCCTGTTGCAAGACCCATGATCTGCGACTGAGACCCAGCTTTCTGACACTGGCCAGCACATTTCTCTCTAGAATCCCTTGATAGTCTTGAGATTTCATTGTACCCTACACAGATTCAAGACACCCTGTGCCAGATGCAGCAAAGCAGCCCCAGAACATAACAGAGCCTCCTCCATGTTTCACAGTAGGGACCGTGTTCTTTTCTTGATATGCTTCATTTTTCCGTCTGTGAACATAGAGCTGATGTGCCTTGGCAAAAAGTTCCATTTTTGTCTCATCTGTCCATAGGACATTCTCCCAGATGCTTTGTGGCTTGTCAACATGTAGTTTGGCATATTCCAGTCTAGCTTTTTTATGATTTGTTTTCAACAATGGTGTCCTCCTTGGTCGTCTCCCATGTAGTCCACTTTGGCTCAAACAACGACTCCGTCTCTTTGATTTGTCATTGATTTTCCTCCTGCGGCCACGTCCAGGGAGGTTGGCTACAGTCCCATGGATCTTAAATTTCTGAATAATATGTGCAACTGTAGTCACAGGAACATCTAGCTGCTTGGAAATGGTCTTATAGCCTTTACCTTTAACATGCTTGTCTATAATTTTCTTTCGAATCTCCTGAGACAACTCTTTCCTTCGCTTCCTCTGGTCCATGTTGAGTGTGGTACATACCATGTCACTAAACAACACAGTGACTACCTGGAGCCCTATATATAGGCCCACTGACTGATTACAAGATTGTAGACACCTGTGATGCTAATTAGTGGACACACCTTGAATTAACATGTCCCTTTGGTCACATTATTTTCAGTATTTTCTAGGGGTACCATCATTTTTGTCCAGGCCTGTTGCATGAGTTTATTTTTTAAAATAATTCTGTTGAAGCATGGTTGAAAAGCAATGTCTGGTGACTTTCATTGGTTAACATTCATAGAATTTTTTTTTATTATTACTTTTGTCAGATTAAAGTTATTTATGTGACCATTGTGAGTTTTTCTTTCATTGACCGAAGGGTACCAACAATTTTGTCCACGTGTGTATATTGTATAAAAAGACCTTCTCATTCCACTCACAATAACAACTTGTATATCACCTTCTCTACTGCAATATCATAACCATGGTATACAAAAAGTATCTATAACCATTGCAATCACTGTACATAACCCTTCTCTGTATATATTTTCATATGCATATAAATTATATCATGCCATATGTTTCTTCATTGCACTCAGTGTATATAACCCCTTCTGTATATAACCCTTCTGTGTATATAATCCTAGATGTATACAGGTGTACAGTATACATATGCAGACTATTAATTATAGTATACGTCTCAGGTTACTTTGCTGTAACCCTGTTGCCTGAAAAAGCAGGAACGAGATGAACCATTTGACACCCAAATACTTTGTCCTCTGCGCAGGAAAGAGAACGCCTTTCCCGGTGTTGAGTCTCAATTCTAAAGAATCAAGATGAACTAGGACGACATCTCAATGTCGAAGCACTAGCTACTGAGAAGTCTATGTATGGAATCATAGAGCTAGAGCTGCATCCATGCATTTTATATATGTGCAGAGTGACAGGGCTAGGCCAAATGTAAGGACCCGATACTTGTAGGCTTCGCCCCCGAAAGCGAACCTCAGGAGCTTCCTATGTTGTGGCAATATTTGTATATGAAAATATGCATCCTCAGGTCGATTGTCACAATCCAATCCTCTGGTTGGATTAGAGAACAATAATTTTGGCTGTCAACATTTTGATGTTCAGCCCACGAAGATATAAAATTGGACGCAACCCCTCGTCTTTCTTGGAAATCAAGAAATACTGATTGTAATAGCCTGACTTGCTGTCTGGCAGGAGAAAATGTTCTATGGTCCCTTTTTCCAGCAAAGTCTGGCCTCAGGACTTCTTTTTAGAGGAGATGATGCTCTTCAGGTCCGGCCTCTTTAAGGCGGACTGTGAAGTGCGACGAGTCCCGTCCCTACGAGGGGGTGCTCGACTTGCCACACTCTCCTTTTGCGCTTCACACCTGGAGAGAACAAGACCTGATCGGGACTGGGGGGCCGATGGTCACGACTCCTGAGGTCTCACCTTGTGAGGTTTCTCCCTGGGGGAGAAACCTCACAAAGATCTGTTCATAGAGCTTCACCTCCCGAAACCTAGTAGTGACGGTGTTTATCATTGGCATCGCCAAAGAGGCCGGAAGGCAAGATGGGGGCATCAAGGAGGAAGGCGCGATCCCTGTCCTTGATGCCCATGAGGTTAAGCCACAGATGTCTCTCCGTAGCGACCATGGTAGCCATAGAATGGCCGATAGCACGGGCGGTCTGCTTGGTGGCACGGAGAGATACAGTACAGACCAAACGTTTGGACACACCTTCTCATTCAAAGAGTTTTCTTTATTTTCATATGTTTTTTTCAAATTGTAGATTCATACTGAAGGTATCAAAACAATGAATTAACACATGTGGAATTATATACATAACAAAAAAGTGTGAAACAAATGAAAATATGTGATATTCTAGGTTCTTCAAAGTAGCCACCTTTTGCTTTGATTACTGCTTTGCACACTCTTGGCATTCTCTTCATGAGCTTCAAGAGGTAGTCATCTGAAAAGTCAAGTCAAGTCAATTTTATTTATAGAGCGCTTTTAACAATTGACATTGTCGCAAAGCAGCTTTACACAATAAAAAAGTACGTTTGTATGCAATGTGTATGAATCAAAATGATAAGATAGTCCCTGATGAGCAAGCCGAAGGCGACGGTCGCAAGGAAAAACTCCCTGAGATGGTAATAGGAAGAAACCTTGAGAGGAACCAGACTCAACAGGGAACCCATCCTCATCTGGGTGATAACTGATAGCAGGGATTGATCAGCATAATAATTTGTACTGGAAGTTCAGTATAACAGGAGATGTGTTAAAATTAAAATTAAAAGGAGTCCAGTTTGTTCCTGGAGGCTCAGGTAGACTGTAGGAAATTCCTGTCCTGAGCTATCAAACAACTGAAGTCACAGGTCCCCAGAGAACAGCTGTCAGCATCAACCGAGGACAGGACAGTCTTCGTGGAAACCATCCCCAGCCACCACACGAATCCAGGCAGACCACACGGGGCATCCATGCGATGAGATCTCCAACCAGAAGCAGGACTCCAGGATGGGTTAGACGGGTCCAGAGGGCAGAGGGGTCTGGATCACTGACAACTCAGGAGCGACATGTATAGCTCAACAGAGAGACAGGGAGAGGGAAAGGTGAGAGGGAGAGAGAGAGGAGAGAGCAGAAGAGGAGAGAACAGAAAATAAGGAGAGATGGCAGTTAGGTATGGTCACAGTCAACATGTATAAGGTGAATGTATATTTAGTGCAAAGTACAAGCAAGGACTCCGGCAGGACTAACTATAACAGCATAACTAAAAGGGAGAGCCAGAAGGAAACACAGACATGAGGGCTCCCTGTGATGTAAAGCAACCAATCACCTCACCATCAACAAACCTGAGTGATCAGTGAGAGTGAAGAAGACAGCATCTAAACATACCAGTTCACCAGAATACTTGATTTCGGACTTGATTTCGAGACCAAGGTCCAGCAAGCCCTGTCTTGTGAACCAGAGCCAAGTAATGTACCTCCTAACCGCATATTTGTTCCTCTTCCTCTAAGCTCTCAGATCCTGAAATAAACACACAGCACCAAACTCTACTAACACCCTGGTTCAGCTTGAACTTTGTCTCAGGTCCAGCAACCTTTCTTGTGGCCCACCGTAAAGAAGGACACCTCCAACTTTGTGGTGGCATGTGAGATCTGCGCTAGATGAAAACACACTAACACTGCTCCGACAGGCCATCTTAGACCATTACCAATCCCATGGTCCGACCTTGCCCTGGACTTTGTCACTGGATTTATCCTCCTCAGACGGCTCAGACAGTTACTTGCATAAAGACCCAAACTCCCATCCACCAAGAAAACTGCCAAACTCATTATAATTCATGTTTTCAAGCTTCACGCCCTCCCCAAAGACATACTCTCCAACTGTGGGCCCCAGTTCACCTCACAGTTTTTGAAGGCATTTTGCAGACTCATTGGAGCCACCCCCAGTCTGTCCTCAAGTTTCCAGAACGAGAGGAAGAATCAGTCCCTCAAGATAGCCCTAAGGTGCCTGGCTTCCAGAGGTGTCTTCTCTTGGAGCAAGTTCCTACCTTGGGTGGAATACGCCCATAACGCTCAAGTGTCGTCACCTACCAGGTTGTCTCCATTCCAGTGCTGCCTGGGGTATCAACCGCCCTTGTTCCCGTCTTAGGAGGAGGAGATCAACATTCCTTCTGCCCAAGCCCTTGTCCGTCATTGTAGGAGGACCTGGTCTCAAGCCAGGAAGACACTGCTATGACTTATAAGAAACAAGCAGACTGTAGGCACTCACAGGCTCCTAAATATAGGATAGGGCAGAGAGTCATCTTTCCACCCGAGATCTCCCTCTACAGACTTCCTCCCACAAACTCTCCTTTTGTTACATTGGTATTTTCACCATCACCAAGATTGTCAATTGCTGTGCCGTTAAGTTCTTGCTCCCCTCAACTATGCAGCGGATCAACCCCAAGTTCCATGTGTCCCAGTTATGCCGTCTTGAGTCATGCCCATTAAGTATTGAATGCCCCTCATGCCCCTTAGCATAAATTTTTAAATTATATGAATGAATAAATGGTTTATAATGTCAAAATGTATGTTTTATTGACATTGGAAACCACAAACAGGTAGACTGCTGCTTACTCTATTAGGTAAAGTTTTCTCTGAGCCACAATACAGCATCTAATGATGCTGCAACTGCTCCTGTCTCAATCGAAAACCTGATTGCCAGTAGTGTGCTAGCAGTTTGCTTCATACTTATAATCCCTGATAATATTACAGTAGTGTTCAGTATTGTTTTTTCATAAATTGTGAATGATCTACAATATTCAAATATATGTGTGGTACAGGTTATTTCTTGCTTAATTATGAGCTACCTGTACTTTTTGCTTGTTAATCTACTATTATGTAGATTTTGCAATTTAATCCAATTCATTCTTAAAATTTTAATTGTTATAATATCAACATACAGTAGATGAATGTACAAATGCAAAGTATCTTTCTGAACATTTTGTGACTAGCTGTCTTCATAAATGCTATTTTTAGTTTGTTGGAAACCACAAACACCAACACTTCTGCTTACTTTATAAGCTAGAGCATAGAGCCAGCTACATCACAGCATTTAACCATGCAGCCACACAACACATCAAACAGCTCGCTCAGTGCTCCAGTCTTAACTGAAGATCTGATTGCCAGTAGTGTACTGTCAGTTTGCTTTATACTGGGTGTACCTGCTAATATAGCAGTAATAGTACGTCTTGCTGGATGGATAAAGGGAGGCAGTTTTACCCCAAGACTGATGCTAAGCCTGGCCATATCTGATCTGCTCACTTTGCTTTTTCTGCCATTTTGGATTTGGGCTCTTTTTCATGGCTGAGCTGTTGGCTTGGTTTTGTGTAAGCTTCTCTCCTATTTGGTGTACTTAAGTATCTACTGTAGCATACTGTGTGTGATGTTGATGAGTGTCCAGCGATACTTGCAGGTTCTGCATACTGAGAAATGGAACAAACTTGGCAGTAATGGAAAGAAGATCCTTCTGAGTGGGATGTGGATTTTAAGTGGAGTATTATCTTGCTATGCTCCCGTACAGCGCACTGTAATCCAAGACAGACAAGGACGACTTCAGTGTAAGCGATGCTATAGAAATGATGTGGAAAGAGTGGGTACTTCAATTTGGGAGATTACAATTTTTGCAATTTTGTCCTGCACAGTGACTTACTTCTACTTTCATCTTTACCGAGGAGTTAATAACTCAGCTTTCTTCAGAAGTAACTTATTGACAAAGCTGGTAACAAGAATTATTGCATGCTTCTTTATTTTTTGGATCCCGTTTCACATCTCCAACATTGTGATCATTATTGCGGCATTGCTAGGGAAAGATAATCTGTTAATATCTGCAGACTCTGGTGACAATATTACTTCATCTCTGATTTTCATTAATAGTTGTGTGAACCCCTTCCTGTATGCATTCTCTGCTCAGGCTCTACGACAACAAACAGCTGGAACAGAAAATGCTTAGTTGGAACAGAAAAAACTGGAACAGAAACGTGTCTAACGTGTCTAATATGCAAAGCTAAAAAAAAAAAAAAACATTTGTCTGTATTAAAGATTCATACATTTTACACCCTGCAAAAGCCTGTAAAAGTTAATTACATTTAGTTTTCTGTTTGTTATTTTGCTGGTTTGTTTGTTTGTGGACTTTATATTGTTGACTGAACAGGGTTGTCATCATTGAATGCTCATACTATTAATATAATAGCTATTAATAAAAGCAAATGTTTCAGAACCTTTTAAATGGTGCATCTGCTTGCAAAAGTTTGAAAAAGCATGGGTGCATGCTTGCTTGCCTCACAGTTGTAACATGTAACATGTTCATCGTTTGCCTGAGAGAATTATGGTGAAAATGATGGTATTATATTTTTTCACATTTGTCCATTCTAGTACACAAAACTCCATTCAGCCATAATATTAACTCCACCACTTGGTTAATTGGATAATACAGATTATCAATCATATACCCATAAGCTGGTAAGTTCGTGGACACCCAAGACCAAAACTACCCCTGCAAGTATCAAAGGCTAGACTGTTTGGTTTGATTCTGCAGAAAAGCCAATGCAGCACATCTGCAAAAAAAAGTTGCTGACCTCAACAGAAATGTATCAGAACACCTACTGCACCACAGCTGGTAGCACATACTCTAGGGCTTAGCAGGCAAAAAGTTCTTGACCTGGCCTTTAAACTCCCTTTGGGACCACAGCTCTGCCCCAGAGGTCCTATGGAGTCATGTCCCGAGTGACTAGAAGTGCCCTGGCAGCACAAGGTGAAACCAAAATTAGGTTATTATGGTAATTGTTTTCAAAGTAAGGCTAACTGTATATTGTATTGTGCTGATATTGTATTGTAAGATTAACCATATGCAAAAAATTATGCGTAATATTGTTTAGGTTCTCTCCACAGCAATACATGAGACATAAGTATATTGTATGGAACTTAGTATAAGTTTACTGGTATATAATTGATACTTAATGCTAATGTGTTCATGTTATGGCTGTTTGGTGTATTGAGTAATTTTTAAATCTATAATTAAAGGCATACAGTAACACACAAAGAAACAATTGTTGTTACTTTGTTTTTATGTTATATTATAAGTGTTAAGGATTTTGCACCTTTTCTGATATAGTTTAGCACAGGGCCCTTTTATTGAACGTGTGTGTGTGTGTGTCTGTAGTGTATATGTCCTTCTATATCTTACTTCTTTATCTTTTCTTACAGTTCACACCCCTCCCCTTTTTATCATCCAGTCTATCAGTTCTGACTAACTGTAAAAAAACGTGTCTAACCCAGTCCTGTCTCACTTCTGCAAATTCACCAGTGATTTCTTTCTCAACACATACATTGCTATGGAGTTTAGCTTTGAGTTCGTCTTCACAAAGAACATACTACAGCAAATAGAACAGATGTGCAAAATAATTTGGTCAAGGGTGCTGCACTGACCCACTGACATACTACCCTGCAACACAACCAACAAACTCCACACTAAACACACATACACACACCTCACAGGTGACCACAAGCTGCTCTGAGAAAAGAAGTAATGCTCAAAAATAGTTAACATTAAACAAACAACAATTTATCTGAATAACTATCCCACAATGACATATCACTGACTAAAGAGTCTAACATCATTAGTGAATTACAGTACCAAAGTCCAATAGAATCACCTGCGGAATAGTTTTCTTTGGCTTGGGAGGGCGATTAAAATGGATTAGACATTAAAATATTTAAAAAAAAATATATTTTTTATTAGTAGGCTAGTGTCAGAGCACAGGGTCCACCATTATTTGGTGCCCCCATAGCAGACAGGGTTAAGGTCCTTGCTTGAGGACACAACAGTGGTACAGAAGTGTGGGGGTTTGTGTAATTTACATTATATTGTTAACTTTATATAGGTTTGATTGACATTAAAATGAGTTAGGATTTCTAGATGCATACGTTTAGAGCTATAAACCACAATACATTTGACAATTTTCTAAATGCTTTATGTTTTTGGAAAAGTTTAAGAAAGCATGGGTGCATCTTGCAGCACAACTGTAACATGTTATACTGTAAGTGCAACCTATACAGCATGCATAAGGATGCAATAATGTCTATTTTTAAGGTTCTTTTTATGGTTGAATCATACATTTGTTTTCACATTTGTCTAATGTCCACCCAAATATACAGTGCAGTATATTGTGTTTACTTAATATTTTTCAAGCGATCCTCAATGGCATATCACATTCTAGTTGAACTATTATTAAAAAACATGAAAGTTTAGGTGTTAAATGGATGGGTTTTGTACTGAAGTCTTAAGTAGATATTATTATATCTACGCGTTGTGCTTCTCGTCTCGTTGCTATCCGGGCTGGCAGCTGAGTGGGCCACGGCGGTTCTCAGATCTGACTCGGACACGGCCTACTCGTATGGAGAGTTCACCCGCCAACTAAAATTGACTTTCAAACATCCTGCTGCTGAAGTGGAGACCAACAGCAAACTGTACCATCTGCGGCAGGGTGGGTCGTCCGTGAGCCGCTACACCGCGGATTTCCATACCCTTGCCGTGCAGACCACCTGGGGGGACGCCGCTCTCCGGACGGCCTACCACGAGGGACTGGCATCACGCATCAAGGACGAGCTCGTCAGACGAGAGCTTCCGACCACGCTGGAGGGATTGATTCAACTCCGGATTGACCAGCGCCTGCTCTCTCGTCCGAGGCCAGCCCCCCGCACCCTGTCACCCATCACGCCATCTTTCTCACACTCCACGCCTCGACCACCAGCTTTCACCACCACCGCTATGACACCCGCCGGATCTCCACCTCCCGCCATGGTTGACACAGGAGCCGGGGAACCCATGCAATTAGGACACGCCTCCTTGAACTCCGCAAAGCGAGAACGACATTTCAGGGGGGACTCTGCACCTATTGTGGGCCGGTGGCGCACCATAGAGCCATGTGCCCTCTACGCTCGGGAAACGCCCAGGCCAGGTGAACCAGGGGTGCAGTTCACCGGGTCCCCTCCATCCCTCCGCCACCACACCCAGCATCTCGTGTCTCTTGGTTCAGGTACACCTCCAATTTGGCCACAAACGAGTCCAAAGCTCCGCGTTCAACGATTCCGGTGCCGCCGGAAACTTTATTGACTCCTCCTATGCAAAAAAGTTGGGGGTGGAAACTGAAGCATTATCCCAGCCTGTTCGAGTAACATCCGTCGACGGTCGGCCCCTTTCCTCCGGCCCTATCACCACCCAGACTCGACCCATCACCATCACCATTGATCAACAACAAGAATTAATCCGCTTCCACCTCACCTCCCCGGTGCAGTGGAGAACACATCCATGAATTGGTCCACGAGTTCACTCAGCTCCTGATTTTGAGTGGGCGTCAGATCCTCTCCATGCTGACCGAACAGCAGTATTCAGTCGCCCACCT
This sequence comes from Clarias fuscus, assembly GCA_030347435.1. Classification (NCBI taxonomy): domain Eukaryota; kingdom Metazoa; phylum Chordata; class Actinopteri; order Siluriformes; family Clariidae; genus Clarias; species Clarias fuscus. The sequence goes on from CM059208.1 coordinate 22,366,249, forward strand.
GGAATTCGAACAGTTGCACCAGCCGGTAATAGGCGTGCTTCTGCTCTTTTTGTGCTTTCTGCGTTTGCTGTTGGATAATAGTAGGCACTTTATTAATACTATTTTGTAGATCTTGCACATACTCAAACACTGGCCAGAATGGTGATGGCTGCTCCTCTCAGTAGCAGAATGAAGAGTAGCTTGAAGGATATAAAGCAGGTGGAGACATGCAGTGTTTCGCGGACCGTAAAGAGGACATACAGGATCATCTGGCCCAAGCTTCGGCCAGTTTCATCCACCACATTCGATCGATTCCACCGTTGGCATGTCTTTTGGCAGATGGGACAGCGCTGACAAAAGTTGCGTATCACCGTGTTGAGCCCCGGCTAGTGAAAACGGTCTTTGAATGTCCTTTTGATGTCTTCTGCTGTTTATCCCAAGGTGACCTCCAAACGGTGTCAAGTGTGCCAGGTCCATGTCTGTATCTACTTTGGTCTGTAGGTCCACCAAAACAGTATGATAATGTAATACATTATTTCTTACGAAGGAATATGAGGCTGGTCAGGGCTGCAGGGCAGCTCCGGCTTCTCTCTCTATCATTACCACTTGCTCACCAAGCAGTTCTTCAATCTCTGATCTTCGTGCTGTTGCTGGGCGAAACCTCCATCCTTTTTAACCTGCTGAGATAGCGAGACATCTAGGTAAGAGGGATCATTAGCCTCACCTTCGGTTTCAGAGTTGCTGCCATCCATAGGCAGTTGCACCAACCAGGCCAGCTGTTTAGGTATTACGACAGCTTTCAGGTTATAGTTACCCAGGTATTCTTTGACCATGATGTGCAGAGCGCCTCCCACCGATCGCCATGAACAAAGGTGACAGAGTCAGGTTTGCAAGTAGGTGGGTTTGGCGGCACCACAAAAGGGCGTGCAAGTTTACGGAGCTTCCAGTGGCAAGCAGTGCAGGAATCGGTGACCATTAACTTTTACCCAGCGTGTGGGAGGTAGCTCTGGTTCTTCAGTGCACTTATGGCTGGCAAGAAAGCCTCTTACTGGTGCTCTTTTTGGTTTGTATGGCATCGGCTCATCCCCCCGAGGATTCTGGCCGTGATAGCATTGAAGGAACCGGTTCTTTGCAAGAAATACGGAGTAGAGTCTGGGTAAAAAAAAATTTTTTTACCGAACTTCCTTTTTTCTTGTCCCAAAGAAAGTGTGTTTAATGCACATTCCAGTGTGCTCGCCATCTCTTGGTTGTTCATTGGCTGTTTCATGCCTACAGCATTTCCCTCCTCTTTTGGGAGAGCCCAGAGCACACTATTCATCACCACTCATTCATCGCTTACATCACCTCAGATGGTGTAAGTTACTCGAGCAGGCGCTACCTAACTGCAATCTGACTGAGTCGGTCCTTAGTGCGACCTGGGCCTTGCTGAATGCTGTTGGAGGTGGGAAAGCTCTGCTGCTGTGGCCTGCAGTTCTTGTAAGAGCTACTCTGAAGAACATGTTGCTGGATGCTCATTTCAAGCAGCTGTTTTCAAGTATGCCTGTGGGCCCGGTCAGTAGATGGTCAGTCCTCACTATTGCATGGGTTTGTGTGGAGCAGGTGAGGGAAGTGAGGTAGAGAGAGCAGTTGGCAGGCAGTTTACTTATAAGTGAATAGGACTCGGACGAAGTCGAGTCTGTGTAGACAGGAAAAATGTGTGACTAGATATACCAATATTCTCTAATCACCGGTTGGAAGTGAAGGGGCCTGTTTAAATGGGGTGTAAATGCGAGAGTGTGTATGTGAAGGGGTATGGTGTCAAATTATGCGCACGCACACATAGCGACAGGCTGAAACAAAGCGGGAGAGAGAAAATGGATCTTTAACGCTGTGACTGAAACAAAGCTGCACACATCGTGCCGACACGAGTAGCCCCACCTCAAACACAACACACTCAGATCACAAAGAGTGGCAACTAACGCAAAGCAGATCTGTAACACGGCCACACATGCGACGGGCGGTTGGTAGGCAACCCCACAGCACTGACAATCAAGGGAAACGAGCTACACCTGGCCGGTAGGATATTTAAGCTCCCAGAAACCAGCTCACGCTGTGCGAACATTAGATAGCACCAGGTACGAGAGCGTGGCTCTGGTATAGGGAGCGAAAAGAGAAAAGTGAAAAGGGAAAGTGAAAAGAGAAAAGAGAAAAAGTGAAAAGGGAAAGTGAAAAGAGAAAAGAGAAAAAGTGAAAAGAGAGAAGTGAAAAGGGAAAGTGAAAAGAGAAAAGAGAAAAAGTGAAAAGAGAGAAGTGAAAAGGGAAAGTGAAAAGAGAAAAGAGAAAAGTGAAAAGGGAAAGTGAAAAGAGAAAAAAGAGAAAAGGGGAAGTGAAAAGAGAAAAGTGAAAAAAGAAGATAAGTGAAAAGAGAGAGAGAATTGAAAAGAGCAGTGTAAAAGACAAGAATAACAAACAAGGTACCTGTTCGTTGTGACGAAGCACGGTGGCACGTGCCGACATAAGCGTGCCCTCCTTCCCTTTATAGCGCTGCGTGGTGTTCACACGAGCCGATTATTCCCACCGAAATAAACAATCCATGGCCCATACCCCTCCAAGTCCTGCATTGGGGCTTCCATGCATGATTGAATACCAAGGGCCGCCATATTGAAGCACCCCCTCATAACAAGATCAAATGCAAAATCAACAGTACCCCAGAAAAACAAGAGTAGATAGATTTTGAGATGTTGAGTCGGCATTGTGATCCTCCTCTTTAATTTCCTATGTAGTCTAATCAGCGCTTAACCACATGCATAAAGGTTGCCAGAACACACCAGCCGAATTAAACTAATGATTTTGAATGCGTCTGGGAAAAACAGCAAGGAGACTGACTCCTGACTGACTGAGTCTGACTGAGACTGACTGGTGGTGTAGTGGTTAGCACTGTCGCCTTGGTTCGATCCCCGGCCAGGCTCGATTCCCGTCTCTGTGTGCATGTGTTTGCATGTTCTCCCCGTGCTTGGTGGGTTTCCTCCGGGTACTCCGGTTTCCTCCCACAGTCCAAAGACATGTAGATTAGGCTAATTGGCGTTCCCAAATTGCCTGTAGTGTGTGAATGAGTGAGTGTATATGTGTGTGTCTGTGCCCTGCGATGGATTGGCACCCTGTCCAGGGTGTACCCTGCCATGTGCCCTAAGTCTCCTGGGATAGGCTCCCCCCCCGTGACCCTGAATACAGGATTAAGCGGTATAGATGGTGAGTGAGTGAGTTTTCGGCTGAGTTATGAAGGTGATCATGCCATCTCGTCATCTCCACAGCAGTGGATGTGCCTATATCCATTTACAGTATATAGGCACATGCACATGAATTACATAATCTGAAATTTGTTAACTACATTACTAATGGATTATGGACTATGTAAAAGGAGACATTTCACTTTCAATAAGTATATATTGTTACGTGTATGAGGCAAGTATACATAGAGTTTCGTTCATTTTTTGACGCACTCAAGTTCACCAAAACCAATACTGAATAGCGAACTTTCATTATTTTACAAAATCATAATGATTTGTCATCATTGTGAGTGCACATAAATAAAAGTAGAGCCTTATAAAGGTTTTGAAGCTTATATAGTTTTATTGTATAGTTTTTGCACATAAATATGACAATAAATAAATGGCACACCCACTTTTTCTGATGCACACCCAGAGTTTGTTTTCTGGCTACACTAGTGTTACACATGATAAAATCTAAAGGCTCACTGTTAATGTTTACTTTTCTTAAATTCAATGCAAATAAGAAACACCAACATTTTATTTAAAATCTAAATTTGTACTGTAATTTTACTTATTCAATTCTGAATTTGTTTAGTTACAATGTTTCACTTGCATTTATCTGCTACTACGTGCAGCTCTCAACGAGCTGTGGGTCATTAACTCTTGGGAGAATTAACTTAGTCTATAGGCTACTGTATAGCACCACTTAGTAGTAAAGCCAGCAAACGCACACCCATAATGCCGTCACTGAGAGGAAGTACCATCTCTAGGATCTAACAATGCAGCAAGTGAACAACTCAACAGCTCACTGACTACTGACTGTCAGCCACTTTCTGCTCAATGTAGGTAAAAATAAAAAATCAACAGCTGTCCTGAATCACACCAGATTGAAATCTCCTAGAGTTTAAATAAGCTGAGTCCAGCCTGCTTACTCTACCTACATTGAGCAGAAAGTGGCTGACTACAACATTATTAAAAGAGAAATTCTGGAGATATTATTGTTGCGGTCAATGGTTTTAAAGTTATTGTCACGTTTCGTGGTGCGAGGCATAAATGCAGGCGGATCCAGGTTTTAAAAGGAAGCGATTTATTTTATAAAGAAAAACAAACAGGGAAATCAAACAAACAATTCTACTTTAATAATGAAACCAAAAACCTAAAGCATAAGCATACGGAACGGACATTACTCCTGGAGAAATCAACAAATGCAAGACAGTTAAACAGAACTAAAACAAACCATTTATAATAAAACTAATGAGCAAGTCGGTTCAGGTGCGCGCCCCCACGTCACCTGACCGAAGTGCATGACGGGAAATGAAGTGAAAACAAAAGAACTACAAACAAAAATCACAGGGCGCTTTGGCGCCCTCTAGGGGTTATCCCTGACATAACCCCCCATCAAAGGGCACAACTCCGGGGCGCCACAGGAGGTCCAGGGCATCCCCCCCAGGGTCCAATGTCCGCCCCTCTCACCCTGAGGCTGGCACCCTTGTCCTGTGGGCCAGGTGGCTTCATGCCCCCATTGAAGCAGGGCGGCAGAGACGGAGGAAGCTCTTCGTCCTCAGTGACGCATGACGGCGGCGGCGGAGGAAGAGGAAGCTCGAAGTCCTCGGCGGCGCATGACGGCGGCGGCGGAGGAAGAGGAAGCTCGAAGTCCTCGGCGGCGCATGACGGCGGCGGCGGAGGAAGAGGAAGCTCGAAGTCCTCGGCGGCGCGTGAAGGCGGCGGCGGAGGAAGAGGAAGCTCGTTCTCCTCGGCGGCGCGTGAAGGCGGCGGCGGAGGAAGAGGAAGCTCGCTATCCTCGGCGGCGCGTGAAGGCGGCGGCGGAGGAAGATGAAGCTCGCTGTCCTCAACGGCGCCTGAAGGCGGCGGCGGAGGAAGAGGAAGCTCGAAGTCCTCGGCGGCGCATGAAGGCGGCGGCGGAGGAAGAGGAAGCAGCTCGTGATCCTCGGCGGCGCCTGAAGGCGGCGGCGGAGTCAGCTCGCGATCCTCGGCGGCGCATGAAGGCGGCGGCGGAGTCAGCTCGCGATCCTCGGCGGCGCATGAAGGCGGCGGCGGAGGAAAAGGAAGCTCGAAGTCCTCGGCGGCGCATGACGGCGGCGGCGGAGGAAGAGGAAGCTCGCTGACCTCGTCGGCACATGAAGGCGACGGCGGAGGAAGAGGATGGAGCTCGCGATCATCAGCGGCGCATGAAGGCGACGGCGGATGAAGAGAATGGAGCTCGCCGTCCACGAAGGCACCGTGCTGCGACGGAAGCTCGCCGTCCACGAAGGCACCGTGCTGCGACGGAAGCTCGCCGTCCACGAAGGCACCGTGCTGCGACGGAAGCTCGCCGTCCACGAAGGCACCGTGCTGCGACGGAAGCTCGCCGTCCACGAAGGCACCGTGCTGCGACGGAAGCTCGCCGTCCACGAAGGCACCGTGCTGCGACGGAAGCTCGCCGTCCACGAAGGCACCGTGCTGCGACGGAAGCTCGCCGTCCACGAAGGCACCGTGCTGCGACGGAAGCTCGCCGTCCACGAAGGCACCGTGCTGCGACGGAAGCTCGCCGTCCACGAAGGCACCGTGCTGCGACGGAAGCTCGCCGTCCACGAAGGCACAGTGTAGCGTCGGAAGCTCGCCCTCCTCTTCGCCGCATTGCAGCGGCAGCAGCTCGCTCTGCTCGGCGGCGCGGTGCAGCTGTGCTACCAGCCCTTGGAGCTTGGTCACCTGCTCTCGCAGGTCACGAATGCGCTCTTCATTCTCCGGCTACCTTCCGCGCCGGCTCCCCACAACGCATAAATCGTTGCCCCCCCCCAAAATAATCTCCCGGGGAAAGGGCTCCTCTGCTATGCCTTTTGTTAGGTCTTGCATTTTGTCACGTTTCGTGGTGCGAGGCATAAATGCAGGCGGATCCAGGTTTTAAAAGGAAACGATTTATTTTATAAAGAAAAACATAAACAGGGAAATCAAACAAACAATTCTACTTTAATAATGAAACCAAAAACCTAAAGCATAAGCATACGGAACGGACATTACTCCTGGAGAAATCAACAAATGCAAGACAGTTAAACAGAACTAAAACAAACCATTTATAATAAAACTAATGAGCAAGTCGGTTCAGGTGCGCGCCCCCACGTCACCTGACCGAAGTGCATGATGGGAAATGAAGTGAAAACAAAAGAACTACAAACAAAAATCACAGAGGTTCTCTATCTCTAGAGGTTATCCCTGACATTTACTAAGAAATAGTTTAGATGAGAAAAAATATTGTTAATATTGTTATGTAAATATTCCAGTTAAGAGTTATTTGCTGGTTAGAGTAGTCTCTTCCCAGATGACCCCGCTCACATCGTTATGCCACCATAATCATACGCTATGATCTTTACATTAATCAGACTTTAACCCAGTTGAACACTTATGGGAAACATAGCCTTGGCCACTATGGCAGTAGGACTCAAGTCTATTTGAGTCTTAAGATGTTTTCTGTATAGAACTGGAATCGTCTCAGATGTCTTGGCATCTTTTTTTTGTATTTGTATTTTATTGTATAGTTTGATCTTACACAGCCCTGTTCCTGCACTTTTCTTGGACTAGAAAATGGCATTCTTAACTACAGCCTTGTTGGGTATACAAGCGCATTCTTTATTTTCTTTTTTTCTCTGTTTTTCTTTTTCTTAATTTTTTTAAAACTGGGAAACTGTGTCTGAGCCCTGAACACTGTCTGGAAGGCTATTCCAAAGCTTTGGAGCTAGATATGAAAAAGACCTACCTCCTTTTGTAGATTTTGACATTCTGGGAACTACCAGAAGTCCGGAGTTTTGTGATCTTAAGGAGCGTGGTGGATTATAGCGTGTCAGAAGACTGGTTAGGTATGTGGGAGCTAAACCATTTAAAGCCTTGTATGTAAGTAATAGTATTTTGTAATTAATTCTAAACTGAACAGGTAGCCAGTGCTGGGATGATAATATTGGGGTTATATGATCATATTTTCTGGATCTAGTGAGAACCCTGGCGGCTGCATTTTGGACTAACTGCATTACAGTAGTCCAATCTGGAGGTCATGAATGCATGAACTAGCTTTTCTGCATCATATACGGATAAAATGTTTCTAAGCTTGGCAATATTTCCAAGATGGAAAAAGTCTGTTTTTGTGATATTGAAAATATGACTTTCAAAGGACAAGTTACTGTCTAATATAATGCCCAGGTCTTTCACTGTCGAGCTGGTAGTAACATTACATCCTTCGTTTAGAATTGTGAATTGTGAGAGCTGTTGTGTACTGGTTTTTGGGCCAATAAGTAATATCTCTGTCTTATCTGAATTTAGTAGAAGAAAGTTATTGATCATCCACTGATCAGGACTTTTATGTCCTGGACGCACTCATTTAGTCTAGACAACTTAGGTTTTTCTTCTGGTTTAGTTGAGATATATAATTGGAAGCATGTATATTGAGAACAACAGAGGTCCTAAAACTGACCCTTGTGGGACCCCATATTTCACTGGCATTACACCAGACGGTTCGCCCTTTAGATCTACATGTCATGTCACGCCAAGCCACAGCCCCGTCATGATCACCTGAGCATTCCTTTCATCTCACTATCTCACTTCCTGTTCCCCACACCTGTTGTCTATCACTGACGTAATTGCCTATCCTATTTAAGCCACGCTCTGACTGTCATGTCGCCAGTTTATTGTGCGCCTTACCAGCCTCAATTCACCAGCGTTTTCTTCCGTCTGTGTCTGCCTAGTTTTGACCTTGCTGTGTTTTTTCTGACCACGTCTCTGCCTCTCGATTTGGATTTGTTATTTGGATATTTCCCGTTGCCGACCGCTTACCTGCTTCCCCGACCACGATTTTGGATTACGGACCCTTCTCGCGTCACTCCGGCTACGACCTTCGCCTGCTCTCCGACCACGATTTATCCTCGCTCCCCGCCGAGCTCACGCCGGCTCTGCATGCTCCGGTTTCACTCTATGCCTCAGCCTTCTCGCGCCGGCACACAGCTCAGGCCTCGCGCCGGCTCTGCACACTTCCGCATTCCCCAGAGGAGCGCTGCATACTCCGGCTTCACTACGCCTCAGGCTTCTCGCGCCGGCACACAGCTCAGGTTACACGCCGGCTCGGCGCACTTCCGCATTCTCCAGAGGAGCATCAGACACATCGCCCCTCGCCTCGGCGCACTCCTGCCGGTACTATTTCGCTGAAATAGGTGTGGTCGCTGAACCGCTGGATGTCCAGGTGGTGCTCCGAAAACAACGTGGGCTATATAGACAATTGGAAGACCTTTGAGGGCAAAACTGGCCTGTTAGGGCGGGACGGTGTCCATCCCACTCGGGAAGGTGCTGCTCTCATTTCTTGCAGTATAGCACATAGTCTCAGAAGAGGCCTAGTTAATCGGTGACAATCCAGAGCCCAGGCCAGGGAGCAGACAGACAGGCTAAACCAACCGTCTGCTAGCTGCAGAGAGTCGTCACTCAGGGTTCATCCTATTGAGACTGTGTCTGTTCCCCGAGCTAAACATAAATTTAGAAAGACTCAGAAAGTCTGTTTTAGTAATTTAATTAACATAGATACCACAAACTCAGATCACACTGAATGCGCAGCCGGCACCTCTGATCTGAAGCTAGGACTGTTAAATATTAGATCTCTCGCATCTAAAGCAGTTATTGTTAATGAAATTATCACAGATCAGGAGTTTGATATATTATGTTTAACAGAAACCAGGATTAAACAGGACGAGTATGTAGCTCTAAATGAAGCTAGTCCTCCTGGATACAGCTACATACACCAGCCTCGGCTAACTGGTAGAGGAGGAGGAGTCGCAGATATTTATAACGATAATCTGTCTCTCGTACAAAAACACAGTTTTAAATCTAATGCATTTGAAGTTCTCTATAGTAACATAAAGTCAGCTCAGTCGATCCCGCTAATCATCATTTACAGACCCCCAGGGCCGTACTCGGAGTTTCTCTGCGAATTTGCAGATTTCCTCTCAAACCTTGTTGTTTCTGTAGACAAAGCGTTAATTGCTGGAGACTTTAATATTCATTTTGAGAATCCAGAAGACCCTCTGAGAACAGCATTTATGTCCATACTGGACTCCGTAGGAGTAAATCAGTGTGTAGTAGGACCCACTCATAAAGCAGGTCACACTTTAGATTTAATATTATCCTTCGGATTAAGTATAGGAAATATAACCACAATTCCACAGTCTGAAGTTATCTCGGATCACTATCTTGTCTCGATTAAAGCGTGTTATAGTAATAATGTATGCACAGCACCGCGCTTCCACCTTAAACATACTTTTACATCAAATACCGCACAGAGCTTTATCAATAATCTTCCAGAATTATCAACTTTGATTGGATCGCCATCTGACTTCACAGAACTCGAACAGGCGAATGAATATCTAGAGTCAGCACTTCGTTATAGCTTAGATAATGTAGCTCCAGTTAAAAGGAAAATGATTAGAGATAAGAAACTCGCTCCTTGGTATAATGACCACACACGTGCTTTAAAACAAACCGCTCGAAAATTCGAACGTAAATGGCGCCAAACTAAATTGATAGTATTCAAAATAGCTTGGAAGGAGAGCATCCTGAACTATAAAAAAGCTCTCAGTGATGCTAGATCAACGTATCTCTCCACTCTTATAGAAAATAACAAAACAACCCGAGATTTTTATTTAATACCGTAGCTAAATTAACTAAAAACAAGACCACTGCAGAAATCTCCACAACATCATCATGCAGTAGTGAGGATTTCATGAACTTCTTCAATAATAAAATCATAAATATTAGGCAAAAAATTCAGGCTTTGAAACCAGACAATTTAAATAATTCAGATGATCTAACCACATCACATCAGAACTTAGAACACTTTACTCCCCTTGAAGCGAGGGAACTAATTTCACTCATCTCTTCTTCAAAATCGTCAACCTGTATATTAGATCCTATACCGACACATTTTCTCAAAATACCAGCAATAATAGAGCCCCTGTTGAAAGTAATTAACTGTTCACTCAGTAGTGGGTATGTCCCCAAATCCTTTAAATTAGCTGTTATTAAACCGCTAATCAAGAAACCTGACCTTGACCCCTGTCTGCTTTCTAATTACAGGCCGATATCAAACCTTCCCTTTATCTCCAAGATTTTGGAAAAGGTAGTATCACAGCAGCTATGTTCACATCTACACAGAAATAGCATAAATGAAGTGTATCAGTCAGGATTTAGACCTCATCACAGCACAGAGACAGCACTTGTTAAAGTAGTAAACGACCTCCTATGGGCCTCTGATCAGGGTTGCGTCACTATACTTGTGTTACTGGACCTCAGTGCAGCTTTTGACACCATTGATCATAGTATTCTCCTTCACAGATTAGAAAAGGTAGTAGGAATTAAGGGAACTGCCCTCTTGTGGCTCAGATCCTATTTGACTGATCGTTATCAGTTTGTAGATTTAGATGGTGACCATTCCTCATGTTCTCAAGTGGAGTTTGGTGTTCCACAGGGCTCAGTTTTAGGCCCACTGCTTTTTTCCCCTTTACATGCTTCCTCTGGGCAACATAATTCGTAAACATGGTATTAGTTTTCATTGTTATGCTGATGACACACAATTATATGTCTCAGCAAAACCAGATGAGAAAAACCGTTTGCTAAAATCGAGCAGTGTGTGCAGGACATAAGAGATTGGATGTTAATTAATTTTCTTCTGCTTAATCCTGATAAGACAGAAGTTCTGGTCATAGGACCACAAGTAGCTAGAAGTAAGCTTTCTGATCACACTGTAACTTTAGATGGCCTTTCTGTTCCATCAAGTGCAACAGTAAAAGACCTCGGTGTGATTATGGATTCCAGCCTTTCGTTTGAAGCTCATGTAGATAAAATCACCAGGATAGCTTTCTTTCACCTTAGAAATATTGCCAAGATAAGAAACGTATTGTCACTAAATGATGCAGAAAAACTAGTTCATGCTTTTATCACCTCTAGGTTGGACTATTGTAATGCCTTACTGTCTGGTTGTTCAATTAGGTGTATAAACAAGCTTCAGTTAGTACAGAATGCAGCAGCGAGAGTCCTCACTAAAACCAGAAAATACGAGCACATCACCCCTATCTTATCTACACTGCATTGGCTCCCTGTGAAATTTCGCATCAATTTTAAGATACTACTTTTGACATTTAAAGCACTAAATGGTCTCGTGCCACAGTATTTGAGTGAACTGTTAGTGTCTTACGATCCGCCACGTCTACTTCGATCAAAGAATGCAGGCTGCCTGTCAGTACCACGTATTATTAAAACTACAGCAGGGGGCAGAGCTTTTTCTTACAAAGCCCCGAAGTTATGGAATAGTCTTCCTATTAATGTTCGGGACTCAGACACAGTCTCAGTGTTTAAGTCTAGGCTAAAAACCTATTCATTTAGCCAAGCATTTTTGTAAATAGATTAACCTTAGGTAAAGGAGCAGATCTGGGGGGACTCATGGACGTAGAGTATTCTGGTGAACTGGTATGTTTAGATGCTGTCCTCCCCACTCTCATTGTTCACTCAGGTTTGTTGACGGTGAGGTGATTGGTTGCTTTACATCTCAGGGAGCCCTCATGTTTGTGTTTCCTTCTGGCTCTCCCTTTTAGTTATGCTGTTATAGTTAGTCCTGCCGGAGTCCCTGCTTGCACTTTGCACTAAATATACATTCACCTTATACATGTTGACTGTGACCATACCTAACTGCCATCTCTCCTTATTTTCTGTTCTCTCCTTTTCTGCTCTCTCCTCTCTCTCTCTCCCCTTTCCCTCTCTCTGTCGAGCTATACATGTTTCGCTCCTGAGTTGCCAGTGATCCAGACCCCTCTGCCCTCTGGAGCCGTCTAACCCATCCTGGAGTCCTGCTTCTGGTTGGAGATCTCGTCGCATGGATGCCCCGTGTGGTCTGCCTGGATTCGTATGGTGGCTGGGGATGGTTTCCATGAAGACTGTCCTGTCATCGAGTGATGCTCTGGGGACCTGTGACTTCAGTTGTTCGATAACTCAGGACCGGAATCCCCTACAGTCTACCTGAGCCTCCGGGAACAAACTGGACTCCTTTTAATTTTAATTTTAACACATCTCCTGTTATACTGAACTTCCAGTCTTATACATTATTATGCTGAGCAATCCCTGCTATCCGTTATCACCCAGATGAGGATGGGTTCCCTGTTGAGTCTGGTTCCTCTCAAGGTTTCTTCCTATTACCATCTCAGGGAGTTTTTCCTTGCCACCGTCGCCCTCGGCTTGCTCATCAGGGACAATCTTATCATTTTGATTCATATACATTGCATAAAAACTTACTTCTTTTTATTGTGTAAAGCTGCTTTGCGACAATGTCAATTGTTAAAAGCGCTATATAAATAAAATTGACTTGACTACTTGCTTTTGCATTACAGCAACGCTTTCCCTGTTCAACGTGGAATTCACAATACAGCTTCAAAGCACCACGAAGAACCGCTATCCCATCCCGCTGATGTCTTCTGCCTTCGAACTCTTTTAAGATGCCCATGTATTCACCAAACTTGATTTAAGGAATGCCTATCATCTGGTTAGAATACGGGAGGGTGATGAGTGGAAGACTGCTTTTAACACACCCACGGGCCACTATGAATACCTAGTAGTCCCGTTCGGTTTGACCAACGCGCCAGTCGTGTTCCAGGCCCTCATCAATGATGTCCTGAGGGATTTCCTCAGTGTTTTTGCCTTTGCTTACCTGGATGACATCCTAATTTTTTCACGTTCTGTAAAAGAACACGAATGCCATGTACGCCAGGTCCTTCAGCTGCTGCTGGAAAACAAGCTCTACATCAAGGCTGAAAAATGTGAATTCCATGTCACCTCCACCTCCTTTTTAGGTTACTTCATCTCCCCTGATGGCATCCAGATGGACCCCACCAAGGTCAAAGCTGTTACGGACTGGCCGGTACCTTCTTCAAGGCGTGAGCTGCAACGTTTCCTGGGGTTCGCCAATTTTTATCGTCGCTTCATCCGAAGTTATAGTACTGTGGCAGCTCCACTTACTGCACTCACCTCTTCCAAGACTCCTTTCCGATGGAACTCTCTGGCCGAGGAGGCCTTTAAGGAACTTAAACGCCGCTTCACCACAGCACCCATCCTCATCTTCCCGGATCCCGCCCTTCAGTTTGTTGTGGAGGTAGACGCATCGGAGACCGGAGTTGGAGCCGTCCTTTCACAGAGGTCCCCCAAGGACAATAAACTCCACCCTTGCTCCTTTTTCTCCCGTCGTCTCAGACCCCCTGAACGCAACTATGGCATTGGAGACCGTGAACTTCTGGCAGTCAAGCTGGCACTTGAGGAATGGAGACATTGGTTGGAGAGGGCGGAACATCCCTTCCTCGTTTGGACGGATCATCAAAACCTGGACTACCTAAAGACTGCTAAGAGGCTAAATTCACGTCAGGCACGATGGTCACTATTCTTCTCTCGTTTTCTGTTCACATTATCTTATCGCCCTGGTTCCAAGAATGTCAAGCCTGATCCCCTCTCACTACAGTTCTCCTCTTCCCAAGACACGTCCTCGCCAGAAACGATCCTTCCCCCCCACTGTCTCGTGGCAACGACCCAACTGGATGTGGAACATCTCGTTCAGCAGACCCTCGAGCAAGAACCAGGTCCACGTGTCGTTCCCCCCAACAAACTCTTTATTCCTGCCTCTGTGCGCCCTCAAGTGTTGGACTGGGCCCATAGTTCCAGGCTGGCCTGCCATCCTGGAGTGGCTCGCACCCTCTTTCTCCTAGACCAACGCTTTTGGTGGCCCACCATCAAGGAGGATGTTAAGAATTGTGTGGCTTCCTGCGATGTCTGTTCTAGGAACAAGAAAACAAACAGACCGCTAGAAGGGTTACTTCGACCTCTCCCCATCCCTCACCGCCCCTGGTCTCACATCTCCATCGATTTTGTCACCGGACTACCACCATCACAGGACAATACATGCATCTTTACCATTGTAGATCGTTTTTCCAAATCAGCTCATTTCATCCCACTACCCAAACTCCCGTCAGCCAAAGAAACAGCAGAGCTCCTGGTCAACCATGTTTTTCGCCTTCATGGGCTCCCTATCGACATTGTCTCGGACAGGGGTCCCCAGTTCTCGGCCCAGTTCTGGAAAGCCTTTTGTATCCTCATCGGCGCTACCCCCAGCCTCTCATCAGGATTTCACCCTCAAACTAACGGCCAGACCGAACGTATGAACCAAGAACTAGAAAAGTCCCTAAGGTGCATGGCCTCTCGGGACCCGACCTCTTGGAGCCGCTTCCTCCCCTGGGTTGAGTACGCCCACAACTCACTACCGACCTCCTCCACAGGCATGTCTCCCTTTCACTGCTGCCTAGGCTACCAACCTCCCCTCTTTCCCGCCCAGGAGGAGGAGGTGGCTGTTCCCTCAGCCCTAACATTTGTCCGTCGCTGCAAGAGGACATGGCTACGAGCCCACAACTATCTTTTGCGCACCGTTAGCTCCTTCCGGTGTCACGCTAACCTATCTACTATCTACATGCTATCTACGCATGACCTTCCCCTCAAGACCACCTCAAAGAAACTCTCCCTAAGGTTCATCGGCCCCTTCACTATCAACCGCATCATCAACCCGTGCTCCGTCCGACTGTCTCTACCTCTCTCCATGCACCGAATCAACCCCACGTTCCACGTCTCCCAGATTCGCCACCTGGTCTCTTGCCCACTGTCTACACCCCCCCAACCCCCCCCCCCCCCCCGACTCATTGATGGGGGCGAAGCATTCACTGTCAGGAGCCTCCTCAAGTCTCGCCGCCGCGGACGGGGGATCCAATATTTCGTAGACTGGGAGGGTTACGGCCCCAAAGAGAGAACTTGGGTACCCGCCAAATTCATTCTAGACCGTTCCCTGATCACAGACTTCCACAGACTCCACCCCGAAGCACCCGCTAGAACGCCTGGGGGCGTTTGTAGGGGGGAGGGTACTGTCATGTAACGCCAAGCCACAGCCCCGTCATGATCACCTGAGCATTCCTTTCATCTCACTATCTCACTTCCTGTTCCCCACACCTGTTGTCTATCACTGACATAATTGCCTATCCTATTTAAGCCACGCTCTGACTCCGTCATGTTGCCAGTTTATTGTGCGCCTTACCAGCCTCAATTCACCAGCGTTTTCTTCCGTCTGTGTCTGCCTAGTTTTGACCTCGCTTTGTTTTTTCTGACCATGTCTCTGCCTCTCGATTTGGATTTGTTATTTGGATATTTCCCGTTGCCGACCGCTTACCTGCTTCCCCGACCACGATTTTGGATTACGGACCCTTCTCGCGTCACTCCGGCTACGACCTTCGCCTGCTCTCCGACCACGATTTATCCTCGCTCCCCGCCGAGCTCACGCTGTCATCCATACGCCGGCTCTGCATGCTCCCGTTTCACTCTAAGCCTCAGCCTTCTCGCGCCGACACACAGCTCAGGTCTCGCGCCGGCTCTGCACACTTCCGCATTCCCCAGAGGAGCGCTGCATACTCCGGCTTCACTACGCCTCAGGCTTCTCGTGCCGGCACACAGCTCAGGTTACACGCCGGCTTGGTGCACTTCCGCATTCTCCAGAGGAGCGTCAGACACATCGCCCCTCGCCTCGGCGCACTCCTGCCGGTACTACTTGCTTTTGCATTACAGCAACGCTTTCCCTGTTCAACGCGGAATTCACAAAACAGCTTCAAAGCACCACGAAGAGAGTCACAAGCACTCTTTAACGTCACTTCAATCGGCATACACTCCAAACCTCTGCACTTGGATCCACAACGCCTTCCACTGAGCCTGACACTACAAAATGGTATCGATCAGACAGGTATGATCTAAACCATTTTAAAGCCTGTCCCTGAATACCTATGTGATTTTGTAAGCAATCTATGAGAATGTTATTATCTATAGTGTCGAATGCAGCACTAAGATCAAGTAAGACTAGTATTGAGATGCAGCCTTGGTCCGAAGCTAAAAACAAGTCATTTGTGATTTTAATTAGTGCAGTTTCTGTACTATGATGGGACCTGAAACCTGACAAATTCTTCAAGGATGTTGTTTTCCTGCAAGAATGTGCATATTTGAGCTGATACTACCTTTTCTAATATTTTTTATATAAACGGAAGGTTTGAAATCGGTCTGTAATTTGTTATTTCATTCGGGTCTAAATTAGACTTTTTAAGAAGAGGCTTAATAACTGCCAACTTGAAAGATTTAGGGACGTGACCTAGATACAATGAGGAATTAATAATGTTTAGAAGTGGCTCTCCAACCGTATGCATCACTTCTTTTAAAAATCTGGTTGGGATTGGATCTAGCAAGCATGTTGTTGATTTAGCCGAGGTGATGAGTTTATACAGCTCTTCCTGTCCTATACCTGTAAAGCACTGAAAATCTAAATGTGAGGCTTTAGACTGAACTGGATCATGAGATGCTATTAGAGGTTGAACCTCTGTTATTTTCTTCCTGATACTATCGATTTTTTCATTGAAGAAGACCATAAAGTCTTCAGTTCTAAACTGTGATGGGATACTCACTGCAGGCATTTTGGGTTTTGTTAATCTAGCCACTGTACTAAATAAGAATCTGGGATTATTTTGGTTTTGTGCTATCAGTTGGCTCAGATGCTCGGCCCTAGCAGCTTTTAGAGCCCGTCTATAGCTGCACATACTGTCTTTATACACAATTCTAAAAAATTTCTAATTTAGTTTTTCTCCATTTTCGCTCTAGGTTACGGGTTGCTCTCTTTAGAGCGCGAGTATGACTTTTGTACCACGGTACAAGTGTTTTATCTCTGACGTTTTTTAATCTGATGGGAGCAACAGTGTCTAATGTACTGGTAAAAATAGTGCCCATGCTGCTAGTCATTTCGTCTAGATCGGTTGCATTTAGGGGTCTAATAAGAAATTGGGACAGATCCGGCAGATTACTTGTGAATCTGTCTTTAGTAGTCAGATTCATATTTCTAACAAATCGATGACGTGGGGAGACACAGCTAATCTGTTCTACAGGTAGAGTATATATTAGGAGGTGATGGTCTGTGATATCACTTTGAGGTATGATCTCTATATTAGAGACATCTATACCATGGGATATAATTAAATCTAGTGTATGATCAAAACGGTGAGTTGATCCATTTATATTTTGTTTAACCCAAAAGGAATTAAGTAAGTCCATAAAAGCGAGTGCTAAAGTGTCGTTAGCATCGTCTACATGAATGTTAAAGTCTCCTACTATCAGCACTTTGTCAGAGTTAACCAATAGGTCTGATAGCAGATGTCCAAACTCTTTAAGAAAATTGGCATATGGCCCCAGGGGTCTGTACACAGTGGCCAGGGCAAAATATAGCAAGGGTTTATTATGTATCTCTCTGAGTGCAACATTAATAATAAGCACTTCAAAAGAGTTAAACCTGGGTCTTGTTTTCTGAGTAACAGTGATTACATCATTGTAGATAGTTGCGACACCACCACCGTGACCAGTTAGACGAGGCTCGTGCATATAGAAATATCCTGATGGAGTAGATTCATTCAGACTAAGATATTAATTTGGTTTAAGCCAGGTTTCGGTGAGGCAGAGTGCGTGGAGACAGTAATCTGAGATCATTTCAGTAACAATAAGTGCTTTAGGCGCAAGGGATCTAATGTTGAGAAGTCCGAACTTTAGAGGTAGATTTTGATTACTTATTTGGACTTTTTCTGGTTTTATGGTTATCAGATTATTTCGGGCGGTTTTAAAGAGTTTATTCTTTTTTCTCACTATTCGGGGAACAGACAGTTTCTATAGGACAAGCTATGTGTGCGCGTCTATCAATATGGTGAGCTGTAATGTGGCTATTATGATTGCAATCTAAGGTATAACTTACCGCCAGTCAGATGGTTCGTAGTGTCCTGGAGATGTTGTCTGAGAGGACTGCTGCTCCAGCTCTGCTAGGGTGCAGGCCATCGGTGTGGTATAGCCTAGGATGCTCCCAGAAAACATTCCAGTTATCAACAAAGGGTAATTTCTGTTGTTGACATCAAGATTGTTACATTTCATTAAAAGCAAACAATCTACTGAACCTCTCGATTCCTCGCTGGAATGTGGGAAGCAGTCCAGATACGACGATTCTTGTTCTGGGTGAAGTGCTGCGGACCTTCTCAACCAGGCTCCTGAAGTCTTTCTTCAGGATCTCTGTCTGCCTCAGCCTGGTGTCATTCGTGCCAGCATGAAGGACCACAGCTCCAAAGTTCTCCCTTAGGGCCGCAGGCACCTGTGCAGCAACATCAAGAACACGAGCACCAGGTAAACAGCGAGTGCGCACCTTACCTTTAGCTGTGGTAGCACGGACATGCCGGACGTGCCGGACGAGTCTCCGATGACCAGCGCGTCATGTACCGTCTCGCGAAGAAGAGCGAAGCGGTTTCGGGTCGCGATCTCGAAGACGGGCGGAGGACCTGAACAGAGAAACACGCAGAGTAGAGGTTGTCGGAGAATTTGTGTCACGCCGAGAATTTACCTGGGACAGGTGAGCGACGGTCTGTGACGATTCCAGCCAGCTTCACCTGTAGGTCGCGGATCTGCTTCCTCAAGGTCTCCATCTCCAAATCCATCGAGTGCAGCTCCAGTGTATCCTCACCTGCACTCAGAGGCAGACACACAACCGACATGGTGTCAAAAAACGGAGATCATCGGTGTAAAAAAGCGTAGGTAGATTGTGATAGCCAGGCTAATGGGCTAGGGATGCTAATGGGCTAGCGATGCTAACGGGATAGCCGGCAAGAGGCGGTGTGCTGCAAAACAATTAAAACTTAGCGATATAACAGACGTTTCGAGTGAGTATATTATAAAATACTTATCTGTTATATGTTCACTCTTCGTAACAGGGCGAAAAAGTTGAAAAAATGGTCAAAAGTCAATCTACATCTAGAGCGACTTACATTTTTTTTTTATCTCATTAAACATCTGAGCAGTTGGGGTTAAGGGCCTTGCTCAAGGGCCCAACAGGGACAATTTGGTGGTAGTGGGACTTGAACCTGGGACCTTCCGAACCGTAGTCCAATGCCTTAACCACTGAGCTACCCCTGACCCCTCTGGTGCAGCTCGGAAAAAAGCAGCGTCTCCACTCGTGATCAGCAGCGTCGTGATCCTCAGTAGCGTCGTGATATTGTGAAGAGGAAGATGGGAGACAATGCAGAAGAGCCACTATCAGAGCAACCTGGTCTTCCAAAACACCTCATCAGTGCCACAGACTAATAGCCTCCATGCCATGCCACATTGCTACAGTAATTCCAGATTTAATTGGCCTTAAATTCATCTCTGCTTACTCCTGCAGTCTGTTTGTAATAATCTTTTTTGTATCTTTAATCCATTTTGTCTGGAGATAAAATGAAGGAAGCAAAGAATAGGAAGTCATACTGTATGGGGTGGCAGGCTGACATCACAGCCTCACAATGCACTTCTTGTTCCTTACGCGCACAAAGTATGACAAACTAACACATGACTGGTACTGTATCATCTTGCCATTTCTTCATTCTCCAGGAGGAAGCAGGTAAAAGGGGACAAATAACACAAATAAGTAAGGTCTTACACTATGTAGAGAGCACTGACTCTTCTTCATGTCTGCTCACCGATTCTGCCAAAGATGCTCTCAACATTATCAAGGAAGATTCTGCCTCTGTAAATCAACAGCTGTACTGAATCACACCAGATTGAAATCTCTTGGATCCAGCCTGCTTACTTTACCTACATTGAACAGAAAGTGGCTGAATACAACATTATTAAAAGAGGTATTCTGAAGCTATTATTGTTGCGGACAATGGTTTTAAAGTTATAGCCAATTAGTTTACAGCACCTGCCAACACTGCCAATCGTACTAATACTTGGTTTAAGGACCAAGGTATCCCTGTCTATGGGTTATTGTGAAGAGGAACATGGGAGACGATGCAGAAGAGCTAAATGCCACTATCAGAGCAACCTGGTCTTTCAAAACACCTCATCAGTGCCACAGACTAATAGCCTCCATGCCATGCCACATTGCTACAGTAATTCATATATACATGTATTGAGTGTTGTAAATTCAGTTTAATTCAATTCAATTTCATTTGTATAGCGGTTTTAACAATTGTCATTGTCGCAAAGCAGCTTTACACAATCCAAAGAAAATGATGGAAATTTGTATGAAATGTGAAAAATGTGTATGAATCAAAATGATGAGATTGATAAGCAAGCTGAGGGTGACAGTGGCAAGGAAAAACTCTGAGATAGCAATAGGAAGAAACCTTGAGAGGAACCAGATTCAACAGGTAACCCATCCTCATTTGGTATTGTTGCTATTGTGATAACGGATAGCAGGGATTGTTTTGCAGTCATACTGTGTGTTAGGTGGCTGGAAGTTCAATATAACATTTGATGTGTTTAAGTTAATATGGAGTCCAGTTCGTTATTGGAGGCTCAGGTAGACTTTAGGAAACTCCATTCCTGACTTATCGAGCGACTGCAGGGACAAGTCCTCCACATCCTCCACTGCACAAAAACATAACTTCACATAACTTTTTGGCTAAGGATGAGACTTTGCCTCCCTGTTATGCTGCTTTTCTGGCTGACGTAGGACATTGCTCCCCCTCCTTGTCTGTCTCAGGATGTTACGCCGCCTTCCTTTGTGGACCCTGTGAGGACATTTCTTTGCCATCTTAATTAGCAGTTGTTGTCACAATTCCCCCTGGCCTCGCCATTGTAACCCCCCCTCCCCGCCCCTCCCCGCCATGATCCCAGTGTGGTAGTTCCTAACCATATTGGCTTCACCGTAGGCTTCACACATTTTTTATTTCTCTCATGTTGCTTAAATTCCTGTCTGGATGGGATTTGTGTTTGGTAATTAGTCCCCTTATTAAAGATCAGCGTTCAATTTATACAACAGGAAAACAAATGTAGGATTACATAGGATTACCATATACAGTAGTTGCACCATCACCCCCAATACACTACATCAGGAAATCATCTAACTTAGAATAACGTGATAAATTGAGGTTGGGATAATATAAATGAATGACCCAAAACAAAATTGCAAATTGAACCTTAACAAAATATCAACTTTTATTTATAGCTGCTTTTTTACAATATCTGACTGCATATCCACCTATTGGTCCACTTCTTACAGTGTTCAGAAATTCTAGCTGGACAACCAGATGAACTCAGCAGCCTTTTATACACAGTGTGTGCATATTCAGGACAAGAAAAAAACTGTCATATTAATTGTTACTTTTTTACCAAACCATCACTCATTGTGCACTGTGATTCAATTAGAGGTATGGCCCCTACCAAGCTTCCAAAAACACGTTATTCATGCAGACATTACAGTGGTGTATATTTTCACAGTGCATAACTACATCACATAATTTTCATATAAGTCTACAAATGGTAATGTCTAAATGGTGGTTATTTGCAATATGACCTCTAATATTGCATATCTAACTAAAGTTTTGTGATTGAACTGTAACGCACTGGCATTTGAAATTTCATCATGTAAATTATTGTGTAGTCTCTGCTAAAACAGCAGCAATAGTATGTCTTAATGAATGGCTGAAGAGACTTTTTTTTTTTTACCTCAAGACTAATACTAAGTCTGGCAATATAAGATCTGCTTTCTCTTCTTGTTTAAATGTAAGCCCTTCTACATGGTTAGGTTTTGGATTGGTGCTGTGTAAGTTTCCCCCATATTTATCTCCTATTTCTCCTATTAGTAAGAGAACACAGTTAGCTATAACATTAAAAGAGAACCCATTATGGGAGCAAAAAGTAAAGCAACTCCATCCAAGTGCCCATCATTCTGTAATGGGAGGTTCATCAAGTACATATACTGATGCATTTTTCTCATGCCCACATACAGTACAGACCAAAAGTTTGGACACACCTTCTCATTCAAAGAGTTTGAATTTGTATTATGGCAGGAAAAAAGCAGCTAAGTAAAGAAAAACGAGTGGCCATCATTACTTTAAGAAATGAAGGTCAGTCAGTCCAAAAAATTGGGAAAACTTTGAAAGTGTCCCCAAGTGCAGTCATAAAAACCATCAAGCGCTACAAAGAAACTGGCTCACATGCGGACCGCCCCAGGAAAGGAAGACCAAGAGTCACCTCTGCTGCGGAGGATAAGTTCATCCGAGTCACCAGCCTCAGAAATCGCAGGTTAACAGCAGCTCAGATCAGAGAGCAGGTCAATGCCACACAGAGTTCTAGCAGCAGACAAATCTCTAGAACAACTGTTAAGAGGAGACTGTGTGAATCAGGCCTTCATGGTAGAATATCTGCTAGGAAACCACTGCTAAGGACAAGCAACAAGCAGAAGAGACTTGTTTGGGTCAAAGAACACAATAAAGAACACAATAAAGAAAACTCTTTGAATGAGAAGGGGTGTCCAAACTTTTGGTCTGTACTGTATGTTTGGACATATAGTGTTGTATCAACAAATTAATGAACACATGGGTAAATATACATTAGTGTGGGTGTGGACTGTATAATAATCCTTTTTTATATTTAAGATTGATAAGTAAGTACTATTTGATTTTGTGTATGGAGGACTTTTCTAATTTATATGTTAAATATGCTGTGTGTCTGTTCTCACACCAAACCATATCCTCTTTCCATGCCTTTTGGTCATAAGCCTTAAACCATGATTTACTGTTTTTACATCATTTAACCTAGTTCATACTTCTTAGTGCATTCACTGTATCTTTGCAAAACATATTTTAAATGTGCAGTTAATTTTGTTAACTGCAATGCCAATATAATTTTTGTCTTTGTTTTGTTTTGTTTGTTTCTAAAGCTACATGCTTGCAAGTTTTGTTAGAAAAAACTATCAGCAAAAAGTCCAGTGACCTCAATACTGTTGGAAGATGAGTGTAAATTCCTTCTCTATAAACAAACCACTTCTGGTTGCTAGCTCATTTAGAACTTTTACCCTTGTGCACTGCAGATGTATCTCATCATCAGCAGCTCAACTTATCAAACAGTTCACACACTACTCTTGTCTCAGTTTGTTTTATACTTGGAGTTCCAGGTAATATTGCTGTACTGGTCTATATTGCTGGATGGCTTAAGGAAGTCAGTTTCACCCAGAAACTAATACTAAGCCTGGCCATATCAGATCTTCTCACTCTAATTTCTCTGCCAGTTTGGATTTGGGCTTTTCTGCATGATTGGCTCTTTGGCTTGGTCCTGTGTATGTTTGTCTCCTATTTGATGTGCTTAGTTGTTTACTACGGCACAATATGTGTGATATTGATGAATATTCAGCAATACATACAGTACAAGTTCTGCATTATCAGGAATGGAGCAAGATTAGCAGAAAAGAAAAGAAGATCCGTGCGCACTAGTGCGCACTACCCGCACCCTGCACTCGATCTACAGCAAGCAGTGCTGGACCAAGGCCAGGAAGATCGTGAAGAACTTGCTTACCACACCCTGAAGGCCAACACAGAGAGGCTGAGGAGGAGTTTCTTAACACCACACTGGACTAAAAACAATACTATATATATAAAAAATATGAACAAAAATATAAACGCAACACTTGTTTTTGCTCCCATTTTTTATGCAATGAACTCAAAGATCTGAAACATTTTCTACATACACAAAATAACCATATCTCTCAAATATTGTTCACAAATCTGTCAAAATCTGTGATAGTGAGCACTTCTCCTTTGCCGAGATAATCCACCCCACACCTCACAGGTGTGCCATATCAAGATGCTGATTAGACAGCATGATTATTGCACAGGTGTGCTTTAGACTGGCCACAATAAAAGGCCACTTTGAAATGTTCAGTTGTATCACACAGCACAATGCCACAGATGTCGCAAGTTCTGAGGAAGCATGCAATTGGCTAGTTGACAGCAGAAATGTCCACCAGAGCTGTTGCTCGTGAATTGAATATTAATTTCTCTACCATAAGCCATCTCCAAAAGTGTTTCAGAGAATTTGGCTGTACATCCAACCAGCTTCACAACCGCAGACCACGTGTAACCACACCAGCCCAGGACCTCCACATTCAGCATGTGCGAAATGGTGCGCTTGGCTGATCTCACCACCTTCTGTCAAAATCGTCTGTCCTGCATGGTGCTGTTCCTGAACCAGGTTCTCTATGGTGCAGGAGTAAAAGTTCCCAAGCACCCTGGAGGGCAGTCTCTCATGTATCTAAAGTGGAAGAGATGCTAACGGGACTTTTTCACCAGAGTGTTGATGTGACAGGACCATGACCCGTGTGGAAAAAAAAAAAAAAAATATATATATATATATATATATATATATATATATTATATATATATATATATATATATATATATATATATATATATATATATATAAAATTGTTGGTACCCTTCGGTCAATGAAAGAAAAACTCACAATGGTCACAGATATAACTTTAATCTGACAAATGAAATAATAAATAAGAATTCTATGAATGTTAACCAATGAAAGCCAGATATTGCTTTTCAACCATGCTTCAACGGAATTATAAAAAAAAATGAACTCATGGAACAGGCCGGGACAAAAATGATGGTACCCCTAACTTAATAGTTTGTTGCACAACCTTTTGAGGCAATCACTGCAATCAAACGATTCCTGTAACTGTCAATGAGACTTCTGCACCTCTCTGCAGGTATTTTGGCCCACTCCTTATGAGCAAGCTGCTCCAGTTGTTTACGGTTTGAAGGGTGCCTTTTCCAGACAGCATGTTTCAGCTCCTTCCAAAGATGCTCAATAGGATTGAGGTCAGGGCTCATAGAAGGCCACTTTAGAATAGTCCAATGTTTTCCTCTTAGCCATTCTTGGGTGTTTTTAGCTGTGTGTTTTGGGTCATTGTCCTGTTGCAAGACCCATGACCTGCGACTGAGACCCAGCTTTCTGACACTGGCCAGCACATTTCTCTCTTGAATCCCTTGATAGTCTTGAGATTTCATTGTACCCTGCACAGATTCAAGACACCCTGTGCCAGATCCAGCAAAGCAGCCTCAGAACATAACAGAGCCTCCTCCATGTTTCACAGTAGGGACAGTGTTCTTTTCTTGATATGCTTCATTTTTCCATCTGTGAACATAGAGCTGATGTGCCTCGGAAAAAAGTTCCATTTTTGTCTCATCTGTCCATAGGACATTCTCCCAGAAGCTTTGTGGCTTGTCAACATGTAGTTTGGCATATTCCAGTCTGGCTTTTTTATGATTTGTTTTCAACAATGGTGTCCTCCTTGGTCGTCTCCCATGTAGTCCACTTTGGCCCAAACAATGACGGATGGTGCGATCGGACACTGATGTTCCTTGAACATGAAGTTCACCTTGGATCTCTTTAGAAGTCTTTCTGGGCTCTTTTGTTACCATTCGGATTATCCGTCTCTTTGATTTGTCATCAATTTTCCTCCTGCGACCACGTCCAGGGAGGTTGGCTACAGTCCCATGGATCTTAAATTTCTTAATAATATGTGCAACTGTAGTCACAGGAACATCTAGCTGCTTGGAAATGCACTTATAGCCTTTACCTTTAACATGCTTGTCTATAATTTTCTTTCGAATCTCCTGAGACAACTCTTTCCTTCGCTTCCTCTGGTCCATGTTGAGTGTGGTACATACCATGTCACCAAACAACACAGTGACTACGTGGAGCCCTATATATAGGCCCACTGACTGATTACAAGATTATAGACACCTGTGATGTTAATTTGTGGACACACCTTGAATGAACATGTCCCTTTGGTCACATTATTTTCAGTATTTTCTAGGGGTACCATCATTTTTGTCCAGGCCTGTTCCATGAGTTTATTTTTTTTTAATAATTCTGTTGATGCATGGTTGAAAAGCAATGTCTGACATTCATTGGTTAACATTCACAGAATTCTTTTAAATTATTACTTTTGTCAGATTAAAGTTATTTATGTGACCATTGTGAGTTTTTTTTTCATTGACCGAAGGGTACCAACAATTTTGTCCACGTGTGTATATACTGTACTATCGGATGTTTCCAACCACATACAAATAAATACTCAAATCCGATCTAACAAACATCAGATTTTTGCATTCATATAGCAATAAAATATTTGGACAGGGAGTGATGGCTTCAGTGCAAGCGATGCAATCAGAATGATGTTGAAAAAGTAGCTTCTTTAATCTGGGACATAATAATATTTGTGGTTTCATCCCCCGTAATAGCTTATTTCTATTTTCACCTATATCGGAGAGTTCATAACTCAGCTTGGTTTAGAAGTAACTTAATGACAAAACTGGTGATCAGAATTGTGGCTTGTTTCTTTATTTTTTGGATTCCATTTCACATCAACAACATTCTACTCATCGTTGCTGTTTTACTTGGAAATGACAATCTGTTAAGATCTCCAGAAGCAGGAGATAATATCACTGGAGCTCTGACTTTCATTAATAGTTGTGTAAATCCCTTCCTGTATGCTTTTTCTGCTCTGGCTTTTCAACAGCACACAGCTGGAACAGAAAATACTTCATGATGTTATTCTTTGAGATAGTTATTTTGGATAACCTTTTTTGGAAGACTTGTTAAAGCTTATTAATATGGACCTAACGCTACTACTTTCTACAGCCTGATTTAATTCTTTTTGTTTGTAACATTTAATTTTATATGCAAATTGGATAAGGAACAATTAAATGAAAAGAATTGTCATACTGTGACATGACAATATCTATCATGACAAAAGCTGTTTTCAGTTGATTCCCTCAATATTAATGATCTGAAGCAGTTACATAGGTTGTGAAAATTCTAAAATATTCAAATATACTGTATGTGTAGTACAGGTTATTTCTTGCTCAAGTAGGATCTACATGTTAATAAAAAAAACATGCAACAACAACAAAAAAAAAACATAATTTGCCATTTTGAATATGAGTATGATTTTGATGCTTTAAAAGGATCTTGAACTATCAAATAAAAAAAGATATTTTGTTCTCCTTTTTCAACTATACGCTTCGTGACGGTGCCTTTTATAAATGTATTTCTCATACTCTAGACATGCCTATTCTGGCATTAATACTACAGAACATCATGCTCTGCTTTTCTGGTCAGATTTTAAATGAAAGAAGGAAAATCCACTTTGAAGTTAACATGTCCAAGGCAGTGATCATAAGTAAAACTTATAAACAGATAGCATGTTTTAAAATGTGTTTTATTTTAAATTTTAATTATTGGACAATACCATCAACATAGAGGGGCCATCATGCATTCACAGGTTAATTTACTGTTGCATAGATTTTGCCATTTAAACCGATTCATTCCTAAAGCTTAAACTGTTATAATATCAAAATAGGTGCATGTAGAAATGCAAAATATCTTGCTGGATATTTTGTGACTAGAACTTCCTGAAGTGTAGCTGACATCATAAATGCTATTTAAACATTTTTTATTGGAAACCACAAACACCAAAACATCTTCTGCTTACTTTATAAGCTAGAGCATAGACCCAGCTACATCACAGCATTTAACCATGCAGCCACACAACTCATCAAACTGCTCGGTCAGTGCTCCAGTCTCAACCGAAAACCTGATTGCTAGTAGTGTGATGGCAATTTGCTTTATACTGGGAGTTCCTGCTAACATAGCAGTAATAGTACGTCTTTCTGGATGGCTGAAAGGAGGCAGTTTCACCCCGAGACTGATGCTAAGCCTGGCCCTATCTGATCTGCTCACATTGCTTTTTCTGCCGGTTTGGATTTGGTCATTTCTGCATGGCTGGGTCTTTGGCTTGGTCCTGTGTAAGCTTCTCTCCTATTTGGTGTACTTGAGTATCTACTGCAGCGTACTGTGTGTTACTTTGATGAGTGTCCAGCGATACTTGCAAGTTCTGCACCCTGAGAAATTTTACAAATTTACAGATAAAGTAAAGAAGATTCTTCTGAGTAGGATGTGGATTTTAAGTGGAGTTTTATCTTCTTATGCTCCTGTACAGCACACTGTAAGCCTAGACAGAGAAGGACAGCTTCAGTGTAAGCTGCGCTATAGAAACGATGTGGAAAGAGTGGCTACTTTAATCTGGGAGATTACAGTTTTTGTCGTTCTGTCCTGCACAGAAGAAGTGACTTACTTCTACTTTCGTCTTTACGCTGTTGCATTCATAAAAATATACTTATATGTTTCCTTTTCCCTGCTTCTCTATACTATAGTTTTTGGTGCCATCTAACTTTGCATATTTTTGAAGATCTGTTTAAAATGAAGCTGTGTTTTTTAAATGTAAAAAAAAAATACAATACAATATGGACAATGATAAAGCGTAATGATCTGAATCAAAGACCAAAATCTAACGTCTAATATGCAAAGCTAAAAAATGTTAACAATTGTTTCCTGTATTAAAGATTAATATTTTTTTCACCCTGCCTAGAAGTTAATTACACCTAATTTAATAGCCCCATTCCATTGAGCTGAATTTGCTCCCAAATCTTGCAATTAGAATGCAAATTCCTTACAACCACTTGGTAGAGAATGGTAATGGCTGCTTACAGTCTCTTTTGGGCTTGGTATGAATTCTGACATGTTCGTCTGCGTCATTAACGTCTGGAGGAAAATTGGAGATTAACACAGAACACCACGCTCTGCTTTTCTTGTCAGATTTGAAATGAAAAAAGGAAAATCCACTTTGAAGTTAACATGAAGTTTAAGGCAGTGACCATAAGTAAAACTGATATACAGATAACCTGTTTTTAAATTTATTTTATTTTAAATATGAATTATTGGAGAATACCATTAACCTGAAGGGGCCTAATCTACTGTTCCATAGATTTTGCAATTTAAACTGATTCGTTCCTAAAGCTTAAACTGTGATAATATCAAAATAAGTGCATGTAGAAATGCAAAATATCTTGCTGGATATTTTGTGACCCGAACTTCCTGAAGTGTAGCTGACATCATAAATGCTATTTAAACATTTTTTATTGGAAACCACAAACACCAAAACTTCTTCTGCTTACTTTATAAGCTAGAGCATAGACCCAGCTACATCACAGCATTTAACCATGCAGCCACACAACTCATCAAACAGCTTGGTCAGTGCTCCAGTCTCAACCGAAAATCTGATTGCCAGTAGTGTTTGCTTTATACTGGGAGCACATAGCAGTAATAGAACGTCTTACTGGATGGCTGAAAGGAGGCAGTTTCACCCCGAGACTGATGCTAAGCCTGGCCATATCTGATCTGCTCACTTTGCTTTTTCTGCCGGTTTGGATTTGGTCATTTCTGCATGGCTGGGGCTTTGGCTTGGTCCTGTGTAAGCTTCTCTCCTATTTGGTGTACTTGAGTACTGTACTTGAGGCATACTGTGTGTGACTTTGATGAGTGTCCAGCGATACTTGCAAGTTCTGCACCCTGAGAAATTTAACAAATTTACAGATATACCGAGTTGCTGCATGGTTAAATGCCCTGAAGAGAATTTGGAGAAGTGAATATTGCATACTAAAACAATTAACATTTAACCATGCAGCAACTCACATCATCAAACAGCTCGTTCAGTGCTCCAGTCTCCCCCGAAAGTCTGATTGCCAGTAGTGTACTGTCAGTTTGCTTCATACTGAAAGTCCTTGCTAACATGGTGGTAAAAGTACCATCTTGCTGGATGGTTAAAGGGAGACTGATACTAAGCCTGGCCATGTCTGCTCATTCTGCTTATCTGCCAGCTTGGTCCTGTGTAAGTTTCTCTCCTATTTGGTGATGTTGATGAGTGTCCAGTGATACTTGCAAGTTCCCTTTCAAAAGCTACACTCAATACAAAACGCTATGGGAACATCTCTTTGTTGCCCGGTTGTGAAGCCTGTGCATGTCAAACCCGCCGAATACCTTCGGCTTATAACCTGTGCAGGCATGACGTCACCGAATAAGGTGCACCTGCAGGTTATAAATAGGAGTGAACCGGAAACATCCTCAGATCTATTTGTCTTCAGGACCGCTTTGTTTGCGCGTGTGCATGCAAGCCGTAACAAAAGCAAAATAAAAAAAAATAACAGCATTAACTCACCGATATGGCGGAGTTGCTTAAGAGATGCGTGCCTCCGTGTGATAGATCTCTTTCGGAGGGCGATCTTCACGAGTTTTGTCTCGAGTGCTTGGGGGAAGAACACGCTCGCCTCGGGCTTCAGGGAGAATGTGAGTACTGTGATCTTCTCCCTATTAAGGCATTCCTGGGGCTCGCGTGCTGATCTGGCAGACACGCACGAGACGGAATTTCCCCTTTCTCTCGCGCTCTCTCCGGATCAGGAAGTTTTAGCTTCCACTTCGCAAGCGCGCTCCGGCGCTTCTTGTGAAGGAGCGGAAGAATCTTCCTCTCTCGCTTCCATGGAAGTAGCCTCCTCACAACGCTCCTCCAGTGCTCATAGAACTTATGAGGAATTATTAGAGGTTGTAACGCGTGCGGTCGAGCGATTGCATATCGACTGGCCGCAGCAGCGAGATTCCCCTAAGCGTTCGAGATTAGACGACAGGTTTCTGTCGGGTGGCCGGGGGGAGGAGCCTCAACGTCTCTCTCTCCCCTTCTTTGGTGACCTCCATGATGAATTAACCCTTTCATGGAGCAAGCCGACTTCGACTTATTCGAATATCGTTCATGCGAAAGCACGCTGTTATATGATGATGCCCCAGATAGAAGAGACGCTTGCGGGCTCTCTCTCTCCTGGGACATCATCCTCCCTGAAAAAGCCTACCCTCCCCTCCAAGCCGTGCAGATTGACATCTGCTTTGGTGGGCAAAGCTTTTCAGGCAGCAGGACAGGCTGGCGCTTCACTGCACACCATGCCGGTTTTGCAGGCTTACCAGGCTGACCTGCTGAAGGACCTGAGCACCGGCGGGGTTATTGATGACAAGGCGTTTGCAGAGCGGAGAGGCATCTGTGGCTGAACCTCTCGGGCATCAAGGCTAAGGATCGTGCTGTCCTCCTTGATGCCCCCGTCTCGCCTTCCGGCCTTTTTGGCGACGCTGTTAATTCCGTCGCCACTAGGTTTCGGGAGGCGAAGCTATATGAACAGGCCTTTGGGAGGTTCCTTCCCCGCCGTGCTCAAGAACCGGGACCGTCGGCCACCCGGCCCCGGCCAGGTCTGGCCGGGGGCCGGGGCCTCATAAGGCGTGAGGTCCAGAAGGAGAGCGTGACCAGCCGCACACCCCCTCGTAAGACTGGGGTGGGGCTCGCTGCCCTTCCCAGAAATCTGCCTCAAAAAGACCAGATCTGAGGAGCAGCCCTGAGGTTCGTGCGCCTGGGGCTGTGGGGGTGTTCCCAGGTGTGCGCCTGGATCTTCATCACAAAGCAGGGCCTCCTCCCTGGCACTCCCTGGAGGTCAGTGTTCAATCTCCGCCACCACTGGTGTTTCGGGGAGCACCGGTCTCCAACGAAGAGTTGGGTGTTGGGTATCCTGAAGTATGGCAGGAGATACCCAAACACCTAACACCCCCCCCATCCAGCCGAAGTGTCAAAGCTCGTGCCCCTTTCGGAGAAGCTGGCAGCGTGGAAACTACTGCCAGGCATATCTCCTTGGGTACGAAGGACTGTAGGCACAGGCTACAGGATTCAGTTTGCACATCGTCCTCCGCGTTTCAACGGCGTGGTCTCCACTTCCGTGACACCGGACCGAGCACATCTGCTGGCCCAGGAGTTAAAGACTCTGCTGGGCAAAGGGGTCATAGATCATGTTCCCCTTCCAGACAGAGACTCGGGCTACTACAGTCGGTACATTTTGGTGCCCAAGAGAGGGGGCGGGGGGGGGGGTTGCATCCGATCTTGGATCTTCGCGGCTTGAACCGCTATCTCAGGAAATCCAGATTCAAAATGTTGACTGTCAAAATGATTGTTTCTCAAATTCAACTAGAGGATTGGTTTGTGACAATCGATCTCAAGGACGCATATTTCCATATAGAAATATTGCCACAACACAGGAAGTTCCTGAGGTTCGCCTTTGGGGGCGAGGCTTACCAGTTTCGGGTCCTTCCATTTGGCCTAGCTCTGTCACCCCGCACATATACAAAATGCATGGATGCAGCTCTGGCTCCTTTACGACTCCAGGGCATCCGTATTTTGAATTACATAGACGACTGGCTGATTCTGGCCCAGTCTCAGGAGCTAGCGCTTCAACATCGGGATGTCGTCCTAGCTCATCTTCATTCTTTAGGATTGAGACTCAACGCCACAAAAAGCGTTCTCCTTCCTGTTCAGAGGACAACATATTTGGGTGTCACATGGGATTCGGTCACGCTGCGGGCACAGTTGTCTCCTGCTCGTGTCGAATCCATTCTCAACACCCTGAAGGAAATCAAGTTAGGCCAGAAGGTCACTGTTCATCACTTTCAGAAATCTTTAGGCCTCATGGCGGCTGCGTCCACGGTGATACCTTTGGGCCTTCTGCACATAAGAGCGTTTCAGCTGTGGCTAAGAGCCAGGGGGTTTCATTCAAGGGCCAACCCCCAGAGGCTAATAAGGGTTACGCGCCGGGGGCTTCGTACCCTTTCTATGTGGTTCAGACCCCGGTTTCTGACTTTGGGTCCCACTCTAGATCCGTCTTGTCGTCGCAAGATGCTAACGACAGACGCTTCCCTCACGGGCTGGGGTGCGGTCTTGGATGGCCGTCCAGCACAAGGGAGCTGGAGAGGTCATCTTCTCGCGTGGCACATCAATTGCCTCGAAATGACGGCTCTGTTTCTGGCCCTGAAACACTTCCTCCAGCAGTTGAGAGGCTACCATGTCCTAGTGCGGGTGGACAGCACTGCGGTAGTCTCGTACATAAATCACCAGGGTGGACTGCGCTCGCGCCGCTTGAACAAGCTAGCGCACCAGGTTCTGCTTTGGGCACAGGACAAGTTCCTGTCCCTCAGGGCGATTTACATTCCAGGGCACATGAATGTAGGAGCAGACTTGCTATCCAGACTTGCTATTACTACTCTCTGACTCCTCCAGCTCCCTTGGGTCTGGACGCAATGGCCCACACGTGGCCTAGGTTATGCCTTTATGCGTTTCCACCTATAGTTCTGCTCCCGGGAGTCCTGGCGAGGGTCCGTCAACAAGGGTTGCGCCTCTTATTGATAGCGCCCCATTGGCCGACCAGAGTGTGGTTCTCGGATCTAATATCTCTCCTCGACGGCTCACCCTGGGTGATTCCAATGAGGAGGGATCTTCTGTCTCAGGCGCAGGGGACAATACTTCATCCCCGGCCCGAGCTCTGGAACCTTCACGTTTGGCCCCTGAACGGGACCAACTGAGACAGGCTGGGCTTTCAGCCAGCGTAATTGAAACCATTTTAAGTGCCAGGGCTCCCTCCACTAGAAGAACTTATGCCCTCAAATGGAGTGTGTTTGAAAATTGGTGCATGGCAAGACACATAGACCCAGTTCACTGCCAGAGTTTCAGTGCTGGAGTTTCTGCAAGTTGTCCTCGGGCTTATGCCCTAGTACGCTCAGAACGTACGTAGCCGCTATTTCGGCCTGTCACGCTCTGAACGACGGGGTTTCTGTGGGCAAGCACCATTTAGTTGCCCGTTTTATTCGTGGAGCTAAACGGTTGAAGCCGCCCACTAGAGCGACGGTCCCTTCATGGGACTTAACTATCGTACTCGAAGGCCTGGCCGACACCCCGTTCGAACCACTAGAGTCAGCGCCTGTCAAGCTTCTGTCTCTTAAGATGGTTTTTCTGATGGCTATTACTTCTTTGAAGAGGATTGGGGATCTGCAGGCTCTGTCAGTCTCCCCATCCTGCCTAGACTTTGCCCCTGGGCTAGTCAAAGCTATTCTGCATCCTCACCCGAACTATCTTCCCAAGGTTCCATTCTCGACCATGCACCCAGTTGTTCTCGAAGCCTTCTGTCCTCCGCCTTTCACAGCTCCCGAGCAGGAAAGACTTCACTTACTGTGTCCAGTACGTGCTCTTCGGATCTACGTCCACCGCACTAGCCAGTGGCGTAAGTCAGAGCAGCTCTTTATTTGCCATGGGGGTCGCAACCGGGGGGCGGCTGCCACTAGACAGACTCTGTCACACTGGGTGAGAGATACCATTGCCCTAGCCTATGAGGCGCGTGGTCACACTTCGCCTCTAGGAATCAGGGCTCACTCAACCAGGGGGATTGCCTCATCGATTGCCTTGGCAAGAGGCGTACCCCTGCAGCAGGTGTGTGATGCGGCGGGCATCACACACCTGCTGATGCACCTGCTGATGCGGCGGGTGGTCCTCTCCACAAACGTTTGTTAGATTTTATAGTCTGGATGTCAATGCTACTCCAGGTTCGCGGATCCTTGAGTCAGCATCCCAGAGCTAGGTCTGAGACCTCCTCGGCTTGTGCGCACACGCTACACAACCTGGGGGTCCAGACACTTGCAGTGCGGCGGCGTTGGTATTCTCGTTCCCATAGCGTTTTCACGCAGCATTGAGTGTAGCTTTTGAGAGGGAACGTCTCGGGTTACTTGGCTGTAACCCTGTTCCCTGATAAAGCGGGAACGAGATGCTGCGTTCCGATGCCGCACTGCTGGCGTGCCTGGACATCCTTCAGACAAAATTGACCTGAGGATGTTTCCGGTTCACTCCTATTTATAACCTGCAGGTGCACCTTATTCGGTGACGTCATGCCTGCACAGGTTATAAGCCGAAGGTATTCGGCGGGTTTGACATGCACAGGCTTCACAACCGGGCAACAAAGAGATGTTCCCATAGCGTTTTCACGCAGCATCTCGTTCCCGCTTTATCAGGGAACAGGGTTACAGCCAAGTAACCCGAGACGTTCTGCATTCCAAGAAATGGAACACATTTGGCATGAACGAAAAGAAGATCCGACTGAGTGGGATGTGGATATTAAGTGGAGTATTATCTTGCTATGCTCCTGTACAGCGCCTTTGAAAGCCAAGACAGAGAAGGACGGCTTCAGTGCAAACTATGCTACAGAATTGATGTGGAAAGAGTGGCTATTTTTACCAGGGAGATTACAGTTTTTGCGCTTCTGTCCTGCAC
Organism: Clarias fuscus; assembly: GCA_030347435.1. Taxonomy (NCBI): domain Eukaryota; kingdom Metazoa; phylum Chordata; class Actinopteri; order Siluriformes; family Clariidae; genus Clarias; species Clarias fuscus. The sequence continues at coordinate 22,401,424 of CM059208.1, forward strand.
AGTGACTTACTTCTATTTTCGTCTTTACCAGGGACTTAATTACTCAGCTTTCTTCAGAAGTAACTTATTGACAAAGCTGGTGTTGTGAGAACCCCTTCCTGTACACTTCTCTGCTCTGGCTTTACAGCAAACTGCTCGAATAGAAAATTGTTAATTCCTTCTTTTTCAGTAGCCGTAGATTTTTTTTTAGTAGTAACGCAAAAGGGACCTTCGCTATTTTTTCTGAAAGCCAATGAAGATATACTTATAACTTTGCTTTTCCCTGCTTCTCTATACTAAAGTCTTTGGTGCCCTATAGTGTTGCATATTTTTGCAGATAAATATTATTAGTTTAAAATTTTAAGCTGTGTGTGTGTGTGTGTGTGTGTGTGTGTGTATATCTAACCAATACATTTGGGCAATGCTAAGGCATAATGGTCTGAATCAAAAAAACATCTTAACATACAAAGCTAAAAAATGTTAACATTTGCCTGTATTTAAGACTCATATTTTTCACTCTGCACTGAAAAAGTTACTCACGCATCGTCTATACTGCTTAATCCAGTATACAGGGTTGAGGGGGGCTTGGAGTATATCCCAGGAAACTTAGGGCATGAGGCTGGGTACACTAAATGGTGCATCTGCTTGCACAGGTGTAAAAGGCATGAGTGTAACTTGCAGCACAAATGTAACATGTAACTTGTTTATGTTCATCCTTTGGCTCAGAGGCATCACAGACTTTTAAGTGTAGAGAAAGGTGCTAACACTGAAGTAGAAAAGACACACATTAAAAAAAACCCATGCTGGTAATGGCTAATGAAAACATATAATCTTTACAGCACTCATAAGAATTTAATATTATTTTTTAAGTAAAAGAATTATGGCTAAACCATGATATTTTTTCACATTTACATAATGCCTATTCTAATATACCATACTCCATTCAGCCATAACATTAACACCACCACTAGGTGAACTGAATAATATTGATTATCAATTATATACAAATAAGGCCAAAAAACTATGTCTGCAGGGATCAAAGGCTAGACTGACTGGTCTGATTCTGCAGAAAAGCCAATACAGCACAAATAAAAAAAATAAATCAATGTTAGCCTCCATAGTAATGTATCAAAACACCTAATGCACCACAGCTAGTGGCACATAGAGCTTAGCAGGCAAAAAGTTCAAGGTTCTTGACCTGGCCTTCAAACTCACTGCTCCACAGCTCACCCCCAGAGGACCTATAAAGTCATGTCCCAAAAGGGGCCTAAAGCGCACTGGTAGCACAAGGGGAACCCAGAACTAGGGGGTTATTATGTATGTTATAATATTCTCTTCTCCAAATTCTCTTCTGCAAATTCATCAACCTGTATATTAGATCCTATACCGACACATTTCCTCAAACTGATAGTGCCAGAAATAACAGAAAATATTGAAAATAATTGATTCTTCACCCAGCATTGGGTATGTTCCAAAATATTTTACTGTAAATTAGCAGTGATTAAATTGATAATTAAGAAGTCTGACCTCGACCCCAGTCAGCTGTCCAATTACAGGTCGATATCAAACCTCCCCTTTATCTCTAAGATTCTGGAAAAGATAGTAGCAGAGCAGCTATGCTCATATCTACATAGAAATAACATACATGAACTGTATCAGTCAGGATTTAGGCCTCATCACAGCACAGAGATACTCATTAAAGTAGTAAATGACCTCCTATTAGCCTCTGATCAGGGTTGCTTTAGCTTTGCAGGTTGCTCGACCTCAGTGCAGCTTTTGACACAATTAATCATAGTATTCTCCTTCACAGATTAGAAAATGTAGTAGGAATTAATAAAACAGCCCTCTCCTGGCTCAGATCCTATTTGACTGATCGTTATCAGTACACTGTAAAAAATAAAATCTTGACTGAACTCAAAATTTCAAGGCAACTTGCTGCACAGCTTTTTTGAGTTAACTCCACTTTTAACCCAAGTTGTTGAATTAACTCAAAGCTGTGACAAAAGCTGTGACAAAAGCTTGACATTTTGAGTTAATTCAACAACTTGGGTTAAAAGTGGAGTTAACTCAAAAAAGCTGTGCAGCAAGTTGCCTTGAAATTTTTAGTTCAGTCAAGATTTTATTTTTTACAGTGTACTGATAACGATCAGTCAAATAGGATCTGAGCCAGTTGTTGTTGACTTAACTAAATTTACTGAGTAAGGTCTCCCAACTAATATTCTTTTGTTAAGTTAAAAGTCTTTTGATAGTTTCAAAGACTTATTAATTTAATAAATGTGAACTTGTCACATGTTTTGGGTTTAAAATATGTGTTTAAATTTACTGAAGCAGGTTTTTTTTATTAACATTTAATACAATGTAATGAAAAAAGCTGTAACTGCAGGCTTGAAAGTTTCTTCCAAATTTTATTTTAAACCAACACAAACACACTACTACCACATTCCTTGACTTTCAAATAAAAGTAAACTAAAAGAAACATGGCAAAATGCATTTTACAGTCTAAACATCACAAAACAAGGAAAATAGTACAAACTAACAATAATAATTTGAAGTCTGAAAACAGCTCACAAAAGCAAAGTCATAGCAGAAGTTAAGTTTTAAGGGATTGTACCCTTGCAGAGGAGTAAGTGCCCAATTCCGTGAACACCTTCTCAATCACCTCAAAAGTGTACTTCAGGTTTTTTGGTACTGAAAATACAAGGCAAACAGGTCAAAGGCTAAACTGTTAAGCAACAGCAGATTGCAGATCTGGAGCATCTTGCAAGACAATCTCTTCCTCCAACACAAGAGTAAAGTTTATGACACTGGTCAAAGTCGTAGGGGAGTCATCATCTTCAATCACAATAGGAACTTCCACTTTCATCCCTCTGGTCTGTCCGCCATAAGGAGTTCTGTCCTAATGTAATAAAGATTTTTTTTTTTAAATCACTTTTGACATCCATCTTTTCTATGTTGTTATATTTCTTTTTGTTCCATGAAAGTTTTGGATCCTACTAGATTAATGTAGACAAAATGTACAGAAAGAAACACCTCATAAATCCTTAAAATCAGTTATCTCTTGAGCTATACAAGTTTGAGATGATCAGATAAAGTAAAATAAGAACCAGAGTTCAAATGAATAAGAATTAAAATATCTTAATAATGTCAACACAAACATTAACAGCCGTATGTTTGTCAAAGTGCCTGCAGAGAATCAATGCAACATACTCACCAGACATGTTCTGAATAGTGCAGATGAACCATCATGGATAAACACATCGAGATCTTCCAGGACAGTTTTCATTCAGTGAGCCACAATATTTGAAGTCTTAAAAAAGGGCGCTAATGTTATGCATTGTCACTTTTGATAAACTTTAGGGTATTCATGACATTTAACATTAGGGAGACACTAATTATGAGAGAAAGATTTTGAAATATGCAATACTTTTTACAAAAAAAGATGTTCAAGTTTGTGCTCAAGTGTCTCAGCATCAAATTTTTCTATGTCCGTTTCTCTCAATTCTAGCTTGAATCTACGTTTCTATAATGAGCAAAAAACAATCTTTCTATTTCTTATATGTTTTCCAAGAGAAGAACTGTGCTTCAGAGCAGATCTAACTGAACTCGCACAAGTATGTTCATGAAGGATACATTTATTTGATCAGAAATACAGTAAAAACAGGAATAATGTGAAATATTACAATTAAAAACAGCTTTTTTTCCATTGGAATGTATTTAAATAGTTTTATTTATTGCTGTGATGTAAAGCTGTATTTTCTGCATCATTACTCCAGTCTTCAGTGTCACATGATCCTCAGAAATTACTATTTCTTTAATTAATTCATAATGATCAAGAAACATTTATTGAGTTTTGTGGAAACAATAACTTCCCCCCCAGGACTGAATGAAAATATTAGAAATTTTTATACGCCAACATTCTTCTTATTATTAAAATTGGCAAAAAAGCTATAACTCTCTATACAAAAATATGAAGAAATTTTCCCCTGATCAGATCCTCATATTAGAGGGATTTCTGAAGACCATGTGACACTACAGATTTAAGTAATTTAAGTAAAAAGATTTAATGTCACAGCAAAAAATTACAGTTTTAAGTTCAGTACATTCAAGTAGAAAACAGAACTTTTGAAGTCTAACATTATTTCACATTATTCCTGTTTTACTATATCAAATAAATGTAGCATTGATTAACATAAAACTCTTTAAAAATATTGCAGATCTCAAACTTTTGAACGTTAGTGCACACTGTTTTAAGAGCTAATCTGGCCAATTATAGGTTTGCAAGTGTCATGCACACTCGTAACACGACCGGTACTAGGACCTGGAAGTAATACGGTCGCATTTCAGGAAGCATGACTGAGCCAGCAGTAAACCCAGCGGATTACGCTCACCTCTGCGAGATGGTGGACGGTCATGACCGGTTGATTGAGCAGCTGAGTGGTGAGGTCGCGGCTCTCCGTGCTAGCGTCCAAGACGTTGCGGCTTTGCGCCGCGAGGTCGCGGAGCTGCGGCAGGAGAACACGGCGCTCCGCGAGGCGGCTTCTCAGTCGGCTAGGCCGCCGCCAGTCGTAGTGGCGGCTGTGCCGCCACCCCTCCCCCCTCCGATGTGTACTTAGCTTTACCGGTTAAATGGGACGGCACAGATGGGAAGTGTAGTGTTTTCCTAACCGCACTGGATCTTGTGTTTGAGTTTAATTCCACCAGATAATCCACAGACCGGTTGCGCATTGCCCTTCTCGTCTCGTTGCTGTCGGGGCAGGCAGCTGAGTGGGCCACGGCGGTCCTGCGTTCCGATTCAGACACAGCCCATTCCTACAACGAGTTCCGATTCAGACACAGCCCATTCCTACAACGAGTTCATCAGTCAGCTAAAGCTCACCTTCGAACATCCTGCTGCTGAGGTGGAGACCGACTCCAAACTCTATCACCTGCGGCAGGGAGGGTCGTCAGTGAGCCGTTACACCGCCGACTTCCGGACCCTAGCCGTGCAGACCACCTGGGGCGATCCCGCCCTCCGGACGGCCTACTACGAGGGACTGGCTTCACGCATAAAAGACGAGCTTGCCGGACAAGAGCTGCCCACCACCTTGGACGGGCTGATCCAACTCGCCCTCCGAATAGACCAACAACTGCTCTCTCGTCCGAGGCCAGCCCCCCGGACCCTGCCACCTGCCACTCCGTCACCATCACCGACCACGCCACGATCTTCCACATTTCTGCCCTACGCCCCAGTTCCCGAAGTACGCCGCTTTTCCACCACCACCACTGGACCTGTCGGTTCTCCACCTCCCGCCGTGGTTGACACCGGAGCCGGGGAACCCATGCAACTAGGACGCGCCTCCTTGACCACTGCAGAGCGAGAACGGCGATTCAGGGAGGGGCTTTGTGCCTACTGTGGGTCGGCGTCACACCACAGAGCTATCTGCCCTGGGAAACGCTCAGGCCCGGTGAGTAAGGAGAGCGAGTAAGATGAGAGTCAACATCAACGCCATCCCTGCCGCCTACCAGGACCTGGCTGAAGCGTTTTGCAAAAGACGAGCCACTCACCTTCATCCTCATTGAGAGGGCGATGAGTGGAAGATGGCCTTCATCACCCCAACAGGACACTATGAGAGCTTGGTCATTCCATTTGGACTCTGCAACGCCCCCGCCGCCTTCCAACAATTCATTAACGACATCCTCAGAGATATGCTAGGCCGTTGGGCATTTGTGTACCTGGATGACATCCTCATATACTCCCGTATTGCTGAAGAACATGTCCAACACGTCAGGGCGGTCCTCAAGAGATTGCTGGCCATCAACTGTATTGTAAGTTGGAGAAGTGCGCTTTTCACGAGCGCTCCACCACGTTCCTGGGTTTTGTTATCTCACCCCAGGGTGTGGCCATGGACCCGCAGAAACTGGAAGTTGTGCGTCATTGGCCCCTACCCAAGACCCTCAAGCAACTTCAACGGTTTCTCGGGTTTGCGAATTTCTATCGTCGCTTTATCCGGGACTACAGTACGGTTGCAGCTCCTTTAACCGCCCTGACACGACCATCTTCTCACCCCTTCACCCTCAACTCTGCCGCCATCTCCGCCTTCCAGGAATTGTGTCACCTCTTCACCACCGCACCAATTCTCCTCCATCCAGACGTGAGCAAACCACGTTGTGGAGGTAGACGCTTCGGATGTGGGCGCCGGGGCCGTTCTCTCCCAATGAGGTACAGATCAGAAGCTGCACCCTTGTAACTTCTTCCCCAGAAAATTTGACCCCACTCAGCAGCGATACGGGGTAGGGGACCATGAGCTGTTGGCCATAAAGTGGGCTCTGGAGGAATGGCGTCACTGGCTCCAGGGCGCCAGAGAGCCGTTCATCATTTGGACCGACCATCAAAATCTGATCACGATCCGGAACCTAAGACAGCTCAACCCGAGGCAGGCGCGGTGGGCTCTCTCCTTCAAGCATTAAAATTTCCTTCTGTCGTACCGCCTGGGATCCAAAAACACCAAGGCCGATGCCCTCTCCCGGCGAGAGGAGGATGTTCCCCGGGCGGACCCCGCGCCTGTCCTCCCGCCGTCAAAGATCATTGCCCCTCTCTGGTGGGACTTGGAAACGAGGGTTCGCCAGGCACAGGCCGCGGAGGACGAACCGGCAGGTGCGCCACCTGGACGACTCTACGTACCTTGCAACATCGGAACGGAAGTCCTTCAATGGGGCCCCAATTCACTGCCTGGTTCTGGAAAGCCTTCTGCCGTCTGATCAATGCCACTTGCAGTCTCTCCTCTGGATACCACCCTCAGACTAATGGTCAGACGGAACGAACCAACCAACAACTGGAGCGCTATCTGAGATTCTTCATCGCTGATCGACAGCGCTCCTGGGCCCGCTATCTCATTTGGGCTGAACTCTCCCACAATCTTCACGTCTCATCCACCACCGAGCTAAGCCCATTTGAGGTATGCCACGGTTTTCAGCCTCCAATGTTTGATCACCAAGAACCAGAGGTTGATGTACTGTCGGCCCAACAGTTGGTCCGTAGGTGCCGGCGGCTGTGGGAAGAAGCTAGAGCAGCCATTCGACGTGCCAATACCTGCTACATCGCCGTCGGCACCCTCCAGGACGATTGTACAATGTAGGTGACAAGGTCTGGTTATCAACGAAAAATCTGCACCTCCATACAGAATCTCGCAAACTCTCACCTAGGTTCATCGGCCCTTACCGCATAACCCTCCGGATCAACCCTGTCACCTACCGGCTCCAGCTGCCTGCGGCGCTCCGAACCCATCCGCTATTCCACACATCACAACTCAAACCCTTCATCACTTCACCTATGGTTCCCCCCACCCACCCAGCTCCTCCTCCCCGTATCATTGAGGGTGGTCCCGCCTCCACCGTTCGCCGGATCCTTGACGCACGTCCTCGGGGCAGAGGGCTCCAGTACCTGGTCGATTGGGAAGGTTACGGTCCCGAGGAGCGATCTTGGATTCCGGCTCGGTTCGTCCTAGACCCCGAACTCATCCGGGACTACCGTCGTCGGGTATCCTCCACCCCAGGACCGTCGAGAGTCGGTCCTGGACAGGGGGGTACTGTCATGCACACTCATAACACGACCGGCACTAGGACCTGGAAGTAATACGGTCGCATTTCAGGAAGCATAAAAGGAAACAAGATGGCGCTTCACATTGCTCATTGAGTAATGATTGAGTCTACCCATGCTGTCTTCGATGCTATCTCCTCCATTTCGTGAGTACTCACCATTTTGGTTTGTATTCCTGATTGAGTGTGTGTTGTTAGAACGCGGGTTTAATTGTGTAAACTCTTGCTCTCTACGTGAGAGAGTTCTAATAATAAATCGCGTGGTTATCCTGCCTGCTCGCGCTACTTCCGCGTTTGGGTTTACCATCCACGCTACACGGGCTAACTGCTAGTCTTCTGATCATCAGCCGGTTGCTTTGTGACAGCAAGGAAATATTCAATAGTCTTTTTTACTTTTTTTTCGTTATATTTAATGAAATGGCAGAGGGGGGGTATGAATAGTCTTACATAAAGTAAACTAGTAAGGAATAACAAGCATTATTTTTTGCCTTAACTTCATACTTCGTTCTTAAAATCTTTAAAAAATACTGCATTGTAAATGTTTACTTACATGTTTATTACTTTCTAAACTTGTCTTACTCTTCTCCAGTCTCTTTGGCTGTGGGTAATAAACGGCTACAGTTAAATTTGCAATAACAATAACAACAGTACACAAACTGCTCTCCTCATGTGCTTCTCTCACACCGTGTCACTCTCTCAACTGTCCCATGGGAAGCCCCAGGCAGGTAACTTGTTAGTTCCTCTTAACATAAACAACATAACCAATAAATAAAATATCACACATGCAGGGATATAGAGAAAATAATAATGTGCTGTAAATAATCATTAAATAATATTCAATTCTAAATTAAAACATAATTAAATATTCTTCATAATATGCAACACCTGTAATAAATAACAAATAAATGTAGTAAACTTAAAATAATACAAAATATATTGTTTGTAGGAACTCAGGTTACAGAGAGTTGCATCTTCTCACTGTCTCACGTTAAATAAACAACTGCACCAAGCTATATGTACTTTGTAAAGAACGCCATATAATAACGCTCATTTATGTTAAGACAATTTCTACAAAGGACTTCGATATAAATATATGCACTTACCAAAGTTTAAAATTAGTTGTCCGTTGTGAGGTGGAGAAACGGGCTACTAATCCAGATGATGTTCAAAATACCCGCTGCACCCAACACGCATGCGCCACTTCAGAAACGTATCAGCGCGCATACGCCAACTTCCGAACCAATTTCTGTGCGTATTAACTTGCATTAGAAAGTCTGTTCAGTAATTAAACCTTAGTTGACCCAGCGAGTTTTTAATGAACTTGTTTTCACTAGTTCAGTCAGCTTTTTCATGTCTTATTGTCCAGATAACAAATAAATACTCATTATGCCAACATTTTGCTAGTTGGATTTTTTACAGTGTATGTAGATTGAAATGGTGATTATAACTCATGTTCTCTTGTGGAGTTTGGTGTCCCACAGGGTTCGGTTTTAGGCCCACTGCTTTTTCCCTTTACATGCTTCCTTTGGCCAACATAATCCGTAATCATGATGATAATTTTCACTGTTACGCTGACGACACAGTTATACATCTCAGCAAAACCAGATGAGAGAAACCAGCTTGCCAAAGTTGAGCAATGTGTAAAAGATATAAGAGACTGGATGCTAATTAACTTCCTTCTGCTTAATCCTGATAAGACAGAAGTTCTAGTCATAGGACCGAATGCAGCTAGAAGCAAGATTTTGTCACGGGTGACGCGGAGCGAGACGAATCCAAGCGCAGATGAAAGACCGCAGCGTTAATCGGAGGGGGCGTGGTCGGAGTGTGGATGCACGGCCGGAGGATCAGTCAGCGGAGCGTAAAAAGCCAAATCGCAAACGAGAGCCGTAGTGGAGGGGAGAAGCGCAAGATCGGAAACCGGGAAATCAATCAGCGAAGCAACAGTTCAAAAAACGTAAAACGATAGCCGTGGTCAAAGGAAGCGCGAGATCAAAGCCGGGAAATCAAGCAGCGAGGCGAACACAATCCAAAACGTGAGGCGAGAGACGAAGAACCGAGAAAATCAAAATAAACTTGGCAACATGAAGGCAATGAAACAAAACAAAAAATGAAAAAACACTCAATAATCCAGCGATTTAAGCAGCGCGCAGTGCGTGCTTAAATCACTGGAGTAATCAGTGAATGAGATGAAAAACAGGTGAGCAGACGGGGGCGTGGGAACGGATACATGACGGACAGGGGAAAACATGAGCACATGGAGAAGTGACAGCGTGGGAAAAAAATTAATAAATAAACAGGTCGTGGAAGGACGTGACACATGACAGATTTTAGATCACACTGTAATTTTAGATCACCTTTCTGTTCTATCTAGTGCAACAGTAAAACACCTTGGCGTGATTATAGATTGTAGTCTTTCATTTGAAGCTCATGTAGACAATATGACCAGGATAGCATTCTTTCACCTCAGAAATATTGCCAAGTTAGGGAATACTGTATATTGTCACTAAACGATGCAGAAAAACTATTTCATGCTTTTATCACCTCAAGGTTGAACTACTGCAACGGTTTACTGTCTGATTTTTGCATAAACAAGTTTCAATTAGTTCAGAATGCACCAGACAGAGTGCTCACTAGAACCAGAAGATACAAACACGTCACCCCTATCTTAGCTCCATGTGAAATTTTGCATTGTTTGTAAAATACTACTTTTGACATATAAAGCATTAAATTGTCTCGCGCTGTAGTATCTGAGTGAACTGCTAGTGTCTTACGATCCGCCACACAGTAAAACAAACAGTGTTAATATTGGCAGTGTTGCTCTGTCTTTACTCTTAAGGAGTTAATTTAACAACAAGTAGTGAAAGATACCCCCTAGTGTTGGTGAAAATTAGCAGAGTTCATTTCTGCGTCGTTAACTTTACTTTGTTAAGCTCCGCCCTTCAATCTACCCTGCGAAGGTCTGAACTGCAAGGGAGTTTTCTGGTCGCCATTTTCTTTTAGCTCCAATCAACAGGTAAGCTTGTTTAATTAACTTACTAAAAGCCAGTTTTACTATTTTATCTGAATAAATGTGCTAATGTCACTGCATATGGTGTATTTTGATGCAATTTTTGTAGTTTTGTCGGAATAATTTCGGAACTTTGGGTATCGTCATGGCAAGTTTATGAGTTAGAGAGTTCCTTTTCGTCACGTCATGCAATGCTAAAACAAATTTACTGAATTATTTGACATTTCTTTTGCTATTTTGTATGATCAATTCTTAGCTCTAACTGAGGTGACCGCAAATTATTGCAACAGTATTACTATGGGCATATTTATTTATATGTTGGGCATGAAATCTTTTTACACTATAATCTGTGTGACTCTTTTCACTTCTTACAGATCATGCTGGTTAAGGTGAAACTTGGGGATGCCCAAAAATTTGTCAAGATAATTGAGCTGAGCCTGGAGGAATTTTTGACTGAAAACAAACATATACTTTTATTACATTCATTTTTATGTTTTTTATTATTATTTATGTTACTTGATGAATGTCTAGTAATTCTATATGAGAATAAGTATAGTCACATGTTGCTTGTGTCCTGATGTTCAAAGTTAATCATTGCTGTGTAAAACCTTGTAAGTCTGTATCATTTCTCATAAAATTGCATGCTTTTTTAAAAAAAGCATTTTTAAAGTTTGGTGTTCCATCTGTACCCAAGAATGTGAAGGTTTTTGATGAATCAGGGACTGAGGTGGATGATGATGTTTTTGAGGATGTAGTCAGATCCTTAGTCGGTCTTCTTACCATAAAACATGGTGCAGGTTTGTATTTATTACATTACTCATTAGAAATGTAATACTACTAATTGACAACAATTCCCCATAAATATTTATCTGCAAACAGACTTGTGTTCTCCCTCTCCACAAGCCTCTCATGGGCAGTCAAATCAGTCCCTGTCGTCTTCCATCGACTCCAGTGACTCACAGGATACAGTCATTATTGAAGAAAGCTCCTGCAGTAAACGAATGAGGTTAGACGATGAAGCTAAAAAGGTGGGTATTACTATTATTTTTTGTACTTTTACATTTTGGTGGTAAAAAAAGAGAAAAAGACTCATAAATGTATTTTTTTAAATGTAAATTAATTTAAACATTTTATGACTGAAGTTTATTTATGAGAGTTACAAATATTTATTAATTAATTACATTTTTTATGTTTGAGTTGGTGGAAACCATTCTTGTCCAGAAACCTGGTGGGGAGCATATAATAAATGAATACAACCGAACTAAGTCTCTGGAGCACGAAACAAGGAGAAAAATGGTTAACATCTTAACAGCTGACATGACAGAAAAAAAATGGGTAATCTTCATTATCATTATCTGGTTATAATTTTTTGTTGTTTAAATTCATGGAAAGGACACTATTTTTTTTTTACTGCAGTACATCACCACCAAGGCAGGTGAAAGAAAAATATGCCAGAGGAATTGTGGCTTTGTCCCCTTACCTGAGTGACCCCTTTTCTAAAAATGGCTACGCAAGTGTCAGCTTTGAAATCTAATTCTGTGTTGGCATTTTAAATGCTGCTGATCTCACATACCCATACTACAGGTGGTGTATTTTGCTGTTGAATTTAAAGACTTTTTATCTTTATTTTTATTTTTTTAAGGAACATTATTATGATGGTGAAAGCGGTACTGGGTACTTATCATAGAGGATCAAAACTATACAGAGAGGCTTAGCTAAGGAGCGACGTGCATCATTTGAAGGTACACAATGAAATTCTGAAATCTAGCTTTTGTATTTTTATGTAGCTCATTCTTTAATCTTTTACAGGAGTTTTCTTACTAAGTTGCCTGTTTAAGGATTAACCTAATTTATTATTCATTGAGCAGTGTTGAAACTTTTCAAATGCTTTGTTGTTGATCATCAGGACAAGGAACTTCTGCTGAAGCGGGGTCTGGTGGACCAACTGTAAGACGGCAGTCAGAGTTTAATCCAGAGACCACCCTGAGTGAGGATGAATGCAAGGAAGCAATTGCATTCATGAGCCATTCTTTTGATGAGGACGCCATCAAGAAGAAAATGAAATTGACATTTGACTATCGCCGCAACATGGTTCTTGACCCCATGCAGTCAAGTGATATATTGACAGTCTTTCCACGATTCAAAGACATTAAAGTCTTGGTAAAGTGTTTATAATCATACTTTTTACCAATTTAACAATACAATAAATTGTACTGATGTTTAAATGTAAGTTTATTCACTGATTGCTTGAGTTTATATCCATAATGATTTGTCTGGTATTGGCTCATCCTTTTCTGCCTCTTCTTAGATTGAGCAAGAGTTTGTTCTGATGTTTGGAGAAGGAGTGTCAGGCAAGCTACTGGAGAAGTGGACCACTGCATTCAAGAAAAAAGTGATTCAGCAGTGCAAAAAGCTTCCAAGCACCAGTGATTTGGAAGAACTACTGCTGGCAGCTGAAACTCCTACTGGTGACACAGATGAATGTGTTAACATTGGTAAGATGTTTAAGATTAGGTTTGTACTTTAAATATTAATTAGAAAGATTAAGATTTGATACCCATACATTTTTAATGTTCTTTTTATTCTTTTATTTCACTTCCAGTTTGCATTATTGATCAGATTTTGCTAACATAATGTATGTGTGTAAACAGGTTGGGACAGCGACCTCTCTTCTATAATACTTCTGTTGCATCTGATTCCACCTTCGGCCCAAGGCCAGAAAAGACCAGGAAAGGTGTCTGCCTCTCAAGCAGAAAAACACCTTGTTGTCTTCAAGAAGGTTTTTTTTTTCTTGTTTTATTTATTTTTCTGTTTTATATTTAACATATTGGTGATGGTTCTCTTTCAATTTACTTGGCTTTCTCAGAGTGGAACAAACATTGAGGAGCATCTTCGAGAAATCACAGCTGTTGCTCAGCCCTCCCTCCTGGCTGTGGGACCTCAGAAGAATTCAGTTCACCAGTACTTCATCGTTCTTGATCAGCATGCCATTCCATGCAAGTCAATCTCTTCTCTTGGTGCCGTTGACGAGCTGTTTAAGGCACACTTTGTTTTTGGCACCTCTTACAACATTATGCTAAACAACATGTACACTTTCATTCAGACCACTGTGTACAACATAGATGTTGGCAGAGTGAAGGAGAGTCCTCGTGTTACTGAGGTTAGAGCATGGCTGCTTAGCTAGGAGCTAAGTTTAAATAGCTAAGCTTTTCTGCCCTCATGAAGTGTTTTGTTTGTCAGGCTTAGTTAAATGGTTCAAAATAGCTTCTTAGGCACTTCAGATTAGTTCATGGTTTTGTTCCTGTAAAGAATCTTCGCCTTAAATGTGTAGAGGCGGGGTGTTGTTCTGTGTTTGGGACTTTTTCAGGGTTTGGAAAACATTTGAATACAAAACATCCCAGCATTTTGACCCGATTGACAACTGTGAGACTGCTGAGACAGGAGGATAAAGTAGTGCTCAAACATTTGATCAGATTGGCTCTGTTGGAGAGGTGGCCACGACATCTGTATTGTTAAAGTAAAAAAAGAGCACTTTGGATATGTGTGCATCTGCTGTTGCACAACTAAAATTTGCTGGGTTAAGTCAGTCTGCTGTAAGTGGTTTTGTTTCATCTATGGAGGAAATAGCTTTTGAGATTCACAGTCAGGCCCAGGATACAGCTTTGCTCTGTCTGTCTCCACATGACATTGCAACTAAAAGGAAAATAGAAAATTCATTTCAAAATTTGAAAAATCCATTAACTTGGTTAAATTCGGAAGCCAAACGAAAGAGATTATTTCTCGAGAAATGGGGAACTGTTGAACCAACCGAAATAGTGCTTGGCACAAGATTTGATAGCAGGAGAAATAAAACCACTGGAACATTTGATCAAGTTGTTGTAACAGATAAGTTTTCTTATATTCCCATTTTAGAAACACTAAAGTCAATTTTACAAAATCTGCATCTTACTGATTTGTTTAAACCCAGGCATGTTCCAAAGGAAGGTGTTTATGTTGACTTAAGTGATGCGGCCCATTTTAAAATTAATTCTTTATTTTGCACAGAAAAAGATGCTTTACAAATTCAGTTATTTTTTGATGATTGAGACCGCCAATCCTTTGGGTACCAAAAAAGGTATACACAAATTGGGTGCTATCTATTTTACATTAAGGAATTTTCCCCCCATTTTTAACTCCTCACTGGATAACATTCAAGTGCCCTCTTTCATGCACAGGTTATTAGACGGTATGATTTTAATTCTATAATTAAGCCTCTAGTAAATGATCTAAAAGTGCTTGAGATTGAGGGGGTTAAGAATCCGGTATCTAGACATTGTGTAAGGGGTACAGTTGTTCAAGTCACAGGGGATAACCTTGGTTTACACAGTTTATTAGGATTTCTGGAGTCATTTGGGGCTCAATATTGCTGTCGTTTCTGTGTTCTTGAGAAAGATCGCTTTCAATTTGTGTTTTCCGAAGATAACCCTGAAGTTGTACTAAGAACAACTGAGATGCATGCTCTGCATTGTAAAAAGTTACAAGATGACTCTAGACTACCTCATGTTTATGGCGTCAAACGGGTGTGTTTGTTAAATTCACTCAAGTATTTCAACACGGAAAACAATTTTGCTGTGGATATAATGCACGACATTTTAGAAGGTGTCGCTCAGCTATAGGTAAAACTTGTTCTGCAGTACATTGTGCATAATTTTCAGAGTGCTGATGATCTTGCTGGTAGAATACATGCTTTTGATTATGGTTACAATCAGCAGAGGAACCGTCCTCCAATGGTCAAATTGTTTGGTGACAGCAACGATTTGGGTTTAAATGCCATCCAATCTTGGTGCTTGTTACGCAACATGCCTCTGTTATTTGGTGATTTAGTGCAGAGAGATGATAAACACTGGTATCTCTTGCTTTTACTTCTACAGATTGTTAACATTGTATTTTTCACCAGTCCTAACAGAAGGCATGACCATTTATCTTAAACATTTAATAATTGAACACCACCAGCTATTCAAAAAATTATTTCCCAAAAAAATCTGTTGCCAAAGCATCACATAATGATACATTACCCACAGTGTATAAGGAAAATTGGACCAATTCTGCATATGTGGTGTATGCGTTATGAAGCGAACACAAATTCTTTAAAAAACTATTAAAAAGCTTTAAAAACATCACCAAAACACTAGCCAAAAAGCACCAGAATTGTATGGCAATGCACTGGGAGTCTTTTAGCCAGTACAGATTGACTCTTGGTCCAGGGAAGATGATGGAACTCAGTGGACTTAAAGGTGGCATGGACATTGCTTCTAAACTAGGGGTGAAAATATCAGAACTTGTCTATTCTGTAAAGTGGATCAAACATCATGGCACAGAGTATTGCCCTGACTTTATTATCTGTACAGAAGTAGCATGTGAGATGCCAGTGTTTTGTAAGATCAAGACTATTGCTGTGAAAGATGAAAATGTACTGCTCTGTGGAACACTGATGGAAACGTTCTGTTTTGATGACCATTACCATGCATTTACAGTCAGATCTCATCCAGACTGAGTTTTAAAGGTAGTAAATGTTAACGAGCTGTTTTATTTCAAACCATTTGATCTTCAAATGAAGTATGGCACAACAGATTCTGCAATGCATATAGTGCCTTATTGCCATTTTATGCAGATGATGTTTTTCAAATATGATTTATGTGTTTAAGCCTGACAGTGTTTTAATAAATGTCTTAAATGGTACGTTGTGGTTGTTTTCTGTTCTGTTATTTCATGTATTCAATGTAAAAAAACAAAAAAACACTAAGAGTTGACTTTGCACTGTTGCAGAGAAAAGTAGTGACCACAGAGTGAAATAATGACACTTAGAGTTATTTGATCAGCATTTTAACCTATTACAACACCAAATGGGTTTTAAAATTGTACTCTCTAAGTGGGATTTTTTTCACTAATAAAAATGTAAATAAACTCTACAAAAGTGAAATATTAACACCATGTGGTGTTAATTTTCACTCAGTGTTAAATTGTGGTAACACTATTTAGAGTTAATTTCCTTTAGTGTTAAATTGTAGTAACACTATCCAGTGTTGAGCAGTGTTAATTTTTAACTCCAAACAGAGTTAATTTTACTCTGAAAATTTAACACTATGACGAGAGTCAATTTATCACCAATTCTGAGTGGGACCAAATACACTCGGGTCCAGTGTTAAATTGAACTCTTAAAGAGTTATTTTAACACTGCCAAATTTACTGTGCACGTCTAATTTTTCTTACAAAGCCCCAAAGTTATGGAATAACTCAGTCTCAGTGCTCAAGTCTAGGCTATTTATTTAACCAGGCATTTTGTAAGTAGGTTTGCCTTAGGTAAAGCTTGCACTCTACACTAAATATACATTCACCTTATACATTATGTGACTGTGATCATACCTAACTGTTACTGTATCTCTCCTCTTCTGCTCTCCCCCTTCTCTCTTTCCCTCTCTCTGCCGAGCCACATATGTCGTTCTTGAGCTGCCATTGATTCAGACTCCCACTGCCCTCTGGACCTGCCTGACTCATCCTGTTGCCCCACTTCTGGTTGGAGATCTCGTCACATGAATGTCCCGTGTGTCTCTTTGGGATGCGTCCGATGTCTGGGGACGGTTTCACGCTACTAGACTGTCAACATCGACTGACGTTGACAGCTGTTTCTCTGCGGATTTGATACAGTCGCTCGATAGTTTAGGACTGGAATTTCCTACAAGTCTACCTGAGCCTCCAATAACTACCTGGACTTCATAATAAAATCAATTAACATTTGTAATAACAACTGTAATACTGAACACACAGTATGAATGCAGATCTGTTCCTGCTTTCTGTTCACCCAAATGAGGATGGGTTCCCTGTTGAGTCCGGTTCCTCTCAAGGTTCCTTCCTACTGCCATCTCAGGGAGTTTTTCCTTGCCACTGAGTGAAGGTGCTGTGGGCTCTCTTATAAATCCTCGGTAAGATGGCAGAAGAATCGCATGGTAAAATCTGAATCAGTGGACAGCAAAGCACAAATTGCTTCATGGAAAGTTGCATACAGAATTGTCTAGTGCAAAAAACTACAAACGATTGCTGAGCAGCTGATCCCCCCCCCCTCCCCCCAAATTATGTATACAGATACAGAAATGTATTTTTATCTGTTTTGAACTTGGTGTTATTTGATATTATTGGTTTAGAAATTTATATTTCAATAAATAGCTTGGCCGATTTCGTTATCATTTTGTTGACAAGTGGGGCGTGAAAATTCACCCACCCCCTTAAGTGGGGAATGACAGAAAATGTTTGAAGTATGTGCTTGAGAGGTTACATTTAGAGCAGGGCAGAAACTTTGAGAGTGTGGTCATTCAGGAGCTTTGCAAGTTGTATGGGGTAAAGAAAATTTACACCACACCTTATCACACACAGGGCAATGCACAGTGTGAGCGTTGTAATAGAACACTTCACGAACTCTTGCGCATCCTGCCACCAGAAAAAAAAAACACAGTTGACCTCAATATTTGCCAGAGCTAGTCTATGTATACGATGTAACTCATCATGCCACAACAGGACACTCATTTTAGTAGTAGAGTGTGCAGTGTGTTAGCTTATACAGTGGAACCTTGGATTACGAGCATAACTCGTTCCGGAAGCTGGCTTGTATTCCAAAACACTCGTAAATCTAAGCAAAAATAATGGAAACTCAAATCATCCACAGCCCAAAAAAATAAATACACAAAAATAATTTATACAAAACATAAAGTAAAAATAAAACAAATTAACCTTTAAAAAAACTCCAAATAAATCCCGACAGATGAGTGTTTCCGTTTATTCGAGCAGGCTCTGCGTCTGTGTCACATTAACGGAAAGACTGTTTTATCGAAAAATTAGCAAGGAACATTGAGCGCATACTAACGGCATCACTGTTGTAAAGTAAAAAAAAAAAAAATGAACATGAACTTTACCTTCGAAATGAATCGCGACAGTGGAGTGTTTCTGTGTTGAGCAGAGAGAGAGTGTGTGTGTGTGTGAAGCCGAGAGGGAGTGGAGGGGGGTGTAAAGGCGAGTGTGTGTGTCACAGTGTCAAATTACGTGCACACACACATAACGATAGGCTGAAACAGAGTGGAAGAGAGAAAATGGATTTTTAACTTCTCTAATGAGACTTTCTTTTGCTTTATACATTCGCGCTATACACACACGCTTACAAACACAAAATAAATGTTTTATGTGCACACACGTGGCCACAGTGTTATAGTAAACAGTACACGCCTACAGATGTTGATTATACCAGTGAGAGACGAGCACCAACACCCAGCAAGGGAGACGATTACCCACAATTCCGCAGCACAAGAGAGAAAAACTATTGGCTCAGTTGTGATCACGGGATGCTCGGAATCAAAACAAGAATGCATGATACATGATACTCGGTACTCGTAAACCAAGACTTGCTTTTTTTCAAGCCAAAATGTATTAAAAATCTTTGCTCGTCTGGCAAAACACTTGCAAACTGGGTTACTCGCAATCCGAGATTCCACTGTAGAGTATTATGGTGAACTGGTATGTTTAAATGCTGTCTATGTTTAGTTATGCTGACATAGTTAGTCCTGCCGGAGTCCCTGCTTGCACTCTGCACTAAATATACTGTACATTCACTTTGTATATATTACCTCTGTTCTCTTACAGTTATTGTTAAATAATAATTAAGAACTAATCGTTTAATGGTTGTCTCCCCCTAATGGACATCTTGATTATTACATATTGTAGCAGTTACCATGTGACTAATCAGGAAGTTAGTGTTTTCCATGATCCATGAACATGTGCTGCAGTAAATCAGCAACCATCTATGTTCATCCTTGGCCTTTGGTAGCTTCATTGGGATGTTTATTGTTCTTATTCATCTATCTTTTACAGCGTTTGATTATTTGTTGGACTTTACATATATTTGTTTATATTAGCTGCATTTTCACATGGGAAAGAGAATTGTAATGTCATTTGCTTATTATTACATACCTGTTAAATTGATATTGGGGAATACGGCATTTGTTTAAAAAAAAAAGTGTTTATTTGTGTAAATATTGAGTATGTATACTTATATTGTTTTCTTTCTTTATTTCAAAGTTTTACCCTATCCTTATTAAAAGTTGAAAAGAGACATACCGTGTCTGTCATTTTAATGAGGGTGGAGTTTAGCTCGCTGTCAAAATATAAAGAGGACGTATATAAAGGACATTACAGTAAAACAACGTCTCTGTCAGGCAGGGCATCACAGTTCAAACTGATTCTACTGTACACAGCATCAAGCAAGTAAGCTTATTTTCCTTAAATTATGTCCAAGAAAACCTCAGCAACCTGGAAGACCAGGTCTTGTGCATCCACGCAACATTCAAATAATTCAACAAGTTCTGCTGCAGCAAAAGCCTGTAAGGTAAGGTAAGGTAAATTTTGTCCCATACACAAAAAGACACATCCTCTTCGGAAGTGTAGTGTCTTCAGAAAAAGCCTCTTGAACGTAGAGCATTCTTAAAAGGTGATGGAATTTGCTTCAGATGCTGCACATCTTCATCACACATTGCTAAAAACTGCAAAGCCTATGTCAAATGTACAGAATGTGGTAGTGAAAGGAATGATACCACTCTTCATCAAAATCTGCCTTGCCAAGATCTATCCTAGTGGTTGCCATGATAAAGCAGTGAAACTTTATGCAATAATTGATGAGCAAAGTAACAGATCATTGGCTCATTCTGAGAAAGCTCTAGTTCTCCATATTCACCAAGAACCTGTGCTGGCATTATGGAAACAACAGGACGAGCCAGTGTCTTTCAAATTGAATCCATGGATGGACAGATCAGCCTTCCACTTCCAGATCTGATTGAGTGTAATGAGATTCCCAATAACTGATTTGAGATTCCTTCACCTTCTGCTGCACTCCACTATCCACATCTTTAATCAGTAGCACCCCTGTGGTGACGGGCTTATAGCCAGTGCACCTTGTGTAAAAACAGCATCTCACTCATCTAAAACACTCCCCGCGCCCGGAGCAGCTACGCTAAAATGGATCACCGGCTCTTGTGTTTACAGACTCCGACACCAGTGAAAGCACAGTTCCCCGGTGGCTGTACCGTCTGTTCACCTCCCTTTAAAACACTGAGCACCGGCGAACGAGACCCACACGTATAGTGGCTGAACTTTCATTCATACAAGTTTGTGTTTTTTTGTGTGCCACTAAGCACGTTAAATAAATTGCACATACGTTCACTGCAACGCCCCTTGTGACCATGACTTCTGTGCCCACTACGGAGCTTTACAACCCCTTATCCCAGAAATCGATCCAAATGCTCACATTATACTTCCCCTTAGTAACATCCCGTGATTAGTAAACTAATCAATGGCCCGCATGACTTGCCAAATGCACAAAAATTTGACTTAGGATTTTTCATTGTAGGCAACATCTGCAAGGATATTGTGGAGTATTGCATGAAGGTACATGTCTTTGGAAATAGCCCATCACCAGCCGTAGCCATTTATGGTCGGAGGAAATCTGTCCACCTAGAAGGACAAGGTCCTGATCCTACAGTGCAACAGTTTGTGCAGCGGTGATTTCTATGTTGATGATGGGTTAAAATCTCTTCCCAGTGTAGAAGCAGTAGTGAGTTTGCTAAAGCGAACACAAAATGTTCTGCTAAATCAAACCTGAGGTTACACAAAATTGTAGACGAGAATAGACGAGAGGTCATGGAGGCCTTTCCATCACAAGATTACACCAGCGATCTGAAAAATCTAGACCTTGACACACTCTTCCAATACAACGCGGTCTGGGCCTAAACTAGAACAACAGACAATTTCACTTTCCAAATATCACATAAAAGGAAACCTTTTACACGTCGAGGAGTCTTGTCAGCAATCAATAGTCTGTTTGACCCTTTAGGCTTCGCAGCCCCAATAATTCTTCAAGGAAAATGTCTTTTGCAAGAATTTAACTGAGGAAACATTGACTGGGACTCTCCACTGCCACAAGACATGGAAGCGGCATGGGAGACATGGCGCTATTGTTAATGGTTGTCTCCCATGTTGTCTCAATTGTCTAATGGACATCTTGATAATTACATACTGTAGCAGTTACCATGCGACAGGAAGTTAGCGAGGACGTATATAGAGGACAGTACAAACTCTATACATTACACAATGTATCACAATGTTTGTCCTTGAACAGTAATTGTTACTGTATGTCCTATTAGCTTACAACTACAAAGGTTGTAAAATGGGTACAATTTCTTTAAAACTTTGTTTTAGTGATCAAGAAAATTATATTTCTGAAATTCATAAGGTATTTATATAAAAACTAGTATGTGTGTTTTCTGGCATACACTAAATCACAACAAGACCAAAATTATAATACAAAAACATATTCATTATTAAATTGCCCAAACAGTTTAAAAGTGAGTAGTTTCATCTAGCAAGTTTTACTGCTTGCGACTTGACGTCAAAAACTCAGCTTTGGACTTCATGAAACATGAAAGTCTTTCTGGGTGGGGTCGTATGGGTTTCTCCCTTCTACTGTATCTCTGTAAGCTGGATCAACAACTTCTTGCTTTTCTGAAGTGTTGCACACTTTTGAAGACAGCTGATGTCTCTTTAGAAGAGTGGGCATGGGAAGCTCTGTGCTGTGGCAATGGGGCGATGGATGATGGAATGTCTACATATGATAGCAGGTGCATTCTTCCCTTCTGTACCAACCTGCAAAAAGCAAAAATATATCAAATATACTGAAAAAAATATAAATGCGGCATTTTTGTTTTTGCTCCCCTTTTTTATGAGATGAACTCAAAGATCTGAAACATTTTCTACATACACAAAATAACCATATCTCTCAAATATTGTTCACAAATCTGTCAAAATCTGTGATAGTGAGCACTTCTCCATAATCCATCCCACCTCACAGGTGTGCGATATCAAGATGCTGATTAGACAGCATGATTATTGCACAGGTGTGACTTAGACTGGCCACAATAAAAGGCCACTTTGAAACGTTCAGTTATATCACACTTGCACGCCAAATGCACTCATGTTTTGAGGGAGCGTGCAATTGGCATGCTGACAGCAGGAATGTCCACCAGAGCAGTTGCTCGTGAATTGAATGTTCATTTCTTTACCATAAGCCGTATCCAAAGGCATTTCAGAGAATTTGGCAGTACATTCACCTAGCCTCACAACCGCAGACCACATGTAACAACAATCTATGCGAAGGAGATGTGTTGCACTGCATGAGGCAAATGGTGGTCACACCAGATACTGATGGGTTTTCTGAGTCTCCAGACCCCCCAATAAAACAAAACTGCACGTTTCAGAGTGGTCTTTAATTGTGGCCAGTCTAAGGAATACCTGTGAGATGCGATGGATTATCTCGGCAAAGTAGAAGTGCTAACTATCACAGATTTTGACAGATTTGTGAACAATATTTGAGAGATATGGTTATTTTGGGTATGTAGAAAATGTTTCAGATCTCTGTTACGTTTATATTTTTGTTCAGTACAGTATATGTAAAATATATAGAGAGAACATACAGTATATAATACAAAAAATATTAAATATATACAGTAGTGTATAACTTACAAACACTTAAAAATTCCATTATCCAAAAAAATACAACTTTTCACATACCTTTCAGAGTTCTCTTGCAGAGTTCACACGTGAAATTAGCTGCCCACATCTTATCTTGAACCCCAACAGGAACGCGAAATACCGTAAGCCTAGTAGGCCTTACACATTTTAGCAGACGTTGACACAGAGTTGATAAATTCACCACAGACATAGCAAAATGCATCTGACGGATGCTTACAGCCTCTAGATGCTATCTGTAATGAATTTAGCTAAACACTAACACTGTTGGATAGTTAATTTATATATACAATTAAATCTCTGAAACACAAATCAACTGTTAAACTCACATTTTTTGTATTTTTTTTTTTGCTATAAATATCTACAAAGTTATAAAAAAAAAATCAAGAAAATTCTAAAAAGGTCTTAAATGTTTTGATACGTTCTAGACATGTTCTGGAAGCTTTTGAAATGTTCTAGTATGTTCTGGAAAGTTCTCTCAAATTCCAGAAACATCTAGAATACTCTATAAATGTTGTCAATGGTTCCAGAAAGTTCCAGAAAACCCTGTAAACTCCTAAAAAAAATTCTACACCATTATACTTCAGCAATGAGATACAATTAGGAACACTGATATAGGACGACAAGACCTGACTTGCAGTCTATGCTCTAATTCATTCCAAATGTGTTCTATTGAGTTGAGGTCAGGACACTGTGTGCAGGCCAGTCAACTTCTTCCACACCAAACTCGCTCATCCATTTGTGCATCATTGCTTTGTGCACTGGTGCGCAGTCATGTTGGGACAGGAAGGGGTCCACAAACTTTTCCCACAAAGTTGGGAGCATGAAATTGCCCAAAATGTCTTGGTATTCTGAAGCATTAAGAGTTCATTTCACTGAAATTAAGAGGCCAAGCCCAACTCCTAGAAAAGGAACGCCACATCTTAATCCCCCTCCACCAAGCTGAGCACAATGCAGTCAGACAAGTACCGTTCTCCTGGCAACCGCCAAACCCTAATTTGTCCATTGAATTGCCAGACTGAGATGTGTGATTCATGACTCCAGAAAACACATTTCCATTGCTCTGTGCTTTACACCTGTGTCCGATGCTTTGATTTGCACTTGATGATGTAAAACTTGGATGCAGATGCTCAGCCACACCTTTATTGAGCTAAACTAAAGGCCACATGAAGACTCTGCAGAAAGTTGGTGACCTCTGTGCATTATATGTCTCAGCATCTCATGTTTATTATAACACACATGTGCGCACGTATAAAGGAAAAGAAAGGCTCATTTATAGAGGTCATATACAAGATCCATTTGCTCCTTCTCTGTATGTGCGTGCGCGTAATTTTTACACCATGACCCTTCACTCACACGCAAGGCGAGAGTGTGTGTGTGAAGGGGCATGGTGTCAAATTACGCGCACGCACACACTTAATGAAAGGCTGATACAGAGAACAAAAAAGGCCATGATCAGAAAGCTTACTTCTAGCAGCTTGTGCTTCTATGACTAGAACTTCTGTCTTATCAGGATTAAGCAGAAGAAAACGAATTAACATCCAATCTCTTATGTCCTGCACACATTGCTCAATTTTAACTGTTTTTTTCTCATCTGGTTTTGCTGAGACGTATAATTGTGTGTCATCAGCATAACAATGAAAACTAATACCATGCTTATGAATTATGTTGCCCAGAGGAAGCATGTAAAGGGAAAAAAGCAGTGGGCCTAAAACTGAACCCTGTGGAACTCCCAAACTCTATTTGAGAACATAAGGAATGGTCACCATCTAAATCTACAAACTGATAACAATCAGTCAAATAAGATCTGAGACACAAGAGGGCAGTTCCCTTAATTCCTACTACATTTTCTAATCTGTGAAGGAGAATACCATGATCAATGGTGTCAAAAGCTGCACTGAGGTCAAGTAACACAAGTATAGTGACGCAACTCTGATCAGAGGCCAATAGGAGGTCATTTACTACTTTAACAAGTGCTGTCTCTGTGCTGTGATCAGGCCTAAATCCTGACTGATACAGTTCATTTATGCTATTTCTGTGTAGATTTGAACATAGCTGCTTTGATACTACCTTTTCGAGAATCTTGGAGATAAAGGGAAGGTTTGATATCGGCCTGTAATTAAAAAGCTGACAGGGGTCAAGGTCAGGTTTTTGAGCGGTTTAATAACTGCTAATTTAATGGATTTGGGAACATACCCACTGCTGAGTGAACAGTTATGGAATTGTGGTTATATTTCCTATACTTAATCCGAAGGATAATAAGAGTAAATCCAAAGTGTAACCTGCTTTATGAGTAGGTCCTACTACACATTGATTTACTCCTACTGAGTCCAGTATGGATAGAAATGCTGTTCTCGCTTTGTCTACAGAAACAACAAGGTTTGAGAAATCGTCTTGGGTTACTTAGCTGTTCCCTGATAAAGCGGGAACGAGATGCTGCATGAAAACGCTATGGGAACATCTCTTTGTTCTCCGATTGTGAAGCCTGTGTGTATCAAAATGCAGAATACTTCGGCTTATAACCTCAGTCAGGTGACGTCACCCGATAAGGTGCACCTGCAGGTTATAAATAGGAGTGAACCGGAAACATCCTCAGATCTTCTTGTCTTCAGGACCGCTTTGTGTTTGCGTGTGTGTGTGTGTGTGTGTGTGTGCAACAGAATCACGGTAGGAAAGAAAAACTTTACTTACCGATAATGGCAAGAGTTGGTTGAGAGATGCGTGCCTCAGTGTGATAGATTTCTATCGGAGGGCGATCTCCACGACTTTTTCTTTGAGTGGTTGGGTTTCAAGGAAAGTGCAAGCATTGTGATCTCCCTATTAAGGTACTGTGGGAAAGTTGTTCCTTCCTGTGTACACAGAAATGTCCATAGTGTATCCATTTGAAGAATCAGCAAGAACAAACAACTTGAAGCCCCACCTAGTTGGCTTGGCTTTCATGTACTGCGTCATTCCTGTGTGTGCTTTGCAGGCAACCATTCTCTCATCCACAGCTAAATTTCTTCTGGGATGATAGATAGCTTTGCAAGCATGACGGATAGTGTCCATAAGAGGAATAACCCTGAACAGACGATCATGTTCAGATGTGCCCCTCTTCCTGTCATTCTCCTTGTCTGCATCTGGGTAACTCATGTGCACATTCCAAGAAATTGTCCGGTATCTGTCCCTTGACATGACGGTAGCTGGAAAAGGTACTGTCAAAATACTGCTCTGTCTCCAATGTCAATGTGCAATGTAGTCCAATGTAGTGGTACATCTCAGTGATGCTGACGTCTGTCCATTTATATTTGCGTCCCTTCGTAGTTGCCTCGGCAGCCTGAGCATTGGTGTTGTGGCAAAGAGCTGACACAGCGTTCTCTGAAAAAAACAGTTTGAAGAGACTCATGGGAGAATAGGAGTTAGCAGAAGACAGGTGAGGTCCAGGTTCCCGTGCGGGCAGGGCAGGAATCTGTGGAACCGTGTCGTCATCAGTCTGTGTTTTCCATGATTTTGTCTGCATCTTGCCTGCTTGTTTGCCTCTGCTTTTTTTTGGGGACAGGCGGCTGATCATTTTCACTGTCACAACTATTTTGAAAAAAAAAAAAAAAACATGAGCATGCTGGTAACACAATAAAAGAAACTAATGTACATCATCATATACACACATACATACATAATATATGTGCACTTACTCAGTATGATTCTCGATTGCCTTCAAAACTGAACGTCGCTTGTGTGCTTCTGTGCGAGGTGCTGGTGAAGGCAAGGGTGATGCAGACACATTCCTAAAAAAAAAAAAAAAACAATAATAATAATAAAAAAATTGTTAGCCTGTATTGTTCCAAGTAAACGAACAAAATTATACAGAGAGGCCCCAAAAATGCATACTGATATCTTTGGAGGAAACATAATACTACTCTGCTGACATAATTCAATCAAGTTTTAAAAAGAGCATAGATAACAACTGTCAGTGTGTATACACTTTTGTGCCCCTCTGTATGTGTTGATGGGCAATAGGTTGAACAAATATCTGTTGATGGGCCACAGACCATGTAGTGCACCAGGCATGTTTTACATACACATTTAACACATTCTAAACATTTACACCTGAGCAGATATTTATAATATCTGCTAAACTAAAGCTATTGTGAAGATTTACACCACAGAAAATGTTCATAAACATCTCTTGGCTGCATAAGGCATTATTTTAGCCAGCTGTAGCTAACATGCTTGTGCTAAATAACATTACCGATAGCAGTGTCATAAGCTAACCAAAACTGAGCCAAATAAATTTTAGCAATCTAAATCTAAAACTATCCAAAACGAGGTGAAATACATTGGAACATTTACAAACATCTGTAAACTCTATAAGGCATTAGCTTAGCCACCTGAACTAGCATGTTTGTGCTAAGCTACAAAAAGCAGCATGTTAGCATGATTACCATGCTGACCTAAACCATGTACGTGACATTGAAAGACAAAGTTTCACATAAGCTAGCCGAAGTGAGGAAAAATATAATATTAGCTTTATATTATCAGAATAAGAATTATATAAGACTTAATAACTTACCCATTGTCATAACAGCTTGTTTGAAAATCCTCTACTGGATCTATTCTCTCTTCAAAATGCTCCCGTTCGTCGTCGGAGTTGTAATCTTCTTCTGAGGAAAAGGTAAATTCTTCCTCACTGTCCAAAATCATCTGAAGAGCTTCGTTGGCTGTGTAGCGTGCCATCTTCCAAACGCGCAGAAAACTCACTGAATCTGTGTGGAAACTGTGTGTGTGTTCAAGCCGGGGTCCGGCGGGCGTGGCCTCCCCTGTAGATTACCGGGACTGTTTTCCGTGTGAATAGCGTGTGGGCGTGACCTGCCTCAGTTCATTATCGGATACTGAAGTGCGAGAGAAATTCTGTGCCTCTCCTTGGTTTCACACGGATTACATAAACTGAGAATGTTTGTTGAGAAAATAACTTGCATCATTTAAAAGTAGACCCTTTAAGCTTTCTATAGATATATTTCTCATGTCTATGTGTGCAGTATTCGCGGAGTTTCAGTTCATTTTAACGACGTGTTAATTTTTTTTTTCGCGGAGACTGAGACGGCTGAAAGCGCATCCTGTTTTTTATTTTATTTTACAAAAGCACAACGTTTTGTGGATATTGTTAGTGTTCATCAATAAAAGTAGACCCTTTACAGATTCAAATGATGTAATACACTTATGTGTAGGATAAAAAAATGACATTTTAAATTCTTTTCACGGTTACCAGAAAAATATGCAAGTGGATCCGCCGGCGGGTCCGCCGACTCATAATATATCAAAACATAATATATCAAACTCCTGATCTGTGATAGTTTCATTAACAATAGCTGCTTTAGATGCGAGGGATCTAATATTTAACAGTCCTAGTGTGGCGGGGTGGTGGGGTTTAGCTTTCTCTATGTTGGGAAATAATATTTCCCTTAACCAACCTTAAAAGACTAATAAATACTGACTACGCCACGTAGGATTGGCTACCTGGGAAAATATTAAGACACACAGGTTCGAATCTCTCGACAAGGACACAGGGACATAGATACAAAAATATATATACATTTTTATTGATACAAAGAATTTCCAGAATCGGACAATATCAATGTAATAGTTTAAAATACATCCATAAAATATCCTAGCAAAGAAAACAATCACAAAAAGATTGGAGCTGGGGGCTTAACCATAGAGAGGCAGGCTAGGTACAGGGCTACACTCCTGCCCGGCAATAAATAATCACACGTGCCCCAAACCACTCACACTAGTGAAAATGTAGTACCACTCCACACTTTGTAAACATAGGCACACCACTCTACAAGCAGCTAGCCTGCCTTCTCCCTATCCCCAGCTCCTGGGGAAAAAAACTAAATAAATAAACAAATACAATTTATAAATAATTACAATAATAATAATTGAAAGGAAAGAAAGTTAGCTGCAAAGCAACCTCCAAACTTGGAGGACAAATAAAACAAATGTCAGCCCCGCAAAAGCTTGTGTTAAAGCATTAACAGCAGAAAGCAATGGCCATCAACACAAAGCAGAGCAGCACAAACGAAACAAACAAAATACATAAGCAAGCCAGCCCAAAGCAGCAGTACAAGCGAAACAAACACTGCATGAAAAGAGCTGTATCCGGACAAATATAGTACGGGAAATCTCCGCTAAACTTTAAGTTTGCCAGACGTATGAGGCAGAGTGCTTGGAAAGGTAGAATGAAAAAGGAAATTTTGTGAAACGACCAGATACCTAGGCTCGATTCCCGTCTCTGTGTGCATGGAGTTTGCATGTTCTCCCCGTGCTTGGTGGGTTTCCTCCGGGTACTCCGGTTTCCTCCCACAGTACAAAGACATGTAGGTTAGGCTAATTGGCGTTCCCAAATTGCCCGTAGTGTGTGAATGAGTGAGAGTATGTGTGTGTGTCTGTACCCTGAGATGGATTGGCACCCTGTTCAGGGTGTACCCTGCCATGTGCCCTAAGCCTCCAGGGATAACCTCCAGGCCTCCTATGACCCTGAATACAGGATTAAGTGGTATAGATGATGAGTGAGTGAGTGAGTGACCAGATACCTCATGTATGTGGATGTATACGGGAATCAGTGAAAGTTTCTATGAGGCCTCACAGCTAGCAGTGAGAGGTGATGGCTGTGAGGTGTAAAGGCCTTTTGTATGTTAATGACTAGCAGAAAGAGGTGCTGTCCTTCTTATCATAGCTGGGTGGGGGGATTGGCCATGGTGTGCCTCAAAGAGGCTATCCAGCATCTTGATGCATTTGAGCTCAAGTTTGATGAGAGAAGACCGCAGGAAGAGTCATTTTAAATGTAATTAATGACACGACTCTCTTTCCACACAGAAAAGTTTACTTCATGATCAGGCGATGATGACATATCTGCTGGAGGAATTAAAGATGACTTTTGCAGATGCAGACCGTGAGTGTATAAAGGGTAATCAGAAATTGTTATTATATTTATTTTCATGTCCCTTTATTTATGTCCCTCTAATAATTTTAATTGTTTTTGTCACTTAAATGATTTTTTTTTAATCCAGCATGTTACAGGAATTACTATGAGACATTGCAGAGGAAATACTCTTTCTCGGCCAGGAAAGTCTCAGCTAAGAGACTCCATTAAGACAGGGGCTAAAAACCAGACAAAGATAAGTAAGTGTACAAATTCATGTATAGTACTGTGTGTGGGTGTGTGTGTGTGTGTGGGGGGGGGGGGGGGGGGGGTTGATAGGGTCTATCTACATACCTGCCCAATAACCAATCAAGTCACTAAGCTATGAGGGCTTGGGATGATGGGTTAAATAAAACGTAGTGACTGGGTAATGTTCCAATAGATGTCAGGGTTTTGGGAGTGTTTTTTTAAAACAACCAATCAATGTAGAGATAAAAAAAAAACAATAGGGAAGAGCAGAGTAGTGCAAAGGTGTAAAATGCAAATGGGGCTTGAGGTGTGAATGTCCCCTGACAAAATCCTTGAGTGGATTATTTGCCATGGCAACAAATGGCTGTACCATGGAAAGATTCCTCAGCGAGATACATCCGAATTGGTATCAATCCGGAAGTATCCTAGCTTGGTGGAATTTGATGTAAACGGCAAGTGGTACTTGTAGATACTTCCGAAAATCAGTGGTGTATACAGAAATTTCCTAGTACAGATACACCTCTTTTCATGCAGTGAAAGGACTTCAGGGAAAGCAAAGCAGGGAACGAAAATAAACTAATATAAGGCATCCGATTCCACTCGAACAACCCAAATGAGGAGCAAAATGCAGTCTTGTGTCGGTCCTCCTCAACTTGATTGTAACCACTAGCCAAGTCCAACGTAGAGAACCAACAAGCACCAGTCAGCATATCTAAACA
Source organism: Clarias fuscus (assembly GCA_030347435.1). NCBI lineage: Eukaryota > Metazoa > Chordata > Actinopteri > Siluriformes > Clariidae > Clarias > Clarias fuscus. The sequence continues at coordinate 22,432,451 of CM059208.1, forward strand.
CTCCTCAATACGCGGCAATTGAAACGCATCCTTCCTAGTTTTAGAATTTAACTGACGATAGTCCACACACATACACAGGCTACCATCCTTCTTTTTGACAAGCACTATTGGAGAAGCATACGGGCCACAACTTTGCCTAATTACCTGTGTTTCAAGTAACTGGTTAATGTGTGCCCGCACAACCTCATACTCTGAGGGAGGTATACGCTGATTACGCTGTTGAACGGCGCTGTCATCAAGGAGAGGGATATTATGGGCGAGCAAATCAGTACACCCAACATCACTCTCGAAAGTAGAAACGACCGATTGATATTTTAAGAAAAGAGTTCTAACCTTACTCTACTCATCACTTGATAGAAATGACAGATCTAAAGCCTCAATCTGCCCCTGCACAGATGAAACTTCCACTTGAGAAGCAATCGAACAAAAAGTCCCGGGCCATGGCTGGACCTCAGAAATGCCTGAGAGCAAACTAACCATGTGCACACTTGACAATGTGCCAATCACTCTCCATGGAAATAGGAGCGCCTCTGTAGTCCCTACATTAATAACTGGGATATAAACAGTTCCCCTATTCACTTTAACCAGAGCTGGAGAAATCAACAGCACCACAGGGAGCCCAACATCAGGGGGCTCAAGAAATGCAACCCCCCTAGAAAAGGAGTCAGAACAGGTGGCCGCTACAAATTTCATCACACCCCAGGAATGCGAGCAGCTCGAGGACCACGCACTTTCACCTTTCCTATACCCTCACCAGGAGTCTGAACAGTTAGCTGGTGAAAATACTGCAAGCACTGAATTGGGAGCACTGGACACAGAAGGAGAATGGAACAGAGAGAGCCCATACTGTCCAAAAAGCTCCTGGTAGCATCGGCTCAACACATTCATGCCGAAAACACCCGGGGCTTGAGCAGGAACACCACCAGGAGGATCCCTGAACACCAATACACCACATTTCGGAACCATTCGACCACAAAGTTCAACATCCAATTCATCATAACCAAGATAAGGAATAGACAATTCATTGGCCGCCTTAAGCTGAAGCCAATGACAAGACCTAAGATGGTCCTGGCCTCATGGCTCAAAGTATTCCCGGAAACAACTTTCAGTAATGGTAGACCCCATAGACCCCGTATCAACTAAACAGGATACGGCACACCACTCATAGACACAACCAAATGTGGACATGATGACATTAAATTCAACACTGGGCCAACATTGCCCAACGAAACTGAGCCGCCATTTTCCCCAACCGAATTGTGACTCAACAACTCGGTGGGAATTAGTTTTCCGACAATGAACCTGAACGAGACTGTCTATTATTCCCTACAACATTGGTAGCAATTGAAGGTTGTAGAGAAGAGGGAGAACTGCGCTCCTGATTGCACTCCCTCTCAAAATGGCCGGGTTTTTGACACCTTCTACAGACCAACCTTGTCCCTCTCCTGTCTCAATTTTAAATTATCAGCTCTTAATTGAGCTACCAGCTCCCTCAATTCCTGCAGCTCCTCCTCCATAATAAAAATAAATAAAAGAAGAGTCCCCAAGATGTCTTACAACTGTCCAGGAAAATGTCACTCTTAAGGGAAGCTAATTTTTAAAAAAAATTCTAAGCCCACTAACCAGCACTACTGTTTTGCTCCAGCCAACCAAGAAAAATCCAAGGTCCTGCCGACTCCGCCAGAATGTGGCGGGGTGGTGGGATTTAGTTTTCCCTTAATCAACCTTAAAAGACTAATAAATATCAACGACGCCACCCAGGATTGGCTACCTGGGAAAAGACCACCCTACAAGCAGCTAGCCTGCCTTTTCCCCATCCCCAGCTCCTGGAAAAAATAAAAATAAATGAATAAATAAACAAATACAGTTTATAAATAATTACAATAATAATAATTGAAAGGAAAGAAATTTAGTTGCAAAACATCCTCCAAACTTGGAGGACAAAGAAAACAAACATCAGCCCAGCAAAAGCTTGTGTTAAAGCATTAACAGCAGAAAGCAATGGCCAACAACATAAAGCAGAGCAGCACAAACGAAACAAACAAAATACATAAGCATGCCAGCCCAAAGCAGCAGTACAAGCAAGGCAAAGGACTTGAGGGAAAAGCAAAGCAGGGAACGAAAATAAACTAATATAAGGACAAAATAAACGTTGCAAAAACAAAACGAAACTAAAACAAAACACCAGAAGAAAGCAATAAAACTTTAAGCTGGAACAAAAACAACAGTGCTGAAGCGGCAAGCCAAGCTGTGAGCAATGCAAAGCCAAGGACTTGTGGGAAAAGCACCTCGCCAGCCAATCAATTTACCTAAAATATAAAATAACATTAAAGTAAAAAAAGATACGGCACATACCTGTGTGGTGGGCAACAAGAAAATAAATTTCACCTACCATGCAATGCAAACCACATCTATCTCAAATTCAAAAAATTCAAATTCAAATTCAAATTTTATTTGTCACATACACAATCCTACACAGTACGATATGCAGTGAAATGCTTAGGCAACTGCCCTGACCTAAGAGAATAAAATAAAATAAAATATAAAATATAGAATATAAAATGTAAAATGTAAGAATATAAAATGTAAGTAAGTACAAACTATACATTAAATGAAGATATAAGGAAATAAGAAGGTGAGAAGAACTGTACAAATGGAAATTATTGCAATGAAAAATTGTAATTGTGCAAGTAGAAAATAAAAATATTGAAATGGGGTGAACAAAAGGAACGGAATGTCCAGGGGTGTGCAAATATGCAGTAAAGTGACATGTTAAAGTGGCTTGTGTGCTTGTGTGCTATTTGGCAGCCAATCTGTTAACAGATCAAATAGGGAAGACAAACAGGTCAAATCATGCACCTAATGTTCTTAACACTACTAAACGGAGAAACAAAAACCCAACATACTAAATAAACAGCAGCATTTGTCTCCCGCAGTGCACGAGCACGAAGCGCGCAGCTTTTTAGAAAGGGCAAGTATAACGGACGCCAATGAGCTGCTTATCCGTTCACCTTGGATACAATAAATATTCCAAAATAGCCCGCTTCCCAAAGGAGATCACGATTAGTTAAGCAATAACATTCATGTGAAAAAATAATCAGATATACAGCGCACCAAATATACCTTTCGCACGCAGCAACAAACTTCCGGAAGTGCAACCTGGGGATGAATTAACCCCACACCTGGCTGTTCTCACAACGTCTCCGAAACTACAACTAATGATCAGTATCAGGTGCAAAGCTGGAAATCTGGAGGGTAGTGCAAAACTCTCTCTCACCTCACTAGCTTCAGATCAGAGGTGCTGGCTGAGCAGTCAGTGTGATTTGAGTTTGTGGTATCTATGTTAATTAAATTACTAAAACAGACTTTCTGAGTCCTTCTAAATTCATGTTTATGTTTAGCTCGAGGAACAGACACAGTCTTAATACGATGAACCCTCAGTGACGACTCAATGCAGCTAGCAGACGGTTGGTTTGGCCTGTCTGTCTGCTCCCTGGCCTGGGCTCTGGATTGTCACCGATTAACTAGGCCTCTTCTAAGACTATGCGCTATACTACAAGAAATGAGAGCAGCACCTTCCCGAGTGGGATGGACACTGTCCCGCCCTAACAGGCCAGCTTTGCCCTCAAAGGTCTACCAGTTATCTATGGGCTGTCCTGCCCTAACAGGCCAGCTTTGCCCTCAAAGGTCTACCAGTTATCTATGGATCTCGGGCTTCTCCCTGTGTTATAAAAACAAGGCAGGGAGTGTAGCTCAGTGGTCTGTCTGGTATCAAGCTGAAGAGTCGTAAGGCAGATGCTACAAATGTGGAAGAGTGGCATGTGAACGATGTAATGTGCCCCAAGGACTTTAAAGAAACGAAACTGAAAGACTTTAAAGAAGCAAAACTCAAAAGAGTTGTTTGATTGCCACGTGAAGGACAGCCTCACGAGCTCACATGGCACTCGCACTAACTTGTAGAGCCAGCCTTCCGGGATCTTGCCCTCAAAGAAAGAAAAGGCCTCTGTGCATCTACGTTAAGACCCTCATTCCCAGCCTGGAAAGCTGCCCTGCCATCCCACCTGAGGCCGCGCCAATGGAGAGCTGGGAGGGGCCAGTTGGCAAGGTCAGTGGGAAAAAGACTGCCAATGCGGCACTTAGGAGCCGCTGCCCACGTGGGCCCACTCTGCCACTCACCACCATCATCGCTCGCCAACCTGTGCCTGCATACCAAATGGGCACTGCCACCAGACCTGCACATGCACACTCCGCTGCCAATATACATTCCTTCCTCCTTAAACCCTTTTTCCTTCTGTATTTTTTTAAGTAAAATTGCCCTTTTTCCTAGGACCTCACTTTATGTCTATGTTTGGTGCCGCCCATGTGCCAAACCCGTTACACTGGTGGAGAATGCAGACATGGGGGCACCCAGCATGGAGCTTGGGTTGAGTCACTAAAGAGGTTAAGGTGTTTATCATGGGCATGCAGTGCCAGCAGTGACAGTAAGCTTGAAGCTGAGGTAGAGGCAGTATCACGGCATGCACCTGTGATGCTTGGGGAAAGCTGCTCAGCCATTGGTCGTCACGAGGGATTCCTGAGGCCGTGCCCAATGTAGAGCTGGGCCAGGGGGCCAGTTGGCAAGTTCAGCAAGAAGAAGAGTGCCAACATGGCACACAGGAGGGCACGCAGGTGGGCCCACTCTGCCACTCCTCAGCCGCCATCGTTCGCCAACCTGTGCGGCATGCCAGACGGGCACTGCCACCAGACCTGCAAGTGCACACACTACCTTCGCATACTTTCCTTAAAACATTTTCCTTACCCATGTTTCTAAATAAATTGATCCTTTTCCCCGAAGACCTCGCCTCATGTCTATTTTTATGGTGCTGCCCATACCCCAAACCTGTTACACCAGTTAGCAGCAATTGTCTTTGTGAAAATGCCTTGTTGATGTCAGAGATCAGAGGATATATCTGTTCTATATCTCAACAGATAGTGAAAATATTCTGTTCCTTTTCAGCCTTTGCATGTCTGGCACACATTCTAACCTTGGTGATTTTTTTTAAAAACTTTTGTCCTTGTATTATGCTCCCTGTTGAAAAATCAGAACCTTCCAAACTGCAAGTTATCATATACTCTGGGGTCTAGCAGCAGGTTAGTCCAATGCCTGAGCATTGGTTCAGCAGGTCCTAGGTTCAACCCCCTGACCACCAAGTTGACACCAAGTTGTTCAATAGCAACTATAACTTACTGCCATTTCACCTTCAATTCTGTAGAATTTTCAACAGATTTAATGTGATATAGTTGATAAATTGTTTATAATTTCCTCCTCACTTCAAGAAGTGCACAATTGTCATCATGGACACCATTTTTGTCAACATTGGAAACCAAATACACCAGAATTTTTGCTTATTCTTTTAGGTAAAGTTTCCTCCCAGCCACAATATAGCATCTAACAATACAGCACCTATTAATTCTTTAATCAAGTATTTTGTTTGCAGATTGGGCAAGAAAAATGAAATGAAGGAATAAGTGTATCATACAGTGACATGACAATATCTCTTTCAATGAAAGCTGTTTATCAGATGATTTTCTTCAATATTAATTATCCAAAATAGTTTTATAAGTTATGAATAATATTCTAATATTTATTTAGTGTAGGTTATAGGGGAATTTGGTGGCTCAGTGGTTGATGTCTCACCTGGCACACCGAGACTTTGGTTCGATATAGTCAATGCTTAAACTTCACTCACTGGATGCAGTGCTGGTCCCAAGCCCAGGCGGCTTTAATATGATGGAAGAGAAATGTGGTAGGCAGCATGTCCAAGGTAGTAAATACAGTGTCATCATTAAAACATGCATTCACAGGTTCATCTACTCTTGCACATAATTCATAAATCATAAATGGTTACAAGGCAAGAACAGATGTACTGTATAAAGAAATGCAGAATACCCTGCTGCACATTTTTTCAAGAATAACTTCCTGAAGTTTATCTTGGGGCCATACATTCTATTCTTATCTTCACTGGAAACCACAAACACCAACACTTCTACTTATAAATTGTAGACCCAGCTACATCACAGCACTTAACTATGCAGCAACTCAACTCATCAAACAGCTCGCTTCCAGCTCCAGTCTCAACCGAAAATCTGATTGCCAGTAGTGTACTGGGAGTTTGCTTCATACTGGGAGTCCCTGCTAACATAGCAGTAATAGTGCGTCTTGCTGGATGGATAAAGGGAGGCAGTTTCACCCCGAGAATGATGCTAAGCCTGGCCATATCAGATCTGCTCACTCTGCTTTTTCTGCCAGTTTGGATTTGGTCTCTTCTGCATGGCTGGGCCTTTGGCTTGGTCCTGTGTAAGTTTCTCTCCTATTTGGTGTACTTGAGTATCTATTGTAGCATACTATGCGTGCTGCTGATGAGTGTCCAGCGATACTTGCAAGTTCTGCATCCTGAGAAATGGAACAAATTTAGCAGAAAAGGAAAGAAGATCCTTCTGAGTGGGATGTGGATGTTAAGTGGAATATTATCTTGCTATTCTCTTGTACAGCGCACCGTAAGCCGAGACAGAGAAGGACGGCTTCAGTGTAAGCTGCGCTACAGAAATGATATAGAAAGAGTTGCTACTTTAATCTGGGAGATTACAGTGTTTGCCGTTCTGTCCTGCTCAGTGACTTATTTCTACATTCATCTTTATCGCGGAGTTAATAACTCGGCTTTCTTCAGCAGTAACTTATTGACAAAGCTGGTGACCAGAATTGTGTCATGTTTCTTTATTTTTTGGATCCCCTTACAAATCTCCAACATTGTGATTATCATTGCGTCATTGCTACAGAATTACAGGCTCTTAAAATCTGCTGAATCTGTTGACAATATTACTTCAGCTCTGACTTTTATTAACAGTTGTGTGAACCCCTTCCTGTATGCCTTCTCTGCTCGGGCTCTGCGACAGCAAACAGCTGGAACAGAAAGTGCATAGATGCTTCAAAATGTAGAGGTTTTTAGTAGTGACGAAAATGATTTTTGATATTTTCTCTGAAAGACAATGACAGCTGTTGCATTTATAAAGATATAATAATTCTATATGTAATATAACATAATATTTTTTCTTGTTTCGCCAAATAATATTTTTCGTGTCTTCTAATTGTAATCAGTTTATAATGAAACTGCATGATCTTATACTATATATATATATATATATATATATATATATATATATATATATATATATATATATATATATATATATATTTTTTTTTTTTTTTCTTTTCTTTTTTTCCCTTTTTTTTAACTACCCAATATAATTTTGGCAATGCTGAAGTATAATGGCCTGAATCAAAAAACTGTTGAACAGATATGCTAAATTCTGCCTCTATACAAGATTCCTAACTTTTCCAGCCTGAACTTGTAAAAATTAAAACTGTTTCATTCAACATTGATTAAAGGACAGTTTTTTGTTTGTTAGTTTGCTGTTTTTTTATATTTGTGTATTTTTAAATAGTTGACCTTTATAATTTTGATAATATAATTTTGATAATAGGATTAAAAATAAAAGAGGTTGTGATCATTACATGCTCATATTTGGATCTATAAACCAAAGTGAACTTTTGAGTGTATCTACAGTAAATGGTGCATTTACTGTAGATACAGTAAAGATTTGAGAAAGCATGTGTGCTACGTGTAACACAATTGTAGCATAACTTGTTACTGTTTATCATTTTGCTTCAGAGGAATCTAAGATGTTTAAGTATAGAGAAACTAAAGCATGTAATATTGTTATTTTTTTGTAATTAAAGAATTATGGCTAAACCATGCATTTTTCTTCTCAGTTGCATAATATTCATCCTAGAATACAATGCATCAGTCATGGTTCACATTAACACTACCTCCACATGAACTGAATAGCACTGATTATCAATTATACTGTACACCATCACTGGTAAGAGGATTTTGGGCACCCAAGACCCATATACTGTACACCCAATAAGGTCCAAAGGCTAGCCTGTCTGGTCTGATCCTACAGAAGCCAATGCAACACAAACTGCCAAAAAAAAAGTCAATGCTGACCATGATAGAAAGGTACACCAAGCACATCACAGCCTGCTGCACTTGAGACTTAGCAGGCGAAAAGTTTAAGGTTGTTGATCCGGGCTCAAAATTCCCGAAGGGATGCAGCTGAAAAACATTTTGTGACATTTAAGGGCTCTGTCCTAACAGCCACAAAAGCCTTTGCCACTAACATCCTGGTGACAGAGACCACAGCACAACACAGACGTCCTGTGGAGTCATGCCCTAAGGTGTCTGGTGGCAGAAGAGGAACCCAAAACCTAGATGGTATTTAATGTTATTGATTTTGTGCTATAGCAATCCTGTTGATAATCATACAGGTTTTGCAATTCACTTAGCATTGATATCTTATAATTTACTGTATATCATTTGATCTATGAAGGTTAAATAATTTATAATGTCAAAACTGCTAAATGTTTTGCTGGACTACAATATTTTCAGTATAACTTCCTGAAGTGTATCTTCAAATGCTATTTTTATTGATGTTGCAAACCACTGTCACTTCCCCTTATGTAATTATTTCAAGAACCGGACCCTAGCTACACCACATAGCCTAACCATGCAGCAACTCAACTCATCAAATGGCTCGCTCACTGCTCCTGTCTCACCTGAAAACCTGTTTGGCAGTACTGCACTGTTAGTTTGCTTCATACTGGGAGTCCCTGCTAACATAGCAGTAATAATACGTCTTACTCGATGGATCAAGGAAGGTGGTTTCACCCCGAGACTGATGCTAAACCTGGCCATATCAGACCTGCTCACTCTGCTTTCTTTGCCGGTGTGGATTTGGGCTCTTTTTCATGGCTGGGTCTTTGGCTTGGTCCTGTGTAAGCTTCTCTCCTATTTGGTGTACTTAAGCCTCTATTGCAGCGTACTGTGTGTGGTTTTGATGAGTGTCCAGAGATACCTGCAAGTGCTTCATCCAGACAAATGGAACAAGCTTGGCAGAAATGGAAAGAAGATCCTCCTGAGTGGGATGTGGATGTTAAGTGGAGTATTATCTTGCTATGCTCTCGTACTACGCACTGTAAACCATGGCAGGGAAGGACACCTTCAGTGCAGTCTATACTATAGTAACAATGCAGAAAGAGTGGCTACTTCAGTGTGGGAGATTATACTATTTTTGCTTTTGTTTCCCACACTGACTTACTTCTACTTTCATCTTTACCGGGGAGTTAATAACTCAGCTTTCGTCAGCAGTCGCTCATTGACAAAACTGGTGACCAGAATTGTTGCATGTTTCTTCATTTTTTGGATCCCGTTTCAAATCTCCAACATTGTGATCATCACTGCTATGTTGCTGAGGAATAACAAGCTCTTAGAAATCGCAGAATCTGGTCAGACTATTACTACAGCTCTGACTTTTATTAACAGTTGTGTGAACCCCTTCCTTTATGCTTTTTCTGCTCGGACTCCACAACAGCAAGCAGCTGGAACAGAACATGCTTAGTTCTTTTATTACAAATGCTTAGTTAAATCATTAGGTTAGAGAGATTCTTTTGTATGTTCTCAGAAAGTCAATGACAGAGTTTGCACTTAAAGATATATACTATCTATATCTATATATACTATCTTTATATGTTATCTTATCTACTGTATGTACTTACTGTATCCATACAAGCATATACCTAAAAAAAATTTATACTTGAAGTCTGTTAACATACTGTAGCTTATGGCATCTGCTAACCCTGCTAAAGCATAATAGCTTGAAACAAGGAGTACATCGTAAAGCAAATAGTATAAAAAGGTTTTATTTGAGGTTTCGTGACATAACCTGTTCAAACTTTTCCAGCCTGCACTGTGAAGGGGAAATGTTTTCAGTCTATCCCTTACAACTGAGAGCATTTTTAGTATTTTTGAATGACTAAGTTTTAATGAATATACTGTATACAGGCATTATGAATCGTGCAATATAGAGTGTCTTATATGCTTTTTTCAGCAAACCCTGGGGCAGCACAGTGGTGTAGTGGTTAGCACTGTCGCCTTGTACCTCCAGGGTTTCTGTGTGCATGGAGTTGGCGTGTTCTCCCCGTGCTTGGTGGGTTTCCTCCCACAGTCCAACGACATGCAGATTAGGCTAATTGGTGTTCCCAAATTGCCTGTAGGGTATGACTGAATTTATGTGTATGTGTGCCCTGCGATGAATTGGCAGCCTGTCCAGGGTGTACCCCACCTTATGCCCTAAGTCGCCTGGGATAGGCTCCAGGCCCCCTGGACCCTGAATACAGGATAAAGCGGCATAGACGATGAATGAGTGAGCAAACCCTGGCAATATGATGATATTTCTTTCTTCCTTTCTTTATTCATTTATTTATTTAAACTAGCTATGCAGTATAAACAGGTCTGAGGAAAAAGTGTCACATGGGCATAGAAATACCACAGAAATGCCACGATTTTATTGTTGTTCCTGGATGTTTCTAAGACATAATAATAATAATAATACTAATACTACTACTAATAATAATAACTATAATGTAAACAGAATGTAAACAGAGTATTTTATTTTTGTGACATCATTTACTTATTCTGGAAGATATGAATAACCATAATTCTATGAATAATGGTCACTTTGGTTCTACATATTTGAGCATTCAAAGTTCCAAAAAAATTCATGCTGCTCAAAGTTTGAGTTAACATTGTTTAGAAGTACAAAAGGTTTAACCAAAATTAAGAATCCTAAATACTTACATCTAGAGCTATAACCCAGACTAATTTTTTCTGATTTTCTAAATGCTCCATCTGGTAGCAAAATTTTGAAAGCATGGGTGCATCTTGCAGCACAACTGTAACATGTTATAACTGCAAACGATACAGCAACTAATAGGGATGCAATATTGTCTTTTTTAAATAAAAGAATTATGGTTTAACCATACTTTTTTCACTTTTTTCATCCTCAAAGGCACATCACATTGGCCTGGCTTCATCTAGTCTTGTCGCATGTCTTTTCTCCACCTATAGTTTCTTCTGTCTTTCTCTGTACCTCTTCCTTCTTCATCTTACTTCTCAATTTTTTACAGGTCACTTTCCTAACTGCAAAAAAAAAAAAAAAAAAAAAACTTGTCAGAGCCTGTTCTGTGTAATTTCTGGTGGTTTTGGTCTTGTCTTCACTAACTAACTGCAAGAAATTATAACTCACTCCAATTTCAGCTTTGATCCTGTATATAATCATGTATTTTTATATTCATTAATAGTAATTCATAATTGAATTAAAATGTATGAAAAAAGCTTTCAATGCCAATATAGCATGACTTTTAGAAATGTATCTTTGATGCCAGTAAGGCTATTTTAGCTACACGGGAAACCACAGACACAACACATCTGCGTAGAGCTTCCTCCACAATACAGCATTTAACAACGCAGCAAGTCAACAGCTCCCTGACTACATGATTATCAGCAGCACGTTGGCAGTTTGCTTTATGCTGGTAATACTTGGTAGTATTGCTTATGCAGTATTTTTTCTTCTTTTTTTTTGATGGCTGGAGGAAGGCAATTCACTCTGAGACTTGATGCCACACCAAGCCAGATTATGTGGATATTAAGTGGAACATTAATATTCTACATTCTTGTACAGCACACTCTAAGCTTGGACAAGAAAGGACAGCTTGATTACAATCACCACTATTGGAATAATGTTATAGAAGTGCCTGCCTAAATTCCTGAGATTATAACATTTGTTGTTTAGTTCCCCATAGTTATTTATTTCTACTTTTACACACAACTAGATCGGAAAATATGCAATGAGATAAAGGTTCCAGAGAGTTTAAGGATGTTTTCCTGAATTCCAGTTATTTGTTTAAGCAAATACATATAACCTTTTAAGACTGACGGGAGTGCTGGCGATCCCATTTGCGTATTTTAAATTAAATGTGACTTTCCATATTTATAGCAAAACATTCGACCTGTTTCTAAAACGCCATTTTGATATGAATATGTTTCCAACAAAAAATACTAAAAAGGTGTGCATGCCATCGAGATCTATGCGCACATGCTACCTGCTTGTCTTGTGTGGTCTCCTCGTGTTTTCTCTGGTACTCTGTCAGCTTTATCGTGTTTTCATCGTCTTTGCTCTCTTTATCACTGCTGTTTTGCTCTCTCTCTCTCTCTCTCTCTCTCTCTCTCTCTTTCACACTCACACACACACACACACACACACACACACACACACACACACACACACACACACCTACACTTTTGCGTGCATTAATAAAAAGAAACCCTTCTCATAAACGATGGCATATAGATGCACACGAAAGTGTTTGTGTTGTGTACAGTATGATATGTGTGCCTTTCTCTTAGTTAAGTCCTCATATAATTTTTTTATAAGAATATATTGACTAGGACTTTTTATTTCATCACTTCATTGTTCGCTGTTTGTTCCTTTTATGTGTGTTTGTTCATTGGTGATCTAAAGCACTGTTTATAAAAATGAATACATCTCACAAACTAATTGATGTACATGAATCAAATTAATTTTTTCGGTGTTTTAAAGTACTTTCTGCAACTTTTTTTATATTAACAAGATTGAGGTTGACATTTGTGGCAGTTCTCTATTTAGATAAATGTGTAGGAAAAAATAAATAAAACCTTTAAACATTGCACTTTATTGCACTTTTAATCAATTTGTCTATTTAGTATTTACTTAACAATACTGTACAGTATATTCTTGTAGATGAGTGTCAAAAGATTGTATTGATGTATGACATGAAAATGCTCACAATACCGCATTTACAAATACTAAGATACGCTCTGGTGGAGCGTTTCTATGGCAGGTCTTAAAGAGTTAAACTCATACAGTATCTGCTTACTCCTGCGGTCTGCTTTTAATCTTCCTTTTTGCATGTTAAATCAATTTTGTTTGGAGGTTAAATTAAGGAAACAATGCATAAGAAGTCATATTGTTGTTCACAATGCACTTCTCACACCACACAGGCAAAAAGTAGGACAAAATAGCAACACATGGCTGGTGCTGTATCATCTTGACACTTCTTCACCCTTTAAGAAGAAGCAGGAGCAGATAAACAGGGACAAATAACACAAGCAAGTAAGATCTTACGCTATCTAGAGATCACTGACTCCCGACATGTCTGCTCACAGATTCTGCCCAAGATGCTCCCAACATTATAAAGGATGATTCTGCCACTATGGATCGACAGCCGTACTGAATCACACCACACCCGCTCCTGTACTCTGGGAGGTCTCCCAGAGTCTACATAACAGTAATATAAGTCACAACCTCTCAAGTCATCACTTACTCACACACTCTTGACATGAGGACTGCTCACTTTTTGCCACCACCTGAGAAGTCCAGCAGGCTTACTCCACCCATTATAAGCAGGAATTGGCTGACTATGACATTATTAAAAGAGATATTCTGGCTTGTTGCAGTCTTCTCCTACCAGTGCTGTTGCTTCCAAAGTGGACCTAAAAGATAGATGGGAACCCCAGGCAATTGTATTCTTGAACTTGTCAACAACACCACCATACCCCTCAGGAAAATTCACCTTATGGAACCTCTCGGCACATGTGACCCACATTACTGCATGGTCAAGAAAATGCTAAAGGAAGGTGGGGTATGGGGTGGGGTGTAGCTCCGTTACAAGACATTATATTTGCTGTCCATGAAACGCCTCAAGACTTCAGAAAAAAAAAAAACACTTCATTAGGAGACAACGGGGACTTCTAGATGTGGTGAAGGAGGCCTGGGAGGTACAACCCTCTCCCTATTGTTCAATGGTAGAGTATGTAAAGGAGATCCTGGAGCACATCAGCTGCATCATGGCCATCATCCAACAACATATGGAATGAGCACATGCACAGAAAAGATGGCTCTGCAATTGCCCAACCAACTGAAAATTCCTAGAAGGACATATATACTATCATCAAGAGGGTTAGGCCCATCAGCCCAGTTACACACAATACACAACTTTTATCATTGCCAGCATTAATATTTTCATCAATCTGTGCTAGAGTACTGTATGTATCCTGTGAGATTATATTAGACAGGGCTAGCCTTTGTACCCCACAAGCATCACTGAGCCATGGGTGCCCCCAAGGACTGCTTGAGTATCTATGGTTGTCCTTCCATGAAACAGATTTAGTCAGTTATAATCATTGTATACCAAGAATACCACACAACTTCAGCTGTTTTGGAGATTTTTACTCCGTTTTGAACATGCTCTAACCCAAACTTCTGTTTTGGCCCTGACTGTTCAGTTGCTGCCGACTATATCCCACTCCATGTATTAATGTTGTAAATAAATATGATTATTTTGACTGTACACTATAGAAGCAATAGATCATAACGGGTATTAGAAATGAAATGTAGTCATTGTTCCAGTGGTGAACCTGAGACACGTTTACTGAGAAATATTTCAGATGAGAAGAAATATTGTCAATGAAACATCACTGAATGACTTCCAGCTAAGAAGCAGTAAAACAGAATACTAAACACTGCTGCCGTTGCTGGAAAATATCCCACAGCCTGTCATAGCCTGAGGGAGGGTGAATAACTGGTTTTCTTAGGCAAACACACTGATGTGGTCTCTGATGGCCTAGAAATGTATATTGTTTCTGTTATCCTGCATACACTGCACATAAAGTTAGATAAACAATCATTTGTACATATAAGAGAATGGACAAATAAAATTTGCCAGTGTTTCCCCCTAGTGGCTAAATACTGCAGGTGCACCTTTCGAATGTTTGGTATGTTTTGCATGTTAGCTGGGATTTGTAAGTTAAAATGTTTTTTCACTGTTTTGAGCTTTCCAGTTGCGTTCAGTTTGGTCTGCTGATGAATATGATTATTTAAACCCTTGGTTTCACACCTACTTTGTCTTAAATCTGTTTAATTTCCTCTTTGTTTTTGTGTTTTTTTTGTGTTTTTTTTTTTTTTTACTTCTGTCTTATGTTAATATCTGCCAATCAAACACTGAAACTTTCAAATATCTGCCAATCAAACGCTGAACACCTTTATCCAATGATAAAACATTATATCCTTTGGAGAATAATCTCTACCAGGATGATCCTGCACACATCCACATGGCACAGGGAGGGCTTGCTGATTAGTTTAATAAGGACAAAGAAAATATAAATAAAAAACAATAATATGCTAACTGGAGGGTCCTACCACGGTTGTACAATACAATGGTCACCACTGGCCTTCACGATCCCTGGTTGGACTACAGAGGTTCCTATATGGATGGATGGAATCATATGCTGTGGCCTTTACATTCACCAAATTTCATCCCAGTTAAATAATGTACTTATGGGAAACATCACCTAGGCCATTAGGAATGTAGGACTCAATCTGGTCAGATCTTCAGATGTTTTCTGTATTGACTTGGACTTGTCTCAGACTTGTCTGTTGGTTCTTCTTTCCTTCTCTGTCCTTTTTGCAATAATTCCTCCTTTCCTGTGTTCCACCCACCCTGATCTAATTTCTTAATGTGTCCATTTTTCTCCCATCTTTCTCCCTTCCTTTCCAAAATTTTCATTCTTTTTAACCTTTTTTCCCTCTCATTCATTTTTTTTTGCTCATTTGCTCCCCGCTCCTGTACAAGAACACTATTTCAACAAGATAATCATCTGACAGTAATTAACTCAAAGTGAAAATATCTTGAGGATATAATTTGCACAATTCTAAACCTAAGGACACAGAAAAGCCTTAAATGACATTACAGAAAGAGGAGCTGTGATGGAAGGTGGCACGGTGGCTTAGTGGTTAGCAGTGTCACCTTGCACCTCCGGGCTCCGGGTTTGATTCTTGCCTTCGGGGCTACTGTATGTGTGTGGTGTTTGCATGTTCTCCCTATGCTTGGTGGGTTTCTTCCTGGTACTCCGGTTTCCTCCATACATTAGGCTAATTGGTGTTCCCATATTGCCCGTAGTGTGTGAATGTGCATGTGAATGTTGACTGGAGGTAATAAAATACACAGAAATAAATACAATATGAATCACTATTGGCCTCCATTGACAACAGATGTCCCTAGATAGATCATCGGATGGAAGTGAGAGTGAGTGCTGTGGTGGTAAGGTCTTGAGGCTAACTTCGAACTAAATACTGTATATTGTGCATAAATAAAAGTGCATCGATTAAAACATTGTATGAAACATAATTACAGTACATACAGTAGCTGAAGTGTGATACGTGCAATGACTGCCTTTCCCCTAAAGCAATAGGCTTGCTGTTATTTTATATTATGACACTGTGTGTTAAGGATGGTTGACTACAGGTTCTGGTACTACTGCTACAGTAATTTAAAAAAAGAAGAAGAAGAAAAAAAAAATGGAGCGTGCGCGCGCGCAAGCGCAGATGGACGCATGCGCGCACACCGAGCGCATGAAGCTGGCAGCGCGGTACTTGAGTATCGGAGCTCCGGGATGCGCATCATTCCACTTATCTCTGGACACGAGGAAGGACAGAGCCATGAGTTTCAGCTGAGAGTAAGGATCTAGCCGGATATCTCACTAATCCAATCTGTGAACTACAGGAGGAGGCGAATGTGCGTCTTCATCCTGAGGACCTTTTATTTTGTTTCCTCTCCCAGTCATTTCTCAAGCTTCTTGCACTGCGGACTAGTGGAATGAGCTGCTTTTGTCCCGGTGTTGTTTCCTGTGCAGTATGGGAAGTGCTGTGTCCAAAAGAAAGAATTTAAGGAACGATGCCATTTCTTCCGTCGCCGCAAAAGTTAGGTGAGTTCCGAAAAAACCTGGCATTGCGTCCTCACGCATAGATATGTCTTACTGCAGCATAAAAAAAAAAATGCTATTTTATTATATACAATAAAGGGTGTGCAATAAAATGTAAACGTGCAGTAAAAGTTTAATGTAGTGTAATCATTTATTTTCATATCATCACTTTGGAGCCTTGTTCTAGAATATTTTTAATACACACACACACACACAAAGGTATTTAAAGAAAATAATATCCCTAAGTCACTGAGTTGATAAGGTGATATACAGATATACAAGGTGATCTTGTCTTAATTCTTTTGGTTAAATCAATGTCACACTACAGAGAGCAATGCATCTCTAATATAAAGCATACTGTACATAAATCAGACCTGTATCTTAATTCTTTGATTTTGCAAAACTTTAAAATCTTCACATGCTGCATATTCCTCCGCAATAATATTTTGAACATTCTAGTCACATCTCAGCAGCTGTTCCAGCTCCTCGCAACTCCCCAAGCAGTGATGCTCTGGTGATCTCGCTTGTTCTATACAAAACCTAGTGTATTTGTGTTTTTTTCCCCAAATAACACAATAATTAATAAGGCTGTTTTCTAACCTAGTTTGAAAATATTTTACTGTATTGTAGTTTTGCATTGTTTTGTTTTCCATGTACAGTAAGTACATGCTGTTCTGTTCAATACCTTTATTTATTTATTTATTTATTTATTTATATTACAAGTTTATTATATGAAATGTATGTGATCACATATTTGATTTATGTAATCAAATCATATCTGGAGAAATAAAACCACATAGAGTATGAAAAGTGACTAGATAATATTGTGAAAAATGATGCAGAAAAATAGAACCATGACACTTATTGGCATTTGGAAATGAATAAATATATTAAAAGTCAGTAAATAAAAATATGTGCACAACCTTTAAGACATTAAAAAAAATAATATGTAAAAATAAAACTTGATTACTTGCATGTGAAAACGTACAACAAGAAAATATCCATGTGATAAATTAGAAAAAAATAAACTTTATATGTGACAAAGTATTTTCTAAAAAGATATTCATATTAAATAAATATTTTTTTTACCGCATTTAAAAAAATACAGTCTAAAAAATAGTGTCAGGGCACAAAATATACAGATACGAAAGCAGTAAACATTCTATTAAGGTAGTCTTTAAACTCCAATAAACCTTCAAGAATATGAGTTCAAAGCAATAGCATGTTGCTCTTCATATTTTGGAGAGACTTTATTGTTTTATGCAAGTTTTCCTAAGTAATGCAATTCCTTCTAGGAAAGAAAAAAAATCAACTTTAATGAGAATAACAACACTGAGTCTCCACTTGTACTTCCTAACAAGATGAGAT
The DNA here is from genome assembly GCA_030347435.1 of Clarias fuscus. NCBI lineage: Eukaryota > Metazoa > Chordata > Actinopteri > Siluriformes > Clariidae > Clarias > Clarias fuscus. Next base: position 22,450,555 of record CM059208.1, read on the forward strand.
GACTCACAGAACACGTTGAACACTTTTACACCTTTTAGAATTGCACATGTGGACAACCTTCTTTAATTCACACCACAGACTTTAAAGAGACAGAGATATTGCAGCTGTTTAACCCTTTTAATATTCCTGTGTTGCTCTGGATAAGTTGAAATATGCTCTGGATAAGGGACAAATATTGAAATCTTGCAGGTTATATTTTTTATTATTTGTTCCACTTAGTCATATTTTTAACTGCGTCAGAATGTTTATATTCATTAAGTGGTATGATTTCTATGTTTTGATTTATAATATCAAATGGATAATGGATGATTGAGGAATCGCACGTGCATGTGTGTGTGTGACCTAATATTTAGCCAACAAGAGATTTTTTTTTAATACTGACTGCAATAAAACGTTCCTTACATATAGATACATATAGATGCATTTTTATAATAATCTTTAGAGGCTATATACTTGTTGTTCTACACCCATTGCTGCAGTATATAAGTATAATGTATATAACATATTTTGTATTTAACCTTCTTTTGATATTGGGAGTCATTTTGGCTGACGACACTTTTAGTGTCTCTTAACTCTTATGTTGCACTAAACACTTAAGTTTCATGCTCATACAAGCTAATTGTATAGTCTAACCTTTGTATACAAAAGAAGAAAATAAATGTTGCACATGGACAAAAGAAATGTTGCACATGTAAATGAATTACAAAATAGTTCTATAAATTAAATAATAAAGTGCAGTTTTATACAAAAATCTGTGCCCATCAACACCTTAAATTCATATGGTACAGCTACAGAGATAATTATTAAAATTAAAAAGTAATTATGAGGTCACCAGCATAAAGTTGCCATGTTCAACATTCATGTCTCCAAAGTCAAAATTGAGTAAATGAGCCTTATTAATTGCCTTAAATGTTATCAATTACAACTTGAAAATGCAGGCAGGATTTTCTTCATGATTTCTCAAGTGACCACTGAAATGGATAATAGATAATAATTCTTCTGTCTTGTCTTGGCGTTGTCACTCTTGTCTTTCCAGACCTAGGGCAATGAGCACATGTTTGGAATCTATTCCACAGCCGAGGAATGGTATTCTTGGCAACTTCAAACTGTCTGTTGACTTGCTTTGCACTCAGCTAAAACATTTCGATGGCCCCCTCTCTGCTGACAATGTCTAAACAGGGCATGATAGGGCATTAAAGCATGACGGTAACTTTACCTTATGTGTTTGCTTAATGTAACAAGGCAAAACAAAATTCTAAATTAGATTACAAATTTATAGTGCAGTATTTTTGTCCATGAGTATAGATTAAGGAGACTCTGTTATGACTTGTTGGATATTTCTTAATAAGATGTTTGGAGAAACTATTATGTTTTTGCCAAAAGTTATGTCTCTACAGATCAGTTATTTGGCCACAAAGTAGTTCACTCAAGCCAACTATCGTATATTAAATAGAATAAGACACAGAGAAAAATCTAATTAATTAAACCAATGTAGCCACAGGGACATCCAGTAAGTGAAGAGATAATTAATATTACATTTTTATTTTCATATGAATATACCAGTAGGTGGAATTATCTTAAGAGAATTCTCAAATCAGTTTGACCTTTCGTCAGGTCTTAAAAAAAAATAAACCAGAGACCATGTACTAATTATGTCATTCTCATGATATAATAAGTCTTGTGCTCAAGTGGTCACAACCTTGCTAACAGTATAATTATTAATATCCATGACACATGCAGTTTGTAAACTATAAATATTAATTTGCTGTTTTAATATAGTACTTATTAATAAAGACCAACTAGGTCCCCTTCAGAGCCTCCAAACGAAGCCTATTATCCAACTCATTTTTGAAATTCAAGCCTTTCCTATGAATTTTGCCTGAAATGATAGATTAGTGAAAAAGCTGACCCCACACAAGTATTCCCATTCTATAGATAACATACTGCGCCAGTAATCCCAATAAGTGGCCATGGAGTCTTGTCTAACTAAAACTGATATCATAAAAGGTTATAAAATACCATAAAAGGGAAAGATACACGAGTGACGGAGGCATTTAAAATGTCTAATCTCACACAGACAGCAGGGGCTCAGACTCGGCTTACTCTTATTATAGAAATGGAAGTCAGATTATCTCTTTAATCCATCTTAATACCATTTTCCACCCTTTCATAGGCTCTTTCCTCACAGTCTCTTTGTCTGTAAGGGTGGCGGCTTAAATCTCTAGCACCGATGCCATCTTTGACGGAAGTCACACATGTCACTTAGCTTCTGCCAAAAATCTTGACGATTGCACAATATACACACGTGGACAAAATTGTTGGTACCCTTCGGTCAATGAAAGAAAAACTCACAATGGTCACATAAATAACTTTAATCTGACAAAAGTAATAATAAAAAAAAAAATCTATGAATGTTAACCAATGAAAGTCAGACATTGCTTTTCAAACATGCTTCAACAGAATTATTAAAAAAAAATAAACTCATGGAACAGGCCTGGACAAAAATGATGGTACCCCTAGAAAATACTGAAAATAATGTGACCAAAGGGACATGTTAATTCAAGGTGTGTCCACTAATTAGCATCACAGGTGTCTACAATCTTGTAATCAGTCAGTGGGCCTACATATAGGGCTCCAGGTAGTCAGTGTGTTGTTTGGTGACATGGTATGTACCACACTCAACATGGACCAGAGGAAGCGAAGGAAAGAGTTGTCTCAGGAGATTCGAAAGAAAATTATAGACAAGCATGTTAAAAGTAAAGGCTATAAGACCATTTCCAAGCAGCTAGATGTTCCTGTGACTACAGTTGCACATATTATTCAGAAATTTAAGATCCATGGGACTGTAGCCAACCTCCCTGGACGTGGCCGCAGGAGGAAAAATGATGACAAATCAAAGAGACGGATAATCTGAATGGTAACAAAAGAGCCCAGAAAGACTTCTAAAGAGATCCAAGGTGAACTTCATGCTCAAGGAACATCAGTGTCAGATCGCACCATCCGTCGTTGTTTGAGCCAAAGTGGACTACATGGGAGACGACCAAGGAGGACACCATTGTTGAAAACAAATCATAAAAAAGCCAGACTGGAATATGCCAAACTACATGTTGACAAGCCACAAAGCATCTGGGAGAATGTCCTATGGACAGATGAGACAAAAATGGAACTTTTTGCCAAGGCACATCAGCTCTATGTTCACAGACGGAAAAATGAAGCATATCAAGAAAAGAACACTGTCCCTACTGTGAAACATGGAGGAGGCTCTGTTATGTTCTGGGGCTGCTTTGCTGCATCTGGCACAGGGTGTCTTGAATCTGTGCAGGGTACAATGAAATCTCAAGATTATCAAGGGATTCTAGAGAGAAATGTGCTGGCCAGAGTCAGAAAGCTGGGTCTCAGTCGCAGGTCATGGGTCTTGCAACAGGACAATGACCCAAAACACACATGTAAAAACACCCAAGAATGGCTAAGAGGAAAACATTGGACTATTCTAAAGTGGCCTTCTATGAGCCCTGACCTCAATCCTATTGAGCATCTTTGGAAGGAGCTGAAACATGCTGTCTGGAAAAGGCACCCTTCAAACCGGAAACAACTGGAGCAGCTTGCTCATGAGGAGTGGGCCAAAATACCTGCAGAGAGGTGCAGAAGTCTCATTGACAGTTACAGGAATCGTTTGATTACAGTGATTGCCTCAAAAGGTTGTGCAACAAACTATTAAGTTAGGGGTACCATCATTTTGTCCAGGCCTGTTCCATGAGTTCATTTTTTTTTTTTATAATTCTGTTGAAGCATGGTTGAAAAGCAATGTTTGACTTTCATTGGTTAACATTCATAGAATTCTTATTTATTATTACTTTTGTCAGATTAAAGTTATTTCTGTGACCATTGTGAGTTTTTCTTTCATTGACCGAAGGGTACCAACAATTTTGTCCATGTGTGTATATAAAATGAGCTTTTCATTTTATCAGCTTTATTAGTGAAATAAGCACAACATTTTATATATATATATATATATATATATATATATATATATATATTTTTTTTTTTTATGAAATCAGACTACAGTTATTTTTTGCAATATTGTAGCTTACCAAATACGTATATCTATAATTCCCTGCTAGTATAAATCAAGAATTAGTTGTAGTTGCTACAGTTGTAGTTATATAAAGATGGTTTTATTTAATCTGATTATGTCTATACATTTTCCACCATTTGCAATTATCTTCTTACTTAATGTTGCTGTTCCTCTATAATCCTACAGGTGGTGTTCAGTAAGTCAAGTCAAGTCAAGTCAAGTAGGCCTTTATTGTCACTTCAATAAATAACATGACCAACCATCACTGAGTACATACATAATAATCGTGACAGAAGGTGGCACAGTGGTTAGCTAAGTTTTCCAGGGTTCGGGTTCGATTCCTGCCTCAGGTCTGTGTACAGTACATACTGTACAGTAGAGTTTGTTGAGGAGTCATGTTGTCCCCGTGCTTGGTGGGATATCAATTATTAGCTCATTCACATACTCATTTAATGAACCATAGTTGCTTAACTTATTAGAGGGCATTGCTCTGCTGTTCGTTCATAGCACTGCTGTAATTCACTGTCTTCCACAGCTACACTAATTATAAGCTGGCAGTCTTTTATTCATTCACTTGCTCTAATTGATTCTCCTGGCTTGGTGAGTCTTGTCAGGATAAGCGTCATGAGTAGTGTGGCGTCAGCATATGACACCAGTCAGTCGCATTTCTGTCTTCATGTCATAATGCAGAGATGGGCAGTTTCATGGGGAAAATCTGGTATGCAAAAAAATGCAATTTATAATAGATCTTGTAGCAGTGCGTGTAGCATTGTAGGCAGAGAGACTGCATGACCTTTTTATTGTGTTTTCTGAATTCTGTATGTTGAAAAAAGGATATTTTTATGGTGCCTTCTAGTCCTTGTACCACTTAATATTTGACTTAGTAGAAGTAAAAATGTTCATGCTTAATCTAAAAAAAAAAGGTCAATCAAAATCAGTCATGGTAATATCATTTGTTTGGTTTCTGTCTATAGTACTTAAAATGCAAAATTAGTTTAATTAGCATCCTTTCTAAAGGCACAAGTACATTAAGGATTTTTTCATGATGTTATTACTTTTTATGAATGTTTTGTATTAAATAATTTCAAACAAAGGATCAAATAAGTTTTAATAATAAAAAATATTATATTATATTAATTAAAGAAAAGGGAACGAATATTTACTGTGACAGGCTGCAAAATGCCTTAAGACACAATTTAAATTGGGCTATTTATGTACCAATCTCAGCAGCAACCTCATTCCCCTCTCATCTGTTCCAACCACTCAGCATTCAGCATCACCAGTATACTAATCACCGGCCTGTCATCATCAGCACCTGTTTCTCGCTGGTTCATGCCTGAAGTTAGATGTTTCTAACCCTTGAATGATTCTGTTTGGCTTAACAAGCAAACAAACAAACAAAAAGTCTGGCCCTTTGCAAGCTAAATATGAAGAAATTAAGGTCGGCTCACTACTTTGGCTTTTTCTCTTGTTAGTCTGAACATATTTTTTCATCGATGTTTGAAACAAGGAACAGTAACCATCTCTCTAACTCATCTCCCTCAGCTGCTGATGTAATGTGGTGGTAATGGTGCATTATTGTTATCAGTGTGTAACAGATTTGCACTGAATACTACCCCATTGACCTGTGGGTACTGGACTTCTCTATTAGTTTTCTGAAAAGCAGTTTGTTTTGTGTAATGTCTTTCTGGATGGAATCCTTTAGAGATGACTCATGGTTTAGTGTTGTAATTGCTTGACCTATGTAATGCATCAAAATGTGATGATTATCATTTTGGCAAATTCTTTTAGGGGATGCACAAATTGAATTACTTTACTAGACCTAAGTGCTTACCCTCTAAAAGCTAATTGACATGAAAACAGCTGATAGAGATATATGAATGTGAATTCTTCATGCTATCACTGAAGTGACGAAATAACTCCCTGGCTTTTAATGTGCTGCTCAACTAGAAAAAAAGGAAAGCAACAACCTGACTTGTATTCACTGTATACTTGTAGCGGTTTTACTGCAAAAATCAGCTAAATTGATTTTTGCCAATTTTGGGAAAAACAATTTTATTCAAAATTAGAAAGACGGTATACAAAGAAAAAAAAAAGAGAATATTTTATGCATGGCTTTTTTAAGTGAAAATTTTTATTGTCATCAGTATTAACGATGTACGATTTGGCAAAACACTATAAATCCACCTTTTCTGCTCATAACTCAGTTGTGTTTGTGCCAACTTTGTGATATTGTGATTATGTATTGAGGCTCTTCACTGATCATGTGACCAAATGAAGTGATGTGATTGGCTCTTTATTCTATGTGCTACGTCTTCCTATGTAATGCAGTCATTCACAGTCATGCTTTTCCAAATACGGGTATGTTTCTAAAAGGGTAAGCTTCTAAAAAGAGGATATGTATACATTTTTAATATTTAAAAGTTTTGTTAGTGTCTGAGGAAAAGTATTTGCCAGAAAGTCCACAAATGGGGTTTATCACATTCTGCAGTCAAGCCATCCATTTATACTCACTAATGGCTCCCATTTAGTTTAATGGCAAAGACTAATTGGTGACAATTAATAATTAATACACAGTATAACCTACTTTGTAAATTTTCTCTCAAGTGCTTAAAAAAACTTGTGTGTACTCAGTTGACTTATTAAATAGTGGTAGTGAGAATGTAAAGTAGAACAGCTTTTAGAGATTAGTCTCTGTTTTTTTTTAATGTTATAATAAAAAGAAGGTTAATAACTGTTAAGTTTATATTTTTTTGCACAATATTGCAAAAAAAAAAAAAGCAGCATCTCGTTTGATTTTAGATAAAAAAAATTGTGCTTTGTGATAGATTGCTTTCCAGTTACACATACTGTATAGTTGTAATGCGTACAATTTATGATTTAATAGTTACAAAGGATCATAATTACTGTCATAAAGGTATATTGGTACAGCAGCGTCTCTTCTTGGGGTCATGTAACCTCCTGGAAGATGAAATTCAGCAAGCAGTGCTCTTGTTTAAAAATTTGGAGAAAAGTAAAAAACATGCTTTTATTGCAGCTTGTACAAAATGCTGCTGCTAGACATGGTTAAGAATCAATATTTCACCAGTCTTGGCATCTCTACACCAGGTTCCAGTCAAATATAGAGTTGATTTAAACATTTTTGGCCCCTGCAGTATTACTCATACATCAGGCAGGGTTTTACTCCTTAGCGTCCCATTGTTTTGATTAAAACATAAGGGCGATCATGTAGCCGTGCCTGGATTGTGGAACACGCTGCCTCTTAGTGTAAGATCAGCTCTAACTCTTGACCAATTTAAATCCTCAAGCCTCAAGCCTCATCTCTTCTGCTTGGCTCATCGCTGTCTTTAATCATTGCCATTTTCTCAGTTTATATCCAACCCAGTTACACATTAAGAAGGTGCTTTGTGCTTACTGTATTGATTTTGTTGTTAGTCTTATTTCACTTTGTACTGTCCGTTGAGTTTCCTTTTACACTGTGTGTCCTTTTGAATACGGTCTTACCTCTTTTAGAATTTTCCAACTGTATAGTATTTTGGCCAGCTTTGGCTTTAAATGTCCTTTAAAAATCAACCAGCTGCATCCCATGAGTTATTTTATTCTGCCCTAAAATAAAATATATTCTATTCTTTAAATCTGTCATTAAACAAGCACTGCCCTGACAAGGCAATTACTAAAGATGAATTAGGGAAATTCTATAAATACATTCTGCATGTGGTTTCTTTGTCTTGCAGTCTTTGTACAAGTATGTGTCCACTTGCTCTTACCCGTATATTTTAAAAATCAGTGCTAAAAGCGTAAGTCTAAATGCAGCCTAAGGCAGGGTGCCAGGTTGATGTTGAAATTACGAAGGGGGAATATAACACTGTAAAAGCTGGATGTTCAGTAATTATTCTAATTAAAGCATCGAGCTGATTGTACTTGCTTAGCTCAGTTAAAGCTTATAATTATTGGTGCCTTTTTGCCATTGTGTGAGGCACAAGGTCAGAACTGTATGTCATCATGATAGGGCATTTACTCCCTCTTAATGCTATAGTGTTTGTCTATATCTGTACATCCTGACTTATACATAAGTGTTTTTTTTTTTTAAAATACCGATCCCGTATTCTTTCTTTAAACTGAACTTTCTGTTTGGACACGGCTTTTTCCTTGTGCATCGTTTAAGATTCCTTTTGCAAAGACCTTGCATATGTACCTGTGCTCTCACACTCTAGTCATTTCCTTTGCTGTTCCCAAAAGCCCTAATAATTTAACGTCTAATTACACTTTATAATTTATTGCATGACAGCACCGTTGAATTCCTAATTCTGATTGCAGCTCGGACAGTCGTATCAGCAGTTTGGGGTAGCATCATTTTTGTCCAGGCCTGTTCCATGAGTTCATTTTTTTTATAATTCCGTTGAAGCATGGTTGAAAAGTAATGTCTGACTTTCATTGGTTAACATTCATAGAATTCTTATTTATTATTACTTTTGTCAGATTAAAGTTATTTCTGTGACCATTGTGAGTTTTTCTTTCATTGACCGAAGGGTACCAACAATTTTGTCCACGTGTGTATGTTTGCAATTTTTTCAATTGCTCAATCTGCAAATCTCCTCTACCGCAGGACAAAATTCAATCAAGAGTGAACATAAGTCAAGGAATTTGTTCTCTTTATTTGAGGTTGTGCTGTTGTACTGAATATCAGCGCTCCCTCTCGTGCGATATTTCTTAATCATAATATCCCTATTATTAAAAAGGTGTACATTTTGTCCGAGGTACATCTCTTTCTGTATTTACTCTCTCCATAAGTTGTTTTTATTCTTCCAGTCCTACTGTATCCTGTACAGAGTAATCTGCTCAGATAATGTAAGATGCTCAAAGATGCACAAATGTGCCTTCTACAAACAAGGACACCAGATGAAGACAAAGAGATATTGGATTTTGTATTTTCACACTATGTTTTATTCATGCTTTAATTCATCCCACCTGAGTGGTATTCTGTTTTTGTCTTCTTATAATCCAGATCCTTTGGAGATCCACTATTAATGCAAGGTAATTGCTTTTGTCCTGCTTTGCAGCGATGGCGAGTTTAGTGCAGTGCTACAGTTTGAGAGAACCAGCCAAGAGTATAATGGCCTCTGAAAGGTCGCAGGGTTTATTGTTTAAAGGTACAGTCAGTGAATTTTAGCAAAATAAAGATAGATAAACAAAATCCAAACAGATGGAGGTAGTTTTTAGTAGCTGCTCTAAAGTCACCTCAATATATCATATATATCATATATAGTCATCTATAATGTCTATTATATCTGCCTTATATTCTGATAAGATTTAACTCATTTATATGTTGATTGCAATGCCAACATGCAAATTATTGCCTTGTTTTTTTTGCTGTTTTATGATTTATTTTGTTTTTACTTCATCGAACATGCTTTATTTTAATGCTGTTCATGCAAGAGTTAGTTCCAACTGAGCAATCTCTTTCGACAAGAGTCATTCCACAAGTAATGATGTAGAGCATAACAGCACTTGGTCATTTAACTATACGTATCACTCTGCGTCCTGGTCATTAATTACACTAAATATCAGTCGCCAGCATGGGTGAAATAGGTCGGTAGGGGAGAACAGCTGCCTGGCAAAACTCATATTCACAGAAGCAGTTTCATCAAGAAATCTGATAACACTACAGTATGTCATCTTAAACATCCCTTTGTCTCCTTAGGAAGTCAATTCTAAATAGTTTATTTTGTTTATTTATGGCTACCATGAGCTAACTTGCTACTAGCACAAGGCTGAATCTCAAATCCATGTCTAACCCCTAAATAAGAGCACTACATGGTGTGTGAAACAGATGAGTTTACAAACTAACTTTGCATTTAACCTTATTTGGGAACCCAGGATCTACAGTATTGTACCTGTCAGTCGCTAACTGGTGCTCGCCGGCTCCATGCTAGTTTTTCCAGGTCTAGGAGGATGCAGATTGTCTTAGCAGAGAAAACGAACCGATTAAATAAACAAACAAATCATAATCTCTTGATCATAAATGGTGTTTGTGGAACTCACTCACTCACTCACTCACTCATCATCTATACTGCTTTATCCTGCATTCAGGGTCGCGGGGAGCCTGGAGCCTATCCCAGGAGACTTAGCGCACAAGGCAGGGTACACCCTGGACAGGGTGCCAATCCATCGCAGGGCAAACAGACATACTACAGGCAATTTGGGAACGCCAATTAACCTAATCTGCATGTCTTTGAACTGTGGGAGGAAACCGGATTACCCGGAGGAAACCCACCAAGTACAGGGAGAACCTGCAAACTCCATGCACACAGAGATGGGAATCGAGTCTGGCCGGGAATCGAACCAAGACCCTGGAGGTGCAAGGCGACAGTGCTAACCAATTTGAGGTTGTGCTGTTGTACTGAACATCAGCACTGTCTCTCGTGCGATATTTCTTAATCATAATATCACCATTATTAAAAAGGTGTACATTTTTATTTAAAGATTTAAATGTCAACTTCATTAGTGACTTATTTAATCATTTTAAATTAATCTTGGATGTATTTACACTTTCATTTTTAGGTAGATAATCTCCATCTGTCTCTTAAAGGGCAATTTTGGCTTGTCTGTAATCTTACAAGAAAAATTTAAACCCTGCCAACTCATCAATAGTCCTATGGGTGTTTGCTTTCTGCAAACAGTGAACATTTTATATATATATATATATATATATAGTTTTTGTGTAGGATCTTTCATTTTGAGCTACACTTCTGTCTATAGAAAGAGCGTTAGCTGCTTTTTCGGGTGAAAAACCTCTTCTGGAATTCTTCTGTAGCACAAGAGATAACAGGAACTATCTGGTCTCACAGATGTTTTGCAACACTAAATGTAACCATAAATTAAAAGTACAATGTATCAGTTTTTGTAATTGTATGTCTTATTGGATGTGAAGATGACGCTAAGAATGGCTGCAATGACGGCTAAGAAATGCAATGCATACTGTAGTTACTTCATGTACGGTATGTGTTGATGTAAAAATGTTATCACCATCTCTATGCTACATATTGGATTTCTAAAATTGTGGTCTCAGAGTAAAACTTGCCAATGAATCTTGAGCATCTCTGATTAGAGATTCAATCATAATTCCTATGTATCAGGTAGCGTACATGACTAAGGTTACTTTTCTTACACACACTCACGATTTGTTCACACATTTCTTTCACGGTGTGTAGTGAAAGAAAGAAAGGAAGGAAGGAAGGTTGGATGGAGTGGGGGAGCGAGCGAGTAAGTGAGAGAGTGAGTGCTGCATGCGTGTGCAGGCTGGCATTTAATTATTGAGTGTGTAGTTTCAGGCAAACGTCACTACACCAACACGTCCATTTCCCTGTGTCCCCAGATAGTGCCTAGATTGCATAATCTGCCTAGAGCTGGTCGCTTATAGTATTTGAGTGATCGTGTGTGTGTGTGTGTGTGTGTGTGTGTGTTAAAATAGTTCAAATGGAGACCATAAGGAAGGTCAGTGTTGAGTGTTTGCACATCTGTAAATCTGTGCATGTGTAAGCATGTGCAGGAATATGTTTGTGTGCGTGCGTGAGTACGTGGAGCTGTGCCTAAAGGAAAAGCATGTGTGTGTGGGAAGGTATTAGCATTATTGCTAGATGGACTGTGAGAGAGAATCTAAGAGAGAGACAGATTGTACCAAAGCAATGGATGAAATCAGAGTCGATCTAAGACATTCGTGACAATAGGACAAGTACATGAATCTACTGTAGATAAAATGTCTGATATATATATATATATATATATATATATATATATAATATCCGGTATATACATATTTTATATATATATATATATATATATATATATATATATCAGTATATTTGGACTAGTGGTTAGCACTGTCGACTTGGCACTGTACCTCCAGGGTTCGGGTTCAATTGCCAGTACGCATTGTGTATGTGTGTGTTTCCTGCTATGGATTGTACCCCACCTCATACAACTAAGTCTCCTGGTATAGGCTCCAGGCCCCCCCTGCAACCCTGAATAGACGATAAAGTGGTATAGACAATGAGTGAGTGAGTAAGTGATATATTTTCCTGATTTTATTTCTACAATGTAAAACAATGCTGATGGCATCCAAAGTGTATGCAATAATCTCCTTTGATAGGTTGATATTGAGATGTATCTGCTACTTATGCTCTCTAAGGCCTTCATAACGGCTCTAGTCTGAGGTGAGTTGCTTGTTACAATAATTGGTGACTTCTGAGGCTGGTAACTCTAAATGAACTTCTCCTCTGCAGCAGAGGTAAGTTTTGATCTTGCTTGCCTGCCAGGCAAAGTATTTTGTAGTTAATGTGTCACATACAGAAAATTAGGCCTATTAATAAATTTATTTTATGGGCCATATGTTTTGTATTGTAAGGAAGGGGCCTGAATCTGTAGTTATGATCCACGTTGTGCTGAATGTTCGAAAAATAGCTAAAGAAAAAAGAAATAGTGTCTGTGGAATTAATGCACCAGGATGATCCGGCACCGAATGAGATGCATTTTTAAAGAAGGTATTTGGACACCAGAAATAATTAGATGAAAGACATTTTGCAAGGTTCATTAGCATATTCTTGCACTTCTTATTGAAGAAGAAGCACATACAGTAGAGATATTATCTCTCATGTTCAAGCTGTAGGAGGAGCGGTGGCCGGTATTATTGATTAATGTGCTGTGCATTGCCATGTTGTACCGTATGTTATATTATGATGGATGACAGACACAAGCAATACCAATATAGCCCAAATCTGTCTGTGAGTGTTTATATGCTGCATATTATGACAAACCTGCTGAACCATATTTTATCTAAAAAAATAAAGAAAAAAAATCCATCATCTCACTCCCACATGAAACCTTTGGTGGTTTATTGTTAATGCATTTAATGTTTAATATTGAATCCCTTTATAGCACTCTTAAGCTGTAAAGGGATTTTACACAGGCTCTGATGCATTACATGATGCATCTCTTATAAGTTCCCTCTTCTTAAGTTCAGATTGACTATAAAACAGCCTTTTATGACTACCGATCTAAGCCTATGCACATTAAATAAGACTGTGTTGTTACTTATTAACCTTTGTTATAAATCTTTTTTTCCATGTATTTTTACTACCCTGAAGTGTAAAGTGTTAGAGTCATGAAGCATGGGACAAACAGAAAGTATAATCAGACAGAAGTAAATGGTTGATGTTAACCTTAATGCTCTGATGTCATTATTTGTCCTGTGCTCATCTCTCTCCAGAGCAGCTCGAGCATTTGGAGATTACCTGTCGCAAAGCAACCCTGAGAACCGTAACGGATCAGGTCAGAAAACACACACACACGCATACATGAACATGTGCTCAACACTTATATTTGCTCTAAATCCTATCCTTTTTCACCAGACTCAATAACGATTTCTCAATGCCATTTACTTTTAATATTTAATAGACATTTGACTGCTACATTTTAATGCCCTTCGCAATCTTAGTGTCTCTTGAGCCAGCCATCTTTTTCTGTTTTATTAGGGATGAAATTTATCGGCTCCCACACTCTGGGTCAACTGCTGCTAAGACAGCGTTTGACAGAAAATGACTTCTGACTGTTTCCTTCTCTTTGTCATTTTATGATTCTGTTTTTCGTCTCTCCTGTACTCAGATCACCTGCTGTCTGACACAATTGTTGGCCAAGACTCTGAATCCCCAAGCATTAGCTGCCTGCACAACAATAACCATCTGCAGCCATACTCCAGATCATCTCCCTTAGCCAAGCACACACAAGATCAGCCAGATCCGGGCCTCGTGCCAGTTGTCGTGTCCGCCTGTGCCAAGCGTCGCCTGTCGGTCGAGCGCAGCCTCTCATCCGAGGATCAGCCTCAATCACAGCAGCCACAACAGAGTTCAGTTAAGCCAGCACGTGTCTATACTATCAGCAGGGAAGGTGGAATGCTGGGAGCCAGAGGTAGCGAAGAGAGCCTGGAGCTCGATGTCCTAAAGGGCCCTCAGGCTCGCAACAACCAACAAAAAACAAGCCATCGTAGTGGTCATGCCCACCACCATCATGCTCCATCCTCTCAGCCACTACAGAGCTCAGGAAGTGCACATAACATCCGGGATTGGGGCTCGAGAAGGAGTGGTTCAAGGGAAGACTGCCCACGGTCGTCATGTCACAGCCAACGCTCGCTCGACCTAGATACGATGCCAAGAGACAGCTCCAAGCAGCGCAAGAAACTTGAGAGAATGTACAGTGAGGATCGGGTGTCTTCTGAGGACCGAGGTGAGAAGAACAGAGCGAAAAAAACAGGATCGCAATATACAGAGACGAAGACCAAATGGAAAAACTAATTTATCATTCTATTAGTAGAGTTCAAACTAAACATTTACAAAATATGCAAAAGTGCTACAACATGCATATTCCGGGCACAACTCATTTACACAATGAGATATTCACGTCAAAACAGGACTTAATGTATGATACAGTTTCTTGTGAGTTAACCTGTAAAGCTGATTGGCCTTTACAGAAGTCATTAAGCACAGTACCATGATGAGACACTTACCTGTAGCCAGAGTAAAACATGTGAATGGTGCAATGAAATCCATACTTACATGAATGATGATTTGAAAAAATGGCCTGGTTTGACCATATGCATGACCTTGCACATAACAGGACCTCGGCTAGAAGTTATTGCCACATCCTTTGCACAGTTTCCAAGCAATTTCAGCATATTTGGGCTCTTAAAAGAGTTCCTGGGTGGACAGTGTTTTTGCTGTGAAGGAGGCAGTCAGATCTTGGTTCTGCCATACTGAGAAAACTTTCCACCTTAATGGTATCCAAGTGCTATGAAAACCAGGGACAAGTGCATTAGTGCTATAGGGGATTATATAGAGAAATGCTACTCTGTTCAGTCCAAAGTCCTGGTTAGGAATGAACAACCTTGCATATTTAGTAACACTTCCAAAAAGCAAAGCTGGCGGGATGTTACAGTACAATAGGCGTCGAATATTCCAGTAATGCAGTCGATCCACTGCAGATCATCGGCTGCCATAAAGACACAATGACTTTTCCTCCTTGTCATTAAGTCTAAGTCTAATTGTATACTTTTTTCATGTCATTAATTTTAATTAAATGAATTTCTTATGTACATCAAACAATTTTCAAATCAATTTAATTATGTCCAGATAATCATTCATTGTTGTCTATCAAATGTCTAATCAATCATTCAGATGTCTTAATGCGTTCACTCTACCTCTAGTGGTTAGTCATCTGATTACATTTTTGCCATTTTTGTCTTTTAGAAGATCACACCAACAACTGGTTACCCAAAGAGAACATGTTTAGCTTCCAGACTGCCACAACCACCATGCAAGCGTGAGTACATGCTGTAATGCTCCCAACACTACTGTACATCCTGACCTCCAGTCTTGCAAATCCCCAGTCCCTAATCCCCAACGGCAAATCACACCAACATGCAGGAGTAAGATCATGGCTCTGGAACACTGAGGTCCTACAGTACCTCTCTCTCTCTTTTTGTTTGTCGTTCTCCCCCTGGGGCACGGTAGAGCTGAGCTATCCTCAGCTCTCCTCTGACTCTCTCTCTCTCAAGGCTTGACTGCTTAATTATCACCTGCCTGCTGGATGCCTTAATGACAGACCCTACATACTGAGCCTCCTGCTGAGCCACTGTCTTTCTCTCCATCTGACACTCCAACCTCTTCTCTCTCTCTCTCTCTCTCTCTCTCTCTCTCTCTCTCTCTCTCTCTCTCTCTCTCACACACACACACACACACACACACACACACACACACACACACACACACACACACACACACACATACTCTCGCTTCTACATTTGGGTTGTCTTTCTGTGCATCTTGACATATTCATTTGTTCCTTCCATCTGCTGAATGTCCAGAAGCGGCTTCAAGCTATCTTACTTGGGCTTTTTTTTTTATTTTTTTTTTAGACAAATGTCAAATCCTTGTTATTTCACGTAAAATGTGTCAGTCTTGCTTTTGCATGCAACAGGACCCATTTTTTCCCCATCATTCGTTACTATTTGAAGAAAATATGTTCCCATTTACTGGCCTATTGACAAAAAGTTTACCATTTTTCATCTAATTCTGCAGTTATGAATAGTTGCTGCTGTTGCACTTGACTTCTCTTTCTTTTTTTTTCTCTCCCTTTTTTCTGATCCTTCTCCTGCACAGAATATCGTGAGTAACCTTTTTTTAGTAGCAGTCTGAAAAGCGTCTCCAGCCACTGTCCTCCTGTGCTGATGATGTCCTCCATGTCTCCTGGTGTCTGTTCCCCCTCCCTTGTCCATCACCGAGTGTTTGAAGTTATCCCGGAGCATTTGCCTAATACAGTATGCACACCTGCTCTCGGCTTAATCAACCCATTTAATTAATGCTTTACTAATTAATGAGGATAAATTATAAAGCAAGGTAAACAGTCAAAGTGGTGCATGAAGTGAAGTAGAGACACTGCAATACGATCTATAGTGCAGCGGTGGTTTTTTTTTTTATTTGATTGATTTGATTGATGTTATACCATCTTGTCTTGTCTGTGGCACTTACAGTAATGCAATACTGTAATAAAGTCAGTGTTTAAAACAGGTACATTAAAATGTATTTAAAAGCAGCTGCTATTTTATAGTAAGCATGTTAGGTTTTTTTTTTAATATTGTACATGAAGCTTGAGGGAGAATACAAGATATTGGCGACAATGTAAAGGTGATCTGATTTGGCTTCGTGTTCAGTAAGGGGCATTTCCCCATGTTCCCAAATTAGACCAGTAAAATCTCAAGATTTAGGAAATTGTTCATCAGATATCCCCTATCGTTCAGGAGAAACTGCAGCTGATTTCAAGTATAACTACACATCTTCCAACATACTATTAGTCAAGAATTTCCCTGGTTCTCTAGGAACCACTGCATTCCTGTTACAAACTGCTTTATTCATCACGTACATCCTCATGATCAAGTGGAGACACCAGCCTGATGATGGAGCAGTGCTTCCCGACCAATAAAGTGCACTTAAATAGGGAAAATTATGCAATTTAAGTATTTAAGCTTATTTTTCAGTGAGCTGACGGGATCGGAATGAAAAAAGGTCTGTCTTTCGTAGGGTCCCTGACCAGAAATACTTAGCAAGTTTTGAAAATTTTAAAGATTCAGTGATGGCCCAGTAGGCTAAGAGCCCAAGGCCTCAAAATTCTCCAGATCCAGTAGTGGAGAGCAGCTGCCTGCTAAAACCCACATTCAAAACAGGTCACGGAAGCACTTTCAGCAAGAGAACCCCTCTGAGAATGCTGTGTCCTCTTAAACAACACTTTGTCTCTTTCGTAAATACTTCTAATTCATTCTGAAATGTCTCCTAACTCTCCATGTTCTGCCAACATGCTAAGAGGATCACAATCTCACTGCTTATACATACACTAGCTTTCCATTATACTCTCTTTAGGATTTAACCCTGGAAGAGTTAGGTTCCTTTCTTTTTCTTTTTGTTTCGTAATCGTTAATTAAGGCTATTCTAAAGCAGAATATATGGAGACATAAAGAGAATTTACAGGACTGTCCACCACCTCCATGGTTTATCACCTCACCGTTTGGCTACCAAGAAGAATTTAAAACTACAGAAGTTTCTCAGGTCAAAATTAAACAGACACATGCACCTGGACAAAATTATTTGACCGAACCTATTAATTATTGAATTCAGGTGTTTCAATCAGGTCCCTTATCCCCAGTGAAAGGTGATCTTAATGCTTCAGCATACCAAGACATCTTGAACAATGCTGCGCTTCCAAATTTGTGGCAACAGTTTGGGGAAGGCCCTTTTTTATTCCAACATGACTCCGCCCCAGCGCACAAAGCAAGGACTATGAAAAGATTGATAGATGAGTTCGGTGGGAAAGAACTTGACTGACCTCAACCCCATTTGGGATGAACTGAAACAGAGATTGCAAGCCAGGCCTTCTTGTCCCAACATCAGTGCCTGACCTCATACTGTAAAGGCTCTACAGAAGGAATAGACGCGAATTTCCAAAGAAACACTACAAAATCTTGTGGACAGCTTTCCAAGAAGTGTGGAACTGTTATAGCTGCAAAACAGAGGCCGACTCCATATTGAAGGATATCATTTAGATACAATGTCATTGTAGGGTTGGCAAAATTTGTTTATCCATATAGTGTATCATTATCTGATTTTTTTAATGAGTGTCTTGAAGGTATGAACATGAAGGAGCGCAAAGCTGCAACCTTCAAGACTTAACACATTAACATATTAACAGCTAATTTAACTGTTTGCTTAGCATTAAACTGAATCAAAGTAACGCTCTACAATCTTTGGTACAGTAGGAAGTGCCAATCGCTTTATTCCCTGGTCATACAGTAAGTAGGTAAATCAGGAAATTCAGCGGTTTTATGTGACATGGCATGGTTCGTAGAATAGTCAAAAGTATATCATAAATGATTTCTAATTACTGTACGTAACGTATTGTGGCTAATACGCAATTATATAATGTGACATCACAGAGTCAAGCGAATAAGAACCATCAAGAACATCAAATGTCAGAGCACTGTCACAAACCATTCAGCAATGTAAGGAAGTCTCACCCTTCTATTTGCAGTTATCCAGGCAGCAGAAGTAAATCTATATTTCTGTCCCTCATGGACATGCAACATGCTGTAGGTTGTTGGTAACTTCATAACTCGTGGGCACAAATTTGATTTTGCCATGGACTGTCAGCGATGAGGCTGTCACGCTGTCAAAAGCAATGATTCAATGTAATAGATGTAATAGACTGTGTATGTGTGTGTGTGTGTGTGTGTGTGTGTGTGTGTGTGTGCACCGCTGCACTTACATACCGTGAGGTTAATGGTACAAAACCAAGTCAACCTCTCTGTCTGTGTCCCTGTTTTTTCAAGTTCTCCTACTTCTGTATGGAGGCTGGAGAGGACCAAATTACAATCACACTGATTGACATACCTTTTAAAGCATTTAAATCCTTCTCTAAATCATGAAGCAAATGAGTATATCAGAATCAGGTATCCTGATGTATGATGTGTGCTAGGGGTGATGAGAAATGTTGCATATCGCCCTCTCTGCCGCAACCAAACACTGTCAAGAGGCGTCCTGGACAGTCATGCAAAATGTCTTTTTTGCTGGCATGTACCAAGGTTTTTAGTGAGCAGCCTCCATTTAGGAAGCCACAGGTGATGTGGAATCCTCCACACGATGGAGAACAATCTTCTCCATGGAAAAGGAGCATGGTGCAACATACAAAGTGGAGCGCAAGAACAGAGAGGGGGAGTGAAGTCCATGGTGGAGCCATAAAACAAGACAGGGTGGAAGGGGGGGGGGGGGCTTGACAAAGTTCCCCATGAAGCAATAGGGAGAAACAACATTCTTTGCAAAGCAAAGGTAATTAGCAAAACTAAGATGGAAAGTGTTCTTCATGAAGCATGGTGGAGGAGCAGGATGGACATGCCTCAGTTGAGACATACTAGGGTCCTTTGTGAACCAAGGAGATGGAGCAGTGCCCATCTGCAGTGTGTGAAGGTGTAGCAGGTGATGAAGTGATGTCTGAGATTTTGAAGGAAAAAAAATGCATCCCCAGTGGTGCAGATTCGGGGGAGGCAAAGACGTAATCACCAGAGTCAGGCGATGAAGCAGGTTGTACAGGTATGGCCTGCTGGTTTGCATGGGCTTCTCTTTTTACTTTGGCTTAGCTGTACATCCCTTATGATTAGAGGCCCACATTTTTGGCCTCTGTTTGAGGTTGCTGTTCGTGTATCTCATACTTTTGTAGATCCCCCAATCCACCTTCCTGGGCCTACATAAGCAGGAAGGCTCCTGCTGCATCCATTTTCTTGTTTAGACTTCTAATATTAGTGGGCATAGGTGGTTTCATATGCAGATATTTTAAACTAGATGTGCCTGTGACTTCGTTCCCGTGGAATTGAATTGCATAATCATAAGCGCATTTTTAAAAATGTACAACGCCATCCTATGAATTAACTAATTTTTACATGTTACTCTGAAGTGCATGGAATAAAGGTATGAAATCACGTTTATTAAGTAGATTTCAATTGCACACTCATAAGCACGTATAAAAAATGTACAGAGCCATCTGCTGAATTTTGAGATGAACTCATGATTTTTTTAAGGTACTTTTTTTTAATGAAAAATAAAAAATACTATTTGGCACTTGCTGTTCCCCTTACTCCTGACCTGTGGTTTGATACCTCTTGTGGTTCTTACACTTTGTGGTCTCTTGGTTTTCCCCTCAACTATTTCCCCTGTACAATGTACACACAGGCACTCACCCCCCCGCCACACACACACACACACACACACAAACACACACACACACACACACACACACACACACACACACACACACACACACACACATGAACTGTGTGCATTAACAGTGTGACCGGTCCTGGCAGGGCTTTCCGGGTCTTTGCTGACAGAAAGAGGAAGAAAAGAGAACAGGACGCCACCGCACTAATGGAAAGGTACTGTTTACTAAATTTGCTGTGCAACGTCCTCCCTCACACTCACCCTAATCCACACAGACATGCGTTGCAGAAGAGACTCTTTGTGGAAGTAGTAGGACATGGGATATCAGCCATGATGAACATTTTTTATGCTTTTTGATGGCGAGGTTAAAAAAAAAAAGAGTCTGTTGCACAAAAGTGGACATACAGCACTGTTCAAAAGTCTTGAGCTACCATAATTTCTTCATATTACATTTAATTAAATGATGTAGGTTAAATAAAAGAAATGCATTTCTTGGTTGTTTTTGTAACAATCTTAGCAGCAGCCTCATTTCCCCTCTTGTCTATTCCAACCACTCATCATTTAGCATTCACCGATCAATCTAGTCAATCAGATGGGTCTCCAGTGTGTGTGTACTGTACAAACAAAAAGCATAAAAAGGAGCATTCCTTTCTTTTTGTCCTTTTTTATATTGGCTATGGCTTAAAATAGTTGATTAGATTTCCCCCTGATGTGACTATATATTAATTTGCTCTGCTGTTCTCTGGTGTATCTCATGGCTCATTTACATAGACACTGAAATAACGGAGGCATTCAGTTTAGTAGTGAATGAACACATGCTCTTTCTGAGACTCACGATATCTTAATTTGTTGAAAAAAAATAGTACAATATGGGACCTTAAATAGTAAATATTAAATTGGCAGTTCTGGGAAGCAGCTGGCAGAGAGTTAGGATGAGGATTATGAGGGGCGCGATCCTCCTGTAAAAAAAAACTAAGCAGGCTGCAGCCCCCTAACTGTGGAGTGCGTCATCTCTTATATAATGATTATATATAACCTGATTACTTTTTGTACTCAAACAGTCACAAAGTACTGTAGCTGGAAAAAAAACATCCCATTTTGTACTGAGACTTGTTAGAGGAATGGACCAGGTCAGCTATGTAGGTCAGAAGGCTTTTTTCACCTTGTTGTAAAGAAGTAGAACAAGTCTGATTGGCATTAGAAAAATACCAAGCAAGACAGGAACACAGCAATTCCAGCGAAGAAGCAATAAAGATGAGCAAAATGGGTCTATCTTGTCTAGCCCAGTGTACCACTTGAGTTGTGCAATTCTAAAACCATCATATACTAAATGGTGTTATGTAACCGCCCCAATCTAAGAGAATGACCAGCGTCAGCCTTGCACCCCCCAGTCCAGAACCTCCACTAAATAGATGCCCAAGTATGCTGTTGTTTTTAAGTGCCTACTGATGTGCATGAAGTGCCTCATGTCTTATTGCATATACAGTAGGCCTTTTAATTTTAATCCAAATTTAGAGAACAGGTTTTTATTATTATTATTATTATTATAATGTCAAGTAATTTGAGCATACAGATTGGTCAAACTGCACAATTGTAATAATCAATGTGCTAAAACATAGGGTTACTCCCACCATAAAATTAAAGAGCCAATCATGTCCCATTATGCTAATACAGCCCGTGTTTCATCAGGAATAAAGAAGCAGGAGATGTGTGGTTGCAGTTGTATCTAATTTGTATTTTCATGAAATCAGAATGTGTCTGCTTTTGTACCATTGTTCTGTTAGATAAACACTTTTTCAACAGCAGCATCAACACATTGTTGGCCTAGTGGTAGATTTTTAATTCTTTTTTTTTTTTTTTGAGCGGCATTCAAGTCAAACCAGGACTTGTAATCTCATAAGCAGTAGAATGAAGGCATAAAACCGATTAACATTTACAGAAGATGTTAAGCATAGTGCACTGATGAGACTCTTAGCTGCAGTAAAACATTTGAATGGTGCAAACATTTTAACGTCCGTGAATGATGATCCCTGCCAGGGTGACTCGGAGCCCACTGCTATTGATCCTGATCCTTGAACATTGACGGAAAAAAATTATTCCCCAACTATGGAAGACACGTGGGAACTGTACACCCAGTTTTTCACGAACACCACTCTACAGGAACTCACCTGGCCTTGTTCCAAGCCATTTCCACATGCTTGGGCCATTAAAGGAGTTCCTGGGAGGCCAGCGTTTCAGACATGAAGCAGGCAGTCTGATCATGGTTCCAGTGTACTGAGAAAACTTTCCATCTTGATGGTATCCAAGCTCTAGTGGAACGCTGGGATAAGTATTCTGACTTGTGTTTGACTTATATTAATCAGTATTAGGGTTAATTGAATGTTAATGTATTTCATTAAAACGCTTGCGAAATGCTTGGAAATGGTGCAAAAAGATCCACAATCATTGTTGCATATTCTCTGCAGCATAGAACTTTAACCTGTATATCTCAGTATTGGATAAAAACACATTCACATGACAAAAACTCTCGCACTTTCACTTTATCGCTTATCCTGCACTGGAGTTTATCCCGCAGGTACACCCTGGGCGGGGTGCCAATCCATCGCAGGGCACTCACTCACACACTATGGGCAATTTGGAAACACAGATACAAAATCAGTTCATTATTTTATTAGACCTCATCCTAGGATCTTAAACAAAAGAATAAAAAAAAAACTGGTATTTAAGTAGAATTGTATAATTTGGCAAAACCTGATTATAACAATATAGAAATGCTTCTTTTCAAGGTCAACATCCCACGTACTGTTTCTCTGGAGGAACTCGTTCTTTGTTCCATCATTGGCCACAGTGTTTATTTTAAGCAATAATGGAAAAAAAGACATCTTCTGGCAACCCGTGTTGTTTTGTTTTAATCAGAACTTTTGTGCCATGTTGCCTCCTAAGTCGAACTCTGTGATTGTAAATGAATTCACTCCAGCTGCCTCGATTAGTCCCACTCCAGTTCCACAAAGTGCCTCTTTGTTTCTTCCCACAAGGCAGAAGTGAAAAAAAAGAGCTAATGTTAATGTTTGACAGTGAAATTTGTTCAAGCAGGCGGTGGGCTGATCTCTAAAAGATATGTAATTTGCTGAGTCACTGACGGTAATGAGGGAATGATTGTGTTCTTTGGAGAACTGAGACCCCTCTTTGTGTAAATGGTCACTGGACTGCCGCATGCTGCATTGTTGTTATCATTAGCTTGCAGTGTGCTGTGTGTGCTGTGACTGTTTAAAGTCTGCCTTTTAGTGGTTGTGTGCTTTTATTGTAGTGATTACATTGTACATGCAGTGTATTTTTGTGAGCTTGATGATACTTAAGGCTTTCTGGGATTGCAGTGTGTTCAGACCTACAGTTATCTAAGCAACAACGTGGGGC
This sequence comes from Clarias fuscus, assembly GCA_030347435.1. Classification (NCBI taxonomy): domain Eukaryota; kingdom Metazoa; phylum Chordata; class Actinopteri; order Siluriformes; family Clariidae; genus Clarias; species Clarias fuscus. Next base: position 22,474,351 of record CM059208.1, read on the forward strand.
ATTGTGTAGTTTGTAGTGGTTTATGCACATCTACACATTAGATGCTAGTGCCTATTGATAGATGCAGTGCCGTGAGAACGTATTTGCCACCTTCCTAAATTCTATTTATTATTTGTATATGTGTTACTCTTAAATGATGGGCTTGATTTAGAGATGGTTTGGTAACCCTTTCCAAACTGATACATGTCAATTACTTTGTTTCTTATCTGTTCTTGAATTTCTTTAGATTGTGTTGCTTTTTTACAGTAGATCTTTTAGCAAGTCCTTTCTTAATTCAACATGTCTGGCAGTATTCGGGCCTGGGTGTGGCAAGTGAAATTTAACTCAGCTTTCTTGGAGGGTTTGAGTCCCGCCTTCTGGTCTGTATGTGTGGAGTTTGTAGGTTCTCCCCATGCATGATGGGTTTCTTCCCATAGTCCAAAAACATACAGATGAGTCCAACTGGCATCTGTATTTTATGTACTTTTTACATACATCTATAAACATTCCTAAAAAATTTTTAGTAAGGGTTTTGTGCGAATAATGTTCTAAGAAATGCATTACAGCATGCATTGTTGCTATTACAGCATCATGTTTACCCGTTACATTTATAAGTATAAGTATTTAATAATGACGCATTTAATTGAAAAAAAAAAACATCACTGTGTAAACCAGACCTAGTATTTTACTCTTTGTATCCTCCGTACAAACCTCTGTGTTAGTTGTTAACATAGAAACAATCATTTCTTACCCATAATGTAATGTAATATTAATATAACACTTTACTTCTGACACTGAGGTTAGAGCTGCAGTTAACATGCTTTTAGATTTTTGCACTGTAACCTTTTGAGGACCTGACACATATTCTACTGAACGTTCTCTTGATGTTCTTTGTTAGCATTCAGAAGCACCTAAGCTGCGTTCAAAGACATACAAAACACAATGCAAGCCACAGTTAATAGCCAGGTCGTAACCTTTAAAATCAGACATCAGCACACAGCCACTCAAAAAGAGAAGCAATTGAGAGTAAAGGAGCAGGTCAATAGGGAGCTGTCAGCAAGACACAGCTCAAGGACTCCTTTAATTAATGTACCTCGCTGCTCAATAACAGAGTTCTGCAGGATGACATCAGAGCATGATGTATCAGACGTTCAATCCATTTACTGTGCATGGCTATCTCATTCATACAGGTTCATAGTCAAAATACCAGGCATACAGCTACACATTACACACCAAAGGCTCTTTTCTAAGTCCTAGCTCAGAATGGGTCAGACTTATGGCTGCCACTGCCCTGATAAAGGCTCTAAGACCATAGAATGAAATTGTATTCCGAATCTTGCATTAAAATCGACTGAATTTAAAAAAAAGAAGAAGAAGAAGAAGCTGGTCTATACAGTACCTATGTCCATTTGACTGTGATAATTCTTTGTTAGGACACAAAACATTTCACACTTTGGTAATTATGATTATTTTCAGAATATGTAAATTATGGACTTCAAAGCAACTCTTTCATGTTGCTTTAACATTTTGACATTTTTCTTTTATGATATATAATCCCATACGGTACGTTTTTCTGGAGTTGCCGATACATGCATGGATATTCCACTCGACTGTATTTAGCTTTGATTGTGCTGCACAGTGTGGGGGCCAATCATGAGTGAAAATGATTTCTCATGCTTCTAGAACCACTCTTACAATTTAAGTAAAAAATATATACCCATGCCAACGAGAAAGAACAACTCCATAGATGTGATAACCTGATTTTTGTTGACACGTAATGTTGGTGAGCCTAGACCTGACCAACTGAAGCAACCCCAGATCATGACACTGTCTCCAGAGGCTGATGAGCCTCATTAACTAGTGGTTTTATTATGGCCACACATTGTTTATTCCCGGTCATATGAGTTCTCATGAAATGCTCTTACTTTCACGATTAAACATAGCTGTGACTTATACTGTCAGTTTTTAATGACGCAAATTCACAAAGTGTTTAAGTGATCTCTGATCTCTGTCCACATGTCTTCTTTGAATATGATGGTTCAGCACTATCTTTCTAGGTTTTAATAAAGCTTGTCTCAATTTCAGTCATTTCAGAAATTTCAGTTATCTCAACCAGTTACTATTAGTTTGCTTTGTTTTTGTGCTGGCACGAACATTTCTTCTTTCTCACTTCAACTACAGATCTTGGTCTTGGCTTGGTTATTGTGTCTATTTTGGTACAGAGAAGTGTGTTGAAATTTTTACCCATAGAACATCCATGTGTCACTCATGAAGTTGACTTTTTTTGATTGTGCTGCAGATATGTCAAACATGGTGAAGTGGCAGAGCGCTAACAGTGTGTCTAAATGTCAGGAGAGAGTGCTGACGCTTTTCCAGAGCTTAACAACTTCGACTGGCCAGAATAGTAAAAGGTGTTATTTTGTTGAAATGCCTGCCAGTGGGGATAAATTGATGTGGTGTGTCTCTTTGGTCTTTGCAGTTCACATCAAAAAAGCTCCTTCTATTAGATCTCTTGTTGATGAAGTGATTGTCTTCTTTAGGGAAATAAAAATGCAAATGTAAAAATTCAGGACACATTTAAAATATACATGGGTTTATGTACCGTATATAAATGTACTCAGTCATTTACACTCTAAAAACTGCTGGGTTAAAAAACAACCCAACCATAACCCAGCTGCTGGGTCACTATTGGACAGAACATGTGCTGGGTTGTTTTGACCCAAGTGCTGCGTTGTACCATTTAACCCAGATTTCTGGGTTGTTCATCTGACCCAACCAGTTGGTTAGAGTGACACTCTTGCTTTGTTAAATGTTAAAGTGTTGGGTTATTTTATTTGACCCAACCAGTAGGTTAAACTGGTAAAGTGCTGGGTTATTTTATTTGACCCAACCAGTGGGTTAAATTGACACTCTTGCTGGGTTGACACATTCCATTTGATTTTTTATTTTAAAAAATGACACAAAATTTACACAACTTCACATAATGTAAATAGATTGTCACAGAATAAGAAAATGTGAATAACTTAATTTTTACCATAATATCAGATAAAACCATATAATCTCAAGGTGACCATTTGTTAAATATAAAATAAATGTACTGTAACATAAACACTCTGTAAAACAAAAACAAGAGACCCCCTGTAAGTCTGATTTGAATAGCATTTTTTTTGCATTTAATACTATGTTTAAAAACTTTTTATATAGAAGTTTTCAATACAAATCTTATAACGCCCACATGACACAAACATTTCCCATCTTAATATTTTAACTATCCGTTATTTAATTATTACTATTTAATTTCCTTCAAAAATGACATTAAAAACAAAAATGATAAAACCTTTAAAAATATTATTGATTAAATGTTGACTGAAAAAACTGTTGTCCTCAATAATGTAATGACACGAGATCTACAGTATGCAGGAGAAACTCCCAGGTGAGAAGACACTTCTTAACATCAATGACAAAAAAAACAGCCTTCACCAAAGAGTCTAGATCAATAGCGTTGCCTCCAACAAAACATGGAACAATGCTCCAGTCATCTCCATATTTTGCAGATATCATCCTCATCATGTTGGTCCACCTATGGATTATACAGCATCACTTAGTGTTGCAATATAACTAACATTTACGTTGAGCATTTTTGTTAAGGACATACAGCTACATATGCATTTAATGCAAAAAATTTTCTCTTGTCAATACACAAAAATACATAACATCAACATGAATTTAGTGTATATTTCTGACTAATTTACCTTAATATTTAACATGTGAGGGATAACAGGATACGGCGCTCCATCTAGATTTAATTTTGAATAACAAAACAGAATGGAAAAACAATATTAATCCCACACAATATTAATATTAAAAAAATATATTTTAAACAATAAAATATGCTTGCTCCTACCACAAGTTACTAAAAAAAGTAAACATTTACATTAACTTACCATAAAACACTGAGTGCTCTGAGCCTGATCCAGTCAGAGGTGAAGAATCCAGAAATTTCTCCAAAGAATAAACCAACTGCTGGGTCAAAATAACACAGCCACTTTTTTTTTTTTTTTTTTTTTTAACAGACAGAAACAGAAGACATATTAAGACCGTCATTAAACATATCCCAATAGCTTCCTCTGACACCTATTAAATATCATAAAATATGCCAAGAGACTTTCCACACACACAGCTTTAGCGAAGATTACTAGTAATTTACCTAAAATAACATTTAAGATTACATTTAGTAATTTTTTTTTATCTGTGTGTGCTACAAACGCACTTTCCTCATAAAATACACTATAGCCGACTGTTGGCACAGAATATTAAAACATGACCTCCCCTCACCCCCATATCAAAGTGCGACTAAAAAGGTGGAAAAGCGAATAAACATGAAAATGAGCTTGCTCCTACCACAACTACAACATTTAAAATTTAGGTAAAATTTTATATAAACTTACCATAAAATAGTGCCAGCTTTAACTGGCGTGGCCCTCGCTTCAGAAGTGAAGAATCCAGAAAGTTCCTCATGCCGTGTGTCAATTCCAAAAACGCAAAGAGCGGACTTGACTTGGAAGTGCACACTCGAGGGTTTGAGGACACCGGGTATAGTGCAAATAGAACACAGTGTACAGTCTCACAACCGCAATATATTATACCATAACCGTATTATATCAAAGATTACCTGTTAGAAATACACACAATGAAAAAAAAAAAAAAATCTGCTATTTGAACCACTGCAGAGACACCACAGCTGCGGTCGTTTACAGAAGTTCCTGCCAAGATGAGGCTATGTTTTGCGGCTACATAAGCGCAGAGCGCCGTAGGATTGCCTGGAGCTCAAATCTCCGAAATCGTTGGGGCACTTTTTTAAATAGACGCTATCTTTACTAACCGATTGATGTTTTGAGCTGTACACACATACATTCTTGCTTAAACAACTCTTAAAACTACACTTTGTGACACAATAACATTAATATTTCAAACATTTTGCAGGCTGCTGTTTGGAGAAATAAAGAATAAACCAGTTGTTGGGTCAAAATAACCCAACCAGGTGTTCATTTGTAAATGACCCACTACATCTCATTTGATCCAGCATTACCCAACCCAACAATGTGTTTAAAGTCCCCGAAATAACCCAGAATTTTGACCCAGCTTGAACAACCCAACAATGTGTTTACAGAAACAACCCAGCATTTTTTAGAGTGTAAGGTTAAATATTTAAAGGCTCTAGGATCTAATTCATATTTGTTTGTTGCATTTGTATTTTAACCAAGGGGCAACCTCCAGTTCTGAAAAATGAACAAAAACATGTACTGTATGTACAAACGTACAAAACATGGAAGCGGCTGCAGTTGCTTGACTGACCTGTAGGCTCCAAAAGTGAGTCAATCACTATAGAGCTCTATGGTAAAAAGCCCAAATTACTACAGAAAATACTTTTTTTTGTCTGCATATCAGAATTTCCCATTCATGATAATTATATGTGGTGAATTTTTATGTAACTTATCAGTTAAAATCATATTAAGCCATAAAATTACACAAATTACATGAGGTGTTCCCGCTGCAGTGCAGGATGCTAGCTAGCTTTCTGCTCTGCATCACTTTAGGTAACTGGCTAACTGGAATATACAGTATATGTTGACATGGGATGACGTGCAGTTGAATCATATGCAAATTAACAGTTGCATATAAATTAACATTAGCCACCTTTAGCCATTTTTGATAAGCTAATGCTAAGCTAGCTAGCTTGTGCCTACTTACCACATTTACCACAAGCTAGCTAGCTTAGCTTTAGCCACCTTAGAATTTTTGATAAGCTAAAGGTAAGCTACTGTTGTGGTACTGTGGTAAGTAGGCACAAGCTAGGTACTGTAGCTTAGCTTTAGCTTATCCAAAATGTCTAAAGGTGGCTAATGTTAAGCTAGCTAGCTTGTGGTAACTGTTCCAAACAAGAGCCAGGCTCTGATTGTTCTGACCATTTGAAATAATGAAATATGACATTATTTATCATGAAATAACAGGGGTTTAGGTAGAGTCAGCTTCTGCCAGGAAAGTGACAACCAGAGCTCACACAGTTAAGCTTTAATACCGCTCTTTAGAAAATCACAGTTTGTTCAGTTTTTATACAGGCTTTATTTATTTATTTATTTATTTATTTAGCAATGCATCATTTTAACATGCACACAGAAGCGTACAAACTGAAATAGACATAGTCTGAATGTGTGTAAATAAAGGCTTATTTCAAGACTTCATGGTAGCAAACAATGAACATGTCAGAAACACTCAAGAAGAAAGACTGAGTCATCTCTCTGTTTTAAATGCTCACACTCTGTTACAGAGTCACAGACAGATCATTAGAGCATATAATTAAAAACTCTTTCTTAAAATACCAGCTTTCTTGGGGAGATTTCTATTTTTAAACTGTGTTAAAGATCCGCGCTGCTCATCACCTATCATGATTTCTAACAGAGGTGAAGAAAGAAGGAATTAATAACACTAGCAGACTAAAAGAAAGAGCAGTGCTGTCGATGTTTTTGGCTGCACGCTTGTCCTGCTTATACTGTATAGACATGGGCACAGAGAGAGGATATCCACATCACTATAGTTTTCAATCACTATAGATGACCATATCACTAGAATGTTCAAGTTGGAAAAAGTAATGAGCTACTCTAACAGCTAGGCTGCTGTGCAACACTGTGGTGGAGTGATTACAATTTCATTTTAGCCAAGCAGCATAGCAGTATTATTTTATTATGCTTCTGGCTGAGAATTTTGCTTACATCACACATTTATTTTTAGAAAGAAACAACATTAGAATGTCTGCCAGTAGAACATCATCTCCAGTTATGAGAAGGTTTACAAATCATTTTTATAAACTTACATTTGGGTTTTTTCATATGCTGAAATTATTAAGAAAGCGAAATTCTTGAATTTGTTCAATTAGAAGGTGTTCATTAAATCATCTTTATCGGGAGGTCTGCCGGTAGTTCCAGCTGTAGTTTATATCAGCAGAGCAGACCTCATCCGGACCATACAGTGGTCCTACGTATGGAACAGTTGGGGATGTCTTCAGGACCCAGTAAAGCCCTAATAATGTTAACAACCCAGATGTCTTCAAGATGTACTCATAGTAAAGTAATTCACGGCAGATGTGGCAATAACTCCCAGCTAAGTTTTTGCAATGTCCTGTAAGTGTTGTTCGTGAATAATTGTTTATACAATTCCAACAGCCAGATGTGAGTGTTTATGGGAACAACTACAGTGGGTTCCGAGCCTCGAGCCGGGGTCATCATTCATTTACGACCTTCATTAAAATGTTCCTAACATTTGAAATATTTTACTGCAGCTAGGAGTCTCATCATTGTATTATGATTGAAGTCTTTCGTAAAATACAATCTGCCATATGATGAATTTTATCACTAGTCCCGGTTTGACTAAACCCATCGTAGTCCATTAATATTAAAATGGGCTAACAAAATCATTAATGAGTAATTCGGTTCAACTTGAGTGCACTTTATACATTATAGGTTAACATTAACTTGGGTTCATTCTGGACCACATCACACAATGCAGTTCTTGATTATTTTTTTTTATAGCAACATCATCTTTCATGTTTGCTTTTTTTTTATATTCAGCATATTTGATTCGAAATATTTCTATGCGTCTGCACCACTATCACAACATGTACTGTTATTACGTTAATAACATTAATACATTCATGCACATTCCATTATCAAAATAGTGTGTGATTGCAGGAGAATGTTGGCACTGCAGTTAAATGGACATCTTTGATAATACTGTATATTTACATTAGATATATTTAGAATGGCTTAAAAAAGAAGACAAGAAAAAGGACTAGTGTGCAGACAAAGGTTATCTGAAATCTAGGTCTGTCTGTGTACAAACGCTGTATTGATAAAAACAAAAACCAATGGAGATGGATAGCATGAACATCGAGTGCGAGAGATACGAGAGAAAGGAGAGAAAACAGACCAACTTGGCTTGTTTTTTATTAAGATCAGGACACACAAGGGAAAAGTGTATCTGTGTTTGTCTGATCATTATTTATTTACACCTGCCAGGCAGCATTGAAAGAAAGCACTCATAAAATCAAGACATTGTAGATAGAATGGGTTTGGACAAGGCATATTTTTCACTGCGATGGTCGATGGCTCTTAACAGCCTTTTCAGGACACTGAAACAAAACAAAAAACAAACAAACAAACAACCAAAAAACACTTTTTATGAAGATTTATGCGTGACAGAACTCTGTTGCGTGACAACATTTCTTTGTGATTTGTATAAATGAGATTCTGTATACAGCTAAAGTATTTGGTATGCAGTGTTTTCTGTCTAACCATTTAATGAGGCAAAAGAAAGATTGAGATGCTCTATTGGAATCAATTTGTTTTTCTTAAAATACAAAATGCTGGGTGGACATTATTGTGAATGGATCATCAGTAGCAGTTGACCAAGGGTAACTTTGTGATTGATTGCAGTGTTTAACACCCATGAGGCTCGTCTTATTTTTGGAAGCGATATTGATAGCTACCGAGACAGCATGTTGGTGAAGTGGGCTTTTTTTCCTTCTCCAAATTCTATTTATTTACTTTCAGCACTGAAGAAGGCATTTTGTAAATCTATCACCGCTTTCCACTGCCAAAGCATTTGGCAGTGCCTGAGCTGTTGGAACGTCAGTCAGACTTTGCCACTGTGCTGTCTGTAGATGTGAGATCACTTTTGCATCGAGGTTCGAACCACATACATCCAGGAGATTGCTAATAGAAAAAAGAAGAGTTTTTTTTTTTGGTTTGTATTGCAGAAATTATAACATAATCATGTATGTCCATGATCCCGCATGGAGACCTTAAAAACATTTATAAGTGTTTGGCATTATCATAAATATCTTATATACTGTGGACTAGATTGGATGTACATCAGGCACTTCCATCAGATGCTGCAGATTCAAAAACAATAAACCAAAGGATCGGCTAAGGCTGAGACTCATCATCCATTGCAAGTCTTATTTTAGCCTTAAAATATTTAAAGGATTTTAATAAAAGTACAGTTGACAACACTTGCTTCTTTCAGGCATTAATACATGTATTAGGATGTTAAAATAATTTTTTCAGAATTTTTTCAAGAATTCTGTTACATCTATGATTGTACTGTATAGATAGTAATATGGGTGATTATTTAAAGAAGGAACCTTGGATTACGAGCATAATTAGTTCCAGAAACTGGCTCGTATTCCAAAACACTCGTAAACCAAATCAAACCTTCCCAAAAGAAATAATGAAAACTCAAATAATTCATTCGACAGCCCAAAAAAATAAATACAGAAAAATAATTAATACAATATATAAAGTAAAAATAAAACAAATTAACCTGCTCTTTACCTTTAAAAAAAGTTTTTAAAAATCCCAACAAATAAGTGTTTCCATTTGGGCGCGCAGGCGCCGTGTATTTGTGTGTGTGTGTGTGTGTGTGTGTGTGTGTGTGTGGAATTAGCCCCATTCCCTCGCCTCGTCTTACACAGTAAAACTCCTCCTCCATCCTCCCACCTCGCTTTTTAAGTTTCACAACAAACACACACACAACGGAAACATTGTTTTAACAGGAAAAAAAAATTATCTCTCTAATGACAGTTTCACTGCTGTAAAGTTAAAAACAAAACAAAAACAAATGACCCAGCACCTTACCTTTAAAAAGAATCGCGACAGAGCAGAGTTTCTGTGTAGAGCAGAGTATGTGTGTCTGTGTGAAGCCGGGGAGGGGGAGGGTAAAGGCGAGAGTGTGTGTGTGTGTCGGTGTGTGTGTGTCAGTGTCAAAATCAAACCAAGACATGCTCGTTTTTCAAGTCAAAATGTATTAAAAATCTTTGCTCGTCTTGCGGAACACTCATAAACCGAGTTACTCGCAATCCGAGGTTCCACTGTATATAAAGCGCATAAAACAATATCTTAATGCTGAAAGTTAGGAATAAAAAAAATAATAAAATCACAGATGCAAAGGACTGTAGGACTATAAGCTTTTTTTTTGCTAATTATTTTTATTGAACAATCATCATACTGTATAGCGGCATGGTGGCTTAGTGGACAGCACTGTTGCCTTGCACCTCCACGTCCTGGGTTTGATTCCCACGTCAGGTCTGTGTACATGGAGTTTGCATGTTCTTCCCATGGTTGGTGGGTTTCCTCCAGGTGCTCCGTTTTCTTCCCACAGTCCAACAATATGCAGATTAGGCTAACTGGTGTTCCCAAATTGTCCGTAGTGTGTGAATGTGTGTGAGAATGTTGACAGGAGGTCCTATTACGGTTGTACAAATGGGAATAAACACAACAATCACCACTGGCCTCCATAGTCCCTAGAAAAATGATAATCCCTGACAAAACCAAAAAAATGCTCCCCAGTTCAGAAGGGTCTGTGTCTAACAGACAGGTCATACATTCCAATGCATGACCAAGTTAAATAAATAATCAGACAATACCTGTAAAATCAGGCAATACCAATGTAAAAGTATGGAACATCTGGCTAACAAAGATGAGAAAGTACTGTAATAACATCTTTGTGTGTAGAATTCAATTGAACTAAATCATCTGGAATGCCAAATATAGCAATTCATGGCCATGGTTGCAACTGTACACCATCAGCATTGTCTAAACCAGTTTCTGGAATTGTATTCCAGTCTAGAAACTTATATTCTACTCACTTTCTGGGAAATGTATTACACTCAAGCATAAATGTTTTTAATGTGCATATCAGATTTGATTCAAGACAGACTTGAAAATCCCAAACTATCCGTTTAACAGATTACTGGATAAAGTCATTCAAATTGTTGCTACAGCTTTTGTTCACATGCCTATAATAAAAATCTGACTGGACTATTTTTTTATTTCCCCCAATAACTAACAAATCATATGTAAACTCGGATTCAAATCTATTCTGTAACTTCAAACACTCATCCTCCTGCATTTATCATAAGTAACTGGATCACATCTGAATGAATCATCTATCAACCTTCCTCTGCTTCTGTCTTCTCTCTGTGTGCGTTGGTGTTACTGTTCTTTCTGTTCTCTCATCTATCTGTCTCTTCAACCCTCTCATCCTCACTGAATCCTCTATGCTTCAGAAACTTCCGGAAACACCTGCGGATGGTGGGCAGCAGGAGGATGAAGGCCCAAAGTGAGTAGTGTGTGTGTGTGTGTGTGTGCAGTAATCGTGGCCATTTTATCGTTGTCATTCAGATTACATGTTGCTTGAAACCAAGTCTGAAAATAAATAGATGAATTTATTTTCAAGTATTAACACTATGTTTATGTTCGTCGTTCCCCTGAATTTTCGCAATCATAACGCAAACAAAGAAAAAGGTGCAAGGATAGGTGGGCGTGGCATGTCGATTATTTGTGTTTTTGAGCACGGTTTACAGATGGTGGTAATTTAGTGGTAAAGAGCAGCATAATTGTGGTTAGCTGTGCTGTCTTGCTTTCATATTTTCTTTCAATTCAGCATCCATGTCAATTTTTTTTTATTTAATTATTAATTATTACATTTAGATTTTAGATTATACATTGATTTTCTGCTTGATATCACAGTCAACAAATGCTTAATGCATTTCTTTTTTAAACAAAAAAAATACTTTAGCATTGTGTAAGATTTACATATTGATATGTCTGTTACAGTACAATAAATTAAGTTTATAAACTCAATTTAATGAGTTACATACAGTGGGGTGGCACGGTGGCTCAGTGGTTAGCATCTTGCCACCTTCTTGTCTTGGAGTATGCATCTTCTTTTCAAGACATGCAGATTAGACTGATTGGTGTTCCCAAACTGCACAAATAGTGTGTGAATGAGCGTGTGTTTGTGTGTGCCCTGTGATGGATTGGCACCCCGTCCAGGGTGTATCCTGACTCGTAACCAAAGTCTCCTTGGAGAGGCTCCAAGCCCTCCATGACCCTGTTCAGGATAAGCAGGATAGAAGATGAATAAATAATTGAGTTGAATGTAAGCGTAAGATTTTTTTTTACCATTATTTATTTTTGTTACTTGAAGGGCGTTCAAGTCAAACCAGGACTTTTGATTGAACAGAATAACAGAACACAGTTATGAGAGTAAAAACTCACATCATTTAAAAAAATATATAATCCCCTGCTACACTAATGTACTTATCCCAGTGTTTCACTAGTGCTTGAAAGTTTTCTCCATATGCTGGAGCTACCTGCTTAAAGTCTGAAACATTGGCTTTCCAGGAACTCCTGAACTCTTTCCAGGAACACTTTATTCAGTGTCTCCAGTGTTGGTGCTTTGTAACTGTCAGAAGTAAAACTGTAGCTTGATATTTTCTGGCATAAGAAATTCCTGTGCACTATGTTTTAAAAAAAAAAAAATTAAAAACTGTTTGGCCTTGTGTTTAAGCTACGATGATGTGCCTTAAATTGTTACCAAAGCCCTTGCACCGATTTGCATGTGAAAATACTCTTCCCCTGACAGATGGTAAACGCTCTGATAGTAATTCCAGAAAGCTTTTACCAATAAATCCACACTGCACGAAAATAGCGCTTCTTGTTGTTTACCAGTCTCAAAGACTTTGGAAGTAAATTCCAAGCAGCCATTTAAAAAGCACATTGACAACTCGATAGAAAGACCTATCAGTGTGCATCACTCTCGCCGTTATAGTGACGCGAGATGAGTGCAATGTGTGTGTGTGTGTGCATGTCTGAGGTGAATGGCAGTGTGTGTGATGCTCTGCTCCTCCACTCCATTACTAGCATTCGCCGATCGCAAAGCGAAGAGCTTCAGCCGGTCCTGGAGTGACCCAACACCCATCAAGCCAGACTCGCTTCACGACTCCAGAGACAGTGAGTGTGCACACACTCACGTACACAGACCTACACCAGCAGTGTAAACTCAAAATTGTGCAGGAGCGTGTGTACACAAGCACTAGCATCAGGACTTGCATGCTTCATAACAGTCTATCTTTCACGCACAATCTCTCGTAGCAGGCCATGTGTGTGTGCGTGTATGTGACAGTTACTGTCTCTGTTTTCACATCTGTGCATTTGTGTGTGCATGTGAAAGATGAGAGTGTACTGTATGTGTGTGCAATTTCATATCTCATCTGCATACTCCATCTGTCTTTGTGTCCTATATTATATAGGACATAGGTGATCAGTCTGCTGTTTGCCTTGCTGATTTTCCTCCATTTTTTTTTATGATACTAATGTTATAAAAGTGTGTAATGCTTTATAAAATTCAATATTGCCTGGAAATGAATGTGGCTAGTTTCTCCTTAGTGGATTTCAGGATTTGATTTAAAATCCCTCCATAACCCTGAATACAGGATAAATAGACGGTATAGTGATTAAGTGAGAATTCCAATTCCAATACCTGTACATACAGTATGCACCATGCCGAATTTTAACACAGAGGTGGACTCGGTCATCTTATTGTTTTTGATGTCATTTCTGTTATTCTTACAGACGCTAGAAGGCTCCAGTAACTGCAACCTTCTTCTTTAAACAGCAGGAAACAGGCTACAGTTCTCTTATCTTTACCCTCATTCTGTCTGTCTCTACCTATGTCTTTCTGTGTCTCCGTGTCTGCCTTCCTCTGGTTCTCTGTCTCAGGTGGAGATCTGCAGGCGTCCTCTGGGACTTTGGATGAGGGAGAGTATGATGATGTGGACTGGGAAGAGGAGAAAGAGCTGGAGAGGCTGGCCTGTGAAGGAGATGACTTCATTCCTCCCAAAATCATAGTGAGCACATGGTCAAGTCATAGTCCTTCACGCTCACACATACAGTACACTCATGGATTTTAATGGTACCTCACCTAACTGACTTCACCGTGCTGTAAGTAGGTTTTCGTACATGCACAGTAATAACCTGATCATTACCACGTTTTACCAGTTACCAGATTATTCAAGTCATAATGTAAACAGTGTAATGTCATGTCTTACAGTATATCAGAGTCGTACATCAGTCATATTTGATAAATATGGTTCGGCTTCACCCAAGAAGTGTTTAGATTCTTTTAGATTTCTGATGCCTAGAAGGTAAAATGAATGGCTTAATGAATTAAGCAGTATCACATAAGAGCGAGTGCTGTTGTGCTGAATATAGCATGGCTGTGATGGGGTCATATGCATGAGCGCAAAGCCTGAGCTTATATTCAGCACAACAGCATGAAATATTGGCCACCCAGGAACTTCTTTAATAGACCACACATGTGGAAGGTCAGGATTGTATGGGGGTGGTGGTAATAACTCCCAGAGGAGTTCAGGACATATTTCAATTCAATTCAATTCAATTTTATTTCTATAGCGCTTTTAACAATGGTCAGTGTCTCAAAGCAGCTTCACAAAAATGAACAAAATGTGACGGTGACAGAGGCAAGGAAAAACTCCCTGAGATGGCAATAGGAAGAAACCTTGAGAGGAACCAGGCTCAATAGGGGACCCATCCTCATTTGGGTGATAACAGACAACAGGAATTATATAACATCATGTGTGTTATGCAGCTGAAAGATACAGTATGTTTCTTCCACAAGTTGCTAACAAGTTATCAATGGATTTTCAAGGATCAGGTGTTCTACTTGCTAAATGTTCACGGAACGACTGCATACTATGCTAGAAGTGTTCTGTAAATACCATCAGATGCACAAGAAATTTCATCTCAGGTCCTGGTTTGACTTGAACACCCATTGTAGTCCAGTTATATTAAAATGGGTTTGTTTTTTCACACCTTCATTCATGAGAACTTTCATAACAAGTCCCAGTTGGACTTGAATGCCCATCGTAGACCATTTACAGTATATTACAATAGGGTAAGAAAATCAGTTTTACACCTTTATTCATGAGAAATTTCGTCAAATGTCCCGGTGTGACTTGAACTCTCCTCGCATAAACTCAATACAGCTATTCACAGAACAATATGATATTGCGTATAGTTATAGTTATTCATATTTTATCTGCCTCCCTTGGTTGGAAACAACTAGCCCTTTTGCTTCAAGCACAGCCCCTTTAGCCTGATTGTCTACAGCCAATCCAACTGATTGATCTTGTATTCGCCTTTTGCTTTTTCATCGTAGCTGATTTCATCCAAGGTTCCGAAGGCAGAGTATGTACCCAACATCATACGCAGAAACGACCCGTCCATCATCCCCATCCTCTACGTGAGTCTTTCACTTCACTCGATTATTCATACAGATCAAAGCAGCTTTTTGTCTAGCATGTTATGAAAGATGCTTGGAGATGCTAATGCCCTGATGGTCTTATGTACTTGTCCCTGCTTTTGGGATGTAAATGACATTTTTGCAAGGCTGCCATAACTGAACTTGAAGTGAGAAGAGGATTATTTTGAATAAAGCACACATAATGAGGTTGCAGGATTTTTAAAAACAATAATGCACACTAAGTGGTAATGCTCTCATCTGAAATGCTCTTGTGTGTCTCCGTGTAGGACCACGAGCATGCGACTTTTGATGATATACTGGGTGAGTGTTTTAAATCGTGACCCCTTTATCAGCTGTATTATCTTTACTACCAGAAGCTCTCTCGATTATTACCTTATGTCGACTAAATCATTCTCTGTGTCTCCATATATCTCTCCCTTTTCTCCTTCTTTTTGTCTTCGTCTCTGCGTTTCTGCTCTTCTCTGTCCTCATCTCACTGCTTGGAAATCTAGATGAGATTGAAAAGAAACTCACCGCCTACAGAAAAGGCTGCAAAATCTGGAACATGCTTATCTTTTGTCAGGTGAGAAGTCTGTGTTGCAGTGTATGCGTGCATTGTTAACTAACGAGCAAACGTGAGCATGTGTTTAAACCGTGCCTACTGTACGTACATCAATTCTTTATAAATTTTCAGGGAGGACCCGGGCACCTGTATCTCCTGAAGAACAAAGTGGCCACGTTCGCTAAAGTGGAGAAGGAGGAGAACATGATTCAGTGAGTCCCACACACACTGACAGACATCGCATCATATCAGTCTTACACCATTTGGAAGCTATGAATTATCTAAAAGGACCAGACAGTGTAACAAGCAAACTCCAACGCAAAAATGACAACGGCGTCTGCAGTGAACGTAGGTAGAGGTATAATTTAAGGACTGAGCTCTTATTATCGTGGTGGAAATACCTCTTTTATAAATACTGTACAGCAGTGAGTAAAAGATCCATCATCTCATGATTACCGTGATTATGATACAGTATGACGTGAATGCATTAAAAGAAGGAAAAAATAATAATTTATGCATAGCTCATTGCACAGGTCACTCACTCATTCACTCATCATCTATACTGCTTAATCCTGTATAGAATGTTGCGGGGGGTGGGGGAGGGGTGCCAATCCATTGCAGGGCACACACATACATAAATGCTCACACACTCATTCACACACTATGGGCAATTTGGGCAAACTCTATGCACACATACCCCGGACTCATATCACAGGTAATCATGTTGAATTAATTAAGAAAAATAAATAAATCAACAACCCTAGACAGACAGAAATTATAAAAAGTTTCACATGAAAAAATGAAATCAATGATTCTGTATTTTTTTGTGTGTCTATTTTTAACAAGATTTTCAGCTAGCTTTATTTATTTATTTTTTATTTTTTTTGGAAGAAGCCCTCCAGTGTTGATGCTTTGTAGCAGTCAGAGTTCATGCAATTGTTCAAGACACAGGACTTTAAGGCTTTGTGCTTCTCAGTAACAAGCTGCACTTTTTTTGCTTATTAAATTCAAGAGAGGGAAAAAAAGGGAAGCTGGAGAACAACTGTTTGTGGCTGTTATACAATACTGTAGATGTTACAGGAACAAATGCTGCAATCCATTCTCCTTAGAACTTATGAATGTTTGCCCGTGCTTTCAGGCAAAGCATGGATTCTGAAAATATGATCATGTTTATACAGCCGGCATCTAAAAGTGACTAAACATACAATCTAAACAAAATCCACATAAAATCTTAACACAACATTAATCGATGCATGGGACAAGACAGCTGTCTTGTTTATATTTTCTTAAAGATGATTAAAGATTTAACACAAAAGCTATGCATAGAGTGAAATTATGATATTATGTATAAAATAATGCAAAGGAAACTAGTTTTACTGCTATTAAGTCACATTTTGTGTGATCTGAATTTTGCATATTTTCAGATTTCTACTTTAATAAACTCCATTGTGGCACCAAGTGTATTACTGTATCATGTCCGGGTGCTAAGATATATCCTGTGTGAGCTCATTTACGAAAAGAGTCCAGTGTTAAAATCCGATTTTTAGAATGGTAACTGAAGATTGTGATATAATAAAAAAGAGGGATTTTTTCCCCCTAATTTTCTCCCTAATTAAGTCGTGTCCAATTCCTCCCCGTCACTAGGGGGCTCCACATTAAGGCTACTACTACCACTCAGCCGGGAGGGCCGAAGACTATCACGTGTTTCCTCCGAACCACGAGACGCCAACCGACCACATCTTTTTGAACTGCTCACTACCTCGCTTCCTCTCTAGCACGCAGCTCAGCCAATCAGATCTCTCTAGACCTCCGGCTGCGAGAGGTTACAGCATCAACCTGGAAATGAACTGCCGATCGAACTGCTGATGATAGGGCGAGGACTTTACCACTGAGCTACTCGGAGGCATTAAAGAGAGATTTTTAACTAACTTAACCAGAAACCTGTTTTTTATAGAAAAAAAAAAAGTTAACTATTTTCATTTATAACTATCTATTACCCATAGACAAAAAATAATCTGTGCGACTACAGTAAATACGTGACTTAATATGACGTAATACGTCACACTTATTGTTTAAGATTAATAAAGAACAATATTACTAGGATTTCTAGAGATAAACTAATGGAAGTTCTATTAAACTTAGACAGAAACCCTTCCTGAAGCAATCCTCCACATTTATCTGTGTTTGTGAATTCAATGGGCACTAAAAGAGCACTGGCTTGTCCAACCGTCAGTGTCCGTGATTGGTGTCCTGAGCAGGAAATAAACTAGGGCCATGGTGGTGAAAGCATTAAATGCCAACCTCTTGTCCCAAACCTTAGCAATAAATAAAGATGGACTTTTACTGGTTATAAAGTGCTTTTTCACCAGAGTCTCCACCTTGTTCTTTTTAAAATACTTCTTCTGAACCATTCACAACTAAACGGTTGGTGAAATTTAGTTTAAAACAAAACATCCAATATACCAAGCGGGTCTTCTCAGAAATGTCCTGTAAAGAATTCTGTAAAAGAATCAATGTACAGCATTAGGCAAAGGTACTGTATAAAGACAAATGCCAGTACGTTGGTGTCACCCGTTCAATCCATGCCTGCTTGATTGCTTCCTGAAGATCATGTACAGGAGACGGTTTCTTGACTCTTTCTGCCTTCTTCACCACTGTCCCACAGTTTGCTTTTGGGTTTAGATCTGGAGATGACCCAGGCCATGGATAGCTTATGGCATATGTTGTCTTACTACTTAATATAATGGAATGAGAAAAGTTCTATAGAACACTACTGCAGGTCAATAGAGCTAACAGAAACTCAAAAGAACATGCACCTTAAAGCAAAACGAATTTATATAGAGTTATGTAGAAACTTTGGCGAAAATTTTAGAAAGGCTTAGGTAAGCTATACTATTTACACTGTTACTTGAACTTCTTGTTGCATGACCATTTCATTGTAGTTTTTACACTTATGAGACCAAACATTCTGTCACCAGATACATTCTGTACTGTATCTATCTCCTTGTGTACAGGTTTTGGAAGAAACTGGCTCGGCTCATGAGTTTGCTGAATCCTGAGCCCAATCTCATTCACATTATGGGCTGTTATGTGTTGGGCAATCCTAATGGAGAGAAGGTACAGCATGCATTATTCACCAGATAACAAATCTCGAAAAGGTTGCACTGTTCACTTTATACTGGATGTTAAGTATGTCTGGGTTTAAGTAAAGTCTGTAGACTGGGACTGTTATGTAAGCCATAGTGAGTTAAAGGTGAAAGATGTAGGTAAGATGCTGACACACTGTGACTGACAAAGTCACTATGTCACCACTGACATGCCCACCTCTGCAGATCATAATCTTGCTCTATAAGTGTAAGTACATCTCTGTCTTACATTATATACGGTATATACTGTAATACCAAGCAGAGCATCATATGTATATATTTATATCTGCAGCAACTTACAAATGTAGGTCCTCATTAATTAAAATCACATGCTCATTGATAATTGGACATGTAATATGATTATCACAAGGAAAAAAATACTTTTTTACTAGTGAAACTGATTTAGTATAAAGTTTTCACAGAGTTTTATTACAGCGAGGCATAATTATTTAATCTGAATAGTCTAGATTCCCTTAGGCAGCATTCTGGCATTGCATCATTATATTAATTCTGTTTAAAGTTAACAGCATGTCTATAATAACATCGTATAAATGCCCCTTCACCTGTGTGTCTGTTTTTTTCTTTTTTCTTTTTAGTTTTTCTGTGTGTTTCAGAATTTTCATTTGTGTTTTTTTCTTTTTTTAATGTATGCTATTTTACACTTAGATACAGTAGTACCATTGCACCAAAATTGTATGAAATGATAAAAAAAAATAGATTAGAGATTCAAATCATTTCACCCGACTTTTTTCAAAAGTATGTACAGCACTTTTGAAGAGCTATGGTGTATGGTGTCTAATGTCTAATGTACAACGTCTTTGTATTGCCTATAAGTTTTCACATTTCCTTTATATTTTGTAAAGCATTTCTACTGTTTCTAATAAATATGAGATGAGAGGGAAAAAGAGGTTGCTGTTGAGGTTGTTAAATAAAAATAAAAAAAAAACATTTTTTTTTTATTTTGTCTTTAGACACTTTGCAACTTATCAAAGTAAAATTTTTGATCCCATGTATTTAATTTACGCTGCATAATTGAAAGTAATATGAGGAAATTAAGGGAGACATTTGCAAAGTAGTGTAAATTAAAATGGGGTAACAAAATCAGGCTGTACAAAATGGGACAGAAAGTAAAAGTAACTCATGCATCATTTTTAGGCTGGCAGAATTCCCAGTTTCTTTTGCAGCACCTTTTGTACTTTTTCTAATTAGGAAAAGAGCATTTGCGGAAAACTGGAGAAAATTGGCTCATGACCATGCAGTTCAGCAATAGCCCATGAATCAATTAGGCTTGGACAATGCATTAAATCAATTATTTCAATGTTTTTATGAGTGAGGCTCTACTTGGTTCATGCCATGCTTTTTTTTTTTGGATATGTCAAGAATAATAAAAAGAAAGCCTGTAACACTAACAAAGTATTTCGATTGGACTGAATGTATGATTCTTCAAGGAATTTTTGTGGTGGGAAAACCGCCTGACATGACTGTCACTGATAACAATCTTTGTAGCATTCTTTATATTTTTGGAAACCATTTATGAAGCTGTTACACTTTCCTCCCCCAAAGATGCCAAAATTTTTTATTTATATTGATGCCTCTAAGAGATAGGGGCTGTTAGTCTCTCTATACATCTGCCACTTTCCTTACTCCAGATGATAGATATGTTTGAACATCAGACTGGAGTGTTTTACTGTAATTCTACAGTATATGCACATGATATAAAAAGACCCCTTATTTCACACTTTTCACTATCATATGTACGTTCCTCCTGAAAGCTTTACATGGGTAAAGAACCGTGGCCATTTCTTCTTTTTCACTACTTCTAGAGATTTTCTGCCCCGTTGCTTTCACCTGTACTAACTCAGCTTTTCAGTAATGGAGGGGGGCAGCTGGAAACTTTCGTCATCCTTCTAAAAATACATCCCCTACTTCATCTACACGTCAGCAGCACTTCAGAGGTCCGTGCCACACTGCGCTTGATGCAACATATTGTTCTCTAGGGAAAACGGTAGATGCTTATGGCGTACAAGATTAATGGATTCGTAGAATGCAGTCTCATGACATTTGTATTGTAAATTATTATATTATTATTATAAGAGAGCATTAATAAGGTTTTAGGTGGAGGATTGTACATTATCTTTCTTTGTACGGAGCACATTGATCAAAACAGCAGCCTGAGTTTAGAGTGTGTACTGTATACTTTTCTTTTGTAGTCATTGCTACGTTTGGTCAAGATTGTCTGCTTGATAAATGAGAACGGTTATATATGAAATCCACCAAGAACCTGAAACAAGATCCAGATACAGAGGTCTGAATAAGTGACTTATTTCTGAAACATAAATACATAACAACAGTATTCCTATCTATTAATATTCGCTCATTAATTAATTGATTAATTATTAGGTCTAAAGCTAAAAATAAGACTCTTTTTGTTTTGTAGTGTGGCTTTCATTTTTTGCATGGACAGATGAGTCTGATAGTTGCATGGAGAATAATGTCTGGAACTTGAGACAGAAAGGTTGCAGACTCGATTCTAAATAAACATCGTGCAAGCACACACACAAAAACAAAACTAGATCACCACTACAGGGACTATCGTACTGGGCGCAGGGACAAAAACAGATACTCAACAAATGCAAGACAAAGATATGATGAGAAAAACCGAACAGAGGTGCTGTAGTCTGCAGAGCAGGATTTAGAACAAGATTCAGGTGAACGTTCTTAGTTACAGGTGGTGGCTGTAGTAGAGCATCTTCAGGGCGCTAGCCTTGTTTAAGGTGCGGTTCCTGAAAGTCTGAGGAGACAGTCATAAGAAAACAGAGAGTCCCTAAGGAACCAGAGAGGATGATGTTCCTCAGAATGAGAGGATGAGGTGCAAAATATTTTGTGCTGCAGGTAGGGAGAGGGACGTTCTTTGATTGGACAACATAAAGGCAGAGCAGGGAGGTGGAGCAATGTCCTTAAGTAGAAGAGAGGCAACGTTCTGATAAGCAGAGCACTCTTGTCTGGCAGTGCTAGTAGTGGGCCAGAAGACAAGGTGATACCTTTAGCAAAATCAGATGATGCAGTGACATCAGCAGCAGGTGGGCTGACATTCTCAATGGCATTGGGTGAAGCAGCAGTGTCAGTGTCAGTGAAAGGAGATGGGTTGATGTTCAAAGTAATAGTGTCCTCAAAATGGCAGGGTAGCTGGGTGAAGACCTCATCACCGGAAGCAGGGGTTGAAGTGCAGGGAAACAGGAGGTCTACTTCTCACCCTCTGGTCAGATGTTCAGATGTTAAGATGTCACCCTCAGCCCCTGAGTTGGCGGCACCCAGTAAGGCCACCGGGTTGGTGGTAGTGAAGGTAGTGAAGCTGTCCCCTCTGGCCTATTGAATGGACTGTGCTAGAGAAGTTGTCTCCTCAGCCTCTGGGATGAGCTGTAGTGTCACTGATGTTCACCAACATGTCTCTGCCCAACACACCACTGCAAAGCCTTTTCCGCATCCCAAGGTAGTAGTAGTATGCACAAGAAAACCAAGTGACAAAGACAAGTGCTTTCCTTGCTAATAAATGCATACTTCCATCTTTTTGAAGACATTTTCATTGTCAGTTTTTTAAAGCCATGGTGTCAGTTTGCTAAACCTAAATGAAACTAAATCAAATGAAACTTTCTGAAAACTCATTTAACTGCCAGTCTTCAGAATCAGAGTAACTAGTCTCGGGTCTAATGAACTGCCAATAATTTATTTTAATGCATGGGACTGTGATCTGTTAAGAGAAGATCTGCTGTTTTTGCATGTTTAGAAGAGTAAACTATAGTAATATATGTTGATATATATACTGTATAGGTATTAGGTCGGTCTGTTGAAGTGCATTGCTCGGTCTAGACATTTGTCCCCCAGTTGATGTTGCCTAAGACAATTTTTTTGTTGCTAAGATTCAACTAGTTGTCACATGTACCTTACAGCACAGTGGAAATATTTTTTTCACATATCCCACTTAGAGCGCAAGGTCAGCCAGGATACAGTGCACCAGAAGCAGATTGGGTTAAGGGACTTGGTCAAGGGCCCAAAAGACCACTAACCGTTTGAGCCACCACTTCCCCATGATTTCTTGATTTGAACTCATCTTCCCTCAAACAGGGTGTTTCATTACCATGGCTTTGGCTCAGGTGATAAGAGAATAGATATAATGGTAGACGTGCCATCCTAAGCCCCGCAATTATTTTCCCAGGCTGCACTTGAGTGCATCATACTTTCCATCATGTGTCTTCATGTGTGAAAACTGATCATATGGGGCAACAAAATGTGTAATGAAATTGGCGATTCATAACTCACTCGACTGCTTATGTGATGATGGATGCCTTTTCCATCTTATGATGAATTAATCAATTTATTAGAACCTTCAAAGAAATAGAAATGACACAATATTACATTGATAAAATATAGGTGTTGGACCATGGAGGAAAAACAATGCTTATAGCCTATGAACTAGCTCTGGATCTAATTATGTAGGGTATAAATACATTTAGGTCATCCTTTATTAAGTCTTCAAGACATAACAGAATGATCTCACAATTAAGATCTTTATATAACTTTATAAAACAGGAATCCATCCGGTTCTGTTAAGAAACTGCTCGTAGTGTTCATTATGTGTTGATGGCAATGAAACACAATTATTAAAAGTGTCCTGTTGATTTTGAACAGGAATATAAATCATGTTATTGACAAAAAACTGTCAACCATTAGTTAGTTTTAATGAATATGCAGCAATCATAATTATGATACAATATTTGGACTCCATCCCGCCATAAATAATGCTTATGTTGCAGATGACGCATGCAAAAAGGAATCAGAATCAGGTTTATTGCCAAGTAGGTTTTCACATACAGAGAATTATGCATTAAAACAGCGAAAATAGGGAAACGTACTGCAGAAATATATATTTTTAAAAAAATTAGGAATAAAAACAACTGTGAGTGAGTGCTCTGTTTGTGACGTGAGTTTTGAGATACAGTAAAACGTGATCCAGAGAGAATGGATTCTCACAGAGGTTACATCAGAGTCCCTTCCAACAAAGGTCAATCATAAGCCTTACTAAAACTGACAGCTTAGAACTCTACTGTTCCTTGTAATTTCACTCCTTCTGCTCCGTGACACACATACCGCCTCCACTTCCCTCAGGCGCCCAACAACTCTGATAACCATCACGTTCTTCTGTAGGTTTCATCTAATACTGTCTAGAAAATACTTCAACTGTTTAGACATAACGTACTTAGTGGTACGATTAGTGATTGTGTTCCTTTTTAAATTGATTTGCTGTTTAGTTTTCTTTGATGTTTTTTTTCCAGCTGGTGCAGAACCTCAAAAGACTGATGAGACCATATGCTGTGGACTTTAAGAGTCCTCTGGAGCTCTCAGCCCAAGGTGAGTACACTCACAGTCTCACATCCGCTCTCAGTCGTGGACACTTGAATTTACTGTCTCATATATATTTATATACAGAGTCAGACAAAAAAATTTATATCAACACTTCAGGGAAAGAAAAAAAAACTTGTATAAATATTTTAATACAAAATGTATGTTATATATTGAAATATATGATAATATTATGATATTATGATAATAATATGATGATAATATTACTATTATTTTAATAGTGTGTATACATTTCTTGGCTGACACTGTATGCAAATACATATACTTCTATATGGAGTTGGTCCTGCTCTTGCAGCTATAACAGATTCCACTCTTCTGGAAGCCCATCCACAAGATTTTGAAGTGTTTCTGTGGGAATTCGTGCCCATTCATTCTGTAGAGCATTTATGAGATCGGGCACTGATGTTGGATGAGAACTCTGTTCTATTTCATCCCAAATGTGCTTGATGGGGTTGAGGTCAGGGCTCTGTGTTAGGGCCAGTCAAGTTCTTCCGCACAGAACTCATCAAACCATGTCTTTATAGTCCTTGCTTTGTGCACTGGTGCACAGCCTTCATCAAACTGTTGCCACAAAGTTGGAAGCATAGCATTGTCCAGGATGTCTTGGTATGCTGAAGCATTAAGATTGCCCTTCACTGGGGACAAAGGGCCTGATTGAGACGCCTTAGTTCAATAAATAACACGTTTGGCCAAATACTTTTGCCATATAGTGTACAGTATATATAAAAATCCAGTACTCAGTAGGTCATGTGTCCTGCTAAAGGTTTCCAGTATCTCAACTCGGTCATGGTGTGGGTCAGGAAATGACTCTCATCCATCACACATTGGCAAATAAACAGAAGGACAGGCAGGCAGGCAGGCAGGCAGAATCACACACATGAGTGATACGAGCGTCCTCTGCATGGATGCATGCACAAATCTGACTTGCTTTAACTCCTGGTTATTTTTTCCGGCTATCGATTGGTTGTTAATTACATTCCATTAAAACTCTCATTACGTTCCCCTACAGACTCACTCTCGTTATTGGACCCAGGAGAGTTCCCTCCTGCCATCCCTCCATCTAACCCTCCTCCTTTTCCACAGTTGCTTTGTCTCTGTTTTATTTATCTCCTCTGGATTCATGCAGAGCTGGATCAGATGTCTGGCTGCTGCAAATAATTGGCTGTGTTTTGAAAACAACATACAAACCGACTATGTATCGTTTTCCTGTCTTTCATTTTTGAACCTCAGCAAGTGAAAATCTTCTTCCCTCTGCTGCTTTTAGGGAAGGAGATGATCGAGATGTACTTTGACTTCCGTCTGTTTCGACTATGGAAGAGCCGGCAGCACTCCAAACTCCTCGACTACGACGACCTTTTGTGACGACTCTTCCTGTCTCTTTAGAGTGCCCGAGAGCGGCACATAGCTCCATTTAGGGTCCTACCGTGGCTGTTCCTCACTAGAGCCTCAGTGTGAACGCTCTGAGCTGGAGGAAGATGGTGAGACGGCATGAAGATGGCTGTTCGAGTAGGTCGCTCTGACATGCGGATCAAGGCAGGAGATTCGGCCATTGCTTTACGGTGCCATTTGTCCACCCGGACCTTTTGACCTCTCACCTACGAATGAGAGATGTAATGGATAATGGTGATGAGTGACAGGTTCATATAGAACTTAACGATATGTTTTAATTGAAATTGATTTTCTGTTTTCTAAAGGACGTCCTTTGAGAGGAAGCTAACATAGCCGCAACTGTTTTTGAGTAGCTGTGTAGCTGTGGTTTAACGAACCCCTCTGAGACCATTTTTGGTCTTTGTGATACAGTCTTCTTTTACAAAGTACTTACATGTTCTTTATCAGGAAGAGATGGTAAAATAAACACATATCATATTTTACTAATCTCACAGGAATCCACATAGTACTGTAGTTGAGAAATCCATCATAGTATTCCTACCTTATTCAGAGCATTGATATTTTTTGACACATGGCCTGTTTTTTTTCTTCTTCTTCTTCTTCTTCTTCTTCTTCTTCTTCTTCTTCTTTTCTTCTGGAGGAGAACTCAGGTTTTATAAAGTAACCTTCCTGACCTTCTTCTGCACTCCAAAAGAGAACAGGCCAGGAGACAGCAATGATTCAGAATTAATCACAGGAGTCATGGGAGTTGTAGAAATAAAAGGTCAGGTGAAATATAATGTAGAGTTTCTTTTGAGCGTGTGTACTGTATGTGTGTGTGTTAGATTTCTCTAGAGTTAGGACTTGGGTTTTCTTATTAAAGATGTTCAGGTATCTAACAGGAATGATTGGGTGATGTTACAAATTTGCTAAGCAAGATGCCAGATTTATGAGCATTGTCTATGTCAGATGTAGGTATGTACCAAAAATACTGTAGTTATATATTACGTCACAATATGTAGTTACGATATTTCTAGTGACATCATGGTTTTACACTAGCAAATTCAAAATGAATCAGATTACTTAAACAATATAGAAATACTTAAATTTGGAATTAGTTTCTTAAAAATTTACAGTAATATAAACATCTCGAGTCACCCCTTATTTATTTATTTATTTATTTATTATTTATATTTTTCTTCCAAAGAGCTAGACTTTTAATTTTAATGTAGTCTTGAGGAATATTTCTCCAGCTTCCTGAAGGACTTTTCTGGTTCTTGTTTTTGGCTCACGGTTTCACTCCAGTCCCTGTACATAATCCATTTCAGATTTTTTTGTGCGTGTGTGTGTGTTTTAAGCCACACAGTGATCTATCAATCATTCAAGCATAAAAGAAATGATCTAATGTTGAGTTGTTGGAACAGATGAGAGGGGAAATGAGGCCGCTGCTGAGGTTGTTACATAAACATCCGACTTTTAAATGGTATCTTTAGGGTCTTTGCAGCCTGTCGCAGTAAAACATTTCCTTAATTTAATCTATATCAGTGAATTTAATTTAATATGAAGATAAGTTAAAATTAATATAAAGGGTGGCTCAAGCTTTATTTCAGACGTCAAGCTAAATTAAATTCTATTCCTCTTGAATGCATAATGTGACAAAAAATTACTTTTGTATCAAATTATTTTTTTTTTATTACTATTTGTTTCATTTTGATCAAAAATTACAGTTGCATTAATTGGTGTCTAAGACACTAGATCACTTGATAAGTGTTTAATAAGACTATATTAAACTCACCTTGAGGACGTTATTGTGCTAATTTATGATGGTTATATACAGTAGGAAATATTTAGGGTTTGGTGTTAAACTGCTGCCCAATATAATGTTGTGATAGTATCATATAATATGCTAAGGATTTGGTCATTTGCTAATATTGGGACATACAGTACCTTGACGCATATTAATATTAGGTTGATGTTTTGTCATTATTGAGGTGTACTGATGAAATTGACTGTTGAATGGATTTGCTCCGATATTTTTGTAAAACCTCTCATATACTGTACACTACGTACTGTACATGTCTACATTCCTGTCTGCTTAGATGTGTATTAATAATTTGTAAAGAAGGTCTCTGTAAAGTCAGGGCGAAGAACCTGATCTGATGCTTGTTCATGATATAAGGATAACGCGTGTAATTCTTTGCAATACTTCTTTGATAATCATAAGCATTACCAAACAAATGCTACTGTGATATATTTTAGATTAAAAAAAAATCTGCTTTTTTTCCGTTTAATTATAGCTGGAAAATTGTTGGTTTGTTTTACAGTATGTCATCACCTCACTGTTTGCTTTTCTATCATAGGAACTATCATAGGTAAAACATGCGAGCGTGTACAGTTATAGGAAACTAATCAATGACTTGGTGAGTTATTGTTATCACCCTGAAGTTGATTGTTTTCTAGTAATAGCTAATTAATGTTTTTTGGTGTGTTTTATTCTTTTCAAATCACATCAATTCACCATCATTGTATGTTTTATCTGTTTAAATTTACATTTAATGTCGTGGAACCTAAATAGTAATAATAAGAGGTGATAAAAGGAATAGATTTAAATTGCTAGCTCATTCATGTATAGAACTTTTTTTACATTTTTTCAGCACTGTGCTGCTTTTTTTCCGATTGCATTCCTGATTCCATGTCCATAAAGCGCCAAGGATATGTAGGTCAAAAGAACAATAGCACTGACCTTAATCAGCTCGTTGGAAGCCTGGGATCGGAGCCAGTCAGGAAACCATAAGGACTCAGCAAGAGACGTAGAACCATCTGGGATCTTTCAGACAGGACACGATGTGACTGTGACTTACACACATGCATCACCTAGACCTGGAGACGTGATGAGTTAGCGGATCATGTAATACTGGACATATTTCTGCGTCATAACTTACATACGTCACCTCCACCTGACTGGACTCGGAGCCCAGAGGATTTTAAACCTGCATGTCTTTCACTAGACGTCTTCGAATTCATATCTTTCGTAGCAATAGACATTGTGACATTAACTGTAGAACAATCTGTATGTGTAATGTTTTCATGTGGATCTCAGATTATTGTTTAATCGATCGTCGGGTTCACAATAGAGCGTGTGAGAAACGTTTAGGATCAGACTCAGGACAAAAAAAATGCTTATAACAAATAACAGATATTATCTGTAATTGTAGATGTATTGTATTAATTAATGTAATGTTACACGAAGGACACTATTTATTTATTGTTCAGAGAAGTCCTTCGGTGATTGTGAGAGTTAACTTTAGAAGGTATCATAAACTAACTTTATTTATCATAGTGGTACAGAGTAGTGTTCATACAGTACATACAGAACATCTGCATAAGCCTTTCATGACAAGTTATACTAACCTACAGAAATGTTTAAGGCTTATTTCCTTTTAAGTTGGGTAAAAAATGATGACTAATATTGAAGTCAAGTCATAACAGTTAAGTCAAGTCACTTTGATCTGTTGTTGGCATAAGATTGTGTTTTGACATTTTCAGCTTGGACTTATTCTAAATATTAAGGTTAATTTGTAGTTCCTGGTACTTCTGTGATGTCCTAGTCACATAATGGTGATGTCATAACCTCAAACAGCACTTAGCATACGAGGGGCGTTCAAGCCAAACCAGGAATTGTGATAAAATTTCTCATGAATAAGGGTGTAAGTGAGATAACTGGGTCGTTCAAGTTAAAGCGGGACTTGTGATGAAAATTCTTGTTAAAGAAGACGTAAACTGGGAAACGTTTACATAAGAATTCGGAAGATAATTACAGAAGACTTCAAACACAAAAGAGAGTTTTTTGACGCTCGTAACAGTGTTCTGTTATTCCATGCAATCAAACGTCCCGGTTTGACTCGAACACCCCAAATTTCTTTCCTGTCATTATGGTATTGCCAATAAGTATACATCAAGATCATGTGAATAGTAAAATTCTTTTCACTTTACATAGTCGACAATAAAAAACCCACACATATGTCAGTGGTGCTATGGAATCGTCATAGTATACAGTACATCACTTAACCAAAAGCAATGCTTTCATAGAGTTTAGCAGAGTTACCAAGCAGGATTTCATGTCAATGTTGTTAATGAACCAAGTGCCTAGTACAGGAAAGAGTGAGGTGTTAAATTTTTCACCTAACCAGCATTTGCAAGTAATGTCTCATCATTATGTGACTGTGACATGACAGCCAAACTTGATGCAAAGGCGGAGATACTTTCTGTACTAGGTGTTTGATAGAAGAACTGAAGATTCAGACAGTAATGAAAAACAGCTGAGAGAAAGAGATCAAAAAATGCCAAAACACAAACTTATGAGACTTACGTGGTAAAAACCTTTTCTATGACTGTTAAAATAAAGCAAAGGCTTATTAAGATTTCATATATTTTCATGTATACTACTCACTTTACAAACTAAAGTGTTACTTATCTAATTAAGGTTTAATACCGAGAACGAGTCCATACTCATTTTAAGGCGTCTGGTTTAGTTTTTGGCGAAATGGGGTGAAATGTACACAGCAAAATGTTGACGCAAATGTTCAAGGTCAGAACAGAAATCATACCAAGGTCCTTTTGACCATCTGATTGTGCCTCGGAAAAGTGGGCCGTAATGAGTCATATAAAATCATTTCTCACTGACGCCTCGAATAATCGAAACGCAAATGAAACCTTTTTGCAGCGGGCATGAAGACTGAGTTCTTTTCGGGTGGCCCATTGCCATATCGTTCTCTTTTAAACGACTCCGGGAATAGGGGGTTGGATTAAATCACAACTGATTGACAGCGTCATGAATACGCTGCATGGTGTCAGCTCACAGAAAAGAAAAGTGAGGAGTCGAATGCTCTCTGAATGGTGTTGAACTCTGGTAATTTTGATACATTAGAGAACAATGAGCTAACTCATGATTTCTATCTTTATTAGTCCTATATATTTATTTATTTCAGAAATTGTATGAAACTCTACAGATTTACTGTAACGCTGTACTTACACAGTTGAAGTGTATAATTTTAACTTGTCCTGTAGCAGTACAGCACTGAGCATTAAAGATGTTTCTAAAATGGATTTTCCAGTAAAAATCTAGGTTCAAGTCTATATCCGTCTGGTTTGTGTTCTTTGACCGTGTATACTGTATATATAGATAGATATAGATATGCACACATTTAAAAAATAATATGATGTATACTATATTAGTAATAATATTGTGACGTTATCATAATATTATCATAATTAAAAAAATATTACCATATATTTTTTACATTTGAATATTTATACAATTGTTTATCATAACATAATCATATATATATAAATATATATATATATATATATATATATATATATATATATATATATATATATATATATATATATATATATATATATATAATATTTTGATAAGAAAAAAGTTTATAAATATTAAAATATATGATAATATTAGGATGAATAAAAATTATAAATATTACAATGAAAAAAATATATAGTAATGTTGTTTTATATACGTATATGATAAGAAAAAATATATATATATTAAAATAAAAAAAATATATAGTAATTTTTTTTCATTCAAATATTTATACAAGTTTTTCTTTTCCTTAAGCGTGTGTAAATTTTTTGGCCTGACTCTGAATATGAATGAACTTTCCCACAAGAGCCAAAAAGAAAGCTTCTTCAAAGACATTCTCTACCAGCCCGTTCATCATTTGAAGAAGTGTGTTGCTTTGTTGTGGAGGATATGTAAAGAAGGACTAAGCTCAAGACCAGTGTTCGTCTTCATTACATAATTTTTTCTTAGCAATAATAGCAATTTTACGACTGCCCCTTGTGTAACAATACTTAAACAACACGCATATGCATGCACACATACACACACACAGTCAGATGCAAAAGATGAGCTGCTAACTTGGAAACAATAATAATGACGAGGTGATGAATATCATTCTACCCAGTGTCTTTATGCTTCTCTTATTCATCTGTTTTCCTTCTTAATCTGTAACATACGAGTGATTTTTACTGTTCACACACAAACCTTTTAGGACTGAGGGAATAAATCTGAGAGTGAGCATGTCACTACAACATACTGTCATGGGTGCAAAACCTATTTCAGGAGCTCTTAGCTAGTAAATTACTTTTAATGCCAATACCAGGTCAGTGGAGAAAGTTCAATTAAATCTCACACTGTGGATAAAATAGAGGAAGAGAAAAGTGAGATGCTGTAGGAGGGCATTCAAGTCAAACCGGAACTTGCTGAAATTTCTTGTGAATGAAGGTGTAAAACGATTAACATTTACAGAAGATTTCAAGTGCTAGACTGAAATAATTTAAATTAATTGTACTATAGTACTGTAGCTCTTAACAAGTTAACATTTTACCATCCTTTGTTAAAGTCTCTCAGATCGTTATGCTTGCCCATTTTTCATCGACTTTAACAACTCTGTATTAGGCAGCAAGTGAACAGTCATGTTACAACTTTACCAACCCCTCTTTTAATTAGATTTTTTTTGTGTAAAAACATAATAAAAAATAATCTGATTATAGCGGGTCTCAGTATTAGGTATTAATATTAAGTATCAGTTTCAGCATTACAACCTCAGACAAACAACAACATATTATTATTATTATTATTATTATTATTATTTATTATTTATGAAAAAAAAACACACACAAAAAAAACACACAGACACACACACACACACGCACACACACACACAAAAACCCAGTGGACAATACTAACAACTGTACCCCTATGATTTAATAGCGTGTAGATAATTCAATCAGCTTGTAGATGGTTATATAGTTTGGGTTAAGGTCTGGACTTTGACTAGGGTATTCCAAAAACCTTGATTATTCAGCCATTCTGATTTAGATTTACTAGTGTGCTTTGGATCATTGTCATGTTGCATGACCCAACTTTAACCAAATTTTAGCTGTCAGACAGATGGCCTCACATTTAGTAGAATACTATGATATACAAAGGAGTGCATTGTCAACTCAATAACTACAAGGTGTCCAGGACCTGTGGCTCCATAGCAAGGCCAAATAATCACCCCATGTATGCCATGTTTCTGCTTTTTTTTCCCGGCAGAACTGGTGCTGGCCATTAGGCTAAACAACTTCCATTTGGTCTCATTCTTCAATGGGACATTGTTTGGCAAACCTCAGTTTGCTTCCATGTTCTTTTATAGACTGAAGTCGTTTCCTTGCAATCCTTCTGTCACGAGCGACCGAGGGGAGAAGACAAAAACCTTAGCAGGTAGCCCGTGTTGCGTGGACGGTAGACCCAAACGCGGAAGTAGCGCGAGTAGGCAGGATAACCACGCGTTTAATCTTAGAACTCTTCTAAGATTGTTTAGTCTTCTTCTAATTGTACTGTCATGAACTTTAACATTTAATTTGCTAAGTGTAGCGTCTAAGAAATAGCTCTTGGGAAATTGCCTAGCTTTATGTGTTGCAACAAGACTATTGCTTATGTCTTTTCCTCTTGGCATTGTGTTACCACACACATGAATGCTGCCAAACAAACTGCCAAAACGTCTGCTTTTATGGAGGTCTTTACAGTACTTTGATAATTAATTAAATAAAGGGCTGATGATTGGCAGGTATGCAGTAAGGGGGGAATTAATATGGCTCACATGTTTATTCTTTTTTGGCTTCATTTTTATTAAATAAATAAATAAATAGATAATGTTGTTGTTCATTTGCAGTTGTAATACTATGACTTACGGTGATCAGATATATTTTTTAAAATTGTTTTTACACAAAAACATATATAATTAAAATAGTCGGTCTAACTTTTGAACATGACAGTATATCCCACACCTTGACATGTCTCAGTATAAGAAGATAATCCATCTCATTAACGTCATCTGTCAGTTCTTTTAATGTTACGGTTCATTGTTTATATGCTTAGCGTACATTTATCCCCAAGATGAAGGCTTTCAAGGGATAGCATGCTACCTAGAAAAATCTTTCAGACTAATATATTTTATGATTTTGTATCCTACTGTATGTGTAAGAGTTTTTTTTTTATAGGCTTGATTCCCTTATCCAAACAGCACCATGTAGCCTCTGGTTGTCGAGCCCAGCGATCTGGCGAAATCTCCTGGCATATTCATACTGTTTGCACATTTAATTGGTATTGGTGATATAGAACAGCTGCCCACTGGGATTTCTTGCTTCATTAAAAATAATGAGTAAGAGATGTTCATTAATGTATTGTTCTGTGGTGTAATCGGAATACTGCAGAAAGTGTGTAAACAAGCACATGCTGCAGTGTGTGTGTTAAAGAAAGAGAGAGAGAGAGAGAGAGAGAGCGAGAGACTGGAACATTGCACATACATCAATCTGCTGCACACACACACACACACACACACACACACACACACACACACACACACACACACACACACACACACACAGTTTTTCTTTCTTAGGACCTTCCATTGACTTTATTATAAAAGCAGCTAATAATTGAAGGTGTTCCTTACATAACATACAGTAAGTTCAATACTTTATTTGTTTGTTTATTAATTACAAAGTCAACACCCTGTATTATCTGCAATGTCTTTGTATGCTGTAGAATAGACATTTCCTTCATTGAAAACACAGTAAGAATTAGAAGTGAAGACACATTTTGTCAAAGCTGTACAGGAAGAACTCTAGTGTCTCCGCACAGACCCCCCCACCCCCCACTTGACTTTTGACTTGCAAAGTCAAGTCAACCACACTATTACTTTCAAAAATATTAAGATTGAATTGTTTGGTCACATATTTGGTACCTTACAGCACAGTGAATTTTTTTTTTGTTTTTTTGTTTTTGCATGTCATAGCACAGGGTTAGCCAGTGCCCCTGGAGTAGATATGGTTGGATGGATGGATGGATGGATAGATAGATAGATAGATAGATAGATAGATAGATAGATAGATAGATAGATAGATAGATAGATAGATAGATAGATAGATAGATAGATAGATAGATAGATAGATAGATAGATAGATAGATAGATAGATAGATAGCTTTATTGATCCCATGAGGGAAATTAATGATTTACAGAAGCAGCAGGTTACAAAAACAGTTGCAGAAGGGGGAAAAACAGAATGTCATTAAGTACCTGTAACATATACAAATTAATACAATATACCAGATGATGCTACATTCAAAAACAGAGTATAAACTGGCAATTAAAAAATAAAGATGGAATGAAAAGAAATGAAATGTGCAAATTGTCAGTGTACAGTACAGTATGTACAGTATGTGTGCGTGAAGTGACAGTGACTAATGGAATATGTATATAACTTATTATTATCATCTGTTACATACTGTAGAGGTCAGACACTGTACAGTGCAAAGGCAAACAGTAGGAATGATTTCCTGAACCGTTCTTTGTGACAGCGAAGCTGAATCTGTCTGTTGGAGATTGAACTCCGCTACTTCTGTATGGGATCATATAGTGGGTGGAATGGATTTTCCATGATTGACAGGAGTTTGTTCGTTGACTTGGTGTTCCTCACTGTCTCCAACCTGTTCATTTTGAGTCTGATTATGTATTCAGTGCTGTGGATGATTTTATTGGTCTTGCCTGCATCCCTAGATCTGATGCTGCTCCCTCAGCAGACCACTGCACTGTAAAGGGCACTAGCCACAACAGACTGATAAAAGCTTTCTAGCATCCTGCTTCATACATTGAAGGATCTGAACTTCCTCAGGAAGTTCTCCTTACACACAACGTCATTGTTGGTCCTCCAGTCCAATCTTCTGTTCAAGTGGACATCCAAGTACATGTCCACAACCTCAACCTCCTCACTCATGATGGTCCTAAAGTCCACTACCATCTCCTTGGTTTTCATGATGTTCAGAAGCAGATGGTTCCTGGTGCACCACTCCTCAAAGCTATCCAGGAGTCCTGTATACTCTGACTCCTGACCATCTCTGATAAACCCCACCACTGCAGAGTCATCAGAGAACTTTCTCAGGTGTCATGATTCATTAGTTGTATTGGAAATCTGAGGTGTACAGAATGCACAGGAATGGAGAAAGAACACTGAAGCCTACCTAACAGATAGGCAGCTATCCAGGACACAGTGGACATGCTGAGACCCATCCTGAAGTAGAAATTCAATTCAATTCAATTCAATTCAAATTTATTTCTATAGCGCTTTTAACAATTGTCATTGTCGCTTTACACAATCAAAAGAATTGGTTGTAGCATATTAAAAGCACTGGACAAATCAGAACTTCTCAGAGGACCACTACATCCATACAGGAAAGTGTGAGCAAGCCTCAAAACGTAGATCCACTGGCTTGTAGGCACGGTTTAGTGGTTCCTGAGAAGGTTTTACCAGTTGTCCTAGTTGTGCCAAACATTGGCGCTCCTACACCTTCATGACTTCATGTTTTCCATAGTACCGGTATTCTTTCCCGCATTAGTCTCAGGTATACCAGACAGCTGAGCAGCACAAGACTTAAGGGCCTTGCTCAAGAGCAACTTGCCAGTGGTAGGGCTTGAACCCCAGACCTCCCAATCAGTAACTCAGAACCTTAACTGATTGAGCCACCACTGGCCCTACTCCAGCACCTCTGTCATGAAATGGATGGAGTAAAAGTCTTCACATAACATTCTGTACTGTATATACCAATCAGCCATAACATTATGGTTACCCACCTAATAGTGTGTACAGTAAGTCCCCCCCTTTTCCCTTTTACAAAACAGGTAAAAAATGACCTATGTGTTCTGAATCCTGTGTACTGGAACCAGTATTAACTCTTTCAGCAATTTGGACTACAGTAACTCTTCCATTGGACTGGACTACACACGCCAGCCATTACTCCCTCTGTATTATATGCTCACTGGATGTCCTGGCCATGAACATCCCACAAGAACGGCAGTTTTGGAGTTGTCCTGACGCAGACATTAAAATGTAGCCCTTGTCAATGTCGATCAAATCCTTACGCTTGCCTATTTTTTTCTGCATACAACACATCAACATTGGGAGGAAATACATTTTAGCTATACTTTAGCTCAAATTTCTAAGAAGGTTAATGGTGATTACAGTGAAAAGCTGTCAGAACACACAGTGCATAACTGTTTTGGTGGATAAAAGGGGGACCTACAGTACTCCATACTCAATTGTCAAAATGTTATGGCCGATCTGCGTATTGTCTGCATGTAACGCATCTATGGATTTTGCATTTTCTCATTATATATTCCACTCCAGGCTCTCATAGGCCATTAACCCAGTCACGGAAGACATAAAAGCAGTAGGGGAAGCATTTTCCTTTAATACACCTATCTGAGTGTTTATAGGAGCGTCACCTTAAGCTGAGCACTGCAGGATGGATACAGGTGTGATCTTTTTTTTGCTGCTTCAAAATACAGTCAATATTGTAATAGTAGCATTATATACTGTCTGCTCCTTTCTGGTTGGCTGGAAGAGAGAGAGAGGCTATTGCATTTTTATACTAACTGTTAATGCGGGAATAGGTGATTGACATTGAAACAGCTGACCATTTTACTCTCCATTGCTTCAAACTAAATTCTTATGACTTTTAAAGTAATCTAAACTATATTTAAAAAAAAAAAACATTTCTTGCTTTGAAAACCTCACGGTGTTAACCAGTGCACGAGAGTGTGAATAGCCAGATTGCACTGCAGATTGCAGAAGTCTTCAGTAAGTGTAAAATAAGTATTAGACACTTCATGGGTGGTGGGAGGAACGTTTGAGGGTCAGCCTATTTTTATGCTAGCTATGGCGTTTTTAATCAACTCTATGCAAACAAAAAAAATGCAAGAAATAAAACGAATATATTAAAAAATGTGAGAAACAGATGGCAATTAAAACACATAAATATTCAGTGACCCAAACGTCTGGATCCATGAGCGTTTTAATCTTAAATGAAATGAAATATTTTTTTTCCTATTTTAGACCCAAAATGGCTTTGAAAATAACAATAGAAGATCAAATAGAACCTGATCTAACATGACTTTTTTCTTTGGTGTCATCTGATGTCACAGAAATGTTCACCGTTCTTTTATTCAGTGTATACACAAGGGCCATAAAGTCAGACAATGCCAATTTGAGCATTTCACAAGAGAGCAATAAGCAATATAGCAGCATAGCTGTGATGCAGCCATAGGCACAAGGGCCTGCCATGGAGATAGTGGACAGTAAAGACAAACAGACAAGATTTACTTTGTGTTCTACTTACTGTACAGTATTCTACTTTACAATACCAAGCTATAGTAGCATTATATGGAAAGCAAAAGTGCTATGCAGGGTGTACAATACTACTAGTGCCCTTGATCAAGGTTTAAAGAGGGATTTGGGATCCTACAGTAGTTAGCTGTAAAGCTCGAGTTAGCCATGAACAGAACAAAAGTACTGAAAATGCTTTCGTGACTGATTTTGAGTATGGGTTTTGACAGGCAGCTGCTCTCCATTCGTTCCAGTACAGTGAACCATACAGACGTACTTTCACCTATGCTGGTCATAAACACTGTAATTAGCGATTGCAATTAGCGAACGTATAATGTATAGGTATATGCATGCATTATCCAGTGCTGTTATGCTCTATATCAGCACTTGTGGAACACCTCTCCTCCAATCAGACTACTCAGTCAGAACTAACTGTTAAATTAATCTTTGCTGATTGGTCCAGATTTTTCGGCCACCTTGTATACTGTATATAATCCATCACTGTATTTAAGTACTTTTTAAGTATCTGTACTAAGGTATTTAAATTTTCGCATACTTTATATGTTTATGCAACATTACATTTATTTTTTACAGAAATATTTTCTAATATCTAATATTCTACATTTACTCCATTACTTTTGGCTGTATGTCATCCTGAAGTAGAAGAAAGCTGGATTTAAAAAAAAAAAGTGCCACACATTGAAGCACACAAATTAAACAAGGTGAACTGACAAGTCATTTTTAATTTCAATATACAGTCAGAAAGATCTGTATAATTTAAAAAAAATATATGTATGTACTTTTTAACAATTACAGTAAGTGTAATAAAAACAAACATGTTTGGTGCATTTGTGGCTTAATGCTTAAAGCACTGAAAGGTTTTGGAGTTCAAGCCCCAGAATACCTCTGTTGGGCCCTTGAGCATGGCCCTTAACCCTATTCGCTCCAGATGAGCTGTATTATATTTGACCCGTGTGCAACCTGGGATTTGTGACAACAATTTCACTGTGTAGTAATAACAGTAATTCAAAGTACAAATATAAATAGACAACCTTTATTTTTCATCAGCTTTCAATCAAGTGCAGGGAAATTTATATTTTGTCCTTCAGTCAATGTCATACTATTCATATGCTGCATTTAAGGCTAATTGAGCACACAACAAAAAGAGACAAGCAATTGCCCAAACATTAAACAAACAAATTTATTTTGTTTAAATTAAAATGTTGATTGTACTGAATGGATAAAGAGTTGGAAATGGATCACATTAATGAACATACGACAAATACGATGAATATATGCTCTTGAAATGGGAGTAAAAACAGGCAATAACTACAGTTCCCTTTCAAAAGCTACACTCGATGCTGCGTGAAAACGCTATGGGAACATCTCTTTGTTGCCCGGTTGTGAAGCCTGTGCATGTCAAAACCGCTGAATACCTTCGGCTTATAACCTCTGCCAGGCATGACGTCACCGAATAAGGTGCACCTGCAGGCTATAAATAGGAGTGAACCGGAAACATCCTCAGATCTCTTTGTCTTCAGGACCGCTTTGTGTTTGCGTGTGCATGTGCAAGCCATAACGAAAGCAAAAATAAAATAACAGCATTAACTCACCGATATGGTGGAGTTGCTTAAGAGATGCGTGCCTCCGTGCGATAGATTTCTTTCGGAGGGCGATCTTCATGAATTTTGTCTCGAGTGCTTGGGGGAAGAACACGCTCACCTCGGGCTTCAGGGAGACTGTGAGTACTGTGATCTTCTCCCTATTAAGGTACTTCGCGCGCGGCTCGCTTTCTTTAAAGAGAAACTGCGAGCCGCGGCGCATTCCTGGGGCTCGCGTGCTGATCTGTCAGACACGCACGAGATGGAATTTCCAATTTCTCTCTCGCTCTCTCCGGATCAGGAAGTTTTAGCTTCCGCTTCGCAAGCGCGCTCCGGCGCTTCTTGTGAAGGAGCGGAAGAATCCTCCTCTCTCGCTTCCATGGAAGTAGCCTCCTCACAACGCTCCTCCAGTGCTGACAGAGCTTATGAGGAATTATTAGAGGTTATAACGCGTGCGGTCGAGCGATTGCATATGGACTGGCCGCAGAAGCGAGATTCCCCGAAGCGTTCGAGATTGGACGACAGGTTTCTGTCGGGTGGCCGGGTGGAGGAGCCTCAACGTCTCTCTCTCCCCTTCTTTGGTGACCTCCATGATGAATTAACTCTTTCATGGAGCAAGCCGTATTCATCGCGTGTTTTTGTGCCATCGACTTCGACTTATAAGAATATCGTTGATGCGAAAGCACGCGGTTATATGATGATGCCCCAGATAGAAGAGACGCTTGCAGGCTATCTCTCTCCTGGGACATCATCCTCCCTGAAAAAGCCTACTCTCCCCTGCAAGCCATGTAGATTGACATCTGCTTTGGTGGGGAAAGCTTTTCAGGCAGCAGGTCAGGCTGGCGCTTCACTGCACACCATGGCGGTTTTGCAGGCTTACCATGCTGACCTGCTGAAGGACCTGAGCACCGGCGGGGTTATTGATGACAGGGTGTTTGCAGAGCTGCGCCGAGCCACAGACCTGTCTCTCCGTGCAACCAAGCAGACGGCCTGTGCTGTGGGCCGTTCTATGGCTGCCATGGTATCCACGGAGAGGCATCTGTGGCTGAACCTCACGGGCATCAAGGATAAGAATCGTGCTGTCCTCCTTGATGCCCCCGTCTCGCCTTCCGGCCTCTTTGGCAACGCTGTTAATTCCGTCGCCACTAGTTTTCGGGAGGCGAAGCTATATGAACAGGCCTTTGGGAGGTTCCTTCCCCGCCGTGCTCAAGAACCGGGACCGTCGGCCACCCGGCCCCGGCCAGGTCTGGCCCCTATCAGGCGTGAGGTGCAGAAGGAGAGCGTGACCAGCCGCATACCCCCTCGTAAAGACTGGGGTGGGGCTCGCCGCTCTTCTCAGAAATCTGCTTCGAAAAGACCGGATCTGAGGAGCTTCCTCTCTTCAAAGAAGAAGCCCTGAGGTTCGTGCGCCTGGGGCCGTGGGGGTGTCTCCCCCCAGGGAGGGGTGCCTGGATTTTCATCACAAAACAGGGCCTCCTCCCTGGCACTCCCGGGAGGCCGGTGTTCAATCCCCGCCACCACTGGTGTTTCGGGGTGCGCCGGTCTCCAACGAAAAGTTGGGTGTTCGGGCATCTCCTGCCATACTTCAGGATACCCAACACCTAATACCCCCATCCAGCCGAAGTGTCAAAGCTCGTGCCCCTTTTGGAGAATCTGGCAGCGTGGAAACTACTGCCAGGCGTATCTCCTTGGGTACAAAGGACTGTAGGCACAGGCTACAGGATTCAGTTTGCACATCATCCTCCGCGTTTTGCACATCTGCTGGCCCAGGAGTTACAGACTCTGCTGGGCAAAGGGGCCATAAAACATGTTCCCCTCCCAGACAGAGAGTCGGGCTACTACAATCGGTACTTTTTGGTGCCCAAGAGAGGGGGGGGGTTGCGTCCGATCTTGGATCTTCACGGCTTGAACCGCTATCTCAGGTAATCCAGATTCAAAATGTTGACTGTCAAAATGATTGTTTCTCAAATCCAACTAGAGGGTTGGTTTGTGACAATCGATCTCAAGGACGCATATTTCCATATAGAAATATTGCCACAGCACAGGAAGTTCCTGAGGTTCGCTTTTGGGGGCGAATCTTACCAGTATCGGGTCCTTCCATTTGGCCTAGCTCTGTCACCCCACACATATACAAAATGCATGGATGCAGCTCTGGCTCCTTTACAACTCCAGGGCATCCATATTTTGAATTACATAGACGACTGGCTGATTCTGGCCCAGTCTCAGGAGCTAGCGCTTCGACATCGGAATGTCGTCCTAGCCCATCTTCATTGTTTAGGATTGAGACTCAACGCCACAAAAAGCGCTCTCCTTCCTGTTCAGAGGACAACATATTTGGGTGTCACATGGGATTCGGTCACAATGCGGGCACAGCTGTTTCCTGCTCGTGTCGAATCCATTCTCAACACCCTGAAGGAAATCAAGCTAGAACAGAAGGTCACTGTTCATCACTTTCAGAAATCTTTAGGCCTCATTGCAGCTGTGTCCACGGTGATACCTTTGGGCCTTCTGCACATGAGAGCGTTTCAGCTGTGGCTAAGAGCCAGGGGGTTTCATTCAAGGGCCAACCCCCAGAGGCTAATAAGAGTTACGCGCCGGGGGCTTCGTACCCTTTCTATGTGGTTCAGACCCCGGTTTCTGACTTTGGGTCCCACTCTAGGTCCGTCTTGTCGTCGCTTCCTTCACGGGCTGGGGTGCGGTCTTGGATGGCCGTCCAGCACAAGGGAGCTGGAGAGGTCATCTTCTCGCGTGGCACATCAATTGCCTCGAAATGATGGCTCTGTTTCTGGCCCTGAAACACTTCCTCCAGCAGTTGAGAGGCTACCATGTCCTAGTGCGGGTGGACAGCACTGCGGTAGTCTCGTACATAAATCGCCAGGGTGGACTGTGCTCGCGCCGCTTGAACAAGCTAGCGCACAAGGTTCTGCTTTGGGCACAGGACAAGTTCCTGTCCCTCAGGGCGATTTACATTCCAGGGCATATGAATGTAGGAGCAGACTTGCTATCCAGACAAGCTGTAAAACATGGGGAATGGAAACTCCACCCCGAAGTAGTCAGTCAAATCTGGGAAAGATTTTACGTAGCAGAGGTGGACCTCTTTGCCTCACAAGAGGCAGTACAATGCCCCCTTTACTACTCTCTGACTCCTCCAGCTCCCCTGGGTCTGGACGCAATGGCCCACACGTGGCCCAGATTACGTCCTTTATGCGTTTCCACCTATAGTTCTGCTCCCAGGAGTCCTGGCGAGGGTCAATCAACAGGGTTTGCGCCTCTTATTGATAGCTCCCCATTGGCCGACCAGAGTGTGGTTCTTGGATCTAATAACTCTCCTCAACGGCTCACCCTGGGTTATTCCAATGAGGAGGGATCTTCTATCTCAGGCGCAGGGGACAATACTTCATCCCCGGCCCGAGCTCTAGAACCTTCACGTTTGGTCCCTGAACGGGACCAACTAAGACATGCTGGGCTTTCAGCCAGCGTAATTGAAACCATTTTAAGTGCCAGGGCTCCCTCCACTAGAAGAACTTATGCCCTCAAATGGAGTGTATTTGAAAATTGGTGCATGTCAAGACATGTAGACCCAGTTCACTGCCAGATTGTTTCAGTGCTGGAGTTTCTGCAAGAAAAGTTGTCCTTGGGCTTATGCCCTAGTACGCTCAGAATGTACGTAGCCGCTATTTCGGCTTGTCACGCTCTGAATGATGGGGTTTCTGTGGGCAAGCACCATTTAGTTGCCCGTTTTATTCGTCAAGCTAAACGGTTGAAGCCGCCCACTAGAGCGACGGTCCCTTCATGGGACTTAACTATCGTACTCGAAGGCCTGGCCGACACCACTTTCGAACCACTAGAGTCAGCGCCTGTCAGGCTTCTGTCTCTTAAGATGGTTTTTCTTATGGCTATTACTTCTTTGAAGAGGATTGGGGATCTGCACGTTCTGTCAGTCTCCCCATCCTGCCTAGACTTTGCCCCTGGGCTAGTCAAAGCTATTCTGCATCCTCACCCGAACTATCTTCCCAAGGTTCCATTCTCGACCATGCACCCAGTTGTTCTCGAAGCCT
This sequence comes from Clarias fuscus, assembly GCA_030347435.1. Classification (NCBI taxonomy): domain Eukaryota; kingdom Metazoa; phylum Chordata; class Actinopteri; order Siluriformes; family Clariidae; genus Clarias; species Clarias fuscus. Next base: position 22,517,876 of record CM059208.1, read on the forward strand.
TCTGTCCTCCGCCTTTCACAGCTCCGGAGCAGGAAAGACTTCACTTACTGTGTCCAGTACGTGCTCTTCGGATCTACGTCCACCGCACTAGCCAGTGGCGTAAGTCAGAGCAGCTCTTTATCTGCCATGGGGGTCGCAACCGGCCGGCGGCTGCCACTAGACAGACTCTGTCACACTGGGTCAGAGATGCCATTGCCCTAGCCTATGAGGCGCGTGGTCACACTTCGTCTCTGGGAATCAGGGCTCACTCAACCAGGGGGATTGCCTCATCGATTGCCTTGCCAAGAGGCGTCCTCCTGCAGCAGGTGTGTGATGCGGCGGGTTGGTCCTCTCCACACACGTTTGTTAGATTTTATAGTCTGGATGTTAATGCTACTCCGGGTTCGCGGATCCTTGAGTCAGCATCCCAGAGCTAGGTCTGAGACCTCCTCGGCTTGTGCGCACATGCTACACAACCTGGGCGTCCAGACACTTGCAGTGCGGCGGCGTTGGTATTCTCTTTCCCATAGCGTTTTCACGCAGCATCGAGTGTAGCTTTTGAAAGGGAACGTCTTGGGTTACTTGGCTGTAACCCTGTTCCCTGATAAAGCGGGAACGAGATGCTGCGTTCCGATGCCGCACTGCTGGCGTGCCTGGACGTCCTTCAGACAAAATTGACCTGAGGATGTTTCCGGTTCACTCCTATTATAACCTGCAGGTGCACCTTATTCGGTGACATCATGCCTGGCAGAGGTTATAAGCCGAAGGTATTCGGCGGTTTTGACATGCACAGGCTTCACAACCAGGCAACAAAGAGATGTTCCCATAGCGTTTTCACGCAGCATCTCATTCCCGCTTTATCAGGGAACAGGGTTACAGCCAAGTAACCCGAGACGTTTTCAAGGACAACTGGGAAAACTGAGCGACATAAAAAGACACAGCTGTAAAAGATGATTAGGGAGACAGATCAGGACAGCACTGGAGAAAATTAAACAGATGCAGAGAAGCTGTAATATACTGTAGGAGCATGTCACAAACCAAATTAGGATGAAGAGCCACTGAGGGAACATGCAAAGCTGAATGCATTAATGTCTTACATTTTCATTATTGGGGGAGCCATTTTTTTCATCTAATGGTACTCTGTTTATAAATCTGTATGTACAGTAGAGTTAAAAACACCAAGTGTCCTTCACACCCACTAATTGTAACAGATACTAAATTTTCTGTGTACACCAATGTTCTTTGAATAAAGCAAGCTTTCGACTGATATCACACATCCCCTTATCTTGCACACTCATTCATACTTTCATCTAATAAAACGGGATTGTAAATGCTGATTGCACTTTTTAGGGTATGCAAAATAAACAAACATCCACACAGACATATAACATACTAGGTAAATATATGTAAATGTATAAGTTTTTGCGCTACTGGCACGCTTTAAAGATCATCTGGAATAATGTCTATGCCGTATGCCTCTTTGTTCGTGGAGCCACTAGGAGAAAACACGGGACATCCCGTGTCCTGGAGTCAATAAGAGTGTCAACAATGTGACTGGGTGGTTCCCCCCACCCCCAAATTCTAAACTTCTTTGTTTATCGAATTGCCAATTTACACCATTGTGTCTGGGTTTAATTCTAGGCATCTGGTCTGGCTTGATGCACAGTGGACTTCATGTCTCAGGCTTGGTTAAGTTTCCCACGACTTCGTTTCACAGATGTTGCTTTGTGTTTGGAAATGAAATATGGTTATCATAATGGCACCATTCAGCTGCGAGAGGGGTTCTGGAATGTGATAGACTGATTCCTCTCTTTGGGGGCCTGTTCATTCCTAAAATAATAATAATAATAATAATAATAATAATAATAATAATAATAATAATAATAGACCATGGCACTAAAGAAAATACAGGAGGCAGAGCTGGAGGCTGCAGAGCTGAAGATGTTAAGGTTCTCTTTGGGAATGATAAGGATGGACAGGATCAAGAATGAGTGCCTCAGCGGGACAACCCGGTTTACTGAAGATGTTTTGGAGATAAAATCTGAGAGGCCAGACTGAGGTGGTTTGGACACGTTCAGAAAAGAGATTGTAAATATATTAGCAGAAAGATGCTGAGGTTGGATCTGCCAGGCAGGAGGTCTACAAGAAGACCAAAGAAGAGATTTATGGATGCAGTAAGTGAGGACATAAAGTTAGATGGTGTGAGAGAAGAGGATGATTATAGAGGAGAGGGTTAGATGGAGGCAACTGGTTCGCTGTGGCGACCTCTGAAAGGGAACAGCCGAAAGACAAAAAAGAAGATGCAAAACAAAAAAAACAAAAAAACTTGAAATATTCCATAGAATGCAGGGTAGATACATTAGTTTTAAATGTAATAAATAATTATACAATTTTATATATATATATATATATATATATATATATATATATATATATATATATTATACTGATAGCAGCCACTGATAATTTGATATTAATAGAGGTTTGCGCATTGCAAATTATTAAATTCATGTTCTCTGTAATGTTTTCCCTTAAAAAAGAGGTTAACAGCCTAAATGGCACCCTACTCATGCTCTCTGAAGTGTAGTGGCCTTTGGGCTGATAAGGGCAATGAAGCTGTGCTTGATAAATTTAGCTTCTCACCACACTGTTTGCTGCATAGCAGAAAGATGTAATAGTATGAACTAACATGGGGACGGATTGCAAACCCATCTGCTCCTGCCTGCCCACATCTCCTGTTCATTGTGAGTGTGAGGAGGTTAATTGGATTAAAGCGTATGGATCTGTTCAATCCGCTAAACTGAGAGAAAATACAAGAGCACGTGGGAGAGGAAGAAAGCACCACTTTCCCAAACCTAATGGTCTTATGCGGGACCACATCTTCATATTGAGGTTGATTAATGTTCGACATACAGTATAAATTCCCTTCCAAAATAAGAGAGACAGAGAAAGAGAGAGAGAGAGACTTAACCTGCAAACTGACATTTTCTATTTCTTCACACTTTATTAGTTCTAATTGGTTTTGGCATCACTGTGTCTGATGTGATTAGAGGGAAGGTGGCGAGAGGGCTCATTGGAGAAGTGGAGATATGAGATATGTTTCTCTGATGCATCCATCACAATTAAAAGGGACAGGAGTATGAGTCCTTTGGTTACATGTGATTTAGAACCATTATGTGGCCACTAACGAGAAAAATAAAGTAAAACATTGGCATTATTTCATTCTCTTTCTCACATATAATATGATATTATAATTACAATATGCAGCAAAATATACAGGACGCAAACTCATGCAAAATATATACGGGACTGAAAGTTTTGCAGCATCCGGGTTGAGAATCCACGTGAATGATACCTGTATGAACACTGTCTCCAGCGAGGCGGAACACTTTTTGGCACATATTATTTAAAAATATTAAATGTATGTGTATGCATAGTGCACATATAGTACATACTGCATATAGACTATGTAAAACTATTTATCTTTGAGTCCTCCTATGTGAGTCCTCCTTTGTGCTGCTTTTATCCACGATTAGACTGGATGGGCTGGGCTGATATATACATACTGTATATCATGTTTAGAGTCATGTTCAAAAGTTTTTATCCCCTCTTTTAATTCTGCTTTTGCATAAAAACAGAGAGAGTGTGTGTGTGACAGAGAGAGAGAGAGAGAGAAACATGACATCACATCACATATTAATAATGAATAGCGCTCTCAAAAACAAGCCTGAATTTTTCATTCCATGGATTCCACAAGCTGTTGAACACATTCCGTTGAGAGTCTGGTTTATGTTGACATGATTGCATCACAGTTCCTGCAGATTTTTACAGGTGCTCTTTCAATGTGTGAATATCCTGTTCTTTCACATCTCTAATGCGTTCTATTGAATTAAGGGCAATTATTGGGAAGGACAATGGTGAAATTGTCAACATTAAAATCATTGCAATGTTAATGAAACCAGGTTGAAACGATTCTTTGTTATGGTGGAACTAGCCGTTAACAGATGAGATCATTCTGGCTATAAAGAGGTGTCATGGTCAGCACCAATACCTAAACATACAGTACACAATGATTGATTGGTATTGAAAACATTCCCCACATCATTACACCACCTCCACCAGCCTGCACTCATGACACAAGGTTGGCTGGACCCAAGTGTTCATTTGGTTCATTCTTGGCTGGCAGTAGTGGAACCTGATGTGGTTGTATCCCATCTGCCACAAGCTTTAAGGTTCTATGTATTCTGAGATAAATGTTATGCTCACTACAATTGTACAGATAATTATACAAGTGGTTCTCTCATTCCGCAGAGAATATTGTGTGTAAAAATAATTCCAGGACATCTGCTGTTATAGAAATACTCAAACCTTAAAACATAATTATTATAAAAATTACGGAGGTCACATTTCTCTCCATTTTGATGATTGTTGTGGATCTGGTTGCCCTTACAGTATCTGTAACATTTCATCATACATTGCTAATGCCACACACGGGTTAGCTAGTTTAATAATTGTGTAAATAAACAATGCATAATTTCTCCATCCATGTTGATGTATTTTTGGTATGCAAATATTCATGATGGTGGCACGGTGGTGCAGTGGTTAGCACTGTCGCCTTGCACCGCCAGGGTCTGGGTTCGATCCCCGGCCAGGCTTGATTCCTGTCTCTGTGTGCATGGAGTTTGCATGTTCTCGTGCTTGGTGGGTTTCCTCCGGGTACTCCGGTTTCCTCCCACAGTCCAAAGACATGTAGGTTAGGCTAATTGGCGTTCCCAAATTGCCCGTAGTGTGTGAATGAATGAGTGTATGTGTGTCTGTGTCTGCACCCTGTGATAGATTGGCACCCTGTCCAGGGTGTACCCTGCCAAATGCCCTAAGTCTCCTGGAATAGGCTCCAGGCCCCCCGTGACCCTGAATACAGGATTAAGCGGTATAGATGATGAGTAAGTGATTTTAATCAGAAGTTTTGAAGCATGCCATACTATAAAAGCAACCAGGATCCCCTCCATAATATTAGTTAGCAGGAATGTGAGAAAATAGGGTGCCCAGAGGCTGCATAATGCAAGTTTTCTGGGCGCACAATGTGTGGCCTGTTCACTCAGGCCACACATTGGCATCATGTTCAGGCATCATGTGGCATCATGTTCAGTCTTGCTTGCTCTGTTTAGCTGGAGTAAACCACTGGAGTTGCAATTTGCCTGATCTGCTTTCCTGATTATGTAATCATCACCTGTAGAGTTGTGTGTCTTAAACTTCCACTCAAATCCCTCCAACCGAACCTAATGGCCACTCGTCTGTTTTCTTCAGTGCTGTGTGATTGCTCAGCCTGTGTGGTCCCCTCTGTGTCTTGTAAGGTTGATTCTTGGACTTACCACAGTACATCCTTCCATCAAGAGCAGTTATTTTTTTTCCTCTTGTGTCTTAAATTCTTTAAATTGACAAACACCAGGCCTAAAGATGCTTCTTTCATGTATAAAGTAGTTTATATTTGCTATGTCTAATCAGGGGTGTCTGAGTAATCGCCCCACTGGGAGCAAAACATTTTATTAGGCATATTTGAATTCAGTAATGCATTAAGCACAGAAGGAGGTTGAATATGATTGCTGTAATCTTAATGCAATCAGAGAAGTGTGTTTTAGAGTTATGCTTAGACAATGTGTTTTCTTAAAAGTGTTTGTTTGTTCATGCTTTAACGTGTTTGTTCAGGATATGTACAGGGTGGGCCATTTATATGGATACACCTTAATAAAATGGGAATGGTTGGTGATATTAACGTCCTGTTTGTGGCACATTAGTATATGTGAGGGGAAAAACTTTTCAAGATGGGTGGTGACCATGGTGGCCATTTAGAAGTCGGCCATCTTGGATCCAACTTTTGTTTTTTCAATAGGAAGAGGGTCATGTGACCCATCAAACTTATTGGGAATTTCACAAGAAAAACAATGGTGGTTTTAACGTAACTTTATTCTTTCATGAGTTATTTACAAGTTTCTGACCACTTATAAAATGTGTTCAATGTGCTGCCCATTGTGATGGATTGTCAATGCAACCCTCTTCTCCCACTCTTCACACACTGATAGCAACACCGCAGGAGAAATGCCAGCACAGGCTTCCAGTATCTGTAGTTTCAGGTGCTGCACATCTCGTATCTTCACACCATAGACAATTGCCTTCATATGACCCCAAAGATAAAAGTCTAAAAAGGGGGTCAGATCGGGAGACCTTGGGGGCCATTCAACTGGCTCACGACGACCAATCCACTTTTCAGGAAACTGTTCATCTAGGAATGCTTGGACCTGACACCCATAATGTGGTGGTGCACCATCTTGCTGGAAAAACTCAGGGAACGTGCCAGCTTCAGTGCATAAAGAGGGAAACACATCATCATGTAGCAATTTCAAATATCCAGTGGCCTTGAGGTTTCCATTGATGAAGAATGGCCCCACTATCTTTGTACCTCATATACCACACCATACCATCACTTTTTTTTGTTCCAACAGTCTTGGAGGGATCTATCCAATGTGGGTTAGTGTCAGACCAATAGCGGTGGTTTTGTTTGTTAACTTCACCATTCACATAAAAGTTTGCCTCATCACTGAACAAAATCTTCTGCGTGAACTGAGGGTCCTGTTCCAATTTTTGTTTTGCCCAGTCTGCAAATTGTGTGCGCCGATCTGGGTCATCCTCGTTGAGATGCTGCAGTAGCTGGAGTTTGTAAGGGTGCCATTTGTGAGTAGCTAATATCCGCCGAAGGGATGTTCGAGTAATGCCACTCTCCAGTGACATGTGGCGAGTGCTACGCTGTGGGCTCTTGCTGAATGAAGCTAGGACAGCCACTGATGTTTGTTCATTAGTGACAGTTTTCATGCATCCACATTTTGGCAAATCCAACACTGAACCAGTTTCACGAAACTTAGCAAGCAGTTTGCTAACTGTAGCATGGGAGATGGGTGGTCTCGTGTCTTGCATTGAAAATCTGCTGCAATGACCCGGTTACTGCGTTCACCAGATATCAACACAATTTCGATCCGCTCATCACGTGTTAACCTCTTCGACATGTCAATGGCTGTGAACAAAGAGAAACTTGTAAATAACTCGTGAAAGAATAAAGTTACGTTAAAATCGAGCACACCATTGTTTTTCTTGTGAAATTCCCAATAAGTTTCCTATTGAAAAAACAAAAGTTGGATCCAAGATGGCCAACTTCTAAATGGCCACCATGGTCACCACCCATCTTGAAAAGTTTGCCCCCTCACATATACTAATGTGCCGCAAACAGGACGTTAATATCACCAACCATTCCCATTTTATTAAGGTGTATCCATATAAATGGCCCACCCTGTATAAAAGGCGTGTCTTCTGACAAGTGCTTGTTTGAGCTCCCATCAAAGTGTCTGTTCATGTTATGCATAGACAGAGTGTCTCCTGAGTGTTTATTGAGATTATGTATTAATAACATGTTGCCAGAGAACTGCGCGTTGAGGTTTTGCTTATATGGCAGGTTTTCTGTAAAACTTTTCATTTAGGCTACAGTATGCGTAGATGCCGTGTCATGTGAGAGGTGTTTGTTTGGGTTATGTGTAGAAAGTAAGTCTCATAAGCATCTAAAGTATACAGCCTAAACATTTTATTTCCTGCTCAAAATTTTGGGAGAGCACATTTTAAGTTATAAATCTTATTGAAAAATGTGTTGCGTTGAACCTGATTAAGTCATGTCTACCATTCGGTTGCGGTATGCTGTGCTAAAAAAAATCCACTGAACAATGCTGTGTCTTTTAAATAATAGTATGCCTTTTCAATTGCTTTGTAAATCACTTCTGAGACATTTTTTGAGGTTATATATAAATGATATGTTGCCATAAAACTGTTTTATATTTTTGAGTTTATGTTTATACTGTAATGTTTAATTTAGGCTATGCGTAGATGGCGTGTCATGTGAGCAGAGTTTGGGTTTGGTGTAGACAGTAAGTTTCATAAGAAACATTTGTTGAGGTATTATGTGGACCCCAAAATTGAGCAGTGTTTGATATGGATTTGTGTAGCAAACACGTATTCTAAGAATGTTTATTTAGCTTATATTTAGATGGCATGACTCTCACACTTCTGGTACATCAAATGTTTTATATTTAATAGCTTTTGCTAGAATAAACTGCAATACGTTATCCAATTGCAAACAAAAAAGCTAGTATGTCTGTCATATTATGCTCCCAGCTGTGGCTGAAAAGCAATGATCATTTTTATGTGCTTTTATGTGAGTTTTTTTTTTTTTTTAAAGAACAGTGCTGTGCCCATAATTGTTTGCTACCATGATCCAATACAAGGCATAGAGCAGGGGTGTCCAAATCCAGTCCTGGAGGGCCAGTGTCCAACACAGTTTGGTGCTTCTTCTTCTCAAACTGATTTAACTAATCTGTTAATTACTAGGTTCAGTGGGTGTGTTTAGTTGTTTGTGAATTATAAACTGTGCTGGTCACTGGCCCTCCAGGACTGGAATTGGACACCCCTGGCATAGAGGCTAACTTTTCCTGTTCTGCTCAAAAGTTTGGTAGAGCATTTTTGAGTCTTATATATCATATTGAAAAATGTGTTGAATTTAACCCAATTAAGCCATGTCTACCATTCGGGTGAGGCATGCTATTCAAAAAAGGAACAATATTGCATCTTTAAAGAATAGTATGTCTTTTTATCTGCTAATTGACTGCTCTTGCAGCTCGCAACCTTAAAGGCCAAAGAATAAAAAAGCTTGACACACAGTGCTTTTTGGAAACCTTTCAACTTTGAAAGCATTTTGCTGTGGCCTAAAAATTCTACCATGCACTGCTTTTTAAAAGTGCTTGTATTACATGCCTTGTGGCTGGTTCTCACAGGATTAGATGTAAAATGCCAAGTGCGAACACAACCTAATTCTCGAGAAACACTTGCCGAGTCTTACCAGGTGGTCGTCTAAGATGGTTATTAATAAATAAAACTGGAGCAATGGATCTCTGCTGCTTGAACAGGCTTTGGCATGTTGTTGCATATGTGGTATTTATATAAAATATCAGGGTAGTCCCACCGTATGTGGCCTCCTGAACTCAAAAAAACCCATGGGAAGCTGTGCAAGGAAGCGTGCCATTGCTACTAAATCGGGTCTGTTTATCATAGATGTCTACCTCACAGAGAGTGACAGACAGCCGATCAGTAGAACGGATCTGATGTTTTGATGCTTCAGGGTCCATTCTCAGCAGGCAGATGTTTTGTTCTGCACCCTGTCTTTGATGGTGTGGTGACATCAAGTCCCTCTGACAGGAGACAAATGAGTCCTGAGAGAGATTTTTTCTGCTAAACTAAACTTCCTACAAAGAGCCTTTACTATGATAAAGCAGGAACTGTGTGTGCTGGTGGTCTACTCAATTACACAAGAACATTACTTTGCTGTGCTGAAATGATGAAATGGATGGCTGGATTTGCCACACATTCTGGTCACGTAGACATTCAGGACATCTAATTTCATGTTCCATAGAGCAAGAAATCAATACATTTTCATGGGCAGTTTCTTTACAAAATTTGTCACTTGGGGTTAGCGATGTTAGATGGATGATACAGTAAGTTATTCACTGCACAGTGCTCCTCCATGTAGATTGTAGAGTGTTCTAGTATATTGGCACAAGTGGAGAAATAAGTTTATCCCTGTTGTTGATATGGATTCATGCTAATGCTAGTCTAACCACAGTGACATATTCCTCAGCTGCAATTTCAGCACTTTTATGCATCTGCTGTTTCTGTGTGGGTTTGTTTAGCCCGCTGTCTCATATGTACTCAGTGGTATTTTTCTTTATCTACGCATACTCATGGATAACTACCAAAGATGGCTGGTATAAACAGTCCAGAAAGGCTCTCCTTCTCCTTTTACAGACAAATAAGAAAGGCAAATGTTTTATCATCCACATCATCATAAAGGGGATTAAGAGGATTTTACTTTTGCATAACCATACACAACAGCACTACCAATAGTAATAAAATACACAATGTTATCCAGTAAAGGCTCTGGCTAATTTCTTAATTGAAGCATACTCGTGGATAATTACTGGAAGGTAAAAGTGTAGTTAGAAAAGATGCACAAGCAATAGGGATAAAAAGATTGCAACCTTAATAAGGTTTTCAAGCAAAGCAGGTCCAAGAACTTGGAAGAGCTTCACAGGGAGTGAAGTGAGACTGCAGTCAGTGCATCAAGAGCCACCATGCACAGGCATGTTCAGGAAATGAGCTGCAACTGTTGAATTTCTAGTTTCAGGCAAATTTATGTATGTTGTTTGATCTTAGGAAATATTTCAATATTTTGAGATACTGGATTTTTTTATTTTTCAAGCCGTAATCATTAAAATAATAATGCAAAAGCTTGAAAGATTTAACTTTATATAAATATATATTTAAATCTAGAATATAAGTTTCATTTTTTAAATAAAATTATGGGAAAAAAACCTTTTCTATAATATTTAAAGTTTTTGAAATGCACTGTAGATTGAAAGTATTTGTTTAAATACAATACCAGGTCCGATAAATATAATCAATCTCGAAGAAATCTTTTTTTTTTTCCTTCAAAATTTCCATTGGACGCAAATCTAGAAATAAATGCTAAGCAAACATTGTTCCCGAAAAGAGGCTCACTACTCTGCACTAAAGTGCACAAAGGCCGGTTTCTTTTTGACAAAAAATCCGCATTGTGATAGTCCTTTTCATTTAATTCTAGAGCAAGTACCCACATTTGCATAAAGCTGTTAACGTCAGACTCTTAAAGATGGCTCTGTGGGTTTTAATGACAAAAACCAGCATCCCAAACAAAGAGCAATTATAAAACGCAGCTCAAAGCTCCAGTCCATGACCTCCCCTGGCCTAAGATTTGATTTGCAAAGGTATCACAAGTTTAATTAAGGAGAAGCATAATTAAGTATTCATTAAAATGGCAAACTATCAAATTATGATCATATGTTTTGGCCCACATTGTGTTTACACATACCAAAACATCACAGATCATGCCCTCTTTTCCTGTTAAAGTCGCATTGTGGTGCTTATAAAAAATGAAGCACTGATCTGGTAGTGTAATATAAAAGATGTTTGCCATGGATGGATGAGTCATGTTTATGAATCGTTTCTCTTCTTGGATGATAAAACCATCTCACTGCCAACTTGTATTCTATTTCAGCTTATTCCCTATGATATGACAGTTTTTATTAAATGGCTTCTCCAATATGCTCAACAACAACTCATATCCACCACATCTGTACTGTATATATTATTACCACAGACGAGGACTTTGACACATGCATCAGTAATTATAAGAATACAAATCTGGTTGCTTAATTTAAACTGATTTCTTAAAGGCTTTAGTAGGTATTTACAGTTATGTTCAAAAGTTAGCACCCCCTCTTTTAATTCCTTACGTTTTTGTGTAAAAACAAAATAAAAATCTGATTATACCAGATCTTGTATTTTTGGCAAATACAACCTCAGACGAACCTTTTTTCAATACTGGTATTTATTTAATACAATACAAAAACATGTGGGCAATACCAAGCACCTCCTGAATGTTTCCACAGAGGTTCCACAAGGGTAACAATCAGCCCTTGATTAACTAATCATCAGAAGGTGTGCAGACTTCTATAAAAGAAGACATTTTGGCACTGATCTTGAGCATTCAGATGTGTGTTAACACAATGCCAAGAGGGAAAGACATAAGTCAAGTCAAGTCAATTTTATTTATATAGCGCTTTTAACAATTGACATTGTCGCAAAACAGCTTTACACAATAAAAAGAAGTAAGTTTGTATGCAATGTGTATGAATCAAAATGATAAGATTGTCCCTGATGAGCAAGCCGAGGGCGACGGTGGCAAGGAAAAACTCCCTGAGATGGTAATAGGAAGAAACCTTGAGAGGAACCAGACTCAACAGGGAACTCATCCTCATCTGGGTGATAACGGATAGCAGGGATTGATCAGCATAATAATGTGTACTGGAAGTTCAGTGTAACAGGAGATGTGTTAAAATTAAAAATTAAAAGGAGTCCAGTTTGTTCCTGAAGGCTCAGGTAGACTGTAGGAGATTCCAATCCTGAGCTATCGAACAACTGAAGCCACAGGTCCCCAGAGCATCAATCGATGATAGGACAGCCTTAATGGAAACCATCCCCAGCCACCATACGAATCCAGGCAGACCACACGGGGCATCCATGCGACGAGATCTCCAACCAGAAGCAGGACTCCAGGACGGGTTAGACGGCTCCAGAGGGAAGAGGGGTCTGGATCACTGGCAACTCAGGAGCGAACATGTATAGCTCGACAGAGAGACAGAGAGAGGGAAAGGAGAGAGGGAGAGAGAGAGAGAGGAGAGAGCAGAAAAGGAGAGAACAGAAAATAAGGAGAGATGGCAGTTAGGTATGGTCACAGTCAATATGTATAAGGTGAATGTATTCAGTGCAAAGTGCAAGCAGGGACTCCGGCAGGACTAACTATAACAGCATAACTAAAAGGGAGAGCCAGAAGGAAACACAAACATGAGGGCTCCCTGAGATGTAAAGCAACCAATCACCTCACCGTCAACAAACCTGAGTGAACAATGAGAGTGGGGAGGACAGCATCTAAACATACCAGTTCACCAGAATACTCTACGTCCATGAGTCCCACAGATCTGCTCCTTTACCTAACGTTAATCTATTTACAAAAATGCTTGGCTAAATAAATGGGTTTTTAGCCTAGACTTAAACACTGAGACTGTGTCTGAGTCCCGAACATTAATAGGAAGACTATTCCATAACTTTGGGGCTTTGTAAGGAAAAAGCTCTGCCCCCTGCTGTAGTTTTAATAATACGTGGTACTGACAGGCAGCCTGCATTCTTTGATCGAAGTAGGCGTGGCGGATCGTAAGACACTAACAGTTCACTCAAATACTGTGGCGCGAGACCATTTAGTGCTTTAAATGTCAGAAGTAGTATCTTAAAATCGATGCAAAATTTCACAGGGAGCCAATGCAGTGTAGATAAGATAGGGGTGATGTGCTCGTATCTTTTGGTTCTAGTGAGGACTCTTGCTGCTGCATTCTGTACTAACTGAAGCTTGTTTATACACCTAGTTGATCAACCAGACAGTAAGGCGTAAAAATAGTCCAACCTAGAGGTGATAAAAGCATGAACTAGTTTTTCTGCATCATTTAGTGACAATATGTTTCTTATCTTGGCAATATTTCTAAGGTGAAAGAAAGCTATCCTGGTAATATTATCTACATGTGCTTCAAACGAAAGGCTGGAATCTATAATCACACCAAGGTCGTTTACTGTTGCATTTGATGGAACAGAAAGGCCATCTAAAGTTACAGTGTGATCAGAAAGCTTACTTCTAGCTACTTGTGGTCCTATGACCAGAACTTCTGTCTTATCAGGATTAAGCAGAAGAAAATTAATTAACATCCAATCTCTTATGTCCTGCACACACTGTTCAATTTTAGCAAACTGGTTTTTCTCATCTGGTTTTGCTGAGACATATAATTGTGTGTCATCAGCATAACAATGAAAACTAATACCATGTTTACGAATAATGTTGCCCAGAGGTAGCATGTAAAGGGAAAAAAGCAGTGGGCCTAAAACTGAGCCCTGTGGAACACCAAACTCCACTTGAGAACATGAGGAATGGTCACCATCTAAATCTACAAACTGATAACGATCAGTCTAATAGGATCTGAGCCACAAGAGGGCAGTTCCCTTAATTCCCACTACCTTTTCTAATCTGTGAACATAACAGTGGCCTAGTAGGAGCAATTACTATTGCACATAAATCTAGAAAATGTTATAAAACCATTGTTGGAGTTCAATGTTCTACAGTAAAAAAAAAAAATTATACACACGTTGAAAGCATCCAAGACAGTTGCCAATCTTAGCAGGAGTGGGCATCCCAGCATGTTCACCCCAAGGTAAGACCATACAGTGCTCAGAGAAAAACAAAAAAAGCCCCAAAAGCTACATCTCAGTTCCTGCACGCCTCACTCAGCATGTTAAATGTTAGTCAATGGCAGCACAATTAGAAGAAGACTGAACGAGTATAGTTTGTGTGGAAGGGTTGCCAGGAGAAAGCCTCTTGTGTCTAACAAGAACATACTGCATCTGAACAAGCCACAAGACTTCTGGAGCAATGTCCTGTGGACAAATGAGACAAAAATGGAGTTGTCTGGCCTTAATGCCCAGCGCAATGTTTGGCAAAAACCAAACAGCATTTCAGCAGAAACACCTCATTTCCACTGTCAAGCATGGTAGTGAAGGGGTGATGATTTGGACTTGCAGTCATTGAGTTGACCATGAACTCTTCTGTATACCACATCCCAAAAACATGATAGTAAGTGGATTGGCTACTTGAAACCTCCATTGTATATAAAGCTTTGTTCGAGAATGTCTGCCTGGTACACTAAAATAGAATGGTGTCTTATCATGGTTATAGTCCAGCCTCTTGGCACTGGTTCCAGATTCACAGACATCCTGGCCAGGATAAAGCATTTAATGAAAATACATTAATGAATGCAGTTAACCATGGTAAAAGCTTTTTATTTTTCTTAAATTTAGACATGGTTGCCACATTCCTTTAAAAAAAAAAAAAATGTTTGTTTTCTTTTTGCGTAAGTATGCATATTAATTATTGTGTTCAAAATTTTAAAAATCTACACTTAAATTGTTTTAAACGCCTCTACTTTATAAATCTGAGCGGTTTGTGTTCAGAAAACTATGGTCCTGAAAAACAGCCTTTTTTTTTTTTTTGCTCTGCTACAATATTGCTTTGAGTACTCAACTCGGTCTGCCAAAGTACCTGATGACCCTTTTGTTATTCCACATTCACAAACCCATAAACAGATCTTGTTCGGTGATTCACTTTTCTTATTTCTACATTTCTCCTCCCTCTTATTCCCATTTTAAATGAAACCCCCATTACCGTATATACTGATAGCAGCGATGATCACATTGTACACTCAAACTTATCGCTGGCCTCACATACACACACACCTCCATTTATCTCTCCCTCCTCTCTATATCTCCAGCCATATCGCTGTCATTCCTTCATCACATGAGCAGAAAGTATAGTCCACTTTCCCGGCTCTCTGCAGCATCAGAAATTTATCACCCGTGCATTTTCTCACTCCCTGATCTATCCTTCTCTTCTCAAATCTCCCCACTTCCTCCATAATTGTGTCACTTTCATCATGCTTTTGTAGCATAAACAACCTTCTATAGTTTCCCATTATGTTCTCCCCAACCTCTGTGTCCCTGCAGCAGGAACAAGATATTAAAGTGCTTTCAAATAGTGCATAGTGGGCATAACCTAGATTGCATTTCCGTACTATATTAACTTGAGTTTTAGCTTGCACAATTTGACCTTCATACAGCAATAAAATAAAGCATGTAATAATTTTTGCAATGTAATTGCAGAGATTTTGATGAAAATGAGCATATAACTTAATTACCTTATATGGTCAAAGTTTGCTGTGATTGTTACCACCTCCATTTTTTTTTCGTTCATTAGTCTCACCTGTTGCTTGTCAATTTAACCATCAGTTTCCAAAGCGTTGCTCCCAAGTTGTTTATTCCCATGCGTCTTCACCGTGAGCTTACTTCAGCAGGCAATGCTAAAAGAACATATCAGTTCTCATGAGAGTGATCAATTCATTTTGTTTCAACGGTTCAGCGGAGCTTTCTTAAACCCAGGGTTTTTCCAACCTTAATACACAGAAAGTTGACAATTAATATTTATCTCTTTTACTTATGTGCATGCATGATGCTTAACAGCACAGTGGCATACTAGTTAACACTTTCACACTTTTGCACTTCCAAGGTTGGAGGTTTAAATCTCACCTCTGCTCTGTATGCGTGTGTGTGGATCGTGCATGTTCTCACCATACTTGTCACTGTGTCTATGGCTAGAGGTTTCAATGTGATCTAATCTAATGTGATTTACAACAACGACTAAGACTACATTTTATCCAGTGAATAACTGAATATGATCACAGTCTTTTTTGATTACTTGGAAACCATTACTCTTGGCTGGGCTTTATTTAAACATGGTGCAAATGCTTAAGTGTACTTCAGAGACTAGCCACATAATGGTTTGAGGTATGGGAGCTCCATTTTTATTTTAAGGGTTTTCTTTGTATAAATCAGGCTAGTGTTTAGTGCTTTGTATAAAAGTCTAATGACCAGCACTGAACATCAATACAAGTAATCATTTAAGCTAATTATATTATCAGCCATCTGAACACAGACTATGCAGTTATATGCTTTTCTCATCAATATACTGTAATTGTGTTGAAAAGAATGGTGGCATCTGTGACAAGTTGTGTGACTCTGTATGTCACAGCAGCCACGTTATGGCCAAAGCTGCACCCCTGTGTACCAATTACTGCTGTTGATGCAACATGTACCATAATATTACAAAATTCTATCTGGGTTAAAATTGAAGAGCAGAAAGCCATTTGGAATTTAATAAGTTAAAGTTTAAAAATGTAAAAATAAAATGTTACATTTTTGGTATTTTGTCCAGTGACCTATTCTAGTTCTAATTGTCTGGTGCAAATGCTTCAGGTACTTTTTAGGCACTAAGTAGTGTGGTAGTGTGGCCTTGCACAGCCAGGGTCGAGGGTTCGATTCTTGGTCGGGTGCTTGGTCAGGTGCTTACTCTGGTTTCCTCCACAGTTTAGAAACTGCCATTTCTAAATTTCCTAGTGTGTGTGTGTGCTTGTGTGCCCTGCAATGGATTGGTACCCTGTTCGGTGTAAAATTTTTTAAATTTATCAGGTCATTATTCTGTCAAACGTCAAGTATGATTTAAGTAACTTCAGAATGGAAAAAGGAGAGAGTTCAACCTGTGCAAGATGGGGAAGGAGAAAAAAAACACTCAACCTAAAATGAGGCCACTCCACTGTGCCTCAAGCCACTACCAACAAATGAGGGATGCTGGCAGAAGAGGCTGTTCCCTGTATGAGGATTTTGGTATCAGTACTGCTGGGACTGCAGCATTATCACAGATTACACTCCCTATCTGTGTCCTGTTACTCTCTGGTAAATTTAGTAGCCCTCTAAATCCCCACATAAACACTAGCAGCATGATGGAACCGTGACAGAGATGGAGAGGTTCAACACTGATTCACTTTTGCATCCTTTTTCTGACCTGTCTCGAATTTCGTCCTGACACGGTTTCACTGGTCTAGAAACTGGGTTGTATATATTCCACTATCTTTCTCTTCTTCTCCATTTTGTTTTCTATTGACCCAGAAGTCAAGTCCTGCATTCCTCTTTCATTTCACATGACTTGGATTAGTATCGATCGAGGAGATGTACTACGTCTACAACTATCTGAGCACAGCGTCTTCATTTACTGCATCAGTCAGTGAAAGAGGGAGTGAAGAAAGTATCACTCAATATTGGAGTTTATAATTTCTGCCTTTATGCTGTTATGGGGAGGGGGAAAAAAACGCTTGCATAATGGTTTAATGGATATTGAATGTTTCTATATTTAACAACAACTTCAAATGGTGCAGATTCCTTAATATGGCAAAACAAAAAAATATTTATAGATTAAGAAAATTATGATCTCGATTGAAGTATGACTGATCATCGAGATCATATACTGTATATACTGTACCCTCAGAATAGTTACATTTATTGGCTTGCAAATAAGCAAAGGAAACATTTAAAATGATTGGAATTTGGTGAAGAACTGTCCAGCACATTTAGTAAATCTTGGAAGTTAAAGTTTAAAGTTTCTATCACAAGGCAAATAGAATTTTTATTTATTTTTTTGCTTTGTTTTCTGTATCATTAGCTCTGATTAGCACTGGCTGTAATTAAAATCACAGTTTTATTACAGCTAACTTGTTTTATTGTTTAAATAGCAGCAACTTCCACATTAACCTGTATGACATAAATTGATTATTAATCAGTGTTTATGAATATGTACATTTTATATGATATGTACAGTGGTTGGACAATGAAACTGAAACACTGGCCAATTTAGTGTTGGAGGTTTCGTGGCTAAATTGGACCAGTCTGGTGGCCAATCGTCATTAATCGCACATTCCACCAGTAAGAGCAGAGTGTGAAGATTTAATTAGCATAGTAATAGTACAGTTTTGCTTAAAATATTGCAATGCACACAACATTATGGGTGACATATCAGAGTTCAAAAGAGGACTAATTGTTGGTGCGTGTCTCGCTGGCGCATCTGTCAGCATACCACCAACAGGAGTGACTGTGGATGCAAGAGGAAGCTGTCTGAAAGGGATGTCCGGGTACTAACCCGCATTGTATCCAAAAAACATAAAAACACAGCTGCACAACTCCACTGCAGAATTAAATGTGCACGTCAACTCTCCTGTTTCCACCAAAACTGTTCGTTGTGAGCTCCACAGGGTCGATGTACATGGCCGGACTGCTATAGCCAAACCTTTGGTCACTCGTGCCAAGGCCAATCATTGGTTTGAATGGTGCCAGCAGCGAAAAATCTTGCGCTGTGGACAATGTGAAACATGTATTGTACTCCGAGTCCACCTTCACTGTCTTTCCCACATCCGGCATGCCCAGAGTGAATCATGGGGCTGGATCAGTGATGGTTTGGGCTGCAATATCATGGCATTCCCTAGGCCTAACACTTGTGCTAGATGAGCTCGTCACTTCCAAGGACTACCAAACCATTCTGGAGGACCATGTGCACCCAATGGTTCAAACATTGTATCCTGAAGGCGGTTCCATGTATCAGGATGATAATGCACCTATACACACCGCAAGACTGGTGACAGAGTGGTTTGATGACCATGAAAGTGAAGTTGAACATCTCCCATGACCTGTTTTGGAGGAGCGAGTCAGGAAACGTTTTCCTCCACTAGCATCACGTAGTGACCTGGACACTATTCTCCAAGAAGAATGGCTTGAAATCCCTCTGACCACTGTGCAGGGCTTGTGTCTGTCATTCCCAAGACGATTGATGCTGTATTGGCCACAAAAGGAGGCCCTACACCATACTAATGAATTATTGTGGTCTAAAACCAGGTGTTTTAGTTTTTCCCTGTATGTTAAGCAGATTTTAGATGGAGACTCCAGGATCATCACTAAGAGATCCAACAAAGGAAAGTTTTCAAGCCATGTGCAAAGCATTTACTTTGTCTAATTGTCATCCAAAGAGTAAAATACACTTATCAGCCTTAACATTAAAATCACCTAGGTTTTGTGTTCCTCTTATACCATCAGTGTATCTTTTAGGACGTGGCTTCTGGCGATGTGCAGTGGTGTCTGGATGTTGACAGCAGATCCTTGGCAGCAGGATTGTGGGCTGGGACCTCAGTGTATCAGTCTTGTTTGTCTGGTGTCATAGATCCTCAATCAGACTGGGGAATTTGGAGGCTGGGTCTGCAGCCTTGAACACTTTACCTGCTGAGCTCCATGTGCAGTGGGGTGGGGTGTTCCGGTGCCTGTCTATCATTGGCATTTTTCTGTGATTTTGTCCTAAATTGGCTTTTCTGTGGGATTGGAGTGGATGGGCTGGCTTTTGGTCTCCATGAGTCTGGGTGAGCCTTGGAGGGGCCCATGATCCTATGACCAGGTGTACAGTATAGCTGGCGATGTTGATTTTTTTAATTTATATTTAATCGATGTTTCACAACATTAACCATAATTATAACAACAGTAAAGCAACACTTCTTTTTTTTTGTTGTTGCTAGATTGAAAACATTATTTAAAAAATGCCTTAATGAATAAAGTTAATTGTGGTAACAGTAATTGTGCTTTGGTTCAGGCTGAATCACATCTGTCAGAGCTGTGTACATAACATAATAGTATTACAAACTGTCCTCTAAGGTGCTTAGGAACTTCTAATCTTGCACCATAGAGAGGATATTGATGGGAAACATCACAACCTGGTTCGGGAACAACACCATGCAGGACAGACAAACTCTACAGAGGGTGCTGAGCGCAGCAATCTACAGCAAGCGGTGCTGGACCAAGACCAGGAAGACCGTGAAGGACCTCAGCCACCCCAGAAATGGACTGTTCTCTTTGTTGAGGTCAGGAAAGCAATTCCGCTTTCTGAAGGCCAACACAGAGAGACTGAGGAGGAGCTTCTTTCCGCCGGCGATACGGTCTCTCAATCAGTACACCACACAGTACTGATCCATTGTGCACATCCACACATGTTTCTGCACTCACTCTGAACATTCTGGACATTCACTGACACTAGTGGGCACTGCACACCTGCACACTCATGGACATTATGAACGCAAGACATTTTAAATATGCCCACAAGTCACTTTAATATGACACTTTACACCATATTTGCACACCCCTGGACAATTCTGTTCTATTTATGTTCAACTCCATTCCCACATAAATTTCCACAATTCTATATTTTCTATTGTACAGCTAGGTCTTTCTTTTTTTTTTCTTATATCTTTCTCATAGTGTATATTTTGTATTATACAGATATTTTATTCTTTTTTAGTTAAATTTACTTATTTCTCAAATCTACTTTTATGTTTTTAATATTTATTTCCCATATAGATATTCTTTCTTAGATAATGTACCTTTTTTTACTTCCTATTTTGTTTTTCATATTTATTATTTCCTATTAATAGTTTTTGTTTTAAGGTCAAGGGCAGTCGTCTAAGCATTTCACTGCATATCATACTGTGTATGACTGTGTATGTGACAAATAAAATTGAATTTGAACAGCTTAATGTTAAAGTCTAATTTCACATTACGTACAGGATTTACTGAATGAAAGTGATTTAGTAATAAAGCTGGATCTTGGGCAAACACACCACACTTGGCTAGATTGTACTAATGTTGTCTGGCATAGAAAAAGATCCCACTTCGATGCACTTAATTGAATGTGAGACTTAAAAAAAAAAAGGTGTCCCCCAGTTATCTCTCGCCATCATTACACCCCCACCCCCCAAGTTCCCTTTCATCATGCTCTTTTGTTCATTATTTTTATGTTTTACCTTTACAGATAAGTGCAGACTAAAAGAATTTGGCCAGCAGTCAGGTAATAACAAACGGCCATGTCATCCAGTCAGGGCACAATCTACCCACTCTGATCTATCTTCAAACCCTCACACTATGTGGGGAAGTGTAAATCGTTCACAATCGCTGTGCTCCAATTACAGGAAACAATGATAATGTACAACCCTATTTACACCTACATAAAATAAGGGAGGCTTCATGGAATACAAATCACAGAGAACTGGGGTCACACTCTTGGAACGTATAGCATATACACCCTACATTTCAGGAATTACACGTTATCACCAAGGCAAAGCATGAAAGCACTTGAATGGGAAGCTTCTACAGCTTGCAGGTCAGCTTTAAGGCATGACATAAATAAAGTTTATTCCCCAGCGGGCTCACAATCCATCAGTGGAGCAGGTCGTTGTTTGGCTGGATGTTTTTTTTTCCTTTTTCTTCTTCTCTCCCATTTCATGGCAAGCGTTAGTTGAATTCTGCGCCGCAGACGCTAATGGGTTATTATGACCGAGCTGCAGAATACCAATGAAGTGAGCTTCCTTTCCATCCAACACTGCATCATCATAAATGTGTCAGCTTCGGAGAGATGAAATCAAGACGTACAAGGTTGTTGGCTCGTTTATCTTATTTACTAAAGCAATCTATATAATCGAAGCCTTTAAGCTGAACATCATTCAATCTTCTATTAGTATTCACATAAGTAATGCTTATCTCTTAGCCGCATGGCTATTTCATTCCAAATCACTTCTAGGTTTTCAAGGGGAAAAAAACAATATGCAACATGTTATATAACCACTTGTATACATCAGTTGGATAGCATATTGGAAATCCACAATGCATTTTTTTTCCCACATCCCACTGTCCAATCATCATTTTTACCCTTGACCTGCTTCCAGGGCATCCATTACATACCTACTGCACCAGCTGAGAATATCATTTGTTTTATACATCAAAAGCAATTTTGTGGTAAAAAGGTAGGGAGGTCTAAACAAGTTATAATATTAATAGTAGAATAATAATGATGTCTCATGAAAATTTCAGTACACAACACCATCTTTCAAATTGGACCACCATATATTTTTAACATTTTTAATTTGAGCAAAATTAGTAGCTATAGGTTGAAGTTATTTAGGCTTGCAGTAATCATTTTTAAGTTTATATTGAAAGAAATTCTTATCCCTTAACCCAAAAGTTATTTTTTCTTTCTTTCTTTTTTTTTTTTTTTTAGATCTACAAAGTATCTTTTACATTCAAACATTGTAAATATATAAACAAAGCACTACATGCTTTAATTAGTTGTTTGTTGTCTAACTAGTTAGTTGTTTTTTGTCTAACTAAAATGTAAAAAATATATAAAAATTCAGTTTTGTTCTAAATAGCGTAGGGCCACAATGGGGAAAAAAAGAGGAAATTCCGACCTTTAATTCAAGTGCATTTATTCAGTGAAAAACAAAAATCCCACATTAAGAAATAATTATTTTACATCAAATCATGGGTGCCACAATTATTAGCACCCCTGATGTTTAATACTTTGTACAACCCCCTTTTGCCAAAAAACAGCACCTAATCTTCTCCTATAATGTTTC